>OZ038379.1:107661964-108271567 GCA_964036045.1 Eutreptiella sp. 'Long Island Sound 2002' | reverse complement strand
GGGGGGTCCAGGTGGGGCGATTCCGGGTGTTGGGGGGGGGGGGCACAGGCTCCCCTTGGCTCCCCTTGCCCTCCTCTAACCATACCATCACCATAAAGCTAACCCTAACCTTTGCAGCCACTTGGTTTGGCCATGCCAGCCATGTTGATTGGGTTGAACAAGATGCCCCCAATTAGGTTCATGGTTGCTTTTGCCACATTATTGCTCTCCATTTTGGACCCCAACACTCACTTAGACCCTAGCCTAGGGTGAGACCCAGGGCTAGGGTTAGGGCTAAGGTTAGTCTTAGGGTTTGGTGTAGGAACAGGAGCACGCTGATGGTTGGGGCTGGGTGTTAGAGTCAAGGTTGGGTTTAAGGATAGTGTTGGGGTGCAAATTGGACAAAACTTTCCTTAGGGCACCTTTGGTGTTCATGGTGCATTGGGCGCCTTAGGCGCCCATGGAGGCCTGAGGGCGACACCTTTGGCAACTAACTGTTGGCCGAAGGCCCCTAGGGGGGGGGGGGCAGGGGTAGTTGGCGTCCTTGGACCCGCGGAGTTGCCCCCCCCCGGGCCACTGCCGTGTCGTCATCATCCACCTGCATCCCCTGCGACCATGGGGCTGGGGGCCATGAGGCAACGGAAACTGGGCTCGCATACGCCCCCGTGTCACAGGCGCATGGTCATAACCACATTGTTCAGTGTTGGGGCTGGGGCTGGGGGAGGGGGGGATCGGGGACTTGGGTCCCCGTCGCTTGGGGGCTGCGGTGTTGGTGGTAGGTGTGGTGAGCGTAGTTGCATCCGCGAGTGTGTTGGGGCTGCTGACTGCACCGGGGTCGTTTGTTGGCGCCTGCCGGGGCAGGCACTGTCCTTTTGCCCGGACCTTTGTGCGGGGTATTAACCTCGTGGTGACCACGTTGGCAGCAGTGTTGCACACCCCGCTGCATCAGGGAGCAGCGCGGGGGTGGCGGCAGTCCGTGCGCTTGGCACACCTTGGACAGCGGTCTGCGATCAACATACCCAAGTGCATGGTGACCTCTGGCACAGCACACGGCCGCCGAATGGCGCGGCCGTTTACACGTAACGCGTGCCGGTAGTTCGTGGGCTGGGCACGCGTGTGATGAAACCATGGGTGAGGGGGCCAGGTCACACGTGGCCAGGACCGTCGGTTGCGTCCCTCTCCTGCGCGTGACTGTGTACGCCCAAAACCGGGTAGAAATCCCCTGCAAAATTTGTGTGTGTGTGTGTGTGTGTGATCTGTACTTTCAGAGGTGGATCCTTGTGCAGCGTTGGGCTGGACGCCTCATTTGGCTCAGGTCTGCTGAGGCCTCTCTGTGACGCTGTTTCCCTCTCTTCTGCGAAGTCAGAACCTCAGGGGGGGTTCACCTGGCTAGTCTGTCAAGGTTGAAGCTCTGCCATGCCTCGTCAGAAAAAGAGGGCAGGCCACTGTGTTCTCAGTCTCCTCCACTGCTTGTGGAACAGGCACTGGTGGGGATCGAGGGGGGGGTGTCTTTGGTCTCCTGCGTTTTGGGGGCTGGAGGGGTGGGGGGTTGGTGTGGGGACCTCAGCAGACCCGAGGAGAGACGTGCAGGCCCTTGCGGGCATAGCCCTTTGTTTGGCAGTTGTGACTGCGATGAATGAGTGCGCTTCCGGCGTATGGGCACTGGGGTGTACACTTTATGGTGTCCCCGCTGACAGCAGTGGCGCACCCCCCTCTGCTTGAGAGTGCACCTCGGACATGGTGGCATGCCATGCAGCGAGCACAGCTGCAGTTGCGGTCTGCGTGCAACATGGTCAGCAGCGTGGTGTCCCAGCTTACAGCATTCATTAGCTGTTCGCCGTAGTCGTTTGCAGGTCATGCATGCGGTGGCACAATGCTGGAGACATTTGGACGGATCGTTCGGTTGCGCTGGTTGCGGTGCCCTGTGGGTGTTTGCGTGCCGGCGCGTGCCTGTATAGGGGCGCTGCGGGAGTTTCCCATCCCCTATCACAGGGAAAAAATCAGCTGAAAAAGAGGAGCAGTCCCCCCTCCCCCTTTGGCAAAAGTGGTCTGCTCCGAAGACGGTGCTAGTCTTGACTGCAAGTTCCCTTGAAGTGCACGTTGTAGCCGATGCTCTTCCACTTCGTGCGCCGTTTTGCATGGCCTATGTGTGTATGGGCGAAGTATGTGTGCTCTGTTTAGGCCAACCTTGGAGGCCCATGTCCGTTCACAGTATGCTGCCGACTGCTGAATGTGTGTGCGCATGGCATTGCTACAGGCAAAATATGGGCGGCAGTTCAGGCCGCAAAGTGCCGGCCCCCCAAGGGGGACTAATGAGCTGCAGCGTGTGACCACACGCGCTGGATGCACCTTGCCTTTAGTGACCAGGCACTGTGCATTTGTCACAGCCAGACGTAGGACCCGCCCTCTCTCCTGTAGGGAAAGGGTTGTGCCTTTAAATTTTGCCTGAGGCGCATGCGGAAGAGTGCGTTGCGCAAACTCCTCAAAATCCAGGGCAAGTTCCAAAAAGGTTACCGTGCCTGGTTCTGGGGCCAGTGCAGTTCCCTCAGCCGACATAGCAAATCAGCCAAAAAGGGCTCCCACTGCCGTTCCATCCTCTTGGGGGTGCGTAAAAGGAGTAGCCCTTTTTCATCCGGTCGGGGGAGGGGTCCCACCAGCTGGTGGTACGGGTACTGCCGAAGCTGTTGCGAAAGGCTGGGCCCCGAATAGAGCATGGGGGATTGTGTGTCTCTTAATTTTCCAGCCTGTAAAATGGCCACGAACATATTGTGTAGGGCAGTCAAAAAGGCGAGAGCTGTCCCTGATTGGATGCTGTCTGGGGCCAGCTCTGGGGCTAACCCGCAGAGTCGTAAGCATGGGGGCCACTGGCTCAAAGCGGGGAGGCTTGGCACTTGTGCAGCTGTGGTCCTGATATCTGGCAAGTGGTTTTCCCGCACCGTGTGCCATGCTGTACACGGCCAGAAAATGTGCTCCTCGTCTTCCGGTGCACTGCTGCAGTAAGGGCACGAAGACGTGGCACGTGTGTGTGCGTGTGTGTAGTGGTACTACCGTTTTTACCAGGTCTTCCCGGTTGGACCTGTATGGCCACAGAGAGAAGGGAACACTGGGAAGGGCTGAGGTACGGCTGCACTGTGGACCAGGTGTGCCCACTCTCAAACTTGAAATGTCAGGCACGGTTTGCACACAGCGGACAGCCCCGTGTGCCCGCAGTCTTTGTGACTGCCATTTTGGTGGTCAATGACATGATGGCGATGAAGGGAAACAGGTCCCAATATCATTGCAAACTGCAAAGGTCGCGGGGTTCTAGCTGCTCATGCACACACCACTGGTGGGCTTAGTGCAGGGAAAAATATACACAACTCCTTGTCGACAAAATGAATAATCCAGATGCCCAACGTTTCCTTGCAGCAGACCCTGCCAAGTGGCTTGCCTTCTCCAGTGACCTCTTCTTTGAGGCCGAAATCAATAGCGCCGACCAATTCGTCGCCAACTCGAAGCGTTGCATAGTCCCAAGGACAACCTGTTGCAGGGGTTTGCAGCAAGATATATACCCTGGGTGCATTCTGCTGTGCCGCAGCCATTCACCTGCAGCATTAGACACCTACCGTCAGGTGCATATGCTTCATCACTGGACAGGGCATTGTTTGTTGTGATGCGTGTTCAGTTCCACTGAGAGACAGGCACTGTGTGTCACTTTTTCTGGCGTGAGTTATTTACAACAATGAAGAGCTGCACATGCCCTGGGCCAACTACAGAGCCCTGAAAGGTCGGGATTTCGGTTTTGTGAGGTGCAGTCTGAGCACTTTGAATATACACAAGTGGGGAGCAACAACCTGTTCACCATTCCCCATTAGTGAGAACAGCAGTGCCACTTTACATTCTGCCGTGTTGGATCAAGGGATCGCAGTAGGATGAATGCTGAGTCATGCAAGACAATCTACGAACTATATATAGGACCAAAGGTGCTGAACAGAACTTCGGGAGCTGCAGCCAGGTCCACAGATGTGATTCCTCACCACTACCCCACAACACAGTGAATGGCAGTTAGATGGGTGCAGTAAATCATGTGCATCAATCAACCGTCGAAAACCAGCAAATCAGATATTTTGGGATCACCATGGAATTCTAGGTCTTGAATCAAAATCAGTGAAACGGTACAGGGGACAAACGAAAATGTGGCTGCTCCTTCAGGTAGGTAGGTAGGTATCTTCGGGAGCTCGGGATGCCTCCTTTGACATTGCAGGAAGAAGGTCTTACCAAGGGGACGTCCTGTCCCTCCCACTGCCCTATGTCAGGTGCCTCTTGAGCCGCTCCCGCATGTGCTTGGGAAGGCATTGTCGCGGCCACCCGGTCCATGTGTCCCAGGTGGGAGGGTGTCCCCACATGTGTCCATGGGTAGGGCCACATGCCCCCTCCTTTGGGCGGCAGCTCTGGGGGGCTGCCCAGCCGTGTGGAGTATCTCTCACCACAAGGGGTATTGCTCCCGCTTGTCTACGGCACGACCGCCTCACCCTTGTGGCTTGAGTTGCGGGGCCACTCTGCTTGGCAGGTGACCCCCTCCTGGACTGTGTACCGGCTCGCCTGTCACCGGTTGCTTCCATGGCTCCGGGTGACGTTTGCCATGGTCCCCGATGCAGCCTGGCCGGGCTCGGACCAGTGGCCTTGGAGTACCGCTCCTGCCACTGGCCCGGTGGGTCGGCTGGGTCGCCCCAGTGCGTCCGACCCATGGGGTATTGGTTCTTTCCTGTCCCTCGGCCGCCCTACGTGTGTGCAGCGTCCTGGGCCGTTGGGCTCCTGTTCACCGGTGTGCCCGCGCAGTTTGCTGTGGTGCGTCTGCGGTGTCCTGGGCCAGCTGGCTCCTGTTCACCGGTGTGCTCGCTCGGTGTGTTGTGTTGCATGTGCGGTGTCCTGGGCCACTGGGCTCCTGTTCACCGGTGTGCGTGCTGTGTGCGGTGCGCGTGTGCCATGGGTGGTTGTGTCCCTCTTCTTCCCCCCCTAATTTTCGTTTTTTTTTTCTTTTTTTTTTTGTTCTGCTCCTTCAACATCAGATACATCAACATCAGATATTATCGTGACCATCTTTACAGGACACCAGATTGTGTAGGGAACAAGCCTTTGACTCACGGCATTCACCATGACCCATCTACACAACCTGTAGGGTGGCCCCCCAAATGGAAGCCCTCTTGAGAATCCTATCAGACACAGCATACACCACTTGGCACTTGAATGATACTGGTGGCATGGTATGCTTTGTTGCAACTGATTCCGGTGTGCCTCCACAGAGTTGGTTCAGAGGTGCTGAACCAGTCTGAGCACTTTGAATATACACAAGTGTGCAACAACGACCTGTTCACCATTACCAATTAGTGAGAACAGCAGTGCCACTTAACATTCTGCCCTGTTAGATCAAGGGATTGCAGTAGAATGAATGCTGAGTATAAATAGGGCCAAAGATGCTGAACAGAACTTCGGAAGCTGCAGGCACGTCCACCGATGTGGTTCCTCACCACTACCCCACAACACAGTGAATGGCAGTTAGATGGGTGCAGTAAATCATGCGCACTTTTTCTGGCGTGACTTAGGCTCCCGTAAAAATTTGGGGGCAGGGGGGGGGGCTTGGAGCCCCTTTTCCAACCCACCCCCCCTGGCCGCAAGCAGAAAAACAAAGCGCTCTACACATGCACGTCCTGGTATGCATATGCAGCAATGTGCGGCAGTTCCAATGAAGTACACTGAGTTCATCATGAGCATCAGTGTATGTACAGTCTGTCAAACCCGACGATGTTGTTTCCTTCATAAGGCCGTGTTTTGTCGGCCAAAACCTCTCACCTCAATGGGGTCGTTTTCGCACAGCGCGCGCACAGCGCCAGTTGTTGTTGTGTTTACCCCGGTAACAGCCCTGAAAACCTGTGACCTCTAGAAGCATGCATGAGCAATTCAAAAGTCCGAAATTCAAACGTGTCGTGTTCTCAGAATTATCCAATGTCCAAAACAATGCAATGTAGACAATAACACTGTCTTGCGGGTGTTCAAGAACACCTGAAAATATATTAGGGGCTACTCGGGAACATCAATATCGCAAGTATGCTCATCCATGCAACCTCTACACAAGTAAAGGTCACACTTGGAGCATTCCGATGTGTTCCTCTTTGCCACAAACATGGCAAAGGAAAGTATCCTCCTCTTCCTCATCAACCTCAGGGGCCTCTTCCTCTGTCCAAATGGAAGAAAGAATGTGCTCCCATGGGCCATAAAGTTGATACCTTTTCTGCCTTTGCAACTGTGGCAGGAACTCGCATCGCATTGGAGCGAGTGTGGAACACTTTATCTCCAACATTAAAGTCCATGGTGAATGCAATAGAGGGTCTGAGAAATGAGAGCAAAAGATGATGCCCCGCAGCAGACACCCTGAGAATGTATCACCATATACCGGTCTCAGGGTGCCCGTTTGCAAGGGTACATACACGCAAGAAGGGGGAGGGTTGATGCTACAAGGACACACAATGGCAATAGTACCCTGCGGCAATCCTACATCCAAAAAACTGCCTACCGGTGGTGGAGAATGGCCTACTTTTCGCACAGCGCGCGCACAGCGCACGGTATGCCCCCACTAATATACCACTACAAGGGGCTCAGACCAGCAGCACTGCAATCTTACATGACGCTGGCACTTCTTTGGCCAACTCGCTGTGCATCTCTTCCTTTTTTGTTGGACTAAGATGAGCTGGCGTAGCCCGCTCACTTCACAGTACTCGAGAACCTCTCGGAATCAAGGTTCACAGCTGTCCAGTGCTGCGATGATCCCACGACGGATGTGGTAGCGGATCTGACACGTAGTGAGGATTGCGCTGAGTCTGAAACCGGGTTATGCAGTGGGAGACTGCCACGCCCGTGGGCTTCCCAGTGTGCATGAGGCACAATGACTGTTGGCTGCGGTGTGAGGATTGAAGGCTGAGATGAATCAGCAGGTTGCATTTCATACACTATCACCATGGGATCAGGATGGGATGGCATTCAGGTACAGCTGGGCACTATCCGCTTGGGGCAGAGAACACTGCTGTCCCCATTCCAGTGTAGTGGGAGTGGCCAACTCGCTGTGCATCTGTTCCAGTCCTCAAGGAGGCGCAGGAGGGGGGAGGAGTGTGTCTGGGTGTGTTTTGTTACCACACGGCTACCATCTTTTTCTTGTTGAAGGGGAATCCAACGGCTGGCTCTCGTTTTTCATCTTTTTCATGCATATTCCATGACAAAACCACTGGCACTGTCACAGTCGGTCACTGTAACGTCACTGTCACTGTGTCACTCCAAGGGGGCTGCAAGCAGGTCACAAAGCGCTCTACACATGGACGTCCTGATACCTTAGCCCCCCCTTGTAATCTCCCCACCAATGTCGTGACGGGGTGGGGGGTCACGAAGTGACAGTTCCCCCTCAGGGGGAAGGGGGGGATTGCACCACAAAACCTGAAAAGTGAACCGGCTCGGGGGAAGACGGGCCGGTCTGTGCCAGTGTGGCTATGTGAGACTAAGGAGAGCGTAGCAACGGTTCTGGAAAACCCCAGAGGCAGAGGCCTAGGCTGGGCTGGGGAACGTAGCCAAAGGGACGGTTGCCCCATCGGACTACAGGAAGCAAGACATGCACAGATGGAGGGCATACCCCCCCCCCCTGTAAAAGCTACGCAAAAGTACCAAATTAATACAGTCCCTGCACCTATTATAGCTTCGACAAGGCCGTAGACGCCCAGGCCCAAAAAGAGAAGATTGCATGGTGAGCTGGTTCAAGGGGGATATAATGCACAAATATCCCAAAAGTCAGAGCTATGAGGGTTCAAGTGGGCAAACACTCACAACAAATGTGTCTATGACCTTAGGTGACTGGCAAATTTGTCTCCTCATGTGGTCGCACTTGTACCAAATCAAATTAGGTACCAAATTAATACAGTCCCTACGCCCGCTGTAGCTTGGACAAGGGCGTAGCTTTTACAGGGGAGGGGGGGGGGATGATCCACAAAATGACCGGCAATTGTCTATTGCCATACGTGTTCAGTTCCAGTGAGAGACAGGCATGTCTCCTATAGAGGTATTGTGTGTCTGCTGCCCAATCAATGCAAATCATGCTCAGACTGCGAGGTTCAACACCTATATCCTGCTCCTTCTCAGCAACGGAACCATGAGTTCGGAAGTTCCCGTGCCCCGCCAACAGGCTGTTGGGAACTGGGTTGAGAGACACTGTCAGGCAGGCAACAAGAGGGGTTGGCATAGTGCTCCTACTGCATCCTGCAGCCCACACATGCTGTCCCTGTGCTTCCCTGGTGGAGGCCCCACTGGGCGATTCTACGGTGCTGTCGGCGACCGCGGAGGCTTGTGCCCACGAGGCTCGCTGGAGCCCTTGTGCTGGGGGTCTGGGGGGTCGGGGGGGGGGGGGCTGGGGAAAGCAAAACAGGCGGCGTGCTCTTGGTGTTTCTGTCCTGGATCTCTGTACCATACGTTCTACCCGAATGCTGGTGTCTGCGGTGATGACCCCAAGGGCTCGCGTAAGCCCTCCCCGCACACAAAAGGGGGCGAGTATTCAGACGAAACTGTGGTCCCGCCCTGACTGCATGTTGATGCTCCACTGAACCAGAGCAGAGACTGTGGGTCTGGCAAAACCATGTGGGGGCCCTGCTCCTTCCACTCCTCCTGTGTGTCGCGCTGTGTCACTGGCGACGCTGGAGGGACCCCCTTGGGTGTTCCCGCCGCTTCACTGACGATTCGTAAAAATATTTCGAGTTCTGCCCTTGCCTGCCTGTTCGACGGGCTCTCTGACCACCGGACCACTGCTCCCAGATGTGCTCCAATAAGGGGCATGCTTCGTGCACCCTAGAGTAGCATTGTGAGGAGGTGCCATCTGATACCCTCACCGGGACGTTTGCCCTGCAATTTTCTTGTTGTGCAGGAGATGAGCAAATGAACGTCCCCTGGCGTGGCTCAGAACCTGTACCACTGCGCGCTCCCCTTGCAATATGGATACAGGACTCGTAAACACCCTGTGAAAATGCTCTTGCCCGTCGAGCCACCACTAAAAGGGGCTGGGACCTTCCAGCAGCACTGCAAGCTGACATGATGCTGGCACTTCTTTGGCCAACTCGCTGTGCATCTCTTCCTTTTTTGTTGGACTAAGATGAGCTGGCGTAACCCGCCCACTTCACAGTACTCCAGAACCTCTGGGAATCAAGGTTCAGAGCTGTCCACTGCTGCGATGATCCCACGACGAGTGTGGTAGGGGATCTAACACGTGGTGACGATTGGCTGAGTCGGAAGGGAAACCTGTTGCAAGGGTGTGCAGCAAGATATATACCCTCGGTGCATTCTGCTGTGCCGCAGCCATTCACCTGCAGCATTAGACACCTACCGTCAGGTGCCTATGCTTCATCACTGGACAGGGCATTGTTTGTTGTGATGCATGTTCAGTTCCACTGAGAGACAGGCACTGTGTGTCACGTTTTCTGGCGTTAGTTATTTACAACAATGAAGAGCTGCACATGCCCTGGGCCAACTACAGAGCCCTGAAAGGTCGGGACCTTGGTTTTGTGAGGTGCAGTCTGTGCACTTTGAATATACACAAGTTGGGGGCAACAACCTGTTCACCATTCCCCGTTAGTGAGAACAGCAGTGCCACTTTACATTCTGCCGTGTTGGATCAAGGGATCGCAGTAGGATGAATGTTGAGTCATGCAAGACGACCCACGAACTATATATAGGACCAAAGGTGCTGAACAGAACTTCGGAAGCTGCAGCCAGGTCCACTGATGTGGTTTCTCACCACTACCTCAGAACACAGTACTCCAGCAGTATGAGGCATGTGCTTGTGTAAAACATGAGGTGCTCTTGGAGGAGACCCCCGATTACTGTTCAAGATCACCCATGCCAAACTGGGGGTGACCGCATCAGATTGGAAAATAAACTCCATGCGCCCACACGAGCCCCAAGCCCCACGAAAACAAACAGACTTGTGCAAAACAGCAACAAACCAAAAACACATCATCACCACCAAAGTGACCCACGCAGTTGGCGGCGGTTTGGTTGCCCACGAACCTCCGGCAATTGGCGGCCAGGCGATTCCGTTTTGTCACTGCTCGCTCCCATCGCCCAAGCCATGCGCAGATCCCCAGGCATTAGGGCCCCTGCAGGGGATGTAGCCGGGGAGACTCATGTGCAGCCCAACGGAGGACTGCACAAATACGTGGCTCCTAGAGTTGGCACCGATGTGGTTTCGGTGCCAGGAAAGCCGAGGTCCCTCGGGGTAGTGTATTCCACTTCAATGTTTTTGACACTTCGTTTGGCTCTTTGTAACATGAGCATTGGAGCATTGACATTGACTTCAACAGACGGAGATGTTTGTACATGTCCCTGAAGAAGAGTCCAAGGACCCTGTGCAAGGCCCCAGTGGGCCATTAGCGGTGAAACAGCGACGCTTGGCATCCGCAATAACTGTGCGCTTGATTCATGAACATGAAGCACTTTGCATGTGATTGGCACTGTGGCACCAGAGTGAGGCCACCCTGCATCCCAGGGATGGCGTGGGGTCCCGCTGTTGATCGCTAGGAAGCCAGACCCATTGGGGGCAAAAGTTTAAGTGGACAACGAACCTGAGGGTAGCAAGGGGGTACTGGGTACGGCTCGCAAATCCACGTGCCTCATCGTCTCCAACCACCAACGGAGGAGGGCGGCCGCAAATTTCTGCCCTCCTCCTCCAATTTTACGCCCCTGCCCTCCTAGCAGCCTCTACTGACGCTTGTGGGAGAGTGGTATGTGGGCTGACAAGGGTTCGTGGGTGTTGCTTGCGTCTCTTCTTCATTGCCCTTGAAGTACGTGGATGCGGAGCTCTAGGGGGTAAAAGAGCAGCCCAGAAGACAGCCTCCAACGCCAGAAAGCCCACACTCACAAACACAAATCAAAGTACCATTTGTACCTTGAGGCGACATATCGAACATAGGTCACTTCGTGGTGAATGTATTGCGTTGCACATGTTTGTACACACCATCAATACTACCGGAGGCCTTTTGGGGGCAAGCATTCGCATGAGGGGTGCCCTGCATGAGGGGTGCAGTGGCACGAGAGGGGCATTGGCATGAGAGGGGCATTGGCATGCAAAGTGCATTGGCATGAGGTCACTGTATATTGGTGTTGGGTAATGGCGGGGATGGGTTTGGGCGTGTGGGGGCTGGGGTCAGGTCCTCCACAGCCATGGACAGCTGGTGTGTCCTCCCTGTTTGCCCAAAGATTACAAAACCAGGCAACCATGCCATCATACAGGGCTTGGGGGGGAATTACGTGTCCAGTCAAATTTGCGGTGGTAAATTTTGCTGTGGGAATTTTCACGGAGACCCCTGGATTTCGTGTGGTATATTTTGCGGACACTCCCAGGAATTTTGTGGTGTTGAGGGTTGCGGACTTGGTGAAGCTTAGCCACGGGTGCTACTCGCAAGGCAGGGGAGACCCATTTGCAACACTCTGCGGTGATGAGGGTTAGGGTCGTAACATGTGTTTGAACTTTGACAACTGGACACTAGAGTCCACAGTATCTGCTGCTAGTGTGCGGGAAATTTCGCAGAAGCCCCGAGATTTCGATGCCATTGTGAAATGCGAAGTTTCCCACACAAAGTTGACTGACCTCGTAATGCCCCTCCCCCCTGTAATGCCAAGGCCCTGTCGGTTGAGGGGTAGCCTCACACAACTACAACTTAATATAGGCACCACAATTACACACACCAAGGTGGAAAGAAGAATGACGAAAGAAAGTGGGATGAGGCTGAACTCTGGTACTCTGGTACTCCAACCTGCATAATCCATTGCCTGCTGGTGCATGGACTGCAGGTCAATGAAGGATCTGCAGCTTCATGAAAGGCATATGCATCGTTCATCTCAGACTGGCAAACAGCAATGCCACGTTTTCACATGCCCCGTGGCTTCGCTCCACGTTGAGCATTCTTGGGTCTTTCCTGGCGCCAGCGCAGACCACATAAATCACAAGCGTAGTATGAGTGGTTGCGCTTGGCACGTACGTGTCTCCAGTGCATTCGGTGGTCGCACATTCCCGTTGAAGCATGAATGTAGCGTCCCGGCTGTTGCGGCGGGGCGGGTATCACAGGGTTCCCCGGGCCAGGCAGCACGGGAGGTGTGTCCCCAGACTCAGGTGTAATGTGTTCGGAGGACGAATTGGCCTTGCGCCTAGCGTTGTGGCCGGGCAAGCTGACAATAGTGCGCCAGGTGAACAGATCGGCACAGGCAGCCCGTTGATTCTCCATTGGTTGCGAACAGCACAAGGAACAAAAGGGGTGGCTGGCAGTAGAGAGTGACAGAAGTGGTGCCCAACAGCCTCAGTGCCATGCCGTCGTCTCAGCCTCTTCCCTAAAAACTACCCCCCACCACACAGTAGCTGCGGGCAAACCCTGTGTTCTCGCAGAAGCCCGGGGAGTGTGCACAACATCCCCACAAAACAGCAAGCACACAAAGAGAGCCATGTCACCATCAGATACGTCACTAACAGCCACCGCCGCCTCTGGTCAACAGATAACCACACATGCTTTACAGGACACGTAGGTGTAGTAATGCAGGGACCGTCCGTATTCAAAGTTTATGCCCTTTGACGGTGATTGTGGCCTTAAATCCCTTTTAGAACGAAATGGTAACAGGGAGCATAGTCGATGGGCTGGGTGCCCCGTTGACCCCATCTTGGCGTTCCATTACAGATCCCCAAGCGAGGAAGGTAACGACCACACCGGCAGAGCAGGAGCCTCCCCCGCGTTCAGCAACCCCGACTGCCTCACAACACAAATCATGGCATTCTCAGCGCATGCAGTGCTGCCTGGACATTTGTATCTCTGCTAATGTTTTGAAGTCCTTTGCAAACTTTGAGTGTATGAATTTTGTATCCCTTTGATGTACCCCTGCACATAATTTGTCCCCCATCTTTTACCAGATTTGTAAATGATGTCTTCCCACCGCAACAAAAAATTGCTACAGCAACAAAGAGGAGGGTGCGAAGGCCAAGGCAATCAAAACCAAGATTTTGCAGTCCCTCATGCTCCTATTTGTCCTCAACATTTGTGTGGGTATAAATCTTTGGGTGTAAATTAATCAAACTAGAAATCAAACTAGAACGTTGTGGAGACTGATTACTATGGCCCAAAAGTAATTTAAAACTTGCTTGCCCTGCTCTTTGTTTTTTGGCAAAAATCAAATAGCCCCAATGGGACACTGCCAAACTAAGTACAGTTTTGGTAGAGCAACCAAGGTAGCCATACAAGATGGAGCTCATGACGGGACATGGGTTCCCCTGTCCACGTTGTCTCAGGGCGGTCCTGAATAGAAAAACAAAAGGTTGTTCCAGAACATGGGTTTTTCAAAAGAGCCATGCCACAAAGCGTGGATTGTGACCCCCTAACCCCAGCTCCAGGGGCCACGCAACAAAGCGTGGATTGCGAGTCCCTAACCCTAACTCGAGGGGCCACGCAACAAAGCATGGACTTGATCCCGAACGCCACACCGGGGACAAAATCAGAAGTGGCTGCCTCACCCCGACCTTCTCGGGGGCCCAAAAGGTGGTGGAATTGCTACGTTACCCCTGCGCTTTCGAGGCGTCTGCCCGCCCCTGGGGACCAACCCAGTGTACGACGGCACCAGGCCTACCCCCCTGTACGCCATCGTATGCGAGGCGTTCCCCAGGGGGCCCACTTGGTGCCCCGCCCTCCCGCCGGCGACACACGCGCCCCGCGGCTGGGCTAACCCAGACCTGTCCCCCCCCTCTCCAGAACCAGGGGTGCCCACCACAGGGGGCAGGTCCTCTGGCAAGAGTGCCCTGGCACCCCCCTGCTCCTTCTCGTCGTCGCGACCCGCGGGGACCCGGGGCGGATCCTAGGGATCACTCCCACCCACCTCTATGGGGCAACACCCGTACCCCGCCCCCCCCCTTCCGGCGCCCGCGGCGCGGGACGGAGTACACACCTTCCTGCGAGCACAGGAGGTCACCGCCGTTACGGGGGTCCACCTGGTGCGGCTGATTCTCACACCACCCGACGACCCCCGGGGGCCCAGGGCCCTGGACCCCGCCCCAGATTGGGAGCTATGGCGCGACGCGTGGGCCGCGTGGCTCCTTCGCCTCCCCTCCCAATGCCGGTGGATGGCCGCCGGCCCCCGGCCGTGCGGGGCTGATGCCACAGCCAGCCCCCCACCCCCTCTCCCCCTCCCCCCCGCAGAGCACCACACGGCACTGCCCACGGCACGGCACTGATTCACCAGGAGGTAGTGGGAAGGGCGCGCCTGCCACCACGCATGCCTACCAGGATAACAGTGATGGCAGACTCCGATGGCTCCCCCCAGCGGGACGACCGCCACCACCGCCGGTCCCGCTCCCGCTCCCCCGCCTCCCCGGAGTGGACGGGGGAGACCCTAGCGGAGCGCGAGGAGCGGAGGCTGGCGGAGGCGGCGGTGCTGGCCGGGCCGCCGCCGCCTGCCCGGGAGCCTGAGCCAGCCGAGATGACCGCCCCCGCCGCCCAAGCAGCAAGCCCCGCCGCCCCGCTCCGGGAGGGGGCCTTAGACGCGCAGGAAGCAGAGACCGCAGCCCCAGCGAGCCACGCCGCGGCCCCGACCGCGGCCCCCGGCACGCGGCCGACACGGGAGGTAGCCCCGGCGCAGGAACCGGGCGCATCACCGAGGGCTGCCGCAGCCGCAGAGGAGAGCGGGAAGGGCGCGCGAGGGGTTGCGACCGCGGCCTCGGCGGGCCGCGCCACCGCCTTGGCCGACCACGCCGCGACCCCCAGCACGCCGCGAAAGCGGAGGCGGACACCGCACGGGCCACGGGCGCCTCGCCGGCGGCCGCCACAGCAGCGAGGGAGTGCGAGGAGGGCGCGCCAGCAGCTGCGACCGCGACCCCAGCGGGCCGCGCCACCGCCTCAGCTGGCCACGCCGCGACCCCCAGCACGCTGCGAACGCGGGAGACGGACCCCGCACGGGCCACGGGCGCCTCGCCGGCGGCCGCCACAGCAGCAGAGGAGAGCGAGGAGGGCGCGCGAGGAATTGCGACCGCGGCCCCTGCGGGCCGCCCCACCGCCTCGGCCGACCACGCCGCGACCCCCAGCACGCCGCGAAAGCAGGAGGCGGACCCCGCACGGGCCATGGGCGCCTCGCCAGCGGCCGCCACAGCAGCTAAGGTGAGCGGGGAGGGCGCGCGAGGGGCTGCGGCTGCGACCCCAGCGGGCCGCGCGAAGGCCTCAGCCGGCCACGCCGCGACCCCCAGCGTGCCACGAACGCGAGGGGCGGACCCCGCACGGGCCACGGGCGCCTCGCTGGCGGCCGCCACAGCAGCAGATGAGAGCGAGGAGGGCGCGCGGGGAGTTGCGACCGCGGCCCCTGCGGGCTGCGCCACCGCCTCGGCTGGCCACGGCGCGACCCCCAGCAGGCCGCGCAAGCGAGGGAAGAACCCCGCGCGGGCCACGGGCGCCTCGCCGGCGGCCGCCGCAGCAGCAGCAGTGGGCAGGGAGAGCGCGAAGTACCGCGCCCACGCCAACCCCACCCACACCCACACCAGCCCCCCCAAGCAGTTCCCCCCCAAGCCCTTCCCCCCAGGGCGGGAGCGGCACGTCCGCCCCCCGGCGCCCGAGCGCTCGCCGCCGGGCGTCACGCTGCCGCAGCTGCAAAGACAGCGGGACGCCCGGCGCGTGATTCAGGAAGGTCGGGAGGGCGCGCAGACACAGCGGCGTGCCAGCCACGGGAGCGCGGAGCGGGGGGCAGGAGGCGACAGGGGAAGTGCCCAGGAGCGCGCGCAAGGAGCAGGCCAGGGCACGCGCGGCAGGGAGCAAGGGCGCAGCAGCGGGGGGGAGCAGAGCGCAGGCAGCGGACGGCGCAACTCAGGGCAGGGGGCCTGGAAGGGGCCAGGGCACGGGAAGGGCGCGCAGGGGCACGGGCAGGGAGCCCAGGTGCAGGGGGCAGGGCGAGGGGAAGTGGGTGAGCGGGCGGGCCAGGGCGTGGGGGACGGGAGGCGGGACCCGCGGCACGGGCAGGGGGTTGGAAAGGGGCCCAAGGGCAAGGGCAAGGGCGCCGCGGGCCCCAAGGGACAGGCGGAACGGGGCATGGGAGCCCAGGGGGGGGGGCGGGACGAAAGGAGGGGGGAGGAGAGCGGGGCGCCCCCGCAGCCGGACGTGCTGCCGGTGAGGTGCATCCCCCCCGGCATCCAACAGATGCCGGCGCACCACACCCACCACCACCACCACCACCACCACCACGACCTCTACAACATCGACCCTGACGCCGGCGAGCTCGTCCCCCCCCAACCCCGACGACCCCGGCACCAGCCAGCCCCCCCCGCGCCGAGGGCGGAGCCAGCGCGGATGGCCTCGGCGGAGGGGGGGCGGGGCGCGGCATCGGCGCCGCAGGCACAGGGGCAGCGAGGGGGGCCGTCGCGGGGGGCAGAGGCGGGCCGGCCATGGGACCGGGACTGGGGCGCGGTCCCGGACCCTCTGGGGGAGGAGACCCTCCCCCTGGTGGGGGAGGTGTACGGGTGGTTGTGCTGGGCCAACCAGGGGACTCCAGGAGGTTGAGGAACCGGCCCTTCGATGCCGTGCTCCTCCGGAGAGACGGAGGAAACCGAGAGGTACCCCCGGGGGGGTGGGCAGCCCCAGAGGACCATGAGAGGGTCCTCAGGTCAGTGATCTGGGCGGCGTGGCCTGACAGGGAGCCGACGTGGCCGGCCTTCCTGGAAAGGGGAGCGGTGCTCGGCATCACGGATGCGGACGCAAACAACTGGCTCCCCCGGGCTTTGCGCAGCGCCCTCGCCCACTGGCGCTACCGCCGGCACAACCCGCTGCCGCCACAGCCCCAGCCCCCACACAAGCGGCAGCGCAGGTGATGGCCCAGACGGCGGATGCGAGAGAGTGGGGGGGGGAGCTGGGCCCCCGGACCCACGCCCCCCCCACGGTACGGCACGAAGCATGAGAGCGTGCCACCTCCCGCGGGAGGGAGGGCGGAGACAACGAGCGCGAGGGGGAACCTCCTGCCCTGCAGCCCGCAAACCACTGACCGCTAACCCTCACGGCCGCCCCCGGCCGGCCGGCGCCGCGCGACAACGGCCGGGGGGATGAGGGGCCCCAGCGAGGGCCTGCACGAGGGTCCGGCTCTAGGTAGAGGGGAACGGGGGAAGGGCGCAACCCCCCAGCCGATGGCTGGCCCCCGGGGCCGGGACTGCCATGCCGCCCCCCCCCCCCGGTCGTCAGGAGGCGTCGTCAGGGGACCGGAGGGCCCCCCCCACTCCCTCCCCCCCCCTCCCACTCAGGCCCGAGAGCGGGCGCGGGGGCGACCCCCCCAACCCCCCCCCCGCACCCCCCCCAAGCTGGGAAGCCACAGACACGGCCCTCCGCCCCTCCGGAGCCGGGGGGGCGCCCCCCCCCCCAGAAGGGACGGCGACGCTGTGGGGGGAGCGGCTGCTGGACCTGCTCCCGCGAGCCCACACTGGCATGCCGGAGCAACGCGCACAGCAGAACAGTATGGAGGCCGCGCCCCACATGACCCTCCCGTGACCACAGCCCACTCAGGGAGGGCAGAGTGGGGGTTCAGGTCTGCAAAGGCCCCCGGGGGAGCGGTCCACGGGCCGCCCCTCAGCCCCCCCCACCCGGGGGCGGCACTCCGACCCCGACCGCACGCGCACGCCGGAAGGGAGCGCCCCGGCGACACGAAGGGGGCCAGGATTGAGTACCGCAGGCCGCCGCCCAGAAGGGGAGCAGGGAGGCCGCGGCGCGACACCCCCCCCCCCGCCCCCCCACCGGCCAACAAGCCGCGGGGGCCGCGGCCCCCACCCCCCGAGCAGGGGGGATGGTCCCCCCCCTTGCCTGAGAGAGGAGCCGGAGCGCGACCCGCCCCCCCGCCCCAGCCGCCGGCTCCCATGGGGGCCGCGAAGAACAAGCGAGCCCGCGCCTACGCGCCAGGACGCCGCACAGATCGTACCCAGAGAAGCCCGGTGAGCACAAACCGGAGTGGTATGGGGGGCCACGCCCCCCATGGACAGCACAACGCCAGTGACACCCGCTTTGTTGCCTGCCCAGGGAAGGCAGAGGGACGGAATGAGGCAGGGCGACCCCCCGCCCTACAGGCCCCCCCCCGGCCGCACAACCGGGGGGTACGGTGCACGCCCCCCCCCCCCAACCCGCCCCCCGGCACATGAACGCCACGCAGCCGCCCCGCGGCGCGCAGCCCCCACAGGGCGTGCTGGCCGATGGGACAGAGCAGGGCCCCCACACCCGCACGCCCGCGCCCACAACACGTGGATCGCGGACCCCGACAGCCCGCCCAGTGTGCGGGCAGTCGGGGGAGGGGGAGCGCATGACCCCAGACGCCCCTCGCAACGGTAGAAGGCACCCCCCCGGGGACGCCCTGCCGCCACCCCCACAAGTCCAAGCCAAGTAGGGGGGAACCGGGACCGGACCGCCCCCCTTCAAGCACGCCAGACAGAGCAAGGGACCGGGGCAGGACACGCGCAGGGGCACGGACCACGTGGAACGGCCCTACCAGCGCCCAGTTCCGGGACCACGCGAGGTGCGCACGCCACACCACCCAGGGGGGGGGGAGCGGACGCCGCGAGAGCGCGAGCGCACACACACGAAGGGGACACGCGGGAACTACCAGAAGGGCAACCGGACCAAGCGCGCCGCCCCGGGCGACCACGCATTAGGGGGGCGACGCAGTGGGTAAGCGCCCGCAGCCACGGCTGCGAATTGATGCACAGACCAGGGGGTTGCGAAACGGGGAAGCCGGCGAAGGAGGGGGCTCCGAGCTCTGTGAACCCGGGGGATTCCGCCACCAGGCAGGAGGTGCGTCTTGGAGGGCCCCCCACTAGGACCCGGTGGGGAGGATATCACCTGGCCCGACCAGTTTCCCCCACGGGGCCGAAAGGCGTCTAGTACCCGCAAAATCAAACCTCAAACCTCAAACCTCAAACCCTGCTCTTTCGGCGATCCCCAAAAAGGGGGGATAGACATAGCCCACAGTGGGCGAGTGCAAAAAGGCCTCTAAGTGCGGTCCTCTTGGGTGGTCGTTGACAAAAAAAAACTCGTCCCTTAAGGACCACCCTGTGTTGTCTAGCTCACTGGGATCTCCCACTCTCCAGGGTCCTAGTGTACCTTGTGGTGTTTGGGGTGCCCCCCGGGCGCCCTCATGCCGCCCCCACAGCTCGCAAGAGCGCGCGCTGTGGGGTCGGTGACGGGTCCCCACGCCCGCACCCCCCGCACCCACAGCCAGTGGGTAGTGGACCCCGGCCGCACGCCCGAACTGACGAGAGGTCGGGGGTGGGGGAGTGCCCGTCCCCGGACGCTCCACACCCCGGCAAGAGGCGCCCCCCCCGGGCACCCTCATGCCGCCCCCACAGCGCGCAAGAGCGCGCGCTGTGGGGTTGGTGGCGGGGCCCCACGCCCGCGCACCCCGCATTCACAGGCAGTGGGTAGTGGGCCCCGGCCGCACGCCCGAACGGACGAGAGGTCGGGGGTGGGAGAGCGCCCGTCCCCGGACGCCCCACAACCAGGCAAGAGGCGCCCCGCCCGGGCACCCTCATGCCGCCCGCACAGCGCGCAAAGCCAGCTCGCAAGAGCGCGCGCTGTAGGGTTGGTGACCGGTCCCCTTGCCGGCAGCCCCCGCACCCACAGCCAGTGGGTAGTGGGCCCCGGCCGGGGTCAGTGCTGGGCCCCCACACCCACACGCCCGCGCCCACAGCATGTGGGTGGCGGACCCCAACAGCCCGCCCAGTGGGCGGGCAGTTCAGGGAGGGGGAGCGCCTGACCACAGACGCCCCTCACAATGGTGGAAGGCAGCCCCCCGGGAACGCCCTTCCGCCACCCCCACAGCGAGCAACGCCGGCCCGCAAGGGCGCACGCTGTGGGGCCGGTGCTGGGTCCCACGCCCGCACCGACCGCACCTGGGACACACGGGTCGCGGAACCCCGGCCGCCCGCCCCAGAGTGTGGGCCGCCGGGGGAGGGACAGCGCCTGACACCTGACGCCCCTCACAACGGTGGCAGGGCAGCCCCCCCGGGGACGGCCCCCACCACCCCCACGGCACGCAGCCCCCACAGGGCATGCAGGCCAAGGGGACCGTGATGGGCCCCCACATCCACAGGCCCGTGCCCGCAGCACGTGGGTGGCGGACCCCAACAGCCCGCCGAGTGGGCGAGCAGTCGGGGGAGGGGGAGTGCCTGACCTCAGACGCCCCTCAGAACGGTGGAAGGCGCCCCCCTCGGGGACGCCCTTCCGGCACCCCCACTGCGAGCAAAGCCGGCCCGCAAGGGCGCACGCTGTGGGGCTGGTGCTGGGTCTCCATGCCCGCACCGACCGCACCCGGGACACACGGGTCGCGGAACCCCAGCTGCCCGCCCCAGAAGACAGGCGGCCGGGGGAGGGACAGCGCCTGACACCAGACGCCCCCCACAACGGTGGCAGGCCACCCCCCCCGGGGAGGGCCCCCCACCACCCCCGCGGCCCGCAGTTCCCACAGGGCATGCAGGCCAAGGGGACGGTGTTGGGCCCCCAAACCAACACACGCGCGCCCACAGCACGTGGGTGGCGGACCCCAACGGCCCGACCAGTGGGCGGGCAGTCGGGGGAGGGGGAGCGCCTGACCTCAGACGCTCCTCACAACGGTGGAAGTCACCCTCCCCGGGGACTCCCTTCCGCCACCCCCACAGCGAGCAACGCTGGCCCGCAAGGGCGCACGCTGTGGGGCCGGTGCTGGGCCCCCACGCCCGCACCGACCGCACCCGGGACACACGGGCCGCAGAACCCCGGCTGCCCGCCCCAGAGGACGGCCGGCTGGGGGAGGGACAGCGCCTGACACCAGACACCCCTCACAACGGTGGCAGGCCAGCCGCCCGGGGACGGCCCCCCACCACACCCACGGCTCGCAGCCCCCACAGGGCATGCAGGCCAATGGGACCGTGATGGGCCCCCACACCCACACGCCCGCGCCCGCAGCACGTGGGTGGCGGACCCCAACAGCCCGCCCAGTGGGCGGGCCGTCGGGGGAGGGGGAGCGCCTGACCTCAGACGCCCCTCACAACAGTGGAAGGCACCCCCTCCAGGGATGGCCCCCCGCCATCCCCGCGGCAGGCAGCCCCTACAGGGCATGCAGGCCAAGGGGACAGCGTTGGGCCCCCCATCCACACGCCCGCGCCCACAGCACGTGGGTAGTGGACCCCAACAGCCCGCCCAGTGGGCGGGCAGTCGAGGGAGGGGGAGCGCCTGACATCAGACGCCCCCCCGCAACAGTGGAAGGCAGCCCCCCGGGGACGCCCTTCCGCCACCCCCACGGGGGGCGCACAGCCCCAAGCCAGGTAGGGGGAAAAAGAGAACCGGACCGCCCCCCCCCAAGCACGCCAGGCAGAGCAAGGGACCGGGGCAGGACACGCGGAGGGGCACGGACCACGTGGAACGGCCCTACCAGCGCCTGGTGCCGGGACCTCGCGAGGTGCGCACGCCACACCACCCAGGGGGGGGGGGAGCGGACGCCGCGTGAGCGTGAGCGCACACACACGCAAAGGGCACGCGGGGACTACCAGAAGGGCAACCGGACCGAGCACGCGGAACGCACAGGCCGCGTGGAATGGCGTACCAGCGAGCGAGGGTAAGGGACACACGGACGGGACGGCCCGCCACACGCAGCGTGGGACACGCGGGGCAGAAAGGGGGAAACGGAAATGACACAACACCAGGTACCGGCCCGAGCCCCCCGAACCGGCCGCGAGCGCGGCGCACACACGGAGTGCACCCGCCAAGGCAGTAGTGGCGCACTGCGCCACGCCCCACCCCCTAGGCTAGGCAGCCTCCACGCCAGCCCAAGGGGGTCCCACTGGCAACAAGTCAGTAGCACGGGCCTGGCGGCGCCGGCGCCCCGGGCGACCACGCATTAGGGGGGCGACGCGGTGGGTAAGCGCCCGCAGCCACGGCTGCAAATTGATGCACTGACCAGGGATTGGCGAAGCGGGGAAGCCGGGGAGGGACGGGGCTCCGAGTCCTGTGAACCCGGGGGACTCCGCCACGAGGCAGGAGGTGCGTCTTGGAGGGCCCCCCACTAGGACCCGGTGGGGGAGATATCACCTGGCCCGACCAGGTGGCCCCCTCGGGCCGAAAGGCGTCTAGTAATCGCAAAATCAAACCTCAAACCTCAAACCTCAAAAATGCCGCAACCAATACTGATTCTTCCCCTGGCTGTCCGCACGAACCAAAGCATCTGTACAATCACATGACATGAAAGTGTCCCAGTTATTATATGCGCCCAGGAGCTTACTGACACACATAAGCTCGTATCTTGTAACTATTTGTCCACATCCTAACAGGGAAAGGATCAAATTGTGTAGCATACGCTTGATCCCCTCTGGTATCGCAGAATGTAGAATGGCATATTCCAGCTCCTGCTGCGTACGGAGATTATTCATCTTCAAATTTCTGCGGACTTTGAGTAGGGGCTGTACTGGTAGAAGGAATGCGTCCGCTAGTACCACAGAGCAATTCCGAAAACCACGATAACTGCAGTATACACCCTCCATCTGCCACTTGCTCCATGCTGCCTGAATGACACGAGGATCCAGACTTGATATTGTGTCACCGAGCGCTACAGCAAGGGCTTTCTCAATGAATGGAAGCAACCAGTGGCGATGATTGCGGAGGCGGCGCACGCCAAGATTGCATTTGATCTCATCCAAAAGCATCAATCAATCATGGTGTATGCGAAATGACCCCAGGCGCTGTTATGGTAAAACCTAAAGAAGGTCCCTACCAGGACCGGCCCCCGCTGTGCCCCTTCCGCCTGTAACCCCTGCTGATTTACTCCGGATCAACGATTGCATTCCTGAATTTTTCCAGGGTCCAAATCCAAAAATATAGAAAATAAAATCCTCCTTCAACCCTGAATGGCAACCAGATCCCACAAGTACAGCAGTAACCCAATTCACAATCCAAATCAGGCTGCGGGCTTTCGTTCAGCACACCGGTATTCCCACGGTGGCGGGCATGTACAAGAATTGCACCAAGGAAGAAAGCCCTGAAATTGGCATATGAACACAAATAAAGCAAAGTTGGGGAAAGAGGTAAACATACACATTCACAGCCAGAAACCCCTCATTCCCTGGACTCAAGACCTTCCCTTGACTCACCAACATATTGCCCTGAACTAGGTCAAATGAGATGGCTGAATGCCATGTGTCACAAGTCACTACATAAACCCCAAAAATGTGTTCACTCCCAAGCCTCTAATTCCTAGTCCAATAGGGGAGGTGACGTGTCATGGTTTAGAGTGGCACTCAGGACCATGTCCTACCCTGACATAACCTTGGTTGGACTTGGAGTAGAATGGGCTGGGAGAAATGACCTATGAGTTTGAACTCATAACATGCCAAAAAACTGCCAATTCACACCATATTGGCCATATATCACATATATGCTCAAAATTGAAGTTACTACATATCCGAAGGCTCCAAGCATGCATGGAATCGAAGTCTACTATTCATGGAGGATAGAGACCAAAGGCCAATGCCCATGTACATCCCAATTTTTCCCTCGAAACCCTTTCAGATATAGGCGCCACGCACTGCCCAAGTCAGCCCATGATCTTGAGACCAATTTTTATAATCCTTCATGCGCCAAGCCAAATGAAGTACGCAATCTGGCATATGGTGGTGTTCAACTCCGAAGCATATGCCAACATATGAACAACATACCATGGTTCGACTCTCCATAGGCTTCTTGCTGTTAGCTGACCAGGTGAGTACACAAAACGCAAAAATGAGCAAAAATTGAGGTCAAAAACATGAAAATATGACCAAATACAAAGTTGTCATGATAGTATATCTCTATGCTCACCCCTGATATCCGCTCATGGTTCAATACACAAATGATTGGAACCATTTGCGAACAATTCCCCCACTTGGATCCCCAATCGGGCGCATGGAGATACCTTCGCCGATAATATCTACATGCCCCATGAAAATGGGAGTGCACCCATGGATCTCTTTGTCAAACATACCATGAGCAATACATACGCGGTAGACTTGGTCTAGCGCTTTGTATTCCACAATTGGGACATGGGCAAGGCCCTTGTCACGTATGGCTTCCCATCTCCTCGCCACATGAAGATATATAACATGGGCGTGAGCATATCAAACATATACCATGCATACAACAAATACCCTCAAAATGTGGCTCCCACCATGATATGCCATGTCCCTCCATTGACATAACTTCACGTTAAAAAAACGTAGGAACCCAAGAAAAGTTGCTATGCAACCCCAACACTCATGCAGCACACTCGAAAGTCGCATTCAAATATTCGGTTGCACGTCGCAAGAGTTATATATCACTTTATACCCTCTTGGCCCTATTTTCCCTTGCTACACCGGGCATGTGTGCGCACCAAAGGCGTTTGATGCTTCCTAAATTAACTTGAGACTAAGGCGCTTGCAACCCAACCTTCCTTATTCTCGTTCCTCACACTCGCGCGTAGATATGATCCTTCAAAGTGGTCCCACGATTCGCTTTTGTTTCCCTTATATCTCCCAGTCAAATGGGTGGCAAGTATAAGGGAAACCTGATTCGGGCATAGGGAAAGGAGTATGACCACTCGAAGAAGTCCAAATCAAGTGCGGCGATGTCGAAGTCGAAAATCCGAATTCGACATCGCGAAAATTTCTGATTAAAATTTCGAGTGCTTATCTAGAGAATTGCGGAAGCAACGAACCCTTCGCTGATGAAATCTGACCCTTCAACGGAATATCCGCCAAAATATCTGGAAATAACAGTTAACCAATCGGTTAACGCAAAATCGCGAGCCAACTGACAGTCGCCGATACATTGACCATCAGAACGAAAGGCTGAAAAATTACGGAAACATTATGATAATAAAACCCTGTTGATTCCTGATATTCCGATATATAAATCTCCGCTGGCGGTGCCTCGGTTCTGAATATGGCCGCTCATAGCCGGAATGGCCAAACCTATCACACTATCACATCGGGTTAGATCTGGTGGATGGGAGAGTCTGATATCAGCCAATGGCGGCTTGCCGGCACATAGATACACACCCCAAGTGACCCCAAGATGGCCACGGGGGTCCCAACCGGCTTCACCCCCCTTCTCAGAGCGTTGTATCCGCTCGGAAACCAATGAAGCGAGGATGGGAGGACCCCAATGGGCTCCAACCCCCCCCTCCATGTCCCAAGGACACATGGAGGCCCCACACACGTCGTAGGCGTCCCCCATGCCCCAAGGGAGGGGTGAGGACACTGATAATCAGCGCCCTACGCCATATCCGGTCTCCTCTTGATCTACAACATGGACCAAGGGGATCAAAGATAGAAAAACGTCGTCGGTCGACCTAAATAAGTATACCACAGTAAAATATATACGTGGAGATCGAGTGAAGGGGGTATATGGCCAATCAAGGCCGAAAGAATCCCCGGATGAACGCCCTCACCCGTCTCCTCAATCACAGAAACAAACAAAATGCCAAGGGGAGATCCATTACGGTGCTACAGCAGCAACCAAATGGACCAATACGTCCTTGACATCCAAAGAAATACCCTTTTTCTTTAGGTAGTCCATCCAGACCGTGGTATACCTCGGCACGAAACTGCTCGGAGGTTCCCACGAGTCCCTGGATGCGGCGAATCCCTTCCAACGGACTTTGTAAAGCCTACCCCCAGGCGTCCCCGGGTCCGGCTTGTCCGCCAGGATCTTCTCAGCGGTGAAGTCGTCGTCCTCACCCTCGTCGTCCGAGTCCACATCGCCGGCCGTGAACTCGAAGGTGACGGGACGTCCGCTGGGGTCTGGTGCTCGGGGACGAAGCTGGGTATGGTCGCGGTCCAGGATCTTGTTATCCCCCACACGAACCGCATACACATCCTGCCCGACCTTCCGCACGATTACCCCCGGCACATACCAAGATGCCTGCCGATGCCTGGACAGGACATCCTTGTGGTGCCGCTCCACCCACACGGTGTCTTGGAGAGCATACTTCTGGACTTTTCCCTGCTTGAAGTACTTGGCCCGCTTGTCATGCTCGTCCTGAAGTGCCTTGCACACCTTGGCCGCCGTGTCGTCCGCCTCAGCCATCATGGCGTTTGCATCCCAGGCCACTTTGCCATGGTTCATCCACGGGAGATTGCGTGACACTCGATCCCGTAGGAACAGGATGCGATGGGGCGACAGTCCAGTGGGCCCCGGAAGGTCGTGATACGCTTGGAGCACTCTCCACAGCGAGTTATACCAGTTCCGGCCCGGCTCGTCAATGTGCAGCTGGCGGAACTTCTCGAACATCTGACGCCCGGCCACCTCAGCACGGCCATTCGACCGGCTGTCGTATGCCACGGTCTTCGCATGCCGAATCCCCATGTGCTTGCACATTGTTTTGAACCACGTCCCCACGAATTGACTGCCCCGATCGCTGCAGATGACAGCTGGGATATCGAAAATCGTCAGCCAATGCCTGATCATGGCATTAGCGACGGTCTTGGCCTGCAGCCCCACTCCATGCTTGTCCTTCTTGTCCTTCTTCTTGGACTTCTTGCCCGGGACTGCCACGATATACCCGCTGTGCCTGTCCACCGCCAGGATGACACAGTCGTATGTCTCTCCTTCCACGGTGACCTCCGGCATGGCGAACACATCCATGGCCACGGACCGCATAGGGGCTTCCGGTATAGCCGTATACACCGGGTTGCCCGCTGTGGACTGGTTGGGGCTCTTCGTGGCCCAACACACGGCACAGTCGCTGCAGTACCTATCCAGGATAGCGTAGTACCCCGGAGGGAACTAGAAACGCCACTCCAGGTCCTGCTGCATCTTGTCTCGGCCAGGGTGCATGAGCTGGGCGTTGTGCCAATGGTCAATGAGCTCCTCCACTCGGTTCTCGGGCACCAGCAGCTTGTCCTTGAGGAACAACTTGTCGCCATCCTCGGTCAAGCCCTCGGGCCATTCGTCGTCCGACGGGGCGCTCACGGCATTCCAGTACTTGCTCCAGTGGTCGGATGCCGCATAGTCATCCGACCAGTCCTCTGTGAGCACCGACCTGACTAGCTCTACAGGGGCCACCATCCATTGCTCGAGGGTTTTCTCTCGAATAGCTTGGACGCGGGCACCCCGGAACTTGGCCAGGTCCGTACGGTTCGCCATCACCACAAAGCACTTGACCCCCTCTTGCTCCATGACCTTCTCCATCTCGATGATGCGCCTGGCCTCCTCGGTTTCCTCGGCATCCCCATGGCTGGATATGTCCATCCAAGCCTTGCCCGCGGGGTAGGCCCATCGACTGAGGCAATCCGCCACAGTATTGTCCTTCCCCGGGAAGTATACGACGCTGAGGTCGAACTTGGCGAACGTCTCGTGCCACCGGGCCCTCCTTGCCGCCGGTCCCGAGGGGGTGTCGATGTGCTTCTTGTGCCAGCTCTGCAAGGACTGATGGTCTGTACAAACCACCACCGGTTGCAATCCGATGTGGCCAGACCACTTCCTGAGCGCACAAACAATGGCGTACGTCTCCTTCTCCGTCGCGGTCCATGTGCGGCGTTGGCCCTCGGCCAGGATCCGACTCCAAAACGCTACGGGTACGTGTGACCCGTCATCCCGGACTTGCTCGAGGACTGCCCCCACGGCATAGTCCGAGGCGTCCGTCCGTAGCACGAATCCCTTGTCCGGGTCCACCAGGAATAGCCCCAACTGCCCCAGGAGTCGCTCCTTCAGGCTGTTGAACGCATCCTCAGCCTCAGGGGTCCAGGCAAGCTTCTTCTTGCTCCCCTTCCGGCCATCGAACTTGCCCACTTGCAGCATCTTGTGCAGCGGCCCCGACAGTTCTGCATACATCCGGACATAGCCCGAATAGTAGTTGCAGAACCCCATGAAGGACCGGAGTTCGCTGATGGTCTGGGGCTTCTCCCAGTGGTGCAGGGACGCCAGCTTCCCAGGCATGGGACGGCGTTGCCCGTGACCAACCACGTGACCCGCGAACTCCACTTTCTTCATGAAGAGTGAGGCTTTGGTGGGCTTGCACACCATGTTGTGCTTGTCCAACTCGCTGAGCACTCGGCGCAGATCCTTCTCATGCGCGTCGATTAGCTCGTCCTCAGTCATGTTCTCCGTGCCGGACCCGATGATGATGTCATCCACGAAGGGATCGGCACAATCCCGGACACGACCGAGTAGGTCCTCCATCATGCGCTGGAAAGCGGCGTTGCCATTCTTGGCACCCATGGGCACCACTTTCCACTGCATGGGCCCCAGCGGCGTCGACATCGCTGTGCAGGGCCTGGAGTCCGGGTGTAGCGGCATCTGGTGGTAACCGTGTTTCAGGTCCAACACCGTGAAAATCCGCTTCTTCTGTTGCTTTTGGAGGATGGAGTCGATCAGGGGAAGCGAGTACGAGTCGTGCTCGGTCTGCTCGTTCAAACCTCTGTAATCAACCACCAACCTCCACTCGCCCTTCTCCTTCTTGGGCACGATGAAGGCTGGACTGGCCCACTCACTGTCGGAGGGTTCGATCCATCCCCGCTCAATGAACTCGGCCAACAGCTTCTTCATGGCCTCGGCTCGATCGCCCTGAAGTTGGTACTCCCGATGACGATAGATCTTGGGGTTCGGCTTCAGCTTGATCTTCGCTGTGCCAAACCTCCCACGATCTGGAGGGTTCTTGTTGGCGACGCCACTGAATAGCCGCGGATAGGCCTTGATCAGCCTCTCCTTCAGCTCGGCGACCTTCGGGTTCTCCTGGGCCTCGTCAGCCGCTTGCTTCGGTATCGATACAACCGACCGCACTGCGGTATAGGCCTCTTCTGGGTCCGAGTCCGACTTCTCCTCGTCCGATATGCCGTCTTCATCGTCGTGGGGTGCACTTCCCACCGATAATCTTCGAAAATTTGCGGCCTCGGGCTGGTGAATGTCGCTATCGACACCCATTCTTGGAAAATCCCATGTTGGTGGGTCCGACCCAGCCGGACCATCGTATTGGTCCGCGATGTGATCCATGACCCTCGCCACGAACTCATCCTTCTCGTACTTGCCGGTGACCAACATCTTGTCATCCCACCAATGCGGAGATGTGACCATGGCCCGCCTCTTCTTGGCTGCCACACGGTCGTGCATCCCCATTCGCATGTAGTTGACGACGTCGTCGATCTCGGAGTGGGACAGGATGTCAATGCCATCCACTGGCTGATCCGTCCCCTCCTTGGGCTCAAACATGACCTTCATGGGCACCGCCTCCACCCTACGGATGAGTGCTTCATCACCCGTGGGCTGGGCCTGCGCCCCATCCACCAGGAAAGCCTTGGTACCCCACGCTTGACCCGGGGAGGGCATTGATACACCCTTGGCGTCGATGAACAGCTCCTCCTCTGGCCCGAATGACATCTCGTTCAGGGTGATGGAGTCCAGCGTCGACTTGAGACCCTCCAGCGGACATGGGGTAGATCCTATGCCGGTTATGACCAGGATCCCCTTCGCCCTATCCGCGATGATCTTCTCCACCGTACGTCTGGTGTTGTCCAGGGAGCCATGCCAATACATGGGTCCACACTCCTTCAAACCCCAATGCCTATGCCAGGCTGAGTCTCCTCGATGCCAATGCCTCCTACACTTCCGCAGAATTGGGGCATCCCGGGAAGCGAAGACGTCCGTCTCGGGCGCTTCGGCTCCCAGCGTCTGGATCATCCTGTCGTACACCTGCGGCGCCATTCCATACTCCGTGAGCTGAACTCCGCGGTCTCCTCTGGACTTGGCACCCACAGCTTGCACCGCTTGGACAATCCGATCCTCCTCTTCAGCTTTCCATTGGGATGATCCGCATGCATAGTCCGTGGACAGCCATGTGAGGCATTCGTCATCCTCCCGGACCAGCGTTGCACGATGGGGAAGGGCTCCAATGGCGTTTGCCACCATGAAGTCATACCCCATGATCATATCCCAATCTGTAATGTCGGCCACATAGAAGTTCCCGGATAGAGTGCTTCTCTTCGCCTGATCAGGGCGGTTCAAGCGCTCATGTTCCCAGAATTCCATACTGATAGTGGCCTCGTGGGTACCACCACCCATGATCTCTCGATTGGCCACCTTCAGGCGCACCGGTCTACGGCTGGGCTGCAGGGATTCCTCCTTGAACAACCCTCTCTGGACCAGGCTCACCTGGGCACCCGTATCCACCAAATCATCCACCACCAACTCCTCTTGTCCGCACCGTACACACACCTTCAAGTGCAACTGCCGCTCGTCACCATGCGGTGTATGGACGACTCTCACGGCATGCAACTCTAGCACGTCCGGGTGCATCAGGACTTCGAGGGTATGATCACGGATGGTGTAGATCTTGGGTTGGTCTTGCCCGTCCACGGGGCTCTCCGTGGTCGCTCCTTCCTTCTTGCCATGTCCCGTACCCACATGTACTTCCCTGGGCAGGGCGCTCCAGGGGTTGGGAGTGGCGAAACTCAGTGGTTTTGGCTCTTCCGGAGCCTTCTTCGGCACCCGATGTGCCTTCGCTTTCTCTGGGATTCCACTGATTTTCAGAGGAGAGACCTCCGAGGTCCCACTCCCGTGGGGGCTCCTCTAGACTTGGCTTCCCGCGGGCCCTTCCGGCTGCGATCCGCCAGGACTTTGTCCTCCACGTTGCTGGGCTTTGAGTTCCTCCAACGTCCTCAACATGTCCTCAGCAACTTCCTCGATCGACCTCACCCGTCGGTCTTGACCAGGTCCACCACCATAGCCTCTTCCTCCGCCTTTTCCTTGGCCTTTGCCTTGGCTTTTTCCCCCGTCTCCGCCCTTCGCCTTCCAGTCGGAAATCCGCTGCTCCTTGGGCTTCTTCTCGGGGTGGGCGGCGAAGTAGGCCTTCTTGTCCGCCTCATACACCTTGCACTGACGGTGGTCATGTGCATGGTTGTTTCCCTTGCCATAGCAGACCCAGCACCCGTCGTGCTGAGACCTGTACTCCCGGAACGAGAGCGGTGGGTTCCCGATCCTCCTTGGCTCTTTGCCCTTCTTGGGTCCCACCTGGCTCCATCTGGACCGATCCTGCCCATTGTTCTTCACGTTGTGCGCCACAAACGCAAAGAAATGGGCCTCCTCGTGATCCTCCCGGGACCAGTGGTCTTGGCCACTTCCACTACCATCCTCCGCGGAGTTGGCCGTGTCCTCCTGGATCTCCCGATGATGGCGGTCTTCTCGGTGTCCTTGTTGTCCATGACCATGCCGATCCTGCACGTGGGCCTCGTTCTTCGCATTGAGCTTCAACTCCACCGTGATGTACTTCACGATCTCGTCCAGGCTCATGCGAGCGAAGATGACTTGCATCTTTAGCGGCTCCCCGCGCCTCCACTCCACGTTGTTGAGGCGCAGCAACCTTTGCCCCATGGAGTCCCCGAATACCTCCACGTACACGGCGTTCTTCAGGCCCAACATCCGGTCGGGTTCGCCCAGGTTCCTCCTGAAGAACTCCATGATACCCGCATGGGTATCCTCCGCCGCCATGATCCTCACCGCCACCCGTCTCTTGGCGCACTTCTTCTCCTCGTCCTCCACTTTCCTCTTCCAGCTGCCGGGGAGGACGTCCTTCAGGAGGTGGCGGATCTCGCTGGCCTCGTTCCAATCCTCCACCAGCTTGGGGCATCTGCGATACTTCCGCAGATACCGGTTCCACTCCCGGACCCGCAACTCACCGCGGTCCAGCGGCAGCGGAATGGACCACAGGTCCTCCAGCTTCAGATTCGGAGCGTCCACCCGCTCCTCATCCTCCAGCCACTGAAGGCAGGCCTGCTCCGTACAGATCAATCCTTCTCGGATCTGATCCCGCAGCTCCTCCTTCAGGTCCTGCGCCAGGCGGTGTGGGAATGTCCGACATACCCACTTATCCCGCGGCGCTCCCCGCATCTCGCCGACGACCTCCTCGGCGAAGTCCTCCCAGTCCGGGATGATGTCATCCAGGTTGGAGGGGTTCCCGTCGTAATAGGGGATCTTTATTCCCCTGAGGTCGTCAATCCTGATGGCGTCTCCGACGTCTCCAGCCACCACTCCACCGAGACGGATACCACCTGTGGCCGGGGGGTGTGAGTACACTCCCCGTACATCCCTCTCCTCCATGGAGTGCGATCCAGTTGGGCCTGAACCCATGGGGTTTGGAATGCGGGAAGGATTTGCTCCATCGGCCGTCCATATCCCCGTATTGGGGTCCTTCGCCCACAGGTTTCCGCTTGGATGGCCTCGACCATGTCCGTCGGCGCTTCCCATGGTTCGCCCCTGCATGGTCTGGTTCTGGATCTCGATCTTCTCTTCCGCATAGACTGCCATATTCGTCGTGAGCGGTACATCCTGGGCGGCGTGGGACATCTGCACTGTCAGGCTCCTCGGGTCCGTGGCTACGTGCCCTTCCCGCCTGGACCCAGCCGGTGCCGTGTGTTCCCCGAGCATTGTTGACTCGCTGAACAGGGGAACATACGGCAGCGCACCCGGGTCAACACGCGGAGGCGCGTGGGGTGCCTCTGCAGGGCCGCCCATGGGTTTCTCCATGGCGCTCCTGAGGGTCTTAACCCGCTCCACCAGCTCCACCGCGGCGGGCTTTGCCGGGAGCTCCGGACCCGAGGCGAGGGGCTGTCGCTCCTCTAGCCTTCTCAGGCGTCCGGACATGTCCTCCACTAAGTGGAGGAGGCTGTCCACCACTTGCTGCTGCTTCTGCAGGGCCAGCTCCAGATTCTCCCAGTACCGGGCCTGATCCGCTCGCAGCTCCTCCATGTGGTTCTCCGCAGCCGACTGGTCGTCTAGGATCCCCGCGACGTCCTCCTCTAGAGCATCCTTGGCGTTGTCCAGGCGGTCAAGATGATTCACGATGGCGTCCATCCCCATCTTCGGGTACTTGCCCATGAGGAAGGACACCTGCTCGCAGTGGCACGCAGCGTGCTTTCCGCCGGATTCAGCACATCCCGCGGTTCCCGGCACCTCAGACTCGTCGCCCATGGGCGTATCGCCGATGGCGTCCGTCTCTGGTCCGGTGTGCCGGGGCACAGGTGCCGTCCGGGCCCTGGCTGGCCTCTCCAAGCCCTCGGCGTCGTGCTGCAGGGCGGGCTCGGGGGCCGTATGCGCCCTGGCGATCGGTGCGGACATCTCCGGCTCCGAAGGTGGCTCCTGGGCTGTCCGATAGCCCTCGGAGTGCCCCTCGGACTCCCACAGCCTGACCAGGCTGGGGTCCGTGTCCATAGCCCCGGCGTCCCTTGCCGCGGACTTGGGTGACCCGCGCTTCCGGTAGCGCCGGGCCCGTCCTCCACTGCTGCCTGAATGGCAAGCCTCATCAGAGTCCTCCGCGGCGGAGCTGAGGTTGCATGCCTTTCGGCAGCGACGCTCACACATGGAGACCAGGTCCTCCATGTCACGTCCTCCTCTTCCCGAGTGTTGTTCTTCTCTTCGGGCTTCAAATTCCGGAGTTCGCCATGCTCTTGAACGTCTCGGTCCTTCTATGGCTCTAATCTCCGGCGTGGTCTCCACCGAGTCCACAATACGCACCCGGGGCGTACTTGGGCAGGGCTCATAAGGGCCCAAGTCCCCGGGTCGGCGGTTGGTAGGGGCGGCAGGTAAGCCTCTGCTACCATAAAGAAGGTCCCTACCAGGACCGGCCCCCGCTGTGCCCCTTCCGCCTGTAACCCCTGCTGATTTACTCCGGATCAACGATTGCATTCCTCAATTTCCAGGGTCCAAATCCAAAAATATAGAAAATAAAATCCTCCTTCAACCCTGAATGGCAACCAGATCCCACAAGTACAGCAGTAACCCAATTCACAATCCAAATCAGGCTGCGGGCTTTCGTTCAGCACACCGGTATTCCCACGGTGGCGGGCATGTACAAGAATTGCACCAAGGAAGAAAGCCCTGAAATTGGCATATGAACACAAATAAAGCAAAGTTGGGGAAAGAGGTAAACATACACATTCACAGCCAGAAACCCTTCATTCCCTGGACTCAAGACCTTCCCTTGACTCACCAACATATTGCCCTGAACCAGGTCAAATGAGATGGCTGAATGCCATGTGTCACAAGTCACTACATAAACCCCAAAAATGTGTTCACTCCCAAGCCTTCTATTCCTAGCCCAATAGGGGAGGTGGCGTGTCATGGCCTAGAGTGGCACTCAGGACCATGTCCTACCCTGACATAACCTTGGTTGGACTTGGAGTCGAATGGGCTGGGAGAAATGACCTATGAGTTTGAACTCATAACATGCCAAAAAACTGCCAATTCACACCATATTTGCCATATATCACATATATGCTCAAAATTGAAGTTATCACATATCCGAAGGCTCCAAGCATGCATGGAATCGAAGTCTACCTTTCATGGAGGATAGAGACCAAAGGCCAATGCCCATGTACATCCCCATTTTACCCTCGAAATCCTTTCGGATATAGGCGCCACGCACTGCCCAAGTCAGCCCATGATCTTGAGACCAATTTTTCTAATCCTTCATGCGCCAAGCCAAATGGAGTACGCGATCCGGCATATGGTGGTGTTCAACGCCGAAGCATATGCCAACATATGAACAACATACCATGGTTCGACTCTCCATAGGCTTCTTACTGTTAGCTGACCAGGTGAGTACACAAAACGCAAAAATGAGCAAAAATTGAGGTCAAAAACATCAAAATATGACCAAATACAAAGTTGTCATGATAGTATATCTCTATGCTCACCCATGATATCCGCTCATGGTTCGAAACACAAATGATTGGAACCATTTGCGAACAAATCCCCCACTTGGATCCCCAATCGGGCGCATGGAGATACCTTCGCCACTAATATCTACATGCCCCATGAAAATGGGAGTGCACCCATGGATCTCTTTGTCAAACATACCATGAGCAATACATACGCGGTAGACTTGGTCTAGCGCTTTGAATTCCACAATTGGGACATGGGCAAAGCCCTTGTCACGTATGGCTTCCCATCTCTTCGGCCACACGAAGATATATAACATGGGCGTGAGCATATCAAACATATACCATGCATACAACAAATACCCTCAAAATGTGGCTCCCACCATGATATGCCATGTCCCTCCATTGACATAACTTCACGTTAAAAAAACGTAGGAACCCAAAGAAAAGTTGCTATGCAACCCGGACACTCATGCGGCACACTCGAAAGTCGCATTAAAATATTCGGTTGCACGGTGCAAGAGTTATATATCACTTTATACCTCCTTGACCCTTTTCCCTTGCTACACCGTGCATGTGTGCGGACCAAAGGCGTTTGATGCTTCCTAAATTAACTTGAGACTAAGGCGCTTGCAACCCAACCTTCCTTATTATCGTTCCTCACACTCGCGCGTAGATATGATCCTTCAAAGTGGTCCCACGATTCGCTTTTGTTTCCCTTATATCTCCAAGTCAAATGGGTGGCAAGTATAAGGGAAACCTGATTCGGGCATAGGGAAAGGAGTATGACCACTCGAAGAAGTCCAAATCAAGTGCGGCGATGTCGAAGTTGAAAATCCGAATTCGACATCGCGAAAAATTCTGATTAAAATTTCGAGTGCTTTTCTATAGAATTGCGGAAGCAACGAACCCTTCGCTGATGAAATCTGACCCTTCAACGGAATATCCGCCAAAATATCTGGAAATAACAGTTAACCAATCGGTCACCGCAAAATCGCGAGCCAACTGACAGTCGCCGATACATTGACCATCAGAACGAAAGGCTGAAAAATTACGGAAACATTATGATAATAAAACCCTGTTGATTCCTGATATTCCGATATATAAATCTCCGCTGGCGGTGCCTCGGTTCTGAATATGGCGGCTCATAGCCGGAATGGCCAAACCTATCACACTATCACATCGGGTTAGATCTGGTGGATGGGAGAGTCTGATATCAGCCAATGGCGGCTTGCCGGCACATAGATACACACCCCAAGTGACCCCAAGATGGCCACGGGGGTCGGAACTGGCTTCAAACCTTGTACCCTTGTAACCGTGTAATAAGCTTGCTGTATGACATAGAAGGAAATGTATGTGGAAAAAAGAACAAATAATTGCAAACTGCCAAGATCACGGGATGTAGGCACTTACACCCCTTACAATATTTCGGCTTCCGACTGGCCATAGACATATCAATATCCCTGTGGTTGTGGCAGTAGTAAATTTGTAGACCAAGTGTTTCTGTACTTACCTGACCTATCAACTTAATGGCCTCCACATGATCCTTCCATTTTCTAGCATGTGGCGACAGTGTGATATCTATTCCTTGCGGATTTGCTGCTTCTTATTTCTTGCTTCCGTTGCTTGAAAGAAAAAATACTGTATCAGTATATGGTTGTCCGGTCTTGGGTCCTGCAGCTTTGTTATGGCTTCGAACAGCAGCAGCGCAGCAGCGCGCACAGCAGCAGCGCAGCAGCGCGCAAGTCGCAAGTCGCAGTCGCAATCGCACTGCAGTCTGTGAATAATAAAGAAGCATCGAATGCCAACTGTGAATGAGCGCTGTAAGATACTTCGATCTTTGAACAGGGTTTATGTCTTCGAGATTGTGTTATTATTGGTGCCCTGTCTAAAGATCCTGCGCAGAAGAGGTTTGTCGTATTTTGGGATTTTCGAGAAACAAGAGGCACAGTCGAGTTCCCAAGAAACAAACCACAACAAGTGGTAGCCAGCTAGGTGGCGGGGAGGATTCGAGATCAATCTTCGAGATCAATCTTTGACGCCGCAACGCCGTCAACTTGATTTGGACTTGATTTGGACTTCGATCTACAATGGAGCGGCCCTTCGACGATGCAGCTATGCTGCATTTCATCAGAGACAGTTTGTTTCGAAGTGATTCACCCTTGCATCACGAATTTTCGACTTTGTTAGAGAAGTTCATCGCAGAGCGCATCGCTAGTCGAGAAAGCGAGTGGTTTCCATGTCTCCCTCGTGATCTTCACAGCTGTTCGCAGAAACTTGCAGATACTCAAGCGAAAGTTATCGAATTGGAACAACGCATCGATGTATTGCAGGCAACAGCAGCAAGTGCTACAGCAGCAACTGGCCAGCGCATCGATACCTTGCAGTCCTCGACGAAAAATGCAACTCAAGCTGCTGCAAATGAACTTCGACGCGTAGAACATGAATTGTCACAATGTTACGCTCTTCTCAACGAATTCATACGAACTTCGAGTGAACCACCTCCGAACAACATCCAGTTTCCACAACCACAACCACCGTCTTCTTCGAATTCGAACCAACCTCACCCTCCACAACAACAACTCCCACAGCAGCCTACCTTCGAACCACTACCCCAGTTCGTAGTCCAACGTGCTCCTTCTCAGGAGATTTCGGGACGCCGCGTCGAGCGCCTGAACAAACTGGTCAAGAGGTTCACGGGTACACCTGGATGTGGCGAATTTCGAACATGGAAAGAAGATTTACTACGAGCCTTCACTTTGTCAGACATCACCTCACCCGTCGATCAGGCAGCAAGGATGTCATTCCTCCTCGATGGTGATGCCGCTGAGTACTATCATAGCCTGACGAAAGTTGTACGGGATGACTGGTTCGAGCTCATGCGTGTGTTAGGCCAGCGTTTCGACTGCATATCCCATGAGCCAGTGTATTTGTCGAGAATGTTGAGCCTGAAAGAGAGCGAGTTCCCCCGACATGCAGATTACGTTCGAGAATTTCGTACATGCGTGAACAAGTCGAAGGTAAACACCATTGAACTCCAGAAGGATTTCCTCGTCAGCTCTCGATTTGTTGAAGGTTTGTCGAATGACGCTGTGCGTCGGCAGTACATCGTTGAAGTCTGTTCGAGATGGCGTTCTAATAATCCATTTGGATTCGGTACCTTGGTAGAGACCATCGCGGAAGCCTACATTGCGGCTGGGTATCAACTGGAAGAGGTACAGAACGCATCGAGAACGACATCAGATCACACCCTGGGTCCTGCAGTGTCGAGGCCCCTGCCTATGATGGTCCCACCTACTTCGACTTCCACGTTTCCATCCAACCCTATGCCAACGCCACACGTCACCCCAATGCCGACCCCAGCTGCGGCGCCCACGGCTTCGACCGTGGCAGAACCGAATGAATCTCGATGCAATTGCCAAGCTTCGAGAAGAGTTACATGCCTACATTGGTGAACGGTTCGGACGTTAACATGGCGGACACCAAGATGGTTGAGAAAGCAGACGTTGCTACAATTGTGGCGAACAAGGACACTTGGCCCGTGACTGCCCAAAAGGTCGACCGCCATCCCGAGGAGGAGAACGTCGGGAATCAAGGTCGGACACACCGAAGCGAGATCAAAGTCGAGACAGCAAGAGACGGTTTCGATCCCGCTCCAAGAGCAGAGAAAGGCCTACAACGGCCTAGAAAACAATTCCGAAGACCTGGTGGCGGACGTCCTCGAGAAGAGCTGAACACCACCACCAGCACCAATAAACCCGAAAAGAATTCGACGCTTGGAGGTGTCACTGTCGAAGGAACCGAACCTGAGCATGCGTCTCTGTTCACTGTTCGAGGGCGCATTTGCGCATGTCGTAAAGACTCCTTTGACTCCAGCATGGAACTGTTGGTCGACTGTGGAGCGACCAGCGACTTTATGTCGATGCAAACAGCAATGAGGGCGCGACTTCCCCTCTATAAACTGAGAAACCCTGGACATGTCTTGTCAGCCGGAGGTGTCCAAGTCGAAGTACGGTACTACACGCGAGCTTATGTTCGAGTTGGAGAGCTTGTATTTCGACATCACTTTAAGGTCTTGGAGATTTTGCCGGATGTAGTGCTTGGACTACCATGGCTTCGAAGCTACAATCCAACTGTCAACTGGAAGGAGCGATACGCCGACATCCAACATGGTTCGATTTCGTACCGGTTGTCTTTTGGCGAATCAAGACCCTCCACCCAGCTGCGTTATCAAGCAGCTTCGAAGCTGGACCTTCTTTCGATAGTTTCATCCGGTTCCTCGAACACAAGTCCGGTTGGGAATCCTACCCCACATACCAACGAACACCCTGACCTACACTCGTCGACACACGTTCAGCGCGGTACTGACATGTACGATGAGTCCGAAACGGATGATGGTATCACCGATGAGGAGTGCAGCGATATGGAGATTGAGTACATTTCGTTGCTGAAACTCAAAAGAGAGATCCGTCGATCTGATCTCACGGGAGATCAAGTATTTCTGTGTTGCATGCCTCGACCAGCAGTGCCGGTCGATCAAATGTATAAGATGCAAGCCAGTGATGGCAATGATGACAGGCTTGACCCCGTTCGACGCAAACTACCGAATCGATTACACAAGTGGGCGGACCTCTACGACCGGGAGAAAGCGGAGTATGGAGACCTACCTCCGTATCGACCTGGGAGAGATCATCGAATACGCCTCCATTCGGAAGACAATACACCGTGGGTACACCCTTACAAAATGGATCCGAGTGAACTAGATGAACTTCGACGACAATTGGACAAGTTGCATCGATCTGGTCGCATCAGACCATCCTCGAGTCCATACGGAGCGGGTTGCCTACTGGTGAAGAAAGCGAATGGTAAATGGCGTATGTGCGTCGACTACCGAGCGTTGAATACGCGAACTGTACGAGATCGGTATCCCTTGCGATCAATCCAATCCATCTTGAGTACACTGGGGGGTTCCACCGTATTCTCAAAGATTGACCTTGTTAGTGGGTTCCACCAGATCCGAATTCAAGACGAAGATATCGAGAAAACCGCCTTCAACACACAATTTGGCGCCTTCGAGTGGGTTGTTATGCCCTTTGGCCTCTGTAATGCGCCATCGACGTTCCAACGCGTCGTGAACGATGTCCTTCGAGACCACTTGGGGATCTTTGTATGGGTGTACATTGACGACATCCTCGTCTTCTCCAAGGATGCGGACGAACACCAACGACACCTCGACCTGGTACATGAACTACTCCGTAAACACCAGCTCTTTCCCTGCATCGATAAATCCACATTCTTTCAGAGTCGAGTACCCTTCTGTGGATACATCATCGACCAAGATGGAGTACACATGGACCCTGAAAAGATCAAGGTCATTCGGGGTTGGCCTCTGCCGACTACGGTCCATGAAGTTCGACAGTTCATTGGATTGTGTGGATTTTACCAGCAGTTTGTCGAAGGGTTCCAAGCTGTCGCAGCCCCTCTGACTGCAATGTTTAAGGCAGACCTCGAGTGGGAATGGACAGCCGTCCACCAGGCTTCCTTCGACAAGCTGAGGCAGGCGATGATCGGTGCGACACATCTCAGTGCTATCGACCCCCGACAGCCGTATCACCTGTACACAGACGCTTCGAAAGACTGCGTGGGTGCTACGCTGGCGCAACGATGTGCGCATGGGAAGTACAAGGGACATCTTAGACCTATTGCCTTCATGTCGCGGAAAATGCAGCCTGCCGAAACTCGATACCCGACTCGAGAACAGGAGTTGTTGGCCATGGTATTAGCCTTGAAACAATGGTTTCACCTACTTCGAGGACCGCAGCAGGTGCACGTGCACACTGACCACGAAAGTCTTCGATATCTCAAGACCTGTCCTCGACCGCTGACACCACGGCAAGCACGATGGTCCCAATTCCTCGAGGAATACAACCTGACGTTGTGGTACGTGCCGGGCCTCGAGAACCCTGCGGCAGACGCCTGCTCCCTTCTAACTTCGCGGCAGTTGATGGATATCGAAAATGCCATACGTACACGGGCTTTCGCAATTCCCCTGGTCGAAGATTGGGCTTCACCGGAAGGAGAACCTGTCGATGAGTTCCTGCATGTACTCGAAGACTCATTCTCTCATGACGACGTGTGGCCCCAGCCGTACGACCACCTGTACGTTTCACTACGAAGCGGACGCTCCGTGGGGAAGGACGTTGACGCAGATGACCTTGCGGAACCAGCCCCCCAATCCGACGAAACCGCTGTCGAACCGAAGGACCTGGAGCCGCTACCGTCAAGCGCGACAACTGCTGAGCCGGAGGACCTGGGACTAGAACCAGCACCGTCGGACGAGATCATGGCTGAGAATTCACACTAACCAGACATGCATCTCGATGAGGCTGGCAATGAGCCAGACACGTCTACCGACACCGACGACCTCCCCGATGTAAGCATTGATCGCCCTCTTCGAGTCACCTTCGGCAATGAACTTCGATACGCTCCGACCATGGCGGAACTGATTCGCTGTCGACGTCACCGTGACAGCACGTTGCAATCAGTCCCCTTGCCGAAAGTTGGGTCGAACACGCCGTACCCTTCGAGTCTTAAGGGTACACACCGCCGAGTACATCGACATTATCAGTGCAAAGACTTGACTTCGACAGCTGTGTGGGCGGCAGCCTATCGAGAGGACCCACGGATGAAGCACATCTACGAAGTCGGGATTCGAAGCCCTGCGGCACGACACCAGCTTCGAGATGCCAAGTTGTCCTTCGATGATGGCAAATTCTTCCATTTGTCGACGATGGGCAAACGTGTGCTTGTTCCCCGAACGCTGGTTACGTCGATTGTGGCTATGTATCACGAGTCGGAGTTCTATGGCCACTCAGGAGTCCTTCGAACCATGGCCCTGATTAAGCGCGACTACGTATGTTCACACCTTCGACACTACGTCGAGCGATACATACTAAGTTGCGATGTCTGTCAAGCGGCGAAATCAAGACGAGTCGACACCGCCAGAGTGCCAAGACCATTGCCGGTGCCCGACACAAAATGGCACAGTGTGTTCATCGATTGGGTTTCGGGATTGCCGCCGACCACAAGGGGCCATGACGCTATCATGACTGTAGTCGACCGATTCTCCAAGCGTGGAATGTTCATCCCTTGTCGCAAGGATATGACAGCCGACTACCTTATCTATGTGTTCCTACGTGAGGTGATTCGATTGAAAGGATGCCCTCGACAAATGGTTTCTGACCGAGACAAGCTGTTCGAGTCTCAGGCGTGGAAGGAGTTGGCCCAGCGCTTCAAGATTGAGATGCATCAAACAGTGGCCAACCGCCCTCGAGGCAATGGCCTCGCAGAGCGCAGCAATCAGTCCATCGTCCAGCGCGTGCGTACACACGGCATCTTCGGCAACAACGAGTGGGATGTCGACCTCCTGTTCGCCAAAATCCAGTTCCACAACCTGACATCTAATAGTCTTCGACTATCCCTGTTTGAGATAGATGAAGGACGAACACCCCATTTTCCATTGGATTTTCCCCGAATGACTTCTCATGCACATGAACCATCGACCGTGAATGATTACATGCAACGAGCGGAACGTACCTTCGATTCTGTGAGTGCAATGCTTGCCGAGGAACGTGGACGCCAGATGCATATGGTCCCGCAAATGGACCGACACGTTCGAGTGCCTGAAGTCGGTGAACGATGGTGCGTGTTGGTGCCGGAATATCGACATAAAGGGAAACTCGATGTTGTCTGGTGCGGCCCTTACAAAATACTCGAGGTACTGAACAAGGGCGAGAATGTCAAACTGGACATCCCTGCCCCCTTCGATGGGTTGCGAGTTTTCAATCGAGAAAGCATAAAACCCTACGTCCATCGAGAGGGACAGCCGGTGTGGGAGTTTCCGATGCCCCCTGTCAAAACTGGAGAATCGCCTCGACTTGTCAAGATTGTGGCTAGACGTCGAGTGGGATCTAAAAAGCGCCGCACATTCCTGTACCGTTGTGAATGGGATGATGACACATGGTCTTGGGAGTCGAGTAAGGCTCTAGAGGAGGATCCTGTGTACCTTGAGTTCCTGCGACTCCACCCTGAGTAACTGAGTAACACCCTTACTCTTCTCTGCAGCGTTTTTTTTCGAAAAACTCATGCGAGGTTCCGGGTCGATCGCCGGAGCCTCCGCCTATGGTACTACATCCCGGACACCCCGAACTTCCTCTCGACATCCGCCTTCTCGAGCATCACCGTCGAACGTCATCGATGTTGACGCGATCAATGACAACGTTGGTGCCAAACCCCCAGCGAGGACGACTTCAACTGGCCGCTGTTTGTCGGTAGCATCAGCGCCAACTCGTCCGAGTCGACCTCCCAATCCATTCGAACCACCGAACTACAGCCAGTCGGCATATGCTGGGAGCTCGAAAGGAAAAGGTGGCCCGTCGAAAGGAGGCAAGGGAGGTGTGTTCTCTCGCGGGGAATTTGCAGGAATAGCGCCGAGTGGACGGCCTGTCATATCAGGACGCGCCACAGGCTCCGAAGTGATCGAGATAGCCCTGGCCAACTGGCCTGTTCTGGAACCGACCAAGGGAGGGACCCCACCCGACATGCAGCCAGAACTCTGTAAACTGTACGGGCCCCCGCCCCCGGTCGATGCAGAATACGTTCGAGAGCGGTGCACAAGCCCTGACTGGTTCGATTCTGATGAAGATTTTGCTTGCTACACGGGGTACGACAACTGATCTTCCTTCCTCTGTTCAGCGCCCGGACGGGTCGACAGTTCTTGGACATCGAGGCCGAACACCTGGACATCAAGGTCATCCAGGGACGACCCGGGTACCGGAGAACCGAAAGTCGAAGACGACTGGGTCGACCAATCCTGGCATTCGAATGCCCCGAAAACACAAGCCTCTACTCGAACGAACCAATCCGACTCCTATTACCACGACGACGACCACAACGACGACGATGAACCCTGGCCACTCGAGTCCGACGACGAAGAAGAATATCCTTACGAGCCCCCGTGGTCGACAGCACCACCCAGCTACGATTCTGTGCCGGTGCTGGAGTCGAAGTGGCAGCCCTATAACATGCCGCAGTACAATCATGAAATCGAGACCATTGACGAACTCCGACACTTGGGCACGTTCGGATTGAAGCCACCCTATCGATTTGGGACACATGAGGATGATCCGATGAAGACAGAATACACTAAGCTCGAACCATCGGTACTCACTATTGCGTCGAGCACCATGGCTGGTTTTCGAGGACAGCAAACGTTCCTGAACGAGAAACATGCTGCAGCCGTATCGAAGGCAAATGCCACCATTTCCGAGTTAGGCAAGACCATCTGCATCGACAGTTGGGGACGAACCGCACCATTCCCTTACGAACTGGCTCGAAGCGCCCCTGACACGTCTTTCGATGAGCGTGGAAATCTTGGTGGTAAGCCGGGATACCAGTGGTATACAAGAATTGAAGTGGCTTGTCAGAACTTTCGAGCGGCCCTCGTCGAATGGCGACGTTGTGATGAAGAGCTCGATTGGGGATTCCGACAAAGCCTCACTGAATATACCCTGCCGAGTCAAATTGCTCGACTCAACCGCATGCATCGAGAGATCTCGGGAATCGACGACCTGATAGACAGTGCTGATGCAATCGACATGATGTTCAAATATCGACGCTTCTGGACCCACGAAAGGATGAAACGAGAAGCTCTTGTTGCCGTTTCGATCATGGGAGTTATGCGTGATCTTCAGAAGGTTTGCGGGGCGAACAACTGGCTCTTCGAAGATCGAGCCCCCTTTCCTGCGTACAAAGTCGATTTGCTTCTTCGCCGACACCAACTGCGCGGCCTACGAGGCACCTCTCGACTTGGGTATAAGCGGTATGGGTGCGCCCCACATCGAACACAGGACCTTGCGGTCCAGCTCCAGGAGTACTTCCGACTCGGAGAACAGATCGAACCCTATGCGTAGAACGCCGTCGCACCAGGCGCCCCCATTGACCTTGTCCAGTTGGCGACGATCTACCAGACTGGACCCGGACGGCTCGGATACCACGACTTCGATAAGGCGATCCGACGAGTTGCTGCCCTTCACTCATCTAATGAAGAGTATGCCAACCTTTTCCCTTTCCTGGATGCCCCCGAATTGGTTCGACGCCTGGGTACCTCGAAATACCTCATGTCCCCCTTCGAGGCCAGATACGAAGGTGGACGACGTTGGCGTCCAGCGGTCCAGTTCTGAAGGGATGTCTATACTGACGAACGGGAGGAGATCGAGAAAACCGACTCGCCTGCAAGCGACCCGTTCCACCCGGACCCCGTCGATCACCGGTTTTGTCGATGGAGTCGAAAGCCTATCAGCACCACTTGGACATCCCGTTCTTCAAGTACCTCACACCGATCCACGATGACTTTAAGGCTGCACATCGACGCAAGGTCAGCTGCCGAGACCAAGTCCTCGAAGCGGTCATTGTTGACACGGCTTCGAGCCTTGTGACTGCAGAAGCGATTCGGTTCGCTCTGCAGAGTTCCCTCGCTGATGGTCAGTATGTACATCAACACCTCGGTCGACTCCAAGAAGAGGGTTCTCGAACCGACATGCTTGAGATCATCGACCGATATGCCCTCGGCCCTGAAGTGGACGACATCAGCGCCGTTATTGTCGTGCGACGACTTTCGATTGCCGACACGCCGTGGTGGAGAGTCGATACGAGAACTGGTCAGTTCTACCACAGCATGGCCGCTGGTACTGGTTCGAAGGAAACCTATCGGTGGTCTACTGGTCGACATGACGGATACTCCTTCGAGGTCACCAATCAGGCCGATCTGTGGAGTGAGGACGCTTGGAAACCGTCGAGCCTCTGGGACTTCTATTCGACCAGGGCACAAACAATGGGACCTGGACAATTTCGAGCGCTTGCCCGTGAACATGTCTTCGTATTCCAGTACAAGTGCCCCGTCGACAACCGACCTGGTGATCCCAACCTTCGATTGCTGAACCATCGATCTGGTATCCTGATTCAGAAGCGTGCCCTCGACAGTGATATCCGTCTACACTACACGGGTCATGACACCTTCAAGTTCATGGCTGGCGTCAAGACAGTGAAGGAAGTGCATGAAGTATGTCCACTCCAGGTAAATCCTTCATTCACGTTTACGTGGGGCACGGACTGCTGATTCGACATGTCTGGATGCCAAGTGCTGGCTTATTCGACAGTCTGGATGCCAAGTAATGGCTTATTCGGCAGTCTGGGTGCCATCAATTGTATCGACTGCCTTCATATGTCCTGTCGAGTTGACAGATGTGTAGGCCTGTCGGTTGTTTGTCTGCTGGGCATCCAGCTTCGATAGCTGTGCCCAATGTTATGTTATGTTATCGTTCGACGTGCCACAGCCTTGCTGCGGGCACAGCGCCCGTGCAGTGTGCTTGGCGAGGTTGTCCTCTGCAGCTTCCGTCAAGAGCCACAGCCGTGGCAGAGTCGAACACGGCGCAAGAATGAGGCGCTGACGACAGGTGTACCATGACTGGACCTCAGTGTGTGAGTTTCGAAGACAACTGTTATGCTTCTGTAGCCAACACATGTCGAGGTCCAAAAGTTTTGTTTCTGGGCCTGCTCTGCATATTCGACATTGTGACGCCCGCCCAGGTGAGTGAGACCTCTTCGAGGTCTCAACGGGGGGGTAGTGTAATGGCTTCGAACAGCAGCAGCGCAGCAGCGCGCACAGCAGCAGCGCAGCAGCGCGCAAGTCGCAAGTCGCAGTCGCAATCGCACTGCAGTCTGTGAATAATAAAGAAGCATCGAATGCCAACTGTGAATGAGCGCTGTAAGATACTTCGATCTTTGAACAGGGTTTATGTCTTCGAGATTGTGTTATTTTTGGTGCCCCGTCTAAAGATCCTGCGCAGAAGAGGTTTGTCGTATTTTGGGATTTTCGGGAAACAAGAGGCACAGTCGAGTTCCCAAGAAACAAACCACAACAGCTTCCTGTCTATTGCGAATATTCGATTTTTTTTCATTAATCACTCGATCGTGGGTGATTACCAAGAAGTGTGTCATGACCTTAGGAATGTTAGACCAGAATTCATCACAGGATGCCATTATGGCATCTTCAGTAAATGCACAATGCCAACGGCCAGTGTGTGACACACAGCCTGGAACCAATGGTGTGCAGAATGGAAATCAGTAGCCCTGTACACAACATAATCAACTTCGAATTCCAATTGTAAGTATGTGTGTATACACATACGTAGCAAAAACAATGAAAATCTGTATTATTGCAGCGCAATCTGGATCTCAAACCCAATTACATACTCAATGCCATTTATCCATCCACTTGCCAGGCACAGGAAATCACATTGTTGCTGTTGCACTGTCGAGGGGTGGGGTGCTGCAGTGGCCTACGACCAAACGATCAACCAAACGACTGATGTATGCGTCTTTGTGTATGATTGCTTCTTTGGAACAAAGAATAATTACCGCACAGTCGCACAAAACATTAACACCCTTGTACAGTCCAATATTGCAATGGTATCACTCATTGATGGGAGACCAATGGTGTTTTTCTTTTTTGAAGAAAAGAACATTATGCAAAACCGGGCAGATGTGGAAGGTGAAGAGTGGGAAACTCCGCAGATCATTTTCACCGGCACCTCGCCAATATTTCTGTCAAACATGGAACTCGTTGACGACAGACCAGGAATTGCATTTTCTTATGGTGGTGGTAGTGTTTGGTTCATCATCAGAGCCGAAGATGAGACTGGTAAAACATGGAAGTGAACAGACCCAGTAACAACGGTCACCTATGGTGACCGTGACTATGATGACGATACCTGCAGGAATACAGCTCCCTTGCAATTCCGAATGGGAAGCTGGCAGTTTTGAAACAACAGACCACAAGGAACAGCAGTAATGTTGGTGCAGGCTATGTACGGTCCCCATATACAACTCGTCATGAAACTGCGTGGCCTTCTAGGAATCAAACAGCACAGATTAAAGATTACATTGGGAATAATATATGTTGCAGTGGGCAGACAAGAGGTTGGTTATTTTGGTGTCAACAAACACAGAATCCCTACATTCTGAAGCCATCTGAAGGACTCTCCTGTAATCTCGAAGATCCCACCTCCACATCAGGGAACTGGCAACGCATTCAAGACCTTCATGACGAAAAGAATGCCTGCAACTATCCATCTGACTGCGTGTCTCTACCCTACGAGACACAGCTTCTGTACTCATCGAAAAATGACGACAAAAAACTTCCAATTCAAATGATAAGTATCACCAAAACCGACAGCGGTGGTGTGCACAGCGTAAGGAAACAGGTGAACCTGCCCTCAAAAGATCTACTGCCCTCAGGAACATTGGGTGCACTATGGGCAGTGATCATGCAAGATACTGTGGTGGTGTTTGCGAGAGTACAAGGAAATATTCACCTCAACAAGTATGATTCAATTCTTGTCTAAAAACTGTCGTCACATGTGGTGGCACATTCACACTGCATGACCCTAATTTTCTACCACGTTTTTGTATCGTGGATGTCTGATTGCAACAGTGAAAAGTACTCCTTGCTCTAAGCTTGATATCTGTGCCTGCAAAAAACGAACCATTCCCCTAGAAAAATTGTCAGGGGGCGGTTTCTTCTCTCACTAACCATGTCCGCTGTGTGATACTCATTTCAATTTATTCATCATGTATGACATTAAAAAAAAAGATTACAAACCGCCAAGATCGCGGGATGCACGCACAAAACATATCGCGCAATGATTCGTCATTCGCTCTAGTATCACTGATATTTGATCTGTTCTTATTTTTGCGAGAGATTCGCCGCACAGTTTTCGGAACAGGGGAGGGCAGAGGCATTGGTACCAGGTGGCTCTGTGTAGGAGGCAGGTGTACCTGTGTTGAGGACCTCACATTGTTGATATTCGTGCGTCACCCTGGTTTCTAACACCTCCCCTCCACATGGGTCAAATTCACAAAAACTGGATCCCACGTGAGGCTGGCAAGAAAGCCCGATGATTTTTTGTCGTGCCTTGTGCATTACCTTGGTTCCCAGCATTCACAGGACACCCGAGTACACCTGACAGCGATGTTTGGTAACCAAGTGTATCTCAGATGGTGGGCAGCAACATGCTCATTGCTTCTTGGTAGTTGGAAGATAGACACAGACGAGGGTAATGAATTAATACTAACCGGGGACTCGTAAGTTGGGATGAGATTTCATTCATGTATGTTGCAGACTGTGCTGCTTCCTTTTTGTATGGAACCCCTCCCCAGAGTCTGGGTGCAAAATGCCGAGGATCTGGTATAAAAGCCCTGACCGCCTTCCATTCCTGTCTCAAAGATGTATTATCTGAAGCTTCACTCCGGAAGTTTACCCCGGTAATGTCACTGAGTATTTCCTGCTGTCTGAGTCGGCCGTATGTTCCTTCTGTACCGGCTGGCGAACTATGCCCCAGATATTTTGCAATTACCTCCCAGGATGTTCCTGAATGCCAGAGCATGTGTACAAAGATGTGTCACAGCATGTGTGGATGACCTAGTGTTACACCTTCCCTGAGGAAAACCTTGCAACATAATTTCCAAATATGGAGTAGACTGACAGGCCTGTCTAGAGGCTGGTTTGGATGCAGGGATGGGAATAAGTATGGACACCCCCGTCGAAGTCCGCCTATTTGACTCCATTGTGAAATCAAAGTCCGCACCTTGCGTTCGATGCCGTTTTTCCCCACAGTGTCAACATCACAGGGTACCTCTAATGCGCTATCAAAGATAACCTTGGTTGTGCTACATAGCCAAATACGGGCGGGTCTGCCAATGCGCAACCCAGTGGTTAGAAAAATGAGAAACACCAACCGCTGTTGCACGGTCGTACACGCTGAGAGTGGAGTATAAACCTGTTGGGGAGTCAGTGCGTAACCCATTGCGCCGCGATCTTCGCTCTCCTGGTCCAGCTTGCAAACGGAACGCTGTGCCTTCTCGATGGCGGCATATAGATCAGCCTGTACACGCCTTGCACCGTTGTCATCCTCGGACAATCCACTGCTCGTTAAAGGCCCCTCAGTTTTGCGACCCCCACAAAGACTATGTAGCGGTCCGCCAGACAGAAGAACCAATTGTGGCCTCAGAATGAGGATGGTAGCGTTTGGACATAGCATGCGATGCAACATCTGAAGATGATACATTCGTCTTCTAAACTGTCGGGAGCTCACCTGATTGCCTGGATACGCAAGTGCAAACCTCCTGAGCCAATCTGTCGCATTGAATTTGCCACTTGCGGTGAGTAGCGCATCAAGGCCTACGCCTGTTACCAGGTCACATACGTTCCACCCCGGCAAAAACATGACACAGGCGGCCATCTCTATCATTTGCTGTAGACATTTTCGTGATACGGTGCGCATGTTGAGGGCGGCCTGCTCTCCTACCCATGTCATCTGACGATAGGAAGGTTCTTGTGCATCCATCTTGCGATATACGAGTGGCAGACTGTCATGCAATTCAAATCAGTGTTCATGGGAGCGCATCGCTCTGACTGTGGTACGGAACGCAGCAGGTACGGTCTCACGGGAACCAGGATTTACAACGCGCAGGAGACCAGGCATATACAAACGCAATGCGCGTGACAGGTGTGTACGCCCTCTGATCAGGTGTTGGGTCTTCCATCTATGTGAGTGAGTCAGACTGGACCATGCTTGTTGAGCAGGTTCGATTCCCTGTTGTGTACAATTGAGTCCAGACAGGTGACAGGATACTGAGGGCCTGCATGTCACATGCAAATGAGTATTGTACTCCTCGACACATGTCAAAAAACAAGTCAGAGCCTTTTGCGTTGTGCGCGCCAAGTTGCCCTTTATTAATTGATTGCTCAGTGTCAGGTAAACACCTCTGACATCGCAAAAGCGCTCATCCCGAATAGGGAACTGGCGATCCATGTGAAAGCTCACAGTGCGTCGCTGGTATCGGCCAACAACCAGCATGTCATTTGCTCCATCAAAACAACTAATTTTTGATGCCTTTGGAGACCTGTCATTTTCCTACCTTTTCCTCCGTTTTTGACCATGCTGCTTGAGCCGCCTAAGCCCTAGTCCAATGGACGGGCAGAAAGGGCGGTACAGGTGGTACTCGACAGGTTGCAGAAGTTTTTTGCCCAAAAGTTGGCATAAATTTGAAGACCACCTCACATACAGCGGCTTTGCCGCAAATTACAAAGTAACATACGACCTACAAAGGACCGACCAACCAGATAGAACGCACAAAAAAATGTCATGCAGCCGCCTCTTAGTAGCCACATTTTCATCAATTCTTGCCCTCTCACTTTTATTTATTGATGCGCATGCACACCTCTGGTGGCATGTCAGCCACTTTTTGGTGGTTGTGGACCCCTCAAGTGTCTTGGGAGGGGGACGTAAGGTGTACATGCGCCCATAACCCACAGAAGCAGGTTGCGAGGTATAATGCCGCAGAATATAGTTCATGCGTCAGTGCGTAAATGATAACGGGAGATTCAAGAAATTGTGTGTTATTTGGAAACACAGTTTATGTTTACATGTTTGTAGATATGACATGAACCTGTGTGGAATATCTTGAACGTTTGTCTCGACAAGGTCTGTGCTTGGACTTCTTGGTGTTCGCCGTGCCAGGGATAGCAAATGGCCTTACACAATGCGCTCGTACTTGAAAGACGGGCATTCTTGGCACTACATCTCAGACCACTTACCCGTATTTGCATCTGCACGGCTGCGGTACAACCAGCGTGATAGGAAATTTTCCGCCAAGGGCTGATTTATGGGCTACACAGATGTAGGTGTGCTCACCACGTACAACTCGTGACAATCGGCATATTGACAACCACCATTGCCACATGCCACATGGAATACCTTACCGTCACCTCATCACAGTTGAAGGATTGATGCAAGCAGTAAAATAACAAGGGGAAACATAGAAGGATAACCTGCCATTTGTATTGTATTCCCACCATTTGATTGTGTGCACGACTCAGGTTCATTATATTGATTGCCACCAGCAGCCTGTCCATCCATACAAGTTCTGGATCGTGCCAGCAGAGAGGTGGCAGTATACATTGCACACACCATCAGAGTATCACGATTCTCAGATATTTGAAGTAACTCAAAAACAAAAATTAGAAGGTGGCGGAGAGCCCCGCACTCCCGCACCTACAAGCATAACCAATCATGCATATCAAAAAAAAGAACATGTATGCACCCATGCTCAATGGGGTGATCAGCCCCCAGGCTGCAGTGGCAGCCCACTGAAATACATGAATATATATGCCACATCAAGGGTACACACAATCCAAGACTAACAGTGGTGACCACAAGCGCTAACCCACAACCATGCTTCAAAATGACCACAGAAAAAAGTCACAGCAACTACCATAGCACAGTCTGTACGAAGGCAGGCAACGCACCACTGCACACACAGGAATTCCTACCCATTTTATACTAAAAACTGGTTACATGGCGTGCGCTGCAAATGAGCACTAAACAACAGGCTTGCCACCAACAACGCCACACAAAAGGCAGTGAACATTCTGCAAAACCCTGTCCATGCTGAAACAAAAAGACAAACAAAGGCAGAGCAACAAAGTGGAGCCTCAAAATTGTTCCAGTAAATGTCCTCCAGTCACTGGAAAAAACATTCCTTAGTATATACAGCGAGGACTTCTTCAAAACCGATCTTTAACTTACTTCAGGACTCTAGCTCTCGCCATTGCCTGTGAGACAATACACAAAGCGAAGAAACCAAGAGACAAGGTCGGACACCCGAAGCTACGCTCTCTCAAAAGATGCCTGAGAACAAAGCAGACGCAAATAGGAAAGCAAGAGCGTATGTCAGTGTGTACATACGAATCAAAGGACGATGGCGCTGAAGGAAAATTGAGCACCGGCACACAACTCATTTCGACATGCACGCATCATTAAATTAGATCTCACCATCATACACCACGACCGCAAGTACAAGCTAGCCTAACAGCGCAAAGGCGCACGTACAAACAAGCTTAACAGCGTTCGCAAAGCACAGGCCTACACGGCTTAACACACCACAGCAAGCATGCATGCACGAAGCTGAAACAAATTGCACGACGCGCGCACGAAGACTACGAACGCACAACTACGCAAGTGCACCATGAAGCAGACACACCCGAAGAAACCTTGTCCACTCTTCGACGCCCACTTCTCCTTGTGACTGAAACACCAACTTCTCACTGACATACGAATAAAAACAGTACAAACAAAAGCAGCAACGAAAGAAAACGAAACAACAAAGCACGCAAACACATACCAGAGCTACTGGCATGTGCGGCTTCTCTCGCGTATGCACCGTAAATCTGGGAAACAGCTGTCTTCAGAACAGCTCACTTGAAGTCTATCAACAAGGGAAAAAACGTTAACCAAGGCAGACGTAGGGAACACAGCCAGGAACGCACCCACGGCCTACTAAATGCTACTCGCGGCACGTGAAAGGAGCAAGGTGCTACACAAAAACGGCCATGGAGCAAAAAAGACACACGGAGCGCAACGTTCCTCGTGCAAAAGAGACAACACACGGGTCGGTTTGCTACTGTTCCTACAACCTGCACTTAATGAGTAGTGGTACTGCTTTCAAAGGAGCGCCCCTTGCCAATCGTTGCTCACTTGCGCAGCTGTTGCGGCATCCCATTCAGAGCGCTCGTCAGAGCGCGATCTTCAGCCCTGGCGCTCATCACCTTGACCTCAGACTCCAAGGCCCCCACAGTGATTTCAAAGGAGCCCCAAAAGGACTCCGCTGCTTGTAGCTGTTCAACAGCGCGGTCTACGTGTTGGTGGTACTCTTCAGTTTCAGCCCGCACTTGCCGTAGGCTTTGAGAGTCACTTCCATACCACGACTGGCAGCCTTTCTCGTGGCTGTCAAAACACTCCTGTCACTCCTTCGCCGTCAGCAAGTAGTCCAACTCACCCAAGCTGTAGTCTCCAGTTTTGCGGCAGTATTCTCGAACTGCCAGCCTGTTGATCTTGACATCCACGACTCGCTGGTGTTGGATCATGTTCAGCAGTTTTTTTTTGGAGTAGTTGTCATAGTTCTTCACAGACGCAACGTCGTAGAACATCACAGGAACGACACGAAAACGACGAGTTACATCTGAACGTTTTGTAAGGCCTTTTGCTATCCCTGGCACGGCGAACACCAAGAAATCCAAGCACAGACCTTGTCGAGACAAACGTTCAAGATATTCCACACGGGTTCATGTCATATCTACAAACACGTAAACATAAACTGTGTTTCCAAATAACACACAAATTCTTGAATCTCCCATTATCATTTACGCACTCACACGCGACCTATATTCTGCGGCATTATTCCTCGCAACCTGCTTCTGTGAGTTATGGGCGCATGTACACCTTACACATTGTCATCCTTGGTGGGGGGTGCGGAACCCAAATATCGCCAAAAAACAAAATGTGATCAAATACCCCTTGTTTAGGCTGGTCACCAATTCAGTAGATACAGCATGTGGATTTCCGGAATCGTGACATGCGGACAGCCAGGCGTTCCAGAGCCCTGACACGACAAGGTTGTCGTGTCTGAGGCAGTTGATAACCATCCGCGGGGCACGCCTACTAGTTTTTTTTAGTACACTACCCACGCTACAGTGCCCGGAGGACAAACAAGCAGCTCAAATCGAACTGCCAGATAGTGTGAACGCATCAAATCCACAGAGTAGACGTGGTACTGGTCGCGTACTGGTCTCAGGTGGCCAGAATTGTACAGAATGGCAACCTCAAATCAACGACCTCGAACTGTCCTATACTTCCGCATATACTGCACATGAGCCCCAGCAGTTACAATTATGCCCCAAATAGAGTCAAATGCGGCCGTTTTCTGTATACACACTACAAAAGGTTTGTCCTTCTTTCTGTAACACCAGCTACGCAGAAATGCTGCAACACGCACACCACGGTCGGTGGGCAAGCTTTGTGAGCATGCTACGCAAACGCCTTGATTGCGAGTTCCCAGTTGTGCAGATGCAAACATGTTGAATGTCATAATGCCTGCTCCGTTCTTTTTTTTTAACGTACAGTGCAGCGTATTTATACATAGAAAAATGAGCAAAGCAAACTTGATCGTAAGCGCCTGTGCAGGAGTCATTGGTACAATAGCGTTGTTCTTTACCATCTACAGTTTCATCAAGATCCAAAAGATGCATACCCTGGATGTTTTTCACGCAGAACTCACCTCGTCAAATGCAAAAACCTTGCAGAAAATATCGGTGAAGATCAGGGACAACGGCTTGGACGTACCAATAATGGATACCGGTGTGGCAGAAAAGCTTGTACAGGATGCTAAGAAGGGCATCAGGTGCTACGGAGCGGAGTGCATTGTTAGGTCAGCGTGCAATGCCTCGACCTTGTCACGCAGAGTCTAGCAGCAGCACATTTCCCAGTAACATGGATGCATCTGAGCGTAAACCCCGGGGAATTTGTTTGCGCAGAATTACATCATCAACGAACACTGGAAAGCAGACTTGCTCCTGTTCCATGTTGCATTTGGATGTCCAAATAACTGTGCCCAATTGGACAAAGCGACGGCATCAACCAATGAACACATATCATGTAAAACATCCAGTATTGCAGACAGACTGAGGTACACAATGTATGTTGCATTATCACGCCACACATGTACTGGGAAGGTGAGATTGCATTTGATGGCTGCCGGGAGCATCTCATTTTGACAACACAGCGGTCGGGTGGCGCATTCTTCTGGCGTCATTGAAGATTTTCTGAAGTCTCACATTGAAGTCATAATCTGTCGAAGATGTCAGCGGTCTCCAAGCGGGCGGTTCACCAGGGGTTGCCTTTTGACAAAGAATAAAGCATCTATATCAATGATAAAAGCGCAAAATGCCAATAACCAGCAAAGCTGAGGCCCGGAAGGCAAGCAAAGGCAAGGCTAAGGGTAGGGCAAGCAGAGGCAAGGCGAAGGGTAAGGCAAGGAAAGGCAAGGCGAAGGGTAAGGCAAGCAAAGAGGGAACGCGAAAACCAAGAGCAAAGGCACAGAGCAAACAGCAGTCCGAAGAGACAACGGACCACGAAGAACCATCGAAATCAACATATAGGAAGCACAAGCGGTGCGGAAAACTGAGTGCGGATGAGTGTCCTGAAGACCCGGACTGCCTGTGTTCAGCCATCCGAAACATACATTGTGTTTTGGTGTGTGATTTCCCCATAGCCGTTGACATTGGCCGAATGAATGACAGAATAGATTACTTGACACAACCTACATTTCCTGACGAAGACAAAACACCTGAGCTGCTTTTGCTTACAGCATACAGGGCAGCAATAAACGAAAACCTGGACGCATCCGACAGCGGGGCAACATGCATCTTTCATATAGACAAGGAGATACGCAGTTTGTGTGCTAGTGGCAAAAACAGAGAGCGTTTTGCCGCACTGCAAAAGGATACAGCCCAGTTAGCACGATCATTTGGTGATAAGGCAAAAGACCTCGCCTTTTTACACCTCGGTTTAGGTGCCTGACAGTGCCCGACTTTTGCGCGCCACTACGAGTAAGAAAAAGTCACTGCCATGTTCTTCTCGGAGGGCTTGATCCAGGCCAAGCCCCCCTTAAAACCCTTTTGCTGATGCTGAGACTAACTTAAGTTTTTTTATCTCTCTTTTGAAGCTTTAAGTACACTTACTCAAAGTAACTAGGGTTATAATCCTAGCCCCCCATGAAGTTCACCCCTACCACTCAACTGAGCGGAGGTATCTTCCTTCATGGAGGATATACCGAAATAAAATAGGCATTTCATGCTTTAGGCCTTGGAGGTTAAGCCTAGTGGTGTCCCACCCCGAGACCCTTATACTCAATTGTTTCTACCACTTATTGTGGTTCTACGTTTTAACTGTTTCTGAGTTCAGTTGCTTGGACAAGTCATAATCTGTGTCTGGCCTAACTCCTTTGCCCCATATTTCTAACCAACTCCATTTTTTCCAAAAGAGTGCACATGAAGTGTTGATGCTAACTTGGAGGCTAGAGTCGGGCAAGTTTTCACATAAAATCTTTTGTTTTATCCATTTGTGATTGAATCTTTGTATCTATACCTGCTTTGTCTATCTGCAGCCCTTCTGTGTTACACTGGATTTCAAACTATTCATTGATTCGATCCACATCCTGTTCTTGCTCTACTTGCTCCTTCTGTTTTCGGATTCCAACATCAAAACCCTGCAGGATTTCATCAGAATCTACAGTGCCTTTCGAACGGACTCTGAGCGGAAGCACAAGAAAAGCACACTGAAAAGCACATTGAACATGTCCACTCAACTGTCCTCCCGAACCTGGCCGATCAGAAGTGTACAAGTACTACTTGGCAGTGTAGCCCACGCAAAGAGTGAACCGCCACTCAGAGCAGCATCTGGGTCTCTCGAAGATCCAGAGCACAGAAGGTCAAATCTAAATCCGCCCAGAACAACACCATTAACCATGGAGACCTTACCCGCCCATGCCGAGGACAGCCTGCAAAGGCACCGCAGGCGTGTCGAAGCCTCCATCGCCTGGTCGTCCTGTCCGGCCTCTTCTTCTACTGTTCTTGGAGGTAGTCCTGAAGAACAAGAGGACCTACGAGGGAGGATGGATGAGTTTATGCTCCATGAGGAGTACCACAAGTCCACCGTAGGAGAAGATGGAGAAATACCTCTTGATGCCCTCGGGTCGCCGCCCCAAACTGAGATCGGTTCCTTCCTTTATTCGGGGCCATCTACAGACATGGCGGACACAGTATCACTACCGAGACGACCAAGAGTACATGAGCACCCGAGAGCATGGCAGCCAGACCTGCCGATAACTTCAATGCTTCCTGAAAAGAGTCTGGATCCCTTTCGCCCAGAGCCCACCTATGGGGCTCTGAATCGCACGGCCGAACTTTTGGCCAAACTTCTATCCGGATGGGAAGACCCGGATGTGACAGCTCTGTTAGAGGCTGTCAAGGCTAAATTGGGTATCACTGAACCCTTACCCAAGCCAGCGCTACTCGCACCTTCACCCGGATTGAGCACGTTGGCTGATGATCTCAAAAGATCAAGTGTGTCCAGGTTGCTACCCAAGGTCACTTGCCCCAGCCCTTCTCATCCTCGCGCCAGGACAGTCCCAATTGCTGAATTACAGGACGTGCCAGTGACGGAGAGTGAGAAAAGAGGGCTGTCAGCCCTGGCACCTCGTGCCGGCGTATCTTCTCCCCCTTCTGGCCTAACTCCGGGGGGTGGGAAGATGGGCAGACCGATTGCCAAGGCGAACATCCAGCCAGAGTTGCCGGAGTTCGACCCGAAAAACCTGCCCGAATGGGCAGAAGAATTTGCTGAGTTTCTTTTGCTTACTGGCCAATCCCATGTGGATGTGGCCACCAAATGCTCACTGCTGAAACGCTCATGCAAAAAGAAATTTTTGCAAATACAGGTAAAACAGATTGTGAAAACCTGTTCAACCTGGGCAGAGGTACTCCAAAGACTGGAGAAAACATTCCCAGTGTATGAGACTGACCTCAGTGTGCGCACACAGATAGAGGAGCTACCTATGCTCCCTGAGTTTCCTTCCGCTGCGCGAGTCTCTGAATACGTGTGCGACCTAGAGTACCTGTTTTCACGGATGAACGTCTGCTCCTATGGAGCCACTGAGCCCCAGCTGTGGCTCATCAGTAAAATCCCCCAACGTACATGGAATGATTGCCGCGCTACCTCTGAGAGGAAAAGCAGGACCAACTCGTACAACGAACTGGTGGACCTGCTGATTGTACTAGCTCTTCAGAGGGAGAATGACTCCCACATGGAGAATTCCCCAAGAAGCACTTGGGCCGAGGTGGTACCCCTACCCCCGAACGTGGCGAATGGAAAGGGCCTAAAAATCAAACTAACACCAACCAGGGAGGTGGTAAAGAAAGGGGTAACCTACGTGCCATGAATGAGGTTAAACCTGATGCAGATACACCCCCTCTGTTCTACTGTAAACCTGTCAATGACAAAGGGGGACCTTGTCATGCCCCTGACTGCGACCACCGCAGTAGTTGTATGCTGCAGATGAAACGACAGCAGCACTCGGAAGATGGAAAAACTGTGACCCATCAAGATCATTTCAGGTGTACCATCACCTGTGGCTATTGTGGCAAACATCGTCACTACGAGGACGAGTGTCTCATAAAGAAACGCGAGAGTGATAAACTCAAGCGGCAGGAGGCGGAACGCCAGAAGAACCAAACACCCACCAGAAACCCCCAGAATGGCGATAAAGGTGGTAAAGGAGGTGGGAAAGGGGGTGGCAAAGGTGGACCCCCCAACCCCCAGAGGCGCTCCTCAGCGCCCGCTGCTACTCCCCCTCCTGCCCAAGGTGACCTCAAGAAGCGCCCACAGGGAGATAACGCTTCTCCTGAGGGGAATAACTCCAAGAAGAGACGACTGACCTGGATGGCCAAGTCCCTCATGGCTGCAGGGGGGGATGTCAGGTTCCCTGCTGAGGAGTAGGGGGGCGGCTCCGAAGAGGAGGACTTGGTTTTCTCGATGCTCGTGAAAATCGAGGATCAATTTTCTTCGAGCGGTGCTTGACACCGGTGCAACACCTTCCATAGTGGCCCGGCGCCTGCTAAAAACCTTGAAGAAAACTAAGACGGTGGAGTTAAGAGTAGGGGATGGGCGTACCATCCATTCCTTGGGGGAGGTCGATGTGACTATATGTCTTGGCGACGAAACTGTGACCCAACAACTGCAGAGTGCTGGACACCGATGCCTTTGACATCGTCATTGGTACCGACTTCCTACGAAGAAACCCCCAGGTAAAAATGCTGTCTCTCCAGTGCCCCTATTTTTTGCACTGGGACTTTGGCAGTGGGTACTTCTCAGTACCCTTGAAGCTGTCAGGACGAAAAGAGTCCGGGCTGCGCTACGCATCCAAGATTAACTATCGTACTGAAAACTACCGATTGGCCCGTCATGTTCTTGAAAATGGACTGGCGGCCCTTCAGATGATCCTGGATGAGATCCAGGTGGAATTGTTTGCGAGCCGACAACAGCACATCATGCAGTTGTACTGCTGGAAACATTTGAACAACGCTTTCCGTTTCTTCTGGAAAGCAATGGGCCTAGCGTATGCTAACCCTCCCTTCTCCTTGCTCGCGAAGGTTCTAACCAAAATCGCTTATGAGGGAGGAAGGGTTGTCATGTGCACCCCTGACTGGGGCTGCTCTGGTGAACACGCTTACTTGCGCCGTATGCTAGATCGAATGACCGTGGGAAGACTGCAACTCCCGTACGGTCCCATCTATGTGCCTGGGGACTCAGACACAGCTATGCAAGCCCCTGAGTGGGCCAGTTTCCTATCCGTCGTCGATGGATCTCTCAATCCCGTACCCCTGTGTGACCTAGACCAGGTGCTACTGAAAGAGGTCATGGCCGAAAATCGTGGCCTGACCCTTTCTGATCTCAAAGAATGATCTCCTGAGCACCTATCCGCCACACTTAAAGGGTGTCAATCTCCCGATGGCCATCTGGAACCTGCAGCTGTTAAGGAGGATGTTGACGACCTACTGTTTGAGATCGCCAGCACTATCCCTCCTGTTGATCCCAGCTGTGTTGAGCTAAATCACAGTGCCTTCCTATCCCAGCTGTTGCTGGAGGAGGTAGATCTAGAGTCAACCTCAGAACCCACTTGCCCTGTTGGGAAACCGGTGCTACACATGCAGCTTATGCACACAGGTGAACCCGTTGCCCGGAGTCCTGATGCTCTAGCGCGGCCTGCTTCTAATAACATGCCAGTGTCTGAGCATGACATTCAGGAACTCCGACGGCTATTGTACCTGAGGGTCGAAGGTATTGAGTGCCAAGAACGGCTGCAATACCTCAGACAGACCTGGAAATCCTCCATCTGGTCTGAGGAGGACGATGATTCCTATAAGCTGCCTGATCCTGAGATACCCCTAGTGTATTCTTTGCACTATGGGCAGCAATGTCCCCCTGAGTGGGACAATGGTTCTGTACCTGCCGAAACTGCTGATCGGCAGAAAAGAAAGAACATGGAAAGAGCAACCTCCATGCTGAGGAGGATTTCCTGCAGAAAATCGAGAGTCTTAACCTTGACCCCTGACTGGAGAAACTGATGCTAACCTATGAGCGGGTGTTCGGCGCCTTGCCGTGCCCCCTCTCTCGTAAAAAACTGGTCAAGATGGACCTGAAACTGAAACCTGAATTTGAAAAGACGCGAGTGAGGCGTCGTCCCTATCCCGCTCCACAGGGACGGGTTGAAGAAATCGAGCGCCAGATCCGGTAATGTATTGATGCTGGCCTTGTGGAGGAATATAAGAAGGGGGACGACCCCCATCACTGCAGTGCCTGTTTTCTGATGGCTAAACCAGGGTCGACTGCCCTACAACTGGTTGCTGACTATGGTGAGGTCAACAAGAAAACCCAGAGCCACTCAGGGAGTATTCCTAACATGGAAAATACCCTGGAGCGTATTGCCAAATGCAGGTACAAGGCCAAAATGGACAAACGCAGTGGTTTCTGGCAGGTAGACCTAACCGCTGCAGCTCAGGAGCTAAGGGTCGTGTGTTTAAGTGGAAGGTCATGCTTTTTGGGGTGGCCAATGCCCCAGCACTCTTCCAGGAGCTAATGAACAAAATTTTGTACATACTGAGGCGCAGACCTCTAATACAAGAGTTGATTTCTCGGAGTGCAGAAATGGAGGCCCACATCAACGATGTGAGTTTGGGTACTAATACCCAAGAGGACCATGTCCTTCTCCTCCGTGAATATTTCATTGTATGTCAAGAAAACAATCTCCGAATCCAACTCGAAAAATGTGAGTTTACGAAAGAGGAGATGGAATATTTGGGTTTTGACGTGGGGTATGGCTGGTGGAAACCAGCCGCGTCTAAGATGCAGCCCCTACAGGATATGCAGATTTGCGATGACCCTAAGAAGTTGTGGGCGCCTGTAATTTCTATCGGCGGCATATCCCCAATTTTACCTACTCCTCTGCCCCCCTCACTGACCTAATGAAGAAAGCTACTCCCTGGAGGTGGACCGCCAGAGAGAAGGAGTGTTTCCAGGAGTTGAAGAAGAAAACTGCCTCCTCCAACTGCCTGGGAGTGCCCCGCCCTAAGGGCGAGATAGTCCTGATCACCGATGCCAGTGATGTAGGGAGGGGTGGAACGATCTACCAATGACAGAAGCTTAACCCAGCTGAACTAACCCACTGCCATTATCATACTAGTGGACTGAACCGTGATGGTTCCTTAATACATGACTATCCTACCAGTGAATGGCGGCTGGTCCCACTCGGACACTGGAATTGGAAGTGGAACCAAGCGCGTTCCAATTACAGCACTTATGACCAGGAACTCCTGGCCGGTATGTTGGTGCTCTCGTCACAATCCGAACTCCTGGGATCTAACCCTATTGTCTGGCTTCGTGACAAGGAACCCGTGATTTCAGAAGGGGCCACCACCAGAGAAAGCAAAACTAAAGCGGTGGTGGACTTACCTGAGCCAGTTCAGGCTGACAGTTCACCATGTCCCCGGTATAAAAAATGAACTGTCTGACTATATATCGCGCAATAACTTTGATGCGCTTATAGGTGAGAGCTCTGAGGCGCTCGCCAAAGAGGTTTCCCAGCGTATGGATGTCCAACTTGACTTGTCCATGCGCACTGCTGGAATCCTGGAGGGTTGGAGCCCAACCAGCTATCAGTCAGAGTATAAAGAAGCTCTCCAAACCCTCAGCACTGGTCTCGAACCCCGTGTCATTGACGGGCACCAGTGGTATAAAAACAAACAGTACCTCTTCTAAGAGGACCGTATTGTGGTGCCTGAGGCACGGCTCGATGGGTGCCTACAGTGGTCCCATCTCAGTTCTGGTCACACTGGCATTAATCGCTCAGTGGACTTCTTCCATGGTTGTTTCTACTCTAGTCTAACCCTGACTGAACTCAGGTCTTGTATGCAGACCATTGGGGATGCTTGTGGCTGTCATGCCAGCAAGCAGAGCGACAGTAGGGATAGGGGACTGATTTCCAGCTTACCCATACCCTATTCTCTATGTGGATTTCATCCACGGCCTAACACGCTTCGGCGGCTATGATAGTTGCCTAGTGGTCACCTGTGGCCTATCTCGCTTCACCCGTGTGTTTCCTTGCAATAAGAAAATCACAGGTGAGCAGACTGTGAAAATGTTGGTCGATCAATGATTCTAACCCTAAGGGGCACCTAAGCAGGTGCACTCTGATGAAGATGTACGCATCCGCAGTGACACTGGGTGGTACAAACGAGTGCTAAATGCCCTCAACGTGGAGGTAACCACAGGTGTGCCCTATACCCACACGTCTAATCCTCTTTGTGAGAGACAGAACCGTGTGGTGGAGCAAAACCTAAGAATCCTGATGAAACAGGAGCGTACCAAGGACTGAGTACGTCTAGTGCCCTGGGCAGTGCTGACCATGAACTCACAGCGGAGCTCTTCTACGGGTTTCACTCCCCACGAACTGTTCCACCAAGGACGACCTGCTTGGTTCTTCAAAACCCCCTTTCCTGAGGAGTTCAAGAGCCCTGTGGGAGATTGGCTGGAACAAAAGCTGTCTATAGCTAACCAGGCTGGGACTAACCTGAGACACATTTGTGACCGTGAACTGAGCAGGCGGAACCGCCTACGGCGACCTGCCAGCTTCAGGGTTGGTGGCCCTGTTTTTGGTTCACCACTCACGTCTACCCTCCTGGCCACGTAACTGCCTACCGGACCCTTTTTTTGGACCCTATTGTATCATCAGGATAGATCGATCCAGGATCCATGTCAGGTGCAGTCCATGTCTAGGTGGTGAACTGCTGTGTGCACCTAAACAGTTGAGGCACTATCACTCCCCTGACGATTTGTCCTGGGATGAATGGCGCCTCAGCGACAGTGAGGTCGAGCGTATTGACCTAGAGAACGCTGACAGCCCAGAGGAGGCAGACGAACTCAAAGAAATGACTGCCGATGAGATGGCAGTCGATGGTTACTACGTGGGTGCAGGTATTGCTCGCCACGAGTATAAACAGGGCTGGAAATTTCTTAACCCTGTGGGATGGCTATGGGTTACCTGAGGCGACCTGGGAACCTATGTCAGCCTTCATACAACCAGATAGGAGTATCAACCCCATCCTCCGCTCCTACCTCGTTGAGCAGAACAAGGGGCAGCTACTAACCCGTGCTGAGACTCTGTCCCAGCGTAGAAAGAGAAACTAATTCCCCTGTGTCAGTCTACTGACTGTGTTCTAAGCTTACCAGTGCAGTGAGCACTCTTGTGGAGACGTGCCTGTGTATGGTCGTAAGAGCAGTTGGAGCCGTTTCCCTGGCATTGCATCGCAGGACAGGACCGTTTGCCACTCCTGACACCCACCCCCTGGCCGAAGGCCATTGGTTTTTCACAGACCACTGCTTACTGAGCACTGCACTGGCCCTGTGTGTGCTCTGCAGTCCAATGTCTATGGTTTCAGCGTGGACCAGGTGGCCGCTTATCAGGTTTGCAGACACCCAGCGAGTGTATTGTTTGCACTGAACGGCGCCTTTTGTGGCTGGCCAGGCCGGACACCCAGCGAGTGTATGCCTTGTTGGCCATTTGTCGCATGGGGACTGCCCTGATGTATTAACCTTTGGGAGCCAACGAAGAACGGTGGCTTACTACACCAGGGGGGAATGACAAGCAAGGTGTTATCAGGCAAGGTGTGACCTCCCTCCTTGGGGACAAGGGAGCCCACAGTTAGGACCCCTGACTGGTCCAGACCCATGGGGTTCTACCCTTCCTTACAGGGTTTACCATACCTCTAGGTGTGCTACGTATGCATGTGTGTGTCTCACTTCTCTCACCGGCGTGGCTCCCGGAGACCGGGCTTCGCTGATGGCGGACCGAAGGTCCTAGTCAATTACTATTACCCCTCCTATGGCGGCCAATTTCTGTGCTGGCGCCTATCCTTGGGGGTAGACGGCAAAAGCCCTACCTACTAGAGGGGAGGGTTGGCCAAGTGTGCTAAGGGCATACCAAACGCCCATTTTGGCTAAGGGCCAAAAGGTAACGCACTCCGCTGCCCACGTGGAAAAGCACGCGGGACAGGAGACACCACTACACTACACTCACTAACGCCAGCACGAGCCTTCGAAGGCAGGGTGAGCACTCATCACTTGCACTCAACACCTGCCAGGCTTGCTGACCCTAACACCTACACACTCTACTGGGAGTTGAAGGCAATGAAGTCTCGGGTCCTATTGACCCTCCTGTGAGAAAGCAAGAGAACACAGCGCCACTAAGCGCCTGTGGCCGAACAGGGACGCCACTACCCGTTTCCCTGTCAGAGCTTGGAGGGAGGGAGTGCTCAGTGTGCGTGCACAGCGGGGATGGCGGTGGAGTCTGACTGCACTCACCACTCCTGGTTGAGCTGCAGTTATTTGTTTTTGTGATCCGCGCAGCATATTTTAGCGCTGCCAAAGGGGACTGCACCAATCGCCCTTACCTTCCCACCTGTAAAGCAAAGGCCAATGACTGAGGTTCGAGACTGAGGAACCAAGACAGCCTCCACGTATTATACGCTTCTCAGGCTGCCCTACAGTGCTACTGCTCCAGGAAGAATATGACTATAAGAATATGCAGGCTACAAAAAGTCCAAAAATTTTAAGAATATGTGCAGCCTAGGAATTTCGCTTGTAATCCATGATTTCATCAGCCTGGCATGTGCATGAAACGAGAAGCTCACTCCTACCACCTCAAGGGTTGAGGTACCATGCTCCTTTTTTCATGCGAAATTCACATGCAAAAAATTGCCAACACATGTATGTCCAATAACTTACCAGCTGCAAAATGTTTCCAGCAATTTCAACAACAAACAAAAGCCTTTCCAGACGAACGCATTGCCAGGTTCACCCAAAACACACCCAACAGGCACTGCAGGGCAGTGCGGGAAAAGTGGAGTGCCTAATTTATTTTCATGAAAGTCCACCCATTTACCCTTCTGACTTCCCACTTAGTATGAACAAGGGGGGGAACAATAGATATGCTGCAGCTTTAGAAGCATTCCACCACTGCCATCAATTGCCTGTGAAAAAGAGTGCAAACGACAGAGAACAGACCAATATATCGCGCGAGCAACAAAGGACGCACAGGCGATGCATACACGGTCACGCTGTAGTACAACACAAAACAGAGCTATCAAACTGAGGCAATCAAGAAGCACGACACAACCGGGGAGGAGACCAAAAGCAAGGCAAAGGCGTTCATTCATACGAACACTCGAAGACAAAGGGAAGCACACTAAGCCAAATACAGACACAGGCCGCATTTCGAATTTCAGATTCAAATCAGATTGCTAGATGAGAAGAGGCATGGCAGCAGCAGCAGTCCTTGTTGCCGGCGGCGGCGGCGGAGTCGTCTGTCTGGTTGGTTCTTCCTGGCTGGAATTGCACATTTCCTGGACCGACGCATTCAAAAATCGGGAAAAAGTAACACATGTTAAAAAAGGTCATCTTAGAATAACCATTTTCAAAACATACCTCCTGTATTTTATTCCATCTCTCTTTTGAACGCATCTGCGCGGTTTTTGTTTGTTGCTGCAGTGGAACGTACCAGAATATACGGCTGCTGCAGCTAGCCTGGTAACATCGTCATATTCCGAAATTTTCGTTAGAATATGAACAGGCTGGCAGTTGGAAAACGGCATGCTTTCTGGCGCGATTGCACTGTATAAGACGCTGTTCCTGAACCTCAGTACAGGCAAGCAAGCTTAAGGAACTCCACCCGTTCTCTTAAAGAACGTAGGGTGGAGCCCCTGGGTAACCTAAACAAGCGGAAAGGGGGTCGACGAGATGGGGAAGAGCAGTGTGCGGGCTGCGATCGCCTCTGAAAGGTATCTGTCGGACGTGGAAGTCAAATTGCAAAATATGCACGTGCAGGATCAGGTATTTATAACAAAGAACGATGAGCATGTTGAGGAAATCTCAATGAAGCAATGATACATGATATGTTGTGGAGGGTGTGGCAAAGTAGGAGTAAATGAATCCTTCGTTTTTCGTGCTTGGTCTGGCTTTTCCTTTGCTGGTGCGAAGCACCATCAGAAGAAAAGCCTTATTACGTCTTTAGCCATTTTCGGGTCACCTTTCTATGTTGGAAGTGGAGCCGGGCGGTGACAAACAAGAGCAAAAGCACCCCTTTGCCTTGTGTTTAAGCTAGCAGCGCAAGGACAGGGAGGGTGCCTTTGGCAAGATTAGCGACACAGGGTGCAAATAGCATAAAATTGACATATTCATAACTTGGGCCTATTGTATCGGATGTTGACGAAATTAAGGGCAATTTCGGGTAATTTGGGGGTGTTCTTTGCATTTTAGAGCTTAGAAGGCGGCTGTATGCGCTGAACACCGTCAAAAAGAAAAGCGGTGCTAAAACAAAATGACGGCGGATTTTCCATTGTACAGCAAGGGGAAGCTTTTAGAACCATTCATAAATCTGGTCTTAGATCGAAATTTGGTGCAGTGTAGCCCCATTTCCCTTTGAACAGTAAAAATGAAAGATCGCAAATGCCGGCGACTGCGAAATGCACGCGTGCACAGCAAATAAAAAATATGGCAAAAAGATTTCTTAGGATTTGGGGCCTGTGGCTTATATATAGTGTTTTTCGTCACCTCAACTTTGCTAGTGCACCTTTAAATCGCATCCCTAGCTTATATGGAATTAGTGGATGCTGGTAAAGAAGTTAAAACCTTGTAAAGGTCCTAACTTTGCAAAACAGCCATGATCAATCAGAAGCAATATGACAGCGCGAATCAGCTCTCTGAGGCGGTCCTTGAGAGGGGCTGCATCGTAGACTTTTGAGGTATGTTTCCTTTCGGCGCGCGGACTGTACCTATTGGCATAAGCACTGCTTTTAGAGGGGGGCGGGGCCCCATTCCCCGGCCCCCCAGTTGATAGCCCCCCAGGGGGGGGGGAGGTGAACAAGAGTTTTACCGTGCGAAATAGGCGTGGCCTACCTTTTGATGCGCCATATGCATGCACAGGTATGCCCAATTTCTCCTGCTCTGACCTAATTTAACCCAACATAACCAAGCATAGCGTGACTCAACCAGGAGGCGAGCTCCTCCTGGGCTTACCTACCTTACTCACCACGCATCATGTGAATGCCGAGGAAAACACGAGCGCAAACCAACCCTACGCGCTTAAAGAAACCTACAACGAATTCTAAACCACCCTAAGCGATTAATGCACTGTGTGTCATGCATGGTAACCTTGTCTTGTTTCCTGCAGAAAGAGAACAGAGAGTGGCGCACTGCACAGCGCAAAACAAGCCTAAGCGCTTTAAGCAACCCTACTTTAGCGCTACAGCAACACGAACACGAGCAAGCACTTTCTTTTCATACCTGTGGAGAGAGAACAAGGGTGAAATAGGGCACAAGAAAAGCGACAGAGCGTGTGAATGCCTCAATGGGGCACATGCATCGCGAGCACAGTGCATGTTCTAACCCTACGTGCGTGCTGCGCGCTCCATTCGCATCGCATACCTTTCATTCCCGTTTTCACCTGTGCAGAGCGAAGAAGAGGAACACTCGAACCCCCAACGAACACAGCGGTTACAACTCTAACGTTTTAAGGAAGCAACCAACACGAACGCAATGCTTGCGTGTGAAATGACACTGGCATACCTGAGAGGGGGGTTGTCCACCTGCTCTGTGGTGTGGGTTGATTTTCGATACTTTTCCCCAAAGTTTATAAAACTTTTGAAGCAACTGTGCAAAATTTTCCTTTAGAACTTTAAGAACTACGGCTCATAGCTTCTTTTTCAAGAGCCGTTTACGCTTGCGCAACTTTTTTTCTGGAGTCCGCTTCTGTTGCGCTTGTTTGCGACTTTACATTTTGGGTTTAAAAATGACGATTTCTCGCGTTGTTTCGTCGCTTTTTAGCGATTTGACTTCTTAAATCGCTACACCTTTCCCTAAACCAGAGGATTCACTCCCTGTTGGTTACATTTTCTATTTTTCTCAGCTCCTGGAAATGTGTGTCCTCCATTGGGAGTATTGCTCCGCCCTTGCCCTTGGTCAGGGCGTTTACTGAATTGCTTTCCATGCAATGATAGCCGTCCGCATTAGAGCGTTCGACTGTACCCTAGTGGGCAAGCATGTGTGCTCTAGAGAGGGAGTCCTGGGTTCAAACCCCACTATTCCAAATTTTTACCAAATGTTTTCGTCGCACGCTGGCGACTTTTGAGGAATGCCCCATCAAGGGGACATCATTCACGGCACATTACACTGTTTTTCAAGGGTACCTACAGTGTGATAGGCTTCTCTGAACTAATGAGAATCTTTTTGGTAGGTTGAATGCAAACTCTGAGGTACTTTTGGGAATATTTGAGCCATTTTCCTTGGTCCTACTAGCTTGATCAACTAGTACCCCAGGGGGGAGTAAGAAAAGTCACTGCCATGTCTTTCTAGGAGGGCTTGATCCAGGCCAAGCCCCCCTTAAAACCCCTTTGTTGATGCTAAGACTAACTTAAGTATTTTTATCTCTCTTTTGAAGCTTTAAGTACACTTACTCAAAGTAACTAGGGTTATAACCCTAGCCCCCCACGAAGTTCACCCCTACCACTCAACTGAGCGGAGGTATCTTCCTTCATGGACGATATGCCGAAATAAAATAAGCATTTCATGCTTTAGGCCTTGGAGGTTAAGCCTAGTGGTCTTTCACCCCAAGACCCCTATACTCAATTGTTTCTACCACTTATTGTGGTTCTACTTTTTAACTGTTTCTGAATTCAGTTGCTTGGCCAAGTCATAATTTGTGTCTGGCCTAACTCCTTTGCCCGATAATTCCTAACCAACTCCATTCCATCCAAAAGAGTGCACATGAAGTGTTGATGCTAACTTGGAGGCTAGAGTCAGGCCAGTTTTCCCATAAAATTTCTTGTTTTATCCATTTGTGATTGAATGTTTGTATCTATACCTGCTTTGTCTATCCTGATTTGCCTTTGATTGATCAGCTGACGCAGCAGCATCAGTTACAGCAGATATCAGCAGCCGCTCTTGCAGCTGCAGTCGCAGCTGCTGGTGCTGCCAGTAGTATGCCCCCACCGTTACCCCCACCACTGCAGCCCGCAGCACGAGCAAGTAGGCGCGGGGCAAAAAAAAATGACGGCTTCGATGGCTTCGCACAAAAAAGAGCTACGGGGCAGGGTTTTTCCTAAGAGATGGGCACCAAAGATGCAAACTCCTAATGGAGTGAGTGACCAAATGGTGCAACAACAAGAAAAGGGCGAAGGCACACAAAAGAAGTTCAAAATCCCTGTGATCCCCGTGATATCCATGCTAATATCAACGTGTTAACCAGGCCTGCAACCCAACTCGTTGTCCAATCAGCTGCTTTGTTGCTTCTGTTGTTATAGCTGCTACAGCCGCTGGTACTATCTCTTTATCTGCTTTATGAGCAACAATGCAAGCTGACCATCTCAAAAACCTCGGAATTCCAAAGATGAGGTCCAAAAGAATGCGCGAGAGGGTAACAAACCGCTCGTCTTTTACGATTCTCAAAACCATCCCCCACGAATCCTGACCTTCTTCTCCGCTATCTGATTTTTTCTTCGCCAAATCATAATTGACATACCCCCAGTATCTTAGCCGACGCAAACTGCACCTTGTTTTGCGCGCCGAACGCGCAGAAAAAGACCGGTTCACAACAGGGCAAAAACAACAGGGAGCAACAGCTGCACCTTGGGATACTCAAGAAGAGTGGCTTCAGCGTGGCATTCCACTGTGGGTTTTGGACAGCAACCGAGGGCATGAAGGGCACCAGCAGGTGCATGCTGCAGAGGCCGTCCAGGAAGATGTCGTGACTGAGGCCCCCGCTGACGACACTGAGCCTGTTGCGCCTGCACCTACTTTGCCAATGCAAGCCAAGGTGAAGAAGACTGCCAAGGTTATACCAACTCAGGGTACTGCAACCGGAAAGGGAACCCCCTCGAGTAGCAAGAAGCAGGCAAAAGGAAACGAGAAGGAATCGGACAAGCCCACGGAATCAGACGACGATGATACCGACGAGGAGGAGGAAGAAGAGGATCCGGAGCAAGTACTGGAGACCCAGCAGAAGCGCAAGCGGGCAGCCGCCGCTCACTTCGATGCAAGCCCCGCATCTGGTAAGGAACAGCCGAAAAAGAAAGCGAAGACTGCAGCCACCGCTAGTGCAGAGTTCAAGCCGCCCTCGCGTTCTGGTGCCCAGCCCTCTTGAGGTACAGTTGCCTCTCCAAGTGGGACAAGTGCGGTGGCAAGAAACCTGGGTTCAAGGATGTCTAAGGTTGCCGCACCGAAGAAGAAGTAAGCCACCATTCACCCAAGTGTTTCTCCTGGTTTTTGCAGTCATGTGTGCGCGAGGCCTCGCGCACTCGCCTTCGACGCAAATGCAATTATATGCCCTTAAGGGCTTGTACATTTTTGCCGAGCTTTTATTTCAGTGTTTGTATGTTGTGTGCTTTCTGTCTTGTTTTTGTTCCCTTCTTACACAATTGTTTCCATGACCTTGAGTGCGAGAGGCCTCGCGCACTCAGGGACATAAAAAAGCAATTTATTTCGCATGACAAACATAGGTGCAACTGGAGACCTGCAGAATGTCATTTTTGAAAATGAGCTCCCGAACAGGCACACACCAGTTGGGTTTTGAAATACAAAAACGACAAGATTGGTAAACCACACCCTTCAAATCAGACAAAATAATAGTTTTTTTTAAAAAACAAAAAGTGGAAAAAAGCAGCAAATTGGGTAAAATTGTATTTTTTCGGTGGTATCTGGGTCATGTGTGTTGCAAATGTCCAAAAGAAAAAGTTTTTCAGGCGGTCATTTTTTAGGTCCTTCTCTTCCAAAAGGGGGGTGCAGTTTGCGTGGGCTAAGATTCTAGCGCCAGCCAAAAGATTAAAGTTAATATGGGATGTTTAGATATCCACATAAAGACATCTCGTATGGATTGCACTGTCCATACAAGGCCTTTATATGATTGTACTCCTTTCTTCGCTTGTGAGGTTTGGCTTCTCAAGAACTCCCAACTGTTTTTGGATGTCTTTGGCACCAATGGTGACTTGGTCGATGCTTTCACCTACCGCAGTTGCTTTTCTTTTGACAGCCTGAAAGTACAGCAACTGAAGCAGGTCACAACCCTACCCTAGCATATTACCCTTAAGAGATGATTGTATAGCCCTATGTATGGGATATATATATGGAATAGTGTATATCATATTCCATTTCCTTGTTAGGAACATAGGATCTGGGATAGATAAGGCAACCTTGGATGTTTGGTAGTTATATCAGTTGGTGGATGATAGGGTGGACTTCTCATATGTGCATATCAGGTATTTCATTGGCTATGTGTATCATATCTGTCTGCAGAATACTATTCAGTCAACACTATCGTTATGTCTTCTGTGCCAAGAATGTTGCTGCCCATGCCACTGCGACCTCTGCTCCTGACCACCCGGTCTGGTTTCATGGTAGCAGAGGCGAAATTTTTTCGTCTCTCTTGGGCGTTTGGCATCGTCGAAAGCGATCGGTCCGCGACATCGTGGACCAAATCCAAGTTAAAATCTCTTCCCGGGAGGGATAGCTGAGGCACCCCACTCTCAGGACCTCCTCGGCCCTGACTCCATCGAGCGGGCAGCGGCCGCAAAAACGGGCCAAGCCCCATGTGGCTACAAATCCGAAGTCTTTGAAACCCCCGAATGTTCCCATCGGGGCCCCTCACCCTCGAGATCCAGCTGCTGTACCTGGGATGGTTTGGGGGGAAAAAGACTGCCACCCTCAGAGAGAGATAAGAGTACCACAATTGCCTATTGCAGGCTCGGGAACCGTTATTAGCGCTAAAAATCGGGTAATCGACTCATCTACTGGCGTAATCGAGCGGAGGAACGCTGCACCCTCGCGCACTACTTACTGCGGTACGATGGCTTCGCCAACGGGCCCCATCGTGGTCGATTCTCGCACTCCTCCATCGCTAGGGGGGTTGCAAGAGCCTCAGGTTAAAAAAAAACCTGTTTGCGGCAGGGGCCATCAGCCCTACTGTTGACCAACTCGACCCTGGAAACCGTGGAGTCCACTCGCTCACACCTGATCCCCATCGCCATCTGGGTCCGGCTCGTGAGGCCGTGGCCCTGATCCAGCAAGCCCTGTCGGGGACTAGGCAGAACCCCACCATGGTGGAATTGTTCCCCACTCCAATGAGTGGATTGCGGCAGTTTCCCTCCCTGGTGGAGGAATCTCCTTCCTTGAGAGCGAATCCGAAACCCCCAAGCGGATCCGGGCTAAATCATACGATCCTCGAGGAATCCCCCACGCAAATCGAGGAGGAGGAGTGTGACCAGTGGTTCCCTCACAGGGAAACGACGACGGAGAGGAGGAGATTGGAGTGCTGGAACGTCATGAACTCCATCATTCCCCTATTTCCAGTGCCTCGTCGCCTGCACCTCCCGAACCTATGTCAGGGACCAGGGATCGCCCCATGTTTGTGGAAGAATCCCCGGCGCCCCACTACATCATGGTGGAGGACTCTCCGGCCCCTCAGTGCATTGTTGTGGAGGCATACCCGCTGCCTATGAGCGGCGTCAAAAACCGCCCGTGTCTTGTCGTGGAATCTCTGGAGCCTACAGAGGACCTGGCTGGTCCTACGTCTCCAGTGCCTATGAGTGGCACGAAAGATTGTCCATCCCTAGTTGATGATTCTCCGGCTGTCCGGAAAGTGAACAGTCTGTGCTGGGGGGGAGGGGATCCCGTGGAGGGAGGTTCAGCAAACCTTCCAATAAACTTGGTCTCTCCCTCCTCAACTACATCTCCTATGGAGGACTCCCAACTGCGGGTACTGTCCGATTGGGGGGGGGATCCAAAGGAGGGTGGTTCATGAGTCACCACAATATATTGTGGCGGACGAATCCCCACGGCCATCGCCACAGCGTAATAATGTTGGTCCTGTTTCCCCACCGCTGTCAACCCGCCCCCGCCAGGCGGCTTACATCGAGCGAGTGCACGGAATCCCGCACCTGATTCGGCCATCCCGTGGTGGGGGTTCGGGGTGGGAACATTCCTCTAGTGGGGGGGCGCCTGCACCTGGTGCTGCGCGCCCCACACCCCCGTCTCGTCCTGCTGGGGGGGGCCTCTGGTCCCTCCGTGGCGGGGGCGGCTGCTGGAGGAGGCGGTGGTTGGTCATCTCATCCTCGTCAGGGGGGGGTCCCTCGTTTCGACATTCTGGGGGCCCCGCTGAGACGCGGAGGGAGGCTGAACTCAAGCACACCTGTGGCTGTCCCCGATGTGTTGTGCACTATGAAACCTGCATCCAATCTCTGACGGCTCAGGTGCAGGACCTGCGAACTCAAAATCTAGAGTTGCAGCGATCCCAGCAGGAGCTTTCTCAGGCAGCAGCCTCTACCGCTGGCATCAGTCAGTCCTACGGGGACCGGATGACCCAAATCTTGTCTACGTTTTTTAGGTTTGACGCGGTGGTTCAGGACTACCTACAGGATTCTAAGGCGGTGGACGCTAGTGTGTCGGATCATCTTAAAATGTCCAACAGCAACACGGCTAAATGCTTTAGCGCAGTGGAAACGCTCGCTACGCGTTACGCCGCCGTTGCATCTAGGATTGATGCGTGGGACCACTGGTACTCCACGCCTGCAGAGCCTGATACGGTGGTCCCGCCCCCGCAATCGGCGCCTCGGGCCGCTCCTGATCCTCAGCTGGCGGCGCCTACAGCGCCCATGGGCGCGCCATCCGGTCCATCCGGTGGTGGGTGTGTCCTTCCTTTCTCCGTCCACCCATCCCACAATTGCATCTACCATCCGAATGCTTGTCCGGATTCAGGGTGGCCGAGGGGGGGGGGAAACACCATGAACACTCCCATCACCAAGAACCTGATTCGGGGAGGGGAACCACCAAAAAGCAGAAGGAACCTGCTATCCCCGAGTGGAGGGTGCTGCCTAAGGGGGAAGAACACCCCACGGAGCCTACGGCCCCGTGGACCAGTGCGGAGGAGAACACCTCTTCGTTGGGAAATATCGATCCCCTCACGAAAAATGTTTTCACTTCCCCCATGAAAAACGTCGTACACGCCCTCGCATCCTACGGACAGGTGTACAGTTTCTCCATTGAAGGTTGCACGAAGTGCAAGTGGACGTGCACCCCAAACCATGGCTCCCCCCGCTTACCACCCGTACAAAATGCCTATGGTGCAAAATAGTTACAACAAAGCGGAGGAGGATAGTGACATGCCTAAACCGCAATTTAATGGGCAGTTAGAGAGCTACGACGAGTGGGTGGAGAACCTTCAACAATGGTTGGGGCGGTGTGATCGCATATACCGAAAGGCAAACGAGGCAAAAATGCCTTTGAGTACCTTGCCCGCATGGCTAAAAGGGATCATCAACACATTAGTTGCCGCGGCAACCCACCACACACAAACGGCGCCTACCCTCAAAGAATTGTGGGACTTTTTTGAACAACATTTCACGAGTATGGCCCCTCCAGGGCAGACGACAGGTGGGGAGCCCTCACTCCCAGGGTGGTTTTAATGGCAAGTGACCCTTATCAACCTGGAAGATTTCTATGCTCGTTGCCAACGGTGGTTGCCTTTGAGCAACGACAAAGACTCGCCCCCACGTCATCCGGGAGCAGCTCCTAAGCAAGCTCCCGTGGATCAAAGAGAAGGTGGTCAAACAAGAGGCCAAGAATAGCCCTGACAGTTATGTGGTGCATTTTAGTGGCCTTGACCCTTCACCGGGTCACGCCCCATTCGAAAAAGAACTCAGGAAATATAGCGCTGAACGTTGCAGTACGGTTCCTGAAATTGATTCCTATTCTGGGCCGGGGTGATAGTTGATTGCAAAGACCCGTATCTACAGGAGTGGATCTTGCAACTCAACCACACACCTCACACACACGGCTACACTATGAAAGTGCAGCAACATAGGCCTCGCTTGAAGCCTGAGGAAATCTACGCCCTTGCCCATAAAAGCGTATCAGAGAGGGAAGCTCTCGAACGCCTCAATAAGGAAGACAAGAAGACAGTGACATACACTCATCGCCCTTCTCACAATAAAACCGCGGTGAATGCGGTTAGAGGGGGCCTCTGCGGCGGATTCCAACACCACCGAACCTGCTGACATCTCCGTCAACTCCGTGGGTCAGCCTAAACCTCCCAAACCTCCGGAGAAGAAAACCGTCCACCGCGGGTCTAAACCGCCACCTTCCTTTCGGGTTCCGTGTTCCAAACATTGGAAAACACGTAAGCAAACAGAGATGGACATGTTCTGGATTTATTGGGGTGCCACCATAAGCACCCTTTGGATTTTTAAGACTAATTCTCCATTCAATGACACTCATTGCCGCGTTGCGGGTAAGTCTAAGGGTGGTAAGCCTAAGAGTGGTGGTGGCGATAAGGGTGGCGGTGCTAATAAGGGTGGCGGCGGCAAGGGCGATAAGAGAGGAAAAGGATCGCCCTACGGGCGCAGGCGTTGGTAGGAGTGCCCAGAGGCACCCCCTTCGAAAGAGGAAACCCTCGAGCACCCCTGTGACGCTACGGTGGCCCTCCTTCCATCGAGAGTCATGTAGGGCCATATGGTGACTAGTGAGGTTCAAACCGAACTTTCCCTTCAGGTCGTTTTGCCCAATGGGGAACTTAAGGCTATCCGTTTTTTGGTGGATTTTGGGTGCCAAGCGGTCGCTTTGGCCAACCCCAATGTTTTTGGAGCCCAAATCCTCAAAATATATGAATCCCCCCAACGGAGGCCCCTACTCCAAGCCGACAACGAGACGCTTTTGCCAGGGGGAACGAGCAAATTGGCGTAAAAATTCGATTCACGGGGGTTGTTGATGGTGTTGTTTCACTTTCTCGTGTTGCCGAATATGGCGTGTCCCCGTACCTTGTCCCGAATTTACCTTGGGATATGGTTTTGGGGCACCCATGGGGTTATGAACATTGTGTGAGCCACTTTGCCCGTTTCAATTGTTTGTACTCTCACCATCCAGTGCACCCCCATCTTTGGATTGAGGACTTCCGTGAAGCTCCACGAACCGGCAAAACATTTTTGGTTAACCCCATTCATGGTAAAGTGTCACGTCAGTCCGTGTTGGGCATAACCGTTCCAATCGTTGGGGCGGTCACCTCTTTGCAACCGGCCCCGGCAATTGTGGGTACAACCCCTGGTGGCGAACCGCCTAACCGTGTTGAGGCAGAAAAACACATATCCTATGCTTTGACCGCTTCCTCCGTGGCCCCTGTACAGGATCGGGCTTGTGCGTTGGAGCTCCTTGAATTTGCTCCAAAACCCTTGCCAGTGATGTTCTACCTGCACGGCGTGATGGGTCCGCGTGGAAAGCAGTGTGACCATGGCCTCACGCCATATTGGGCCGCACGCGTCAAAAAAATTTTGCCAAAAACCCTGACGTGGGCGCCTTCAATAGGGTCCAAGGTATGGCTCAGGCTACCTGTTGGTTTTCGCCACTGGATGATTTCTTTTCCACCCCCCCGGACCCCCCCAGCTTGTATTGGATGTGCCCTCCCTATCATCGGTTTTTCCGAGTGTGTCGGGAAAATTCGGCAAGAAAAACCACGAGCCATCGTTGTAGGGCCAAGGTGGACACATAGCGAGTTATGGAAGCCCCTTATCGCAATTACTTTACAAGGGTACCACCCTCTGGGCCCGGAGATTAAGGCCCGTCTCTACCAAAATGACCACCTCACACCCCTTCCTCACCTGACTTGGTCCACAATGGCGCTATACGCGGACAGTGGTATTGCGGAGGAAAATTTGGCGGCCACTAAATGTCATGTGGCCTCCGTTTTGGCAACGGCCATCCCTAACGCCAATACAGATGACGAGCCGGGCTTGACCTCGGAGGAAGAGTCGGGCGATAAAAGGGTGCCGAACCATTTGGCTGCGGTGCGCACCCTCACATATCAAGAAACCAATAAAAAGCTCCTCGCGCCCGTTACTCTTGACCCTACCCCCGAAGATTTGGAGGCGCAAGAATGTGTGCGTGCACGCATTGCGAAAATTGAGAAAGAGTTGTTGGGTGGGAGGGCCACTACCGTTAAGCGCTACCGAAAAACTAATTGCGCCAAACGATTGTTGGCGGCTTCTCGTGTCGATGGCGTTGTCACCACCAAGGAACCTATTGTGTCCCCGCAGGTTGCGCTCATGAGCAGACGTATCCTCGCGGACTATGAGCGGGATGTTTTTGGCCGGGAGCTTCGTCTCCGTCCGGGGGAGGAACATCCCAAGGTCTGTGGTATGGAGCGTTTCGGGTTTGCTAAACTTGACCTATACTCGAACGCCAAGCCCAAGTCCGTGAAGCCTACAAGGTTGGTGGGGGAGCGTGCCGCGGCGGACAAAGAGATAGTGGAAGATGTTTTGGCTCCAGGCTGGATTGAGCCGTGTCCTGCCTCCGAGTGGGCGTCCAACGGCTTCGTTGTGCCCAAGAAAGAGAAGAGAAAATGGCACCTTGTTGTGGACTATCGCCGACTTAATGAGGCTACCTTGCCCGACGCACACCCTCTCCTCCTCATTGGAAATATGTTGGAAAATCAATCCAAACACAAGATTTTCACTATTGTGGACTTGAGTAAAGGGTTTCATCAAATTGTCCTTCACCCTGAGTCCCCGGCTGGGACCGCCATGAATTTGGCGGGTAAGAGATACCAGTGGCGTGTTATGCTTATGGGTATCAAGAAGGGGCGCGCTATTTTTGAACAGGTCATGGACCACGTCTTGCAGGGTTTGCATTGTGCGGACGTATATATTGATGATATTTCTGTTGGTTCCTCCGGTGAGACGGAGGAGGAGCTATTGGCTAACCAGGACCGCGACGTGCATGCCGTGGTGGAGAGGCGAAGGAGAGAGGATTTGGTTTCTTCGGTTAGCAAAACCGACTTCTTTGTTCGTTCAGGGGAGTTTTGTGGCCATGTGTTGGAAACTGGCACACGCCGGCCCGCGCCGGGGAAATTGTGGGCGGTTGAATGTTGGGAAAAGCCGGATAATGTTCGGGAGCTCCGTGGGTTCTTCGGGCTTGCAAACTATTATTCGGGTTATGTCCAAAACTACGCCTCCATAGCTAGCCCTTTGATTGAAACGTTGATGAAATTGCCTAAGCATAAGCATGGAAAAAAGATAGGCCTGATGTGGAATACTTCGGCTAGCAGGGCCTTTTTGAAGCTCAAGCGCGCTATCACGGATATTGGTCCCCACCAACTAGCCGATGGGGATAAGGACTTTGTAGTCACCCCGGTCGCTAGTATCTGGGCAGTGGGGGCGGCCCTACAACAGGAAGGTCCCGAAGGTGCTCTTTGCCCCCTTGCCTTTTTCTCCAGTAAATTGTCAGGCAGCCATTTGAATTAGAGCCCGCGGGAGAAAGAATGCTACGCCATAGTGGCGGCACTTCTAAAATCGCATGGAGGACCTCAAAACCGTGGGGGGTCCCTCTCCACGCCAAGCCCGTTGGCATGAGTTGTTCCCTAATTTTGACCTCAAGGTGGTTTACACCCTGGGGCCCGTGAACCCCGTGGGTGATTTCTTGTCTCGTTGGGCTTACCCTGCTAACGCGGCATTCGGCGATGTGTCCATACATGGGACGGCCCAAGCGGCCGGGGATGTGCAGGACATGATGGCGGTCGAAATAGAGGAACTTCTCGCCCGCCCCCTCGTATTTTGGGCGGTTGTGGCGCCCGTTCTTATAAGGTCTAAGGCGGCGCCTCGTGCTATTTGGGCGCCCGCGTGTGATCCACCCCCTCTGGCTCCAGCTCCGGTGGGGGGGGGGGGGGGGGCGAAGCAAAAGAAAAAACTTCCGAGGCTGGAGCGAATTGCCAAGAAATCTTGGAAGTCCCACAAGCAGGCAACACCTATACATGGGGAGGATGCTCCCAATGGTTTTGAGATAAATTGGGCTAAACAGTACCCAAATTGTCAACGCTATAAAAAAATGTGGCAAGATGCCTTGAACGGGAGCTTCCAAGATGGCGTGACGTTGCTGAATAACAAGCTTGTCCATATTGGACCCTGTTGTGTTCCTACGTTGCTAGTGCATTGTTTGGAGGCCGAATACCACGCTGCACTTCACTCAACTACCTACAGTGTGGAAAAACACTGGAAGAAAATTAACCATGGCGTGGAAGGTGAGGGATTGTACAAAGCAGTGGAACTGCAACGTCAAATGTGTCCCTCATGTGCCATTGACACGCATGACACCAAGCGCAAGCAAGGATACATGACCCCTCTGCCTATACCTATGGAGCCCATGGACTCCATAGCGCTTGATGTGTTTCGATACCCGTCCACCTCCCATGATGGAGAGGTGTATGACCGAATGCTCCTATGTGTTTTCCGGCTTTCCGGCTATCGCATCGTGATCCCTATTCCTAAACCTCGTTATGAAGACAAGGATGAAGGGCTAACGGGGAAAACAGCGGCCCATTTGGTAATGGAACGCTGGGTGGATAGGTTCGGAGCCCCGCGTGAAATATGCTCTGACCGTGGGCCACAATTTGTGAGCCAATATTTCCAAAGCCTTTGTTCTGAGATTGGTGCCCGCTCAATTATGTGTCTCGCGGGTAGGCACGAAGGTAATGGCAAAGCCGAAAATACTGGCAGGCAGCTAAGGCGTGCCGTTGCTAAAGCCCTTACCTTGAACAAGGGCACTAATTGGGTAGAGGTTTTGCCCGCCGTTGTACGAGCGTGACATGAGACAATAGGGCCTTCAATCCATACGCCTAAGGAGATTCTGTTTGGTAAACACAACCGTACTAAGGGGCGCCCTCTTGCTGAGCCTGAGGGGGTTGCCCAAGACACCGCTCACTACCTCCAGCGGCGTGAGGAGCTCATTGCTCTTGCACGTAGGGCTATGATTGACTTGCAAAAGACAATTGCTCATAAATATAATAAGGCGAGGAGGATGTCCCGAAATTTCTGGAAAAGGAAACGGCGTATGGATCCGTCGCCAACGTAAGAATCTTGGCGATAAGACCTGGCCCTAATGGGATGGGCCCTATGAGGTTGTGGCAAAGAGGCCTCACGACCTCTATGTTAATCAAGTGGACCAACGGAGATTAGTTGACGTCCCCAATGATTGTCCAATGAAGACCCTTGCTCCCACGTGCCTCTAACATACACGGAGGAGGTTGCTAGTGTGCCCTCCCGATTTGAGGAGGACACACGTGAAGAAAATATTGGGTCACGGTACTCACCGCAACAGACTTCTCTTCTCTGGTTGAGTGTATCTTCACGAAGCTGTTGCCCTTGCCTGTGTGTGCCCTTGCTGTTTTCCATTCTCTTTTCTCATTTTAGTCTTCCAAGTTCACTGCACAAATTCATGCATACACTAACACATCATGATTTTCATCAAAGAATGGTGGTCCACACGGAGAACGCTGCATCACAGCGCACGAGCAGTTTGATGTTCTGTTTTTCCTTTTTTACATATGGGAAGTGCAATAATTGAGGTCGCCTAGCCATTGGTACCTTAAGGTAGTGGAACACCTAGGCCCGATATATGTGCATGTAGATATGTCTAAGTAGGGCAGAACTTCCGAACGTTGGCCGCATTTGTGAAGGTTTTAGGCCCTCGTGGCCATGTCCCAAAAAAGGAAACCTCTCTTCAAGGTGTGTTGGGAGGGTTATACAGAGGACTGGAATACCGAGGAGCGCGTTGAAACCTTATTACCGTCCTACAGTAAGGTTTCCCGAGATTACTTGCAGAAACAGAATCTCACCCAAACCATTAACCTCCTCGCGCACCTTGGTGGACCGCTCTCATGAGCGTGCCATGAAAAGAAAACCCCAACCAATATGGGGATATATTGTTGTTTGGGGAAGGAGGGAGAGAGCGAGAAGCGGTGGGAGACAGGAAGAAGATGTCAAGATAACGTGCATGCACGGCGCGCCCCTCGGTTTCAAAAATCCCCACCAGAGCAGGGCGGTGGGTACCGCATGTTTACCACACCGTCTACCTCTCTCACCGCTAAAGGCTTGAGAGGCCATGGGGTGGGGTGGCGTGGCATATAGCCTGGGGTGGAAGTCGTACATGATCTTTCGGGGGTCTTAATGCCAATTAAACCCTAATCTTTGGGTCTTACTGGAGCACTCCTACCACCAACAGGACAACGTGGCAAGCACTTCCCGAAGACGCTACCGGGTTGTGCGCATGGTGGTTCTTGCAAGGTTTCATGGTGCCGCCCCGTACCAAAGCCACGACCCCACGACCGTCCCTGACCCCTGACCCAGGCCAACAAGCTAAAACATTTGCTTAAAATTGGCGAAGGCTTGAAAACTTCGTTGAGTTGGTGGGTAAAACCTTTTTGTATTGGGCGTGATGGTTTACCACCGATTTGCCCTTGTTCACACGAGGGTAAAGTACACAAGGTATGAAGTACTCCTGTGGCTCACATTACATGGAAAAAAGTTCGTGGCCTGCAAGATTGCCACCATATACGGTGAGGACTTAAGCCTAGAGGGAGGGGTCGTCATCTACGTACAAGTATTCTGATATGAATTGCAATGGGTGCCTTTACCTCGCCACTCCTTGAGTGGGTGGGGTCTTCAAAGGCAATGGCGTTGCGGATTTTGCAATCTCCGCTGCCTGGGTATGTATCCCCGGTCGCTATGCGTGCCCGGGTTGGGAGTGGGTACCCTCCATTGCCAATGCATGGGGCCACATGCTGGCTGGGTATTTTGTTCATGGCCTTGGTGAGTGTCACGGGGGATATTCCTGCCTGCAACGAAAGGGCAACAAACAACATGACGAAAGGGGCGAGTGTGCACATGCATATATTTATGAGAGAATATATATGTTGATATTTTCTCCAGGATTTCCCACGAGTGGACTTGGATTTCCACAACACCCGAGGGGTCCTCTATCCCAACGCCCAACCAAATGGGTTGGGATATGGGCGTGGCATGGTTTTGTAGAGGCCCGTGCGGGGACTTGGGCTTCCACAACACCCACGGACCTCTCTTACCATGACACATCAAAACCGGGTGTGTCCCGTGTCCGTTTGATCACGTGGGTGTGTGTGTATGCGCTTATTTTAATTACAGGAGTATATGGTTCATCAGGGTTTCCGCTAAAATATCTGGAAATAACAGTTAACTAATCGGTTACCGCAAAATTGCGAGCCAACTGCCAGTCGCCGACACATTGACAATCAGAACGGATAGCTGAAAGATTTAGGAAACATTGGGATAAAAAAACCCTGTTGATTCCTGATATCTTGATATATAAATCTCAGCCGGCGGCGCCTCGGTATTGGATATGGCCGCTCATAGCTGGAATGGCCAAGCCTATCACACTATCACATCAGGTTGGGTCAGGTGGATGGGAGAGTATGATATCAGCCAATGGCGGCCTGCCGGCACATAGATACACACCCCAAGTGACCCAAAGATGGCCACGGGGGTCCGAACCGGCTTCACCCCCCTTCTTAGAGTGTTGTATCCGCTCGGAAGTCATTGAAGAGAGGACGGGAGGACCCCAATGGGCTCCAACCCCCCCCCCCATGTCTCATGGACACATGGAGGCCCCACATACACCTCTGCCATATCCGGTCTCCTCTTGATCTACAACATGGACCAAGGGGATCAAAGATAGCGAAACGTCGTCAGTCGACCTAAATACGTATACCACAATGAAATATATATGTGGACACCGAGTGAAGAGGATATATGGCCAATCAAGGCCCAAAAATCCCCGGAATAACGCCCTCACCCGTCTCCCAAGCACAAAAACAAACAAAAATCCCAAGGTGGCTCCATCATGGTGCCGCTGCAGCCACCGAATGGACCAACACGTCCTTGACATCCAAGGAAATGTTCCTTTTCCTTAGATAATTCATCCAGATCGTAGTATACCTCGACACAAAACTGCTCAGAGGCTCCCACGAATCTCTGGATGCGGCAAATCTCTTCCAGCGGACTTTGTGAATCCGCCCCCCAGGCGTCCCCGGGTCTGGCTTATCCATCAGGATCTTCTCGGCAGTAAAGTCGTCGTCCTCCCCCTCGTCATCAGAGTCCAGATCTCCGGCTGTGAACTCGAAGGTGACAGGACGTCCGCTGGGGTCTGGTGCTCGGGGACAAAGCTGGGTATGGTCGCGGTCCAGGATCTTGTTATCCCCCACACGAACCGCATACACATCCTGCCCGACCTTCCGAACGATTACCCCCGGCACATACCAAGACGCCTGCCGATGCCTGGACAGGACATCCTTGTGGGGCCGCTCCACCCATACGGTGTCTCTGAGAGCGTATTTCTGGACTTTTCCCTGCTTGAAGTATTTGGCCCTCTTCTCATGCTCGTCCTGAAGTGCTTTGCACACCTTGGCCGCCGTGTCGTCTGCCTCAGCCATCATAGCACTCGCATCCCGGGCCACTTTGCCATGGTTCAACCACGGGAGAGTGCGTGACACTTGGTCCCGTAGGAACAGGATACGATGGAGCGACAGTCCAGTGGGCCCGGGAAGGTCGTGGTACGCGGGAGTACTCTCCACAGCGAATTATACCAATTCCGGCCGGGTTCGTCAATGTGCAGCGGGCGAAACCTTTCGAACATCTGCCGCCCGGCCATCTCAGCCCGGCCATTTGACCGGCTGTTGTACGCCACGGTCTTGGCGTGCCGAATCCCCATGTGCTTGCACATCCCCTTGAACCACGTCCCCACAAACTGACTGCCCCGATCGCTGCAGATGACAGCTGGGACATCAAAAATCATCAGCCAATCCCTGATCATGGCATTAGCGACGGTTTTGGCCTACAGACCCACTCCATGCCTGTCCTTCTTGTCTTTCTTCTTGGACTTCTTGCCAGGGACCGCCACGACATACCCGCTGTGCCTATCCACCGCGAGGATGACACAGTCGTAGGTCTCTCCTTCCACGGTGACCTCAGGCATGGCAAATACATCCATGGCCATGGACCGCATAGGGGCCTCCGGTATAGCCGTATACACCGAGTTGCCCGCTGTAAAATGTTTGGGGCTCTTCGTAGCCCGACACACGGCGCAGTCGCTGCAGTACTTGTCCAAGATGGCGTAGTACCCCGGTGGGAACTTGAAGCGCCACTTGTCCCGACCAGGATGCATGAGCTGGGCGTTATGCCAGTGGTCAATGAACTCCTCCATTCGGTTCTCAGGGACCAATAGCTTGTCCTTGAGGAAAAATTTATCCCCATCCTCGGTCAAGCCCTCAGGCCATTCGTCGTTCGACGGGGCGCTCACGGCATTCCAGTACCTGGTCCAGTGCTCGGATGCCGCATAGTCATCCGACAAGTCTTCTGTCAGCACTGACCTGACTAGCTCTACGGGGGCCACCATCCATTGCCGGAGGGTTTCTGGAAATTAGCTTGGACTCCGGCGTCCCAGAACTTGGCCAGGTCTGTACGGTTTGCCATCACAACAAAGCACTTGACCCCCTTTTGCTCCATGGCCTTCTCCATCTCGATGATGCGCTTCGCCTCCTCGGTCTCCTCGGCGTCCCCATGGCTGGATATGTCCATCCATGCCTTGCCCGCGGGTTAGGCCCATAGACTGAGGGAATCTGCCACAGTCTTGTCCTTTCCCGGGACGCTGAGGTCGAGCTTGGCGAACGTCTCATGCCATCGAGCCCTCCTTGCCGCCGGTCCCGAGGGGGTGTCGACGTGCTCCTTGTGCGAGCTCTGTAAGGACTGATGGTCCGTACAAACCACCACCGGTTGTAATCCGATGTGGCCAGACCACTTCCTCAGCGCACAAGAAATGGCGTACGTCTCCTTCTCCCTCGCGGTCCAGGTTCGCCGTTGGCCCTCGGCCAATATCCGGCTCCAAAACGCCACGGGTACGTGCGACCCATCGTCCCGGACCTGCTCGAGGACTGCCCCTACAGCATAGTCTGAGGTGTCCGTCCGTAGCACAAATCCCTTGTCCGGGTCCACCAGGAATAGCCCCAGCTGCCCCAGGAGTCGCTCCTTCAGGCGGCTGAACGCACCTTTGGCCTCAGGGGTCCAGGCAAGATTCTTCTTGCTCCCCTTCCAGCCATCGAACTTGCCCACATGCAGCATCTTGTGCAGCGGGCCCGATAGTTCCGCATACATCCGGACATAGCCCGAATAGTAATTGCAGAACCGCATGAAGGATTGGAGTTCGCTGATGGTCTGGGGCTTCTCCCAGTGGTGCAGGGACGCCAGCTTCCGAGGCATGGGACGGCGTTGCCCGTGACCAACCACGTGACCCGCAAACTCCACTTTCCTCACAAAGAGCGAGGCTTTGGTGAGCTTGCACGCCATGTTGTGCTTGTCCACCTCGCTGAGCACTCAGCGAAGATCCTTCTCATGCGCTTCGATGAACTGGTCCTCAGTCATGTCTTCCGTGCCTGACCCGATGATGATGTCATCCACAAAGGGGTCGGCACAGTCCCGGACAGGACCGAGTAGGTCCTCCATCATGTGCTGGGAAGTGGCGTTGCCATTCTTTGCGCCCATAGGAACCACTTTCGTCGACATCGCTGTGCAGGGCCTGGAGTCCGGGTGTAGCGGCATCTGGTGATAGCCGTGTTTCAGGTCTAACACCGTGAAGATCCGCTTTTTTTGTTGTTTTTGGAGGATGGTGTCGATCATAGGAAGCGAGTACTGGTCGTGCTCCGTTTGCTCGTTCAAACCCCTGTAATCAACCACCAACCTCCACTTGCCCTTCTCTTTCTTGGGCACGATAAAGGCCCGGCTGGCCCACTCACTGTCCGAGGGTTCGATCCAGCCCCGCTCAATGAACTCGGGAAACAACTTCTTCATGGCCTCGGCCCGATCGCCCTGAAGTTGGTACTCCCGTTGACGATCAATCTTGGGGTTTGGCTTCAGCTTGATCCTCGCTGTGCCAAACCTCCCACGATCTGGAGGGTTCCTGTTGGTGACGCCGCTCAATAGCCGCGGATAGGCATTTATCAGCCTCTCTTTCAGCTCGGCGACCTTCGGATTCTCCTTGGTTCCTTGAGCTGCTTGCTTTGGTATGGATACAACCGACCACACTGCGGTATAGCCCTATTCTGGGTCCGAGTCCGACTTCTCCCCGTCCGATATGCCGTCTTAATCGTCGTGGGGCGCGCTTCCCACCGATAATCTTCGGAAATTTGCGGCATCAGCTGAGTTCTTGTCACTACTGGCCCCGATTCTTGGGAAATCCCACGTCGGCGGGTCCGAGCCATCCGGACCATCATATTGGTCCGCGATGTGATCCATGACCCTCGCCACGACCTCATCCTTCTCGTACTGGCCGGTGACCAACATCTTGTCATACCACCAATGCGGAGATGTGTGACCATGGCTCGCCCCTTCTTGGCTGCCACACGGTCGTGCATCCCCATCCGCATGTAGTTGACGACGCGGTCCATCTCGGCGTGGGACAGGACGTCAATAGCATCCATTGGCTGATCCTTCCCCTCCTTGGGCTCAAAAATGACCCGCATGGGCACCGCCTCAACCCTACGGATGAATGCTTCATCACCCCTGGGCTGGGCTTGCGTTCCATCCACCAGGAAAGCCTTGGTACCCCAAGCTTGACCCGGGGAGGGCATTGGAAAACACTTGGCGTCGATGAACAACTCCTCTTCTGGCCTGAATGACATCTCGTTGGTGGATCCAGCATCAATTTGAGATCCTCCAGCGGACCTGGGGTCGATCCTATGCCGGTTATGACCAGGATCCCCTTCGCCCTATCCGTGACGATCTTCTCCACCGTACGTCTGGTATTTTCCAGGGAGCCATGCCAATACATGGGCCCCCACTCCTTCAAACCCCTGAGCCAGGCTGAGTCTCCTCGATGCCAATGCCTCCTACACTTCCTCAAAAGTGGGGCATCCCGGGAAGCGAAGACGTCCGTCTCGGGCGCTTCGGCTCCAAGCGTCTGGATCATCCTGGCATACACCTGCGGCGCCATTCCATACTCCGTGAGCTGAACTCCGCGGTCTCCTCTGGACTTGGCACCCACAGCTTGCACTGCTTGGACGATCCGATCCTCATCCTCAGCATTCCATTTGGATGAACCGCATGCACAGTCCGTGGACAGCCATGTAAGGCCTTCATTATCCTCCCGGACCAGCGTTGCATGATGTGGAAGGGCTCCAATGGCGTTTACCACCATGAAGTCATACCCCATGATCATATCCCAATCTGTAATGTCGGCCACATAGAAGTTCCCGGATAGAGTGCTTCTCTTCGCCAAATCAGGGCGGTCCAAGCGCTCATGCTCCCAGAATTCCATACTGATAGTGGCCTCATGGGTGCCATCACCCATAATCTCTCCATTGGCCCCCTTCAGGCGGACCGGTCTACGGCTGGGCTGCAGGGATTCTTCCTTGAACAACCCTCTCCGGACCAGGCTCACCTGGGCACCCGCATCCACCAAAACATCCACCACCAACTCCTCTTGTCCGCACCGTACACGCACCTTCAAGTGCAACTGCCGCTCGTCACCCTGCGGTGTATGGACGACTCTCGAGGCATGCAACTCTAGCACATCTGGGTGCATCAGGACTTCGAGGGTATGGTCACGGATGGTGTAGATCCTGGGCTGGTCCTGCCCGTCCACGGGGCTCTCCGTGGTCGCTCCTTCTTTCTTGCCACGTCCCTTGCCCACATACACTTCCCTTGGCAGGGCGCTCTAGGGGTTGGGAGTGGCGAAACTCAGTGGTTTTGGCTCTTCTGGAGCCTTCTTCGGCACCCGATGTGCCCTCGCTTTCTCTAGGATTCCACTGATTTTCAGAGGAGAGGCCTCCGGGGTCCCACCCCCGTGGGGGCTCCTCTAGACGTGGCCTGCCGTAGCTCCCTCCTGCTGCGATCCGTCCAGACTTTGTCCACCACGTTGTTGGGCTTTGAGTCCCTCCAACGTCCTCAACATGTCCTCAGCAACCTCCTCGATCGACCTCACGCGTCGGTCTGGGCCGGGTCCTCCACCATAGCCTTTTCCTCCGCCTTTACCTTGCCCCTTTCCTTGGCCTTTTCCACCGTCTCCGACCTTTGCCTCCGAATCGGCAATTCGTTGCTCCTTGGGCTTCTTGTCGGGATGGGCGGCGAAGTAGGTCTTCTTATCATCCTCATATACCTTGCAATGCCGGTGGTCATGTGCATGGTTGTTCCCCTTGCCGTAGCAGACCCAGCAACCGTCGTGCTGTGATCTGTACTCGCAGAACAAGAGCGGTGGGATCCCGATCCATGCGGTTCCTTGCAGTTCTTGTTGACCCTTGGGTCCAGGCGGTTCCACTTGGACCTGTCCTGCCCATGCCCCTTCATATTGTGCGCTACGAACGCGAAGAAGTGGGCCTCTTCATGATCCTCTCGGGTGGTCGCGGTCCAGGGATCTTGGCCGCTTCCACTCCCTTCCTCCGCGGTGCCGACCGTGTCCTCCTTGACCTCTCAGTGTTGGCGATTCTCCCGATGACCTCGATGTCCATGGCCCTGTCGATCCTGCACGTGGGCCTCGTTCTTGGTGTTGAGCTTCAGCTCCACTGTGATGTACTTCACAATCTCGTCCAGGCTCATGCGGGCGAAGAAGACCTGCATCCTCAGCGGCTCTCCGCGCCTCCACTCCGCGTTGTTGAGGCGCGTCAGCCTTTGCCCCACCGTATCGCCGAATACCCCCACGTAGACGGCGTTTTTCAACCCCAACATTCCGCTGGGCTCGCCGAGGTTTCGCCGGAAAAGCTCCATTATCCAGACGTGGGTGTCCTCCGATGCCATGATCCGTACGGCCACGCGCTTCTTTGCTCTCTTCTTTTCCTCGTCCTCCACTCTCTTCTTCCAGTGGCCGGGGAGGACGTCCTTGAGCAGGTGTCGGATCTCGCTGGACTCAATCCAGTCCTCCACCAGCTTGAGGCTTCTTCGGTACTTGCGGATGTACCGATTCCGTTCCCGGACCCTCAACTCCCCGCGCTCCAGCGGCAGCGGAATGGACCAAAAAACTTCCAACTTCTGGTTGGGGGCGTCAGCTTGTTCCTCGTCCTCCAGCCACTGGAGGCAGGCCTGCTCTGTCTGGATCAGTCCCTCGCGGATCTGATCCCTGAGCTCCTCCTTCAGGTCCTGTGCCAGCCTGTGTGGGAATGTCCAACATACCCACTTGTCCTTTGGCGCTCCCTTCATCTCGCCGACGACCTCCTCGGCGAAGTCCTCCCAATCCAGGATTAAGTCATCCAGGTTGGAGGGGTTGCCATCGTAATAGGGGATTTTGATTCCCCTAAGGTCGTCAATCCTGATGGCGTCTCCGACGTCCGCAGCCACCACTCCACCAAGACGGATACCGCCTGTGGCCGGGGGGTGTGAGTACACTCCCCGTACCTCCCTCTCCTCCATGGAGTGCGGTCCCGCCGGGCCTGAACCCATGGGGTTTAGGATGCGGGAAGGACTTGCTCCACCGGCTGTCCATACCCCCGTAGCGGGGTCCTACTCCCACAGGTTTCCGCCTGGATGGCCTCGACCATGTCCGTCGGCCCTTCCCATGGTTCGCCCCTGCATGGTCCAGATCTCCTCTTCCGCATAAACTGCAAGCTCAGTCATAGCGGTCGGTGGATCCTGGGCGGCATGGGACATCTGTACCGTCAGGCTCCTCAGGTCCGTGGTTGCATGCTCTTCCCGCATGGACCCAGCCGGTGCCGTATGCTCCCCGAGCATCATGGATTCGCTGAACATGGGATCAAACGGCAGCGCACCCTGGTCAACACACGGAGGCGTGTAAGGTGCCTCTGCAGGGCTGCCCATGGGTTTCTCCATGGCGCTCCCGAGGGTCTTAACCCGCTCCACCAGCTCTGCCGTTGCCGGCCTTGTCGGGAGCTCCGGACACGAGGCGAGGGGTTGTAACTCCTCTAGCATTTTCAGGCGTCCCGACATGTCCTCCACCAGGTGGAGGAGGCTCTCCACCACTCGCTGCTGCTTCTGCAGGGCCATCTCCAGCTTCTCCCGTGACCGGTCCTGCTACGCTTGCAGCTCCGCCATGTTTCTCTCCGCTTCCGACTGGTCATCCAGGATCCCAGCAATGTCCTCCTTCAGGCCGTCCTTCTGGTTGTGCAGGCAGTCGAGGTGCGGCACGATGGCGTCCATCCCCATCTTTGGGTACTTGCCGATGAGGAAGGATACGTGCTCGCAGTGGCACTCAACGTGCTTTCCACCTGATCCGGCGCATCCCATGGTTCCCGGCTCCTCGGACTCCTCTGCCATGGGTGTGTCGCCCATGTTATCCCGCTTTGGCTCCGTGTGCCGGGCCACAGGCGCCGTTCTGGCTCTGGTAGGCCTCTCCAACGCCTCAGCGTCATGCTCCAGGCCGGGTTCTGGGGCCGTGTGCGCCCTTGTGGGCGGTATGGCCATCTCCTCCGACTCCGAAGGGAATATGGTCCGATAGCCATCGGAATGCTCCTCGGAATCTGCAGCTGACGACAGCCTGACCAGGCTGGGATCCGTCTCCATCGCCCTGGCTTCTGCCGCGGGTTTTGCGGACCCGCGCTTCCGGTAACGCCGGGCCCTGCCGTTGCTGCCAGTCTCCTCCAACTCCTCCGCAGCGGAGCAGAGATTGCAAGCCTTGCGGCATTGCCTTTCACACATGGAGGCCAGGTCTTCCATGTCTAGCCCATGTCCTACAAGGGGTCTCCGTCCTGAGCATCTTCGCTCTTCTCGGGCTTCCAAGTCCGACGTCGACTCCACGGACTCCAAGATCTGCACCCGGTGCGTCCTTCGGCAGGGCTCATGAGGGCCCAAGTCCCCGGTGCGGCGGTAGGGGGCAGGTAATCCTCTGCTACCATAAAGAAGGTCCCTACCAGGACCGGCCCCTGCTGTACCCCTTCCACCATTTCCTGTCACTCCTATGGTCTTGCTTCTCAACAGGTTCTGCATCATCTTGCTCTATCCTGCACAATTTCCCACAAAAGATAGTAAAATATGGCTCCTTCACACAAATCCTGATCCCTTGCAATAACCGACACCCAAGTACAATAGCTCCAATCCAAATAATCCACACTGAGGACTTCCAAGGGTGTTTGAGGTCCCGCGTTGACACTCAACAATTTCCCTCAACACGCCGGTCGTCTCACGGTGCACACGGAGACACGGGCGTTGGGCATGTACATAGAATTGCACCAGAATCAATAAAGAAGGAAGCCCTGAAATTGGCATATGAACACATATCAAACACAATTGGGGAAAGATGGAAACATGCACAATCACTGCCATAGACCTCTCATTCCCTGGACTCAAGATCTTACCTTGACTCACCAACATGATGCCCTGAACCCAGTCAAATAAGATGGCTAAATGGCATGTGTCAAAAGTCACTACACAAACCCCAAAAAATGTGTTCACTCCCAAGCCCCTAAATCCTAGCCCAATGAAGGACGTGGCGTGTCATGGCCTAGAGTGGCACTCAGGACCGTGCCCTACCCTGACATAACCTTGGTTGGACTTGCAGTTGATTGGGCTTGGAGAATTGCCCGATGCAGATGACCTCACAACATAGCAAAATTAGGCAAATCACACCATAGTGCCCAAAATTCAATTATATACTCAAAAATGCATACGACAAGTATTTAAGTGCTCCATGCATGTGTCAAACCGGGAAGTATCATACAAGGATGATATAAACCAAAGGTCCATGCCCAAGAATATCCCAACATCGGCTCCCAAACCCCTCCGGATATACACATGCGATTTCACAAGTCAACTCACGAATTTGAGACCTAACTTTGTGAGGCCTCGTGTACCACGCCAAAGTGACCACGCGATCCGGCATATGGTGAGGTGCAACACCGAAGCATATGCCAACATATAAGCAACATACCATAGTTCACAGATCTCTAGGCACTTTAGTGTTACCCAACCAGTTCAGCACATGAAATACAAAAATGACCATAAAATTAGGTCAAAAACATGCAAATATTGCCAAATTCAAAGTAATCACAATAGTATATAACTTCGCTCACCCATGGTATCAACATCTGGTTCAACACACTATTGCTTGGAACCATTTGGGGACAATCCTCTCACCTGGATCCCCAAAAGGACGCATGAAGACACCTCTGAACCTCCTCTCGATATGCACCATGAAAATGGGAAAATTGATACTGGCGCTTGTGGGTCGCCTCGTAAGCCTTTCCACATGCACTATATGTGCGGTAGACTTAGTCTAGCGCTATGGAGCACACCATTAGGACATGGGCAAAGCCCTTGCCACGTATGACTCCACATATCTTCCTACAAACGGAGATATATGATATGGGCGTGAGCATAGCGAAGCACATAGCATCCATATAACACATACCCTGAAAAGTGGGTCCCACCATGGTATGCCATGCCCCACCATGGACATAACTTCACGTTAGAAATACGTAGGAACCCAAGAAAGGTTTCTATGCAACACCAACACTCATGCGGTACACTCGAAAGTCGCATTAAAATGTCTGCTTGCATGGTCCAAGAGTTATATATCACTTTCTACCCTCTTAACCATTATTCCGTGCTACACCAGGCATGTGTACACATCAAAATCGTTTGACGCTACCTCAAATGGGTTGACACCATAGAGATACCAGCCCATATCTCAAAACTGTGACTCCTCGCGGTGAGCCAGAGATATGACCTTTCAAAGTGACCTCACGAATCAATTTTGTTTCGCCTATATCTCCAAGAAAAATGAAGGAGACAACAAAACAAAAGGGTGATTTGTGATCGGGAAAAAATGTAGGACCACTCGAAATTCATCATATCCAGTGCGGCAACCGCAAAATCGAAAATCTGATCCTGAATGTCTGAAAAAATCGGATTAATTTTGCGAGTGTATAACATGAAAATTGCGGAAGCAACGAACCCTTTTTTGATGAAATTGAACCCTTCATCAGAGTTTCCGCTAAAATATCTGGAAATAACAGTTAACCAATCGGTTACCGCCAAATCGCGTACCAACTGCCAGTCGCCGATACATTGACAATCAGAACGGATGGCTGAAAAATTACGGAAACATTATGATAAAAAACCCTGTTGATTCCTGATATCTTGATATATAAATCTCAGACGGCGGCGCCTCGGTATTGAATATGGCCGATCATAGCTGGAATGGCCAAGCCTATCACACTATCACATCAGGTTAGGTCACGTTGATGGGAGAGTTTGATATCAGCCAATGGCGGCTTGCCGGCACATAGATACACACCCCAAGTGACCCAAAAATGGCCACGGGGGTCCGAACCGGCTTCACTATTCCGTGGGTTATCACCCGCCCCCCGATCAAGGGAGACCTAGGTTGACCTACCTTTGGGTTTTTTACCCTTTTACATCGTGGCAAGGTTACACAAGGAGGTGTAACTATGCAGCGTCATACACGGTGTATGGGGGTAGGAGGAGTAAGGGCTCCTTCCCGGCGTGTCATTGTGCCTCTGGGGAGCTGGGTGGGCTGATATACCAGCGGGAGAGTATGGCCGACCTCCCCAGGTTTACGCATGGAGGTGACCCCCTGCCTTACTGCCCGCCGGTAACACACCGACCGACAAACGCAACACTCAAGCTGAACTAAGTGTCTATACGCACGCCCCCAAGACACACACGAACGCCAAGCAACATGGTGGCATATGTATACACGTGTTCTATTGTGAATATGTTTACTGTTTGTTGTATGTACGTTAGTGGAGTGTGGGAATTCTTGTTTGTGTGAGCGTGTAGCACCACGTGCTCCAAGGCTGCCACTGCAAGGCCCACACCTTCTGACGCCCTCCGGGCGAGTGTGTACCTCTGGGCCCCGCCAATGGATGTGCGCGCATGTCTCGTGTTTGTTGATGCACATCGCTCTATTATGTGTATATATGATAGATATGCGTAGTATGGCTCCTAGGTGGAGGGTTAGTAGTGAGGTCAGGTTGTCATTCTATGGTGAAGAGGTTTGTCTATTCAAGTGTGTCTACTCACACCCTCATGCCGTCTCCGTACCTCCTTCTTTACCCTCCAAGTGGTGCATCACATGTGACACACATGCTAACATTAAACATCAACAAGAACACGGCCCTTGGCTGAGCCGTGGCCACTATCACACGAGCCACAGCCGTCAATTCTCAGAATCAATGAGGCTCACCGGCCTTTCCGGCAGATTGTTTTGTTTTTTGTTGTTTGGCTGGTCTGTTTGCAAGTGGGCCTTTGGCTAGGCCGTGTATCTGCATTGTCAAGCAAGTTGGCAAGCAAGCTTAAATCTTACAAGCAAGAGCTCGCTCATTACTACAAGAGTTAGGCAAGCACATCAAGAAAATCAAGCACATGAAGCGCTCATAAACTATCTGAGGCACAAAGGTGACAGGTGTGGGCATCGGACCCGTGTTTTGGTTTTTGCCTAGTGTTTGCGTTTTTGGAATATTTTTTGGAATTTCTTTGGAATTTTTTAGGAATTTTTTGGAATTTTTTGAAATTTTTTGGGATGAGCTTCGAGCTTGTCCTCGCCGGAAAATCCTGACAAGGGGTCCTCAATCAGAAAATCAGCGGTGGTCACGGGCTACTTCACACAAGGCTCACATGCAAGCATCCACAAAAAAAACCAAAAAACGAGACCGGTTTCGGCCCAACACCAGGCCCTCATCAGTCTGAGCGTGAGATAACAAAGGATATTCAAAAAGACATTCTTTATCTCACATCAGTGCGTGTATCACACATGCAGACATCCGTCATTCTACTGGCGTGTTCCATCTGGTGTATTATACATCTGGTTCACTGACTTCACTGAAAATACATGTGCATAGCGCAGGAATTGCATTCACAAATATTCAAAACACATGATATTTTGGCAGTGTGCGCGACCTGTTCAGGCGATGCGGCGGCGCTTACTCTGGCTGCAGTTGCCATTTTCAGCTGCTGCCCTGCAATTCAACAACAGGCTGGCATCCATAGACGAACTGTCTGCAGCTTGCTGGACATTCCCCAGATCATTCAGGGTTTTTACCAACGCTCTGTGCCAGCGCTTCCTGAGATTTGCCTGTGGACGGTTGACTGCAAACAGTTTGGTCCCAGAGATTGATTGTTTGATCTGTTGGTTCAGTCTGTGAATTGGATCTCCATACTTCAGGGGAATACACGCCTCACATGGCACTCTCCACACATGGATGCGAAGAAATTCTAAAAAACTACCCACCCTCCTACCCTTTGTTTTGGAATTTCGTGTCATGTATCTGTCCTTCTCAGACCAACTCACAGGCAAGGAACTGCAGAGCGTTCTCGGGTACCCTAGCCTGCGGCAGGCCCGATTCATTCTCTTTACGGCCGCCAGGAAACATTGTTCATGGGAGTTAGTACGAAGGAAACGTACCCCGTCCCCCCGTCCCCACCCGAATTTTGTACCTCGGGGGGTATTGCTGGACCAGGGGATGTATCTGGCACTGTTTGTAGGCTTGAAATGGGTACAGTACCTCGGTTCATGCAGGTCCGGGACATGTAGGTCCGGAAAAATGATATCCGCTGACACACCCGGAGCCAAAACCTCAAAAGGCAGGTGTGGGGGGTACCAAGAGGAAAGCATTGCAGTGATCTGTGGCGTATGGGCGCGGTGGTGAATACACGCGCCATCGTCGATGAACCTCAGCAAAATGCATGGCAGTGCCTTCTGCCCCAGACGTTCAAAACAGCGCAGCGCTAGGTTAGTCCAGGTGTAACTGCAGAAACAGGCTTGTAACTGCACTGATATGTCTATGGGTAGACCTTGACTTTGATTCCTCTTGTTTATGGAATGTTTGAGGACTGATCGGCAAAGCCAAAACTCTAGAACTCCGAACTCAATAGCAAACTAGCACGGCACGGACATGGCAAAGAACTCGAATACCCAGTTGTTGAGAGGTCCGTGTATCCCTGAGTCCAGAACTCCAAAGGGGCAAGAAAGCCCTTGTGGCAAGAGCCCTTGGCAAGAGCCCATGGCAAGAGCCGATTCAGGCTCGTATCATACCCTAATAGAAAAGGAGACATAACGTACATTGCAGAGCTATAATCAAGTATACATAAATCGCACAACAGAACAACGAAAGTCGCAAAATTTCTGGTCTATCCGACCTTCTTTTCTGTGTGCATGCGCTGTGCGCTTCGCGCGTGTGCTCGCTCTGGCTTTCCTCGCCCGCTCTCTCACTCACTCGGGCTCACACTACGCCTCACCCATCGTTTACTCACTCGCTCGCTCTCTCCGACCCTCGCTCACTGGTTCCCTTACACTCCCCTAAGCCGGGCGGTGAGGATGGTTGGGGCGGGCGGAGGAAAAAAAAACTGTCTGTCCCATCTGGTAAAAGGACCCAGTGTACAGGTATACTCAGTAAGTGCCAGTGAGCTGTACACACACACTGTAGGGCACAAAGTAAAAAGTAGGGAGTGGCGCAGCGACTCTCCCCTAATGCCGGAGAGCTTGCTCGGAGGCATTAGACAATGCAAGATTGAACAATTGCAAGAATTGCAAGAATAGAAAATTGGAATGAAAACACATGGTGGCTGCAGTACTGAGCGTATCAACCACGCTGCAGAACTGAGCGTATCAACCACTGGTCGTCGTCAGGCTTGCGCCTCCGATCCGCCTGGGAATTCTGAAGTGAACAGTAAATCAAATTGACGACATGACCCAACCGTGACTCAGATTTGGCAAAGGAAAATGTTTGTTGGCCTGCTGGCATCATCCGCCTGTCCCTCACTGTCAGTGTGGTGTCTGTCTCTGTGCTTGTGCTGTGCCTGATCTAGATGCGAAACTTTGTTGGCCTGATGGCATCATCCGACTGTCCCTCACTGTCAGTGTGGTGTCTGTCTCTGTGCTTGTGCTGTGCCTGATCTAGGTGCGAAATTCAATGATCTTGTGGCTGGTCTGGTTGTTCCTGGCTTCCCTGGTCCGTGCTTCGTCCTCCCTTTGTGTCTTCTCTGTTGTGGGTCCGTGTGGTGGTGTTGGTGGCTGAGGCGCCACTGAAGCCGTCACTCGTGTGTTGTGTTTTGTTGTTCCTCTCAGTTCCTCCCTGGTCTGCTCTGATTGTTCACTCATTTGTGGTCTGTGGTCTCTGGTCACTGGTCGCTACACTCTCGGCTCACTCACTCTCACCCTTGTCACACTGCTCCTTACTGTGACTTGACATTTTAGTGGCGCCTGGTTCAGACGCCTGGTTCCCCACAACACTAGGCTCTCCTAAAGGGAAATGTACACAATGTGAGCGGTCACCGGTGGTGGCAGGCTGATGATTGACAGGCGAAAAACAGAGCTTGCCTAACACACGGTACAAGAAACTGAAGACCCGTGCGGAAACTGGACTTGCATGACCCACACACAGTAAGGAAAGACGAACCTGTGCGGGACTGACCAACTGAGGTTAAACTCTGGCACCTGAGATACTCTGTTTGGACACAACTCTGACACTGTAACTGAAGTTCTGAACACCCACTGGAAAACTGATGGAATGATGACTGCAATTCTGGACCAACTGACTGGGTAAACCTATCAACCTTTGCTAACCTTCAACACATTGGACTTTCTGACTTACTAACTGACTTGTGGCGAAAAACTGTTGGACTGCAGGTGTGACTTGTGGCAATTAAGCTCTGTCTGCCTGCTGTGGCTCGTGGTAGTGGCTCGTGGTTTCTGTTCTGGGTGTCGGTCTGACTGCTTCTGCTGGCTGTGTAATTTACATGCAGCGACTGGCTATGGCCGTTGGCACAAGCCATACAACACAAAACATATAACTGGCGAATCAGTTTCAGCCGCTATAGGCACTTCGAAACTACTCAGCTTGAACAAAAACTGCAAACAAATTGCAAACACCACTAACTGTCAACCTGTGTAAACTGTCATGAAATCAACACACAGTAAACTTTAAAAATGAACCTTGACCTGAACCAACATGACTGTCTGTAGCTGTGAATAGGGCAAAAGATTGTAACCATTGTAAAAGACCGCTCGCTGGCGTCGTCCTCGCCGTCGCCCTTGTTGGCGTTGCCGTCGCTCTCTTTGGCGTTGTCGTTGCCCGTGTTGGCGTCGTCGCCGTTCATCAGTGTCCGCTCAAGATTTGAAACACTGATACCGATCACTCAAATTTGTTGCTGGCGCCGTACTGGCACCTCAGTTCGACCTCTCAACTTTTTCAAGACTGGGACAATAGGAGAAAGACCTTCATCAATGTCATAGTTGGCGAAGGACAGGAAGGGTTGCAAACTCCACAAGAATTTTCGAACCAGGAGTGGGATTTTGACCTTGGTGCAGTCGATAACTGGACTTCAGCCTCAAACGGCGTTCCTCACGCTGACTCTGTAAAGACTCATCCTTTGTTTCGAGTGCACAGTCATTTGGCGCAGCACTGTCAAACTCATCCACGCCACGAGCAGTGACAACAGAGTGGTTGGTAAGTCTTCCTCAGTGGTGCTGAGCATTTCGTTAGGCGGCGAAGCTGCCGGTTTGTTGTGTCTGGACAAACGTCCTTCTGTCTCTGCGGCGGATGCTGCTGAGCTGCCAAGACACTGATTTGAGGCCGGATCAAGAACGCGAAAGCAGAACTCACTCTCCTCTGACCCTGAGTGCCTCATAAGCCAAGTGATAATCAGTGAATCGGCTTGTAACTGCAGAAACAGGCTTGTAACTGCACTGAGATGTCTATGGGTAGACCTTGACTTTGATTCCTCTTGTTTATGGAATGTTTGAGGACTGATCGGCAAAGCCAAAACTCTAGAACCCCGAACTCAATAGCAAACAAGCACGGCACGGACATGGCAAAGAACTCGAATACCCAGTTGTTGAGAGGTCCGTGTATCCCTGAGTCCAGAACTCCAAAGGGGCAAGACAGCCCTTGTGGCAAGAGCCCTTGGCAAGAGCCCATGGCAAGAGCCGATTCAGGCTCGTATCATACCCTAATAGAATAGGAGACATAACGTACATTGCAGAGCTATAATCAAGTATACATAAATCACACAACAGAACAACGAAAGTCGCAAAATTTCTGGTCTATCCGATCTCCTCTTCTGTGTGCATGCGCTGTGCGCTTCGCGCGTGTGCTCGCTCTGGCTTTCCTCGCTCGCTCTCTCACTCACTCGGGCTCACACTACGCCTCGCCCATCGTTTACTCACTCGCTCGCTCTCTCCGACCCTCGCTCACTGGTTCCCTTACACCAGGCTGGGGCGCAATTCGTCCCCATGGAGAAGCCCTGGGCCTGCCTGTAAATTCCACTGCCTGGGGCCTTAAAAATATTATGAGTAAGAATTACTTGCAGGAAAACCTCACCCAGGGAAACCTCGGGATCGTACTTCATATTGGAAAATGAGAATGAGGTATAAATGAATCGAAACCATCGTTCACCAATCGGCTCAGTGAGCCATCGCACATATGCACGCTCATGTAATGTGATCTCAAAATTGTTCAGACATGTGTTCTTCCACTCATGGGGCCAATAGCGGAACGCTTTGCTCGAATCACTGAACGTAAAATTTGTGTACAGGGCAGTGAAATCAAACGAGGTCAGGACATACTGATCGTGGACCCCATCCACCCAATGTTTGAAATTGTGTATGCGCTGTACAAAATCCAGTGTATCCGTGAGGGGAGTGCCAAGCATCGAAGCGCAAAAGTATTTTCCCCAACGTGCTCAAAATGATTGATGGGGGGGTAGTGAACCAGCTTGTGAGTGCTGTGATCGGTCTGGAAGGCCACGAATTTTCAAGAATGGATTTTCTCTTGAGGGTCTTCACTTGCATGTAGAAATTTCACATTTTCAAAGGCGGCGACCTTTCAAAGAAGTTTTGCAACAACTCGGTTAGTGGTTCGTCCACGTTGTGGGATTCCAGCAGGGTGATAGCCGTTATGGCGATGTCCCGTCTCCACACCTTAGCCTGGTCAGTCCACATCAATTCTTGATCGGTTGTGAAGTCCCCAAGCTTGCGGTATACCGGGGCTCCATTTTTGTGGACCACACCCATGTTGTTGTTTTGTTCCATGAGGTATGTCTTGAGAGACATCACAACTTGATCCCCGTCTTTGTCAGCAGCCACAATTACGTGTGTGTTTAGGAACTCGTGCACACATCCACCATGCCAAATAACACCACGAGAGGGGGGACGTTGCTCAGCAAAATCGCTGAGCGTGAACTTGAAAGTATCATGGCACTTGTTGACGAAATGGTCGATCACGAAGGACTCCGCTCCCAATTATTTGTAGCACACACGGAGGTGGGTCTCGACCGCTCTTCCGAAAAAACGAAGGATGTGCGAATTACTGGTAGATGTCAACTTTTTTGGTTCCTTTGTAAAAGCCAGCAACCATAGAAGCAAACGGCGCATCTCCATAGCCTCGGATGGGAGCGCCTTCAATGAACGCTTTATAGATGGACCAGGGAGTGAATGGGGCAGAAATTTTCCTCTGAGCGATAGCAGCATGCGAAGGTATGGCGAAATTGGTTGAGACAAAATGTCTCCTTGCAAGACGGTAGGCACGAAAGGCTTGAGGTGTAGTTCAATGCTGTGAAGGGCTTTGAAATCCATGTCACTTTCAGCAATTGTTTTGGGGCAACGCATCTTGTCCGACTCACGTTTTCTCATCTTTTGCTTCTTTGACCGCGTTTCTTTGGTGTGGGTGTTCGGAAGCGGAGTTTCTTTGACTTTGGCGATTTTGCTTGCTTCTTCCCGCGGGTTTTGCGCCCGCCGTAACTCTTGGGACTTCCTCCTCGCCTTCCATCTTGTGAGCTTCTGGTGCTGCTTCGTGTCGTTGAGGTACTTGAGCTCCTTTTCGTTGAGGTACTGCTTGAGGCGGAGTCTTCTCGCCTTCTCCCTCTCTTCGAACTCGAGCGTACCAGGTTTTTTGATTTTGTAGGGAGCTTCGGTCGGTTGGTCACCATTGTTTGTAGTGCACGGCGAAGGGCAAGTATTTGGTCATCCATTTCGAGTTCACCTTGAAAGCCTTCACGCATAATTTCCTCAAAGACGGTTTTGAGGAGTTCAATTTTGGTGTTGTAGAACTCTTCGTGCACCTTCTTCTGAGACTCTTCGGCAATGACTTTCATCACTTTGTTGGTACCATTGTAAAATTGGTCCTTTCTGGCCTTGAATGTTTTGTTCCGGTAGTAAAGCATCTTTCGGATTGCAAGGTCACGTTTCTTGGCTTTTTTGGCGGCCATGAGGTAGGTAACAACGTCAGAACAGATCGCATGTGGCACGGCTTGGAGTTGCCACTTTGGTTTGTGGTTTTGACGCTTGGAAGACATATCGGCGCTCGGTAACACACGACGTTTTTGGAATTTTTTGGGATGAGCTTTGAGCTTGTCCTCTCCGGAAAATCCTGAGAAGGGGTCCTCAAAGAGAGAGTCAGCGGTGGTCACGGGCTACTTCACACACAGCTCACATGCAAGCGTCCACAAACAAAGCCAAAAAACGAGACCGAGACCGAGATCACTTTACATGAGCGTGCATATGTGCGATGGCTCACTGAGCTGATTGGTGAACGATGGTTTCGATTCATTGATACCTCATTCCCCTTTTTCAATATGCAGTACGATCCCGAGGTTTCCCCGGGTGAGGTTTTCCTGCACCTAAAATTTACGCATAATATTTTTAATGCCCCAGGCACCGGAATTTACACGCACGCCCAGGGCTTCTCCATGGGGACGAATTGCGCCCCAGCCTGGGCTAACCTAGCGCTGCGCTGTTTTGAACGTCTGGGGCAGAAGGCACTGCCATGCATTTTGCTGAGACTTATCGACGATGGCTTGTGTATTCACCACTGCGCCCATACGCCGCAGATCACTGCAATGCTTTCTCCTTGGTACCCCCCACACCTGCCTTTTGAGGTTTTGGCTCTGGATGTGTCAGCGGATATCATTTTCCTGGACCTACATGTCCTGGACCTGCATGAACCGAGGTACTGTACCCATTTCAAGCCTACAAACAGTGCCAAATACATCCCCTGGTCCAGCAATACCCCCCGAGGTACAAGACTCGGGTGGAGACAGGGGGAGGGGGTACGTTTCCTTTGTACCACCTCCCATGAAAAATGTTTCCTGGCGGCCGTAAAGAGGAATGGGGCCTGCCGCAGGCTAGGGTACCCCAAAGCGCTCTGCAGTTCCTTGCCTGTGAGTTGGTCTGAGAAGGACAGATACATGACACGAAATTCCAAAACAAAGGGTAGGAGGGTGGGTAGTTTTTTTGGATTTTTTCGCATCCATGTGTGGAGAGTGCCATATGAGGCGTGTATTCCCCTGAAGTATGGAGATCCAATTCACAGACTGAACCAACAGATCAAACAATCAATTCCTGGGACCAAACTGTTTGCAGTCAACCGTCCACAGCCAAATCTCAGGAAGCGCTGGCACAGAGCGCTGGTAAAAACCCTGAATGATCTGGGGAATGTCGTGCCAGCTGCAGACAGTTTATCTATGGATGCCAGCCTGTTGTTGAATTGCAGGGCAGCAGCTGAAAATGGCAACTGCAGCCAGAGTAAGCGCCGCCGCATCGCCTGAACGGGTCGCACACACTGTCAAAATATCATGTGTTTCGAATATTTGTGAATGCAATTCCTGCGCCATGCACATGTATTTTCAGTGGAGTCAGTGAACCAGATGTATAATACACCAGATGGAACACGCCAATAAAATGACGGACGTCTCCATGTGTGATACACGCACTGATGTGAGATAAAGACTGTCTTTTTGAATATCCTTTGTCATCTCACGCTCAGACTGATGAGGGCCTAGTGTTGGGCCGAAACCGGTCTCGTCTCTTGGCTTTTTCTGTGGACGCTTGCATGTGAGCCGTGTGTGAAGTAGCCCGTGACCACCGCTGATTTTCTGATTGAGGACCCCTTCTCAGGATTTTCTGGCGAGGACAAGCTCAAAGCTCATCCCGAAAAATTCCAAAAAATTCCGAAAAATTCCCAAACAATTTGGAAAAAATTGCAACAAATTCCAAAAAACTTCGGAAAAAAATTCCAACAACGTTTTTTGCTGTTTGGCTGGTCTGTTTGCAAGTGGGCCTTTGGCTAGGCCGTGTATCTGCATTTCCAAGCAAGTGGGCAAGCAAGCTTAAATCTTACAAGCAAGAGCTCGCTCATTACTACAAGAGTTAGGCAAGCACAGCAAGAAAATCAAGCACATGAAGCGCTCATAAACTATCTGAGGCACAAGGGTGACAGGTTATGGGCATCGTACCCGTGTTTTGGTTTGTGCCTAGTGTTTGCGTGATTTACCCTGAGGCCATCGTGGCCTCTTTCCTCTATTTAGTGGGCTACCGCGCGCACAGTGGGGCCATCGTGGCCATGTACATTAGTGGCCTATGCGTGCACAAGACAGAGGCGGGCACAAGTCCATCCAGTTTGTGCCGTCCCTCATCCTTGTTTTCCTGACCTCTATCTTTGTTTCCCGACGTGCTCCCTGTCACAGGCACGGTCCTAAGCTACTGTCGGGCTCTCCCGTCACTGTTGCTGGCTTTTCTTTCCCAAAAGTAAAACTTTGGCACTGTCGTGTTGTGCCGTCTTGCAGGTACCATTACCTTCAGATTTGGTTGAAAAGTGTGAGTTCACGTTGCCTTTAGTTTTAGTTCCGAAGACAAATACCAACTTTACCTGCTGGACCCCAAAATGCCTTATGCGACACACAGGGACCAGACTCTGCTCGCACCAGTTCGCGATTTCCCCTACTACTTATTGCGGGATCTGCGGGTTCCGTGCTGAATTTGTGGATTTTGGCGTTGGTTCCATTCCGGCCAGCTTCGAGATTGCCTGCGTAGCTTCGATTCCCTGTAAGAGGAATTATGTGTTAACCCAACATTTGCTGCTGTTTGTGACTGCTACGTTCCTCTTGGGCATATACTTCCTGCCAGTGGCAGTCGTTTTAAGTGGGGGCGTGAAGCAGGTCACAACGCTACCATAACATATCACCCTTAAGGGATCATCATATGGCCCTATATATGGGATATATATGGGATAGTGTATATTATATTCCATTTAACTGTTAGGAACATAGGATGTGGGATAGATAAGGCAATCTTTGATGTTTGATAGTGATATCAATTAGTGGATGACAGGGTGGATTTCTCATATGTGCGTATCAGGTATTTCATTCGCTATGTGTATCATATCTGTTTGCAGGATACTATTCAGTCAACAGTCTTCTATGCCAAGCAATGTTGCTGCCCATGCCACTGCGACTTCTGCTCCTGACCACCCGGTCTTGTTTCAAAACTGCCATTCCACTGACTTTTCGATCGATTTTTTGTGTTGTGTCCGCTGAGTTTTGAGTTCCCTGAGTCTCTGAAACATATCGGCAATGGCCGACAATGATACCTTTCCGATAGGCTCTGCTATCTCTTGGCGACATCGCCCCCTAGACAACCACCCGGTTGGCACCCCGTCACAATGAAGCGATTTCTTCTCACATTCTATCTTGTTCTTCAGAGCGTAACACAGCTCGCTCTCCTCCACCAACAACTGGCCGAGTTCTTGTCCTACACATTTTTGTGCGTTTGCACCTTCCCTCAGTTTACTGTACTTGACCCACAGTTCATCAATCTGCTTTTCACTACCAATATCCTTCACAAGCGTGGCTCGGACAGATCGACAGTGGAGTATTCGCAATACCAGGTGCTTTTCCATTGGTCTACCATGTTGTGCTCGCTGAAATTCGAGCTGGTCAAGTTCCCCACACAACTCGTCAACCTCCGTACCAGATAAATTATTGAGAGGCTGAGAAAACTCGCTGTGACATCGTCCTTCTGAGAATCACCCCGCTGGCACCCACCTGCAATGGACAAATTTCTCTGTGAATTGCATTTCATTCGTCAGACTAGGGCACAAGTCATCTTCCTCAAGCAACAACTGTCCCAGTTCCCCACCAACCTCTCTCTGGGTCTTTCCACCCTGTTTCAAATTGATGCATTTGGCCCAACGTTTTTCGATTGTAGTAATCTCCTTTTTTCTCAAACTTTCTGTTTCATGTATAGATACCAAAAAAAAGTAATGCCTAGCTTGTCGGATCTTGTCTCGTTCACGTTTGCATACAAATTTGGCACTCAGTGCATACGCGCTTACAGAAACAACATCAGGAGGAGAGAATATGATGATGATCAAAATCCAACACCTGCAAGGCGCCGAAGGCTAGTGCCAAACTACAAAATTTTCAGAATCAGACCTGAGGTGCATATCTTGATATCGACACAGTGTGCTAACATACACGGACAAGCGGGCAGTGAACTATGTGAAATTCCAGGGCTTTGGCCCCCCCCTCCCGGTGACCGTATTGGCACCACCTGAGCACACGCAATAAGGTGGGATACGCCCGGGACCGTTAGTCAGCAGCCCGCGGTGGCACCGGCCTGGGGGGGTGAACAATGGGCCTGATCAAGAGCACTCCCCACGGCACGTACTGCGGTTCGGGCCCAGCGAGGGGCTGCGGGTAGGGCACACCGTCCATCAGGGCAGGCAAGAGACACGCCTATCCCGCAAGGACCCCCCCGCGACCCACAGTGTACCCGACCCCGGTGTGGGGAACGGCTGGAGTACCTGGCTACGGAGCAGGAGCATTTGTACCGAGCAAGTACAAATGGACGGCCTGTACAACAGAGTTACACCCTGACGGGGAGTGCAAGCATCGCCCCCCCCAAAGGGGAAACACCAGGGGAAGGGACCCGAGCCGACGACAAGGACCCCTCCCCACCCACCACAGCCGGGAAGGCCCGGGCACGGCACCAGGGGAACACCGCCCCAAGCGACGCGGCAAAGAGACAGAGGGGGGAGGGCACGCAAAGGGGGCGGCGGGGGGACACACCACCAACAAATCCCAGCCAGAGGGGGCGGGGAACCACACCCAGACCCCACAGCCGAGACGGGAGAGGGGCCACGACACACAGCCCCCACCCCCACACAGAGCCGCCAAACGGAACCCAGAAAGGGGAGAACAGGCACCCAAACGCACCTCCAACACACCGCACACACGCCCGCGCATGCACACAACACACACCGCCACAACCGCCACCAACACGAGACCCACAAACGCACACCTGACACCAAAGCGCGAGCACCGCCCGGACTCCAAACGCACGCAGCACACAAAAACCCAAAGAACAAGAACCCAGCAAACCCCCCGCCAGGGGAGCTGCAGGGCCGCCGGAAACACCGCTAGGACAGAAAGGTGGACCCATGAAGCCCTCAGCCAGGAGTGGCGAGCGCCCACACCAAGCAACACCCAACGAACCATGCCCAAACCCAGCACCAGAAACTACGACACCCACAACAGGACCGCCATCAACACCTTGACTGGACGCCACACCACCCTCACCAGCGGAAACAGCGGGAACCAACGGAGACACCGTCGGCAACACCAGCGACCCCAGCACCGAGCACAACACCTGAGACACACTCACCAACAAGGAGCCACCGGACACTGACCAATGACCGCACCCGCGCCACCGGCCGACCCGCACCAAGAAACACCGGCACCAGCATCCACACCACTGGAAACACCAACACCACCAACAATCAAGCCAGCACAACACCCTCACCAACACCATCACCGCCGGCACCATCGCCTACGAAACCTACGCACACCAACACCGGATACAGCCCCGGCATCAAACACACCATCGCCAGCATCATCCCACCATCAGCGTCGCCACTGGCAACCTCCGCCAACAGGGGAAACCAAAGCCACCACAACTGGTGAACCAACAAACCACCAAGCCCTGGCCAGAGGAGGCGAGGGCACGCGCCCAGAACCATCAACAACAACACCTTCGCCACCAAAGCAACCACAGGGCACCATCCACCACGCAGTCACCAGCGGCACCCACAACACCGGCCCCACCAACACCACCCTCACCCACGACAACACCCGGGGCATCGCCTGGACCACCCTCACCAACAGCATCACCAGCGGCCCACACCACCTAGTGCACACCCTCCCAGACAGAGCCACAGAAACCAGCCAGCGCCCACCCCGAACACAGGCCACTGACCACCCACACACAGGCCCACACCAACGACCAGCAGCATTAGCAACATCAGAGACGCCGTAAACACTAGCAACGCCCGCAACTCCCGCACCACCGGCATCACCGACACCGCCACCGACAGTGCGACCTCAGCAACAACAACCCAGAGCGTCAACGACAGCCACCACGGCGACATAACCCGGTACAACACCATCGACATCAACGACACCAAGGGGGCCAACACGCCGGCCAGCGAAGCCCATGGGAACCTCCGCCAGGAGTGGCGAGGTCCCACCCCCACCGTCAGAACACCACCGCCCACCAGGGCATCACCTACAGCGCCCTCGCCTTCGACATCACCCACAGCTCCGCCGCCGGCGCCCTCACCAACACCGTCACCAGCACCACCGACAGCGGCAACACAGCGACACCGCCAACCACCCACAGCACCAACCTCCCCAACACCAGAAACAACCGGCACCACCAGGACCACAAACCGACCAACCACCAGCCACGAGTGGCACGCCCGGAACTGCCACCCACCCAACACCAACAAGACCCACGCCATCAGACCACCACGAGACACGCCAACCACCAGGTATCACCTATGACACCCTCAACGTCGGCAACACCAGCGCCGCCAACACCCATGGCACTATCCACACCACCACCAACCCCACCAACGACGAGCCAAGGTGCCGTCACCTACAACACCCCGACCACCGCCATCACGACCCCGGCACCGAGAAACACCTAGGGCACCCCCACCATCGGCGTCACCAAAGACGCCAGCACAGCTGGCGAACAAACTTCACCAAGCCCTCAGCCAGGAGTGGCGAGCGCCCACACCCAGCAACACCCAACCAACCACGCCCAAACCCAGGACCAGTAACTGCCACACCCACACCTGCACCGCCACCAACACCCAAACAGAACGCCACAACACCCTCATCAGCGGAAACACCCGGAACCAACGGAGACGCCGTCGGCAACACCAGCAACCCCAGCACCCAGAACGACACCTGAGACACCCTCGCAAACATCCAACCAACACAAGACACCACCCACGATCATGTTACACCCGAGGTGTTACAAGGTCGCCACACATCGACCCGCACCCAGAACCACCACCAACAGGATCCACACCATCGGAAACACCAACACCACCAACAATCAAGCCAACACAACACCCTCACCATCACCATCACCGGCGGCACCGCCGTCCTCACCATCGCCTACGATACCTACGCACGCCAACACCGGATACAACGCCTACATCACCCAAGCCAACGTCATCAAACCCACCATCGCCAGCATCATCCGACCATAAGCGTCGCCACCGGCAACCTCCGCCACCAGAGGAAACCACAGCCACCACAACCGGTGAACCAGCAAACCACCAAGCCCCGACCAGAGGAGGCGAAGACAGACGCCCAGAAGCATCAATAACAACACCCTCGCCACCAAACCAACCACAGGGCGCCATCCACCCCGCAGTCACCAGCGGCACCCACACCACCAGCGGCACCACCCTCACCAACAGCATCACCAGCAGCCCACGCCACCTACTGCACACCCTCCCAGACAGAGCCACAGGAACCAGCCAGCGCCCACCCCCGAACACAGGCCACTGACAACCCACACACAGACCCACACCAACCACCAGCAGCATCAACAACATCAGAGACGCCGTAGACCATAGCAACGCCTGCGACGACCTCACCAGCGGCATCACCGACTGCACCACAGACAGTGCGACCTCACCAACAGCAACCCGAAGCGTCAACGACAGCCACCAGGCCGACACCACCCGGTACGACACCATCGGCCACAACGACACCAAGGGGGCCAGGGCCAACATACCGGCCAGCAACGCCCATGTAAACCTCCGCCAGAGTGGTGAGGTCCCGCCCCCACCGTCAGAACACCACCATCAACCAGTGCATCACCTACAACGCCCTACAACGCCAACACTCACAGCTCCGCCGCCGGCGCCCTTACCAACCCCATCACCAGCACCACCGACAGCGGCAACACGGCGACACCGCCACCCACCCACAGCATCGACACCCTCAACCACAACTGATGCAACACCTGCCACTAGAGACCCGAGGACAGCCGAAGAAAATAACCCAACACCAGAGACAACCGGCACCACCAGGACCACAAGCCGGCCAAACACCAGCCACGAGTGGCACGCCCGGAACCGCCGACCACCCAAACGCAGGCGGCGCCCAGCACCAACACCAACAACACCCACGCCATCAGACGGCCACGAGACACGCCAACCACCACCGTGACACCCTCACCGTCGGCAACACCAACGCCGCCAACACCCACGGCAATATCCACACCACCACCAACTTCACCAACAACGTGCCGAGGTGCTGTCACCTACAACACCCCTACCACCACCACCACGACCCCGGCACAGAGTAACACCTAGGGCGCCCCCACAGACGGCATCACCAAAGACGCCAGCAGGGCTGGCGAACAAACGCCACCAGCGCCACCCACCGGGCCCTCGGCCGAGGGTAGAAACAGCAACAGCACGCACTGTCACGCCCATCGCATCGACATCACCCGGAGCATCGTCAACATCAACCAGGGGTCCCCACCACCCAAGCAGCACAAAAAACCGCAGCAACACCACCACATCCACCACCCTCACCACCAGCGACACCAGCGGCACCCTCCGCCAGGAATGGCGAGGAGAAAAACCAACAATGCGGAGCCACCCAGCGTCCCAGGCACCCTCACCATCAGAACGGCACCACCCGCACCAACCCCCAACGCACCACCGTCACCGTCACCAACGCCAACGACCCCTGACACAACAACCACACAGCCCGCACAAACGGCTCCAGCCGAACAGTCACCGACACCACTTGCACCGCCCTCACCAGCGACAAAGCCCGGTTAACAACCTACGACCACGAACCGCAAGCACTAACAACCAGAGCATCGCCGACAACACTCCCGGCCAACACCCGCACCGCCCTCAAGAACACCATCGAAAGCAGCACCGTCGACCGATAGCCACAACACCCTCACAAACCACCAGGATATGGGTCCCCCTTCCCACCCCCCCACCATCTGCAACACCGGCGTCACCATCACCAGCGCCAACAGAAACACCGACGACGGCAGCCTCACCAACAACCAAAACCCCCACTTCCACTGCCACCCACCAGTCACGCCACCCACCGCCGGCGCCACCCACCAACGCCGCACCCTAAATCACACCTACACTCAAAACCTGTAGCAGCACCAGCGGACACCCCACCAGCGACATCACCCTCTGCAAGAAGACGATGATCAGCACCAGCAGGAAAGCCAGCCCATAGCGCCCAAAACAACCCAAAGACCTCCCACACCCGGACCCACACCCACCAGCAGCGCCTTCGCAGACCCACCATCAGTGTCACCGACACCCGGAAAGACACAAACCTCGATGAACTAACGACCACAACACTGCCGCCACCGCACCCACACCGTCAGCATCACTGCCAGAACACCCGGCCCGGCCGTCAATGGCACCGCCGCCCATGGCACCACCTACACTCACCAGCGCCACCACCACCGCGCGCGAGGCCAGGAACCCCTGGCATCGCCAACGGCCTCAACAAACATCGACACCACCAACACCACCACTGCCGGACGGGGACTACCCACAAACCAAGAACAGCTCCACCACCAACAACTAATACACCACCCGCGGCACCCCACCTTCGCCAACACCAACCTCACCAGCACGGCATCTATCACACCTCCACCACCGGAGGCGAGGTGGGCCACACCACCCGTCATCTACAGCACCCTCACACCACGTCCGGCCCACAAACATTACGCCCCAAAGGCCAGAAACACCACCCTCACCATCAACACCACCGGCGACACCACATACGCCCCATACGTCACCCTCGCCATGCTCAACAACCATCACCCTCGCCAGCAGTGTCCACGACATCAGAGGCACCAACACCACCGGCGACGACGACAGCGACAACAGCTGACCCACCAACTAACCACCATCAACCAGCCCAGTACCAACCTCATCTACGCTAACGCCCATACCACCCTCGCCAACAACACCGCCAGCGGCACAATCATCCACTCTGGCACCCACACCACCCTCACCACCAAAATCACCACCACCCCCCAAAGGGTCACAGCTCGCGGGGAGCGGAACGGCAGAGAGAAAGATGTCCTTGAATTATGCCCTAGATATTTTGATGTAGTCCTGCAGGTTTTGTAGTTGAAAACCCCAAACAAAGCAGCAAGTAGAGCAAGGACAGGATGTGGATCGAATCAATGATTGGTTTTGGAATCCAGGGTAACACAGAAGGGCTGCAGATAGACAAAGCAGGTTTATGCACATAGATTCAATCACAAATGGATAATACAAAAGATTTTATATGAAAATTGGTCAGACTCTAGCCTCAGAGGTTGCATTAGGCACTTCATGTGCACTCTCTTGGGTGGAATGGTGCTGGTTAGGACTGAGAGGCATAGATGTCAGGACCACACAGAAAATGACTTGGCCAAGCAACTGAATTCAGAAACAGTTACAAAGTAGGACCACAATAAGTGGTAGAAACAATTGAGTATAGGGGTCTTGGGGTGGGAGACCACTAGGCTTAACCTCCAAGGCCAACAAGCATGAAATGCCTGATTTTTTTTGGTATGTCCTCCATGAAGGAAGGTACTTCCGCTCAGTTGAGTGGTAGGGGTGAACTTCATGGGGGGGCTAGGGTCACAACCCTAGTTACTTTGAGAAAGTGTACTTTAGGCTACAAAAGAGAGATAAAAACACTTCAGTTTGTCTTAGCATCAACAAAAGGGTTTTAAGGGGGGCTTGGCCTGGATCAAGCCCTCCAAGAAAGACATGGTAGTGACTTTTTCTTACTCCCCCCTGGAGTACTAGTTCATGAGGCTAGTAGGACCAAGGAAAAAGGCTCAAATATTCCCAAAATTACCTCAGAAAATGCATTAAACTTACCAAAAACATCCTCATCACTTCATAGAAGCCTATCACACTGTAGGTACCTTTGAAAAACAGTGTAATGTACCGTGAATGATGTCCCTTCGATGGGGCATTCCTCAAAAGTCGCCGGCGTGCGACGAAAACCTTTGGAAAAAGTTTGGGGGTGGTGGGAATTGAACCCAGGACTCCCTCCCTAGAGTACATATGCTTGCCCACTAGGGTACAGTCGAACGCTCTAATGCGGACGGCTATCGCTGTATGAACAGCGTTTTAGTATACGTCCTGACCAAGGGCCAGGGCGGAGGAATACTCCCAATGGAGGACACAAACCCCCAGGAGCTGGAAGAAATAGAAAATGTAACCAGCGGGGAGAGATTCCTGCGGTTTAGCGGAAGGGGTTGCGATTTAGCAAGTGAAATCGTTAAAAATCGACGAAACCACGCGGGAAATCGTCATTTTTACACATAACTCAAAGTCGCAGACAAGCGCAAAGGAAGCGGACTCCAAGAAAAGGGATGCGCAAGCGTAAACGGCTTTTGGATAAGAGGGTATGAGCCGTAGTTTTTAAAGTTTTAAAGAAAATTTTTGCACAGTTGCATCAAAATTTTTATAAACTTCAGAGTCAAGTATTCAAATTCAGCCCACACCACTCAGCAGGTCAACAACCCATCTCTCAGGTATGTCAGTGTCACCTCACACTCACGCATTGCGTTCGTGTTGGTTGTTTCGTCAAAACGTTAGGGTTGTCAACGCTGTGCTCGTTGGGGGGTCGGGTGTTCTTCTCTCGTGCTCTGCACAGGTAAAAGCAGGAATGAAAGGTATGTGATGCGAATGGAGCGCGCAGCGCGCACATAGGGTTAGAATATGCGCTGTGCTCGCGATGCATGTGCCTAATCGAGGCATCCACACGTTGTGACGCTTTACCTGTATCCGAAATTCACCCTTGTTTTCTCCACAGGTAAGTACAGAAGGCGTTTGTTCGTGTGCGGCCGTGGCGTTAAAGTTGAGTTGCTTAAAACGCTTAGGTTTGTTTTGTGTTCGTTTCAATTCGGCATTCACACGATGCATGGTGAGTAAGGTAGGTTAGCCCAGGAGGAGCTCACCTCCTGGTTAAGTCAGTGGTTCAGCCTCCCTTCCCTGCGTGCACATGATGCATTAAAGGGTAGGCCACGCGAATTGCGCACGGTAAACCTTGTTTAGGTTACCCAGAGGCTCCTCGGTACGTTTTTTAAGAGAACCCGAGGAGTTTCTTAAAGCTTGCTTGCTTGACAGGGGTAGCTGAATCTTCAGCGTGTTTGCGGACAGCATATTATAGGTCACACTGAGAACCGTATAATACGGGGAGTGTGGCTTGGTTCCTCCGCCGCAAACGCCCCTTCATTTGCCTCTGTTGTACAGGTGGGAGAGGTTAAGGGTGATTGGTGCACGCAGCAGCTGCCTTCGGCGGCTATCCATTTTTCTGCCCCAGCAAACAGGGGCGCTGATCACACATCAAATCACTGTGCCTCAGCCAGTACTGGCGAGGGCAGTTCGACCTCAACGACATCTGCGCTGTGCACGCAACGAGAGCACCCCTTCCCTCCAAGCCCTAGCAAAGAAAACGCGTTGTGGCGTCCCCTGTTAGGCCACGGCTGCTTAGGAGCGCTGTGTTCTCTTGTCTTCTTCACAGGCGGGCCATTAGGGCCTGAGTGAACTTCGACAGCAGCACCCAGTAGCGTGTGTAGGAGTTAGGGTCAGCAGGCCTGGCAGGAGGTGAGTGCAAGTGATGAGTGCTCACCCTGCCTTCGAAGGCCGGTGCTGGCGTTGGTGAGTGTAGTGTAGTGGTGTCTCCTGTCCCGCGTGCTTTTCCTCGTGGGCAGGGGAGTGCGTTAGCTTTTGGCCTGTAGCAAAAATGGGCGTTTTGTATGCCCCTAGCACACTTGGCCACCCCTCCCCTCTTAGTAGGTAGGGCTTTTGCCGTCTTACCCCAAGGATAGGCGCCAGCACAGAAATTGGGCGCCATAGGAGTGGTAATAATACCTGAATAGGACCTTCGGTCCGACGTCAGCGAAGCCCGGTCTCCGGGAGCCACGCTGGGGAGAGAAGTGAGACACATACAGACATACGTAGCACACTTAGGGGTATGGTAAACCCTGTAAGGAAGGGTAGAACCCCATGGGTCTGGACCAGTCAGGGGTCCTAACTGCGGGCTCGCTTGTCCCCAAGGAGGGAAGACACACCTTGCCTCATAACACCTTGCTTGTCATTCCCCCCTGGTGTAGTAAGCCACCGTTCTTCGTTGGCTCACCAAGGTCATTACACCAGGGCAGTACCCATGTAACACATGGTCAACAAGGCAAACACTCGCTGGGTGGCTGCAATCTTGATAAGCGGCCACCTGGCTCACGCTGGAAACCATAGGCATGGGTCTGCAGGGCACACACAGGGTCAGTGCAGTGCTCAGTAAGCAGTAGTCTGTGAGAAACCAATGGCCTTCGGCCAGGGAGTGGTTGTCACGGGGGGCTAACGGTCCTGTCCTGCGATGCAATGCGGGGCAACTGTGACAACTGCTCTTACACCCATACACAGGCACGTCTGCAGAAGAGTGCTCACTGCACCTGTCAGTAGACTGACACAGGGCAATTAGTTTCGCTTCTTACGCTGGGACATAGTCTCAGCACGGGTTAGGAGCTGCCCCTCGTTGTTCTCAACGAGGTAAGTGCGGAAGATGGAGTTGATACTCCCATGTGGTTGTATGAAGGCTGACATAGGTTCCCAGGTCGCCTCAGACAACCCATAGCCATCCCACAGGGTAAGGAATTTCCAGCCCTGTATATACTCGTGGCGAGCAATACCTGCAACCACGTAGTAACCATCGACTGCCATTCCATCGGCAGTCATCTCTTCGAGTTCGTCTGCCTCCTCTGGACTGGCAGCGTTCTCTAGGTCTATACGTTCAATCTCACTGTCGCTGAGGCGCCACTCATCCCAAGACAAGTCGTCAGGGGAGTGATAGTGCCTCAACGGCTTAGGTGCACACAGCAGTTCACCACCTAGACATGGACTGCACCTGACATGGATCCTGGATCGATCTATCCTGATGATACGATAGGGTCCAAAGTAAGGGTCCTGTAGGCAGTTACGTGGCCAGGAGGGTAGGCGTGAATGGTGTACCAAAACACCAACCTTGAAGCTGGCAGGTCGCCGTAGGCGGTTCCGTCAGCTCTGTTCACGGTCACGAATGTGCCTCACGTTAGTACCAGCTTGGTTAGCCAGAGACTGCTTGTGTTCCAGCCAATCTCCCACAGGGCTCTTGAAGTCCTCAGGGAAAGGGGTTTTGAAGAACCATGCAGGTCGTCCTCCATGGAACAGTTCGTGGGGGGTGAAACCCGTAGAAGAACTCCGCTGTGAGTTCATGGACAGAACTGCCCAGGGCACTAGGCGTACCCAGTCCTTGGTGCGCTCCTGCTTCACCAGGATTCTTAAGTTTTGCTCCACCACACGGTTCTGTCTCTCACAGAGAGGGTTAGACGTGTGAGTATAGGGCACACCTGTGGTTACCTCCACGTTGAGGGCATTTAGCACTTGTTTGTACCACCCAGTGTCACTGCGGATGCGTACATCTTCATCAGAGTGCACCTGTTCAGGTGCTCCATAGGGTTCGAACCATTGTTCGACCAACATTTTTACAGTCTGCTCACCTGTGATTTTCCTATTGCAAGGGAACACACGGGTGAAGCGAGATAGACCACAGGTGACCACGAGGCAACTATCATAGCCGCCAAAGCGTGGTAGGCCGTGGATGTAATCCACGTAGAGAAGAGAGTTAGCACAATAGGGTTTGGGTAAGCTGGAGGTCAGACCCCTATCCCTACTGTCGCTCTGCTTGCTGGCATGACAGCCACAAGCATCCACAATGGTCTGCATACGCGACCTCAGTTCAGTCAGGGTTAGACTAGAGTAGAAACACTCACGGAAGAAGTCCACTGAGCGATTAGCGCTAGTGTGACCAGAACTGAGATGGGACCACTGTAGGCACCCATCCAGTCGTGCCTCAGGCACCACAATTCGGTCCTCGTAGAAGAGGTACTGATTGTTTTTATACCAGTGGTGCCCGTCAATGACACGGGGTTCGAGAGCAGTGCTGAGGGTTTGGAGAATTTCTTCATACTCTGACTGATAGTCGGTTAGACTCCAACCCTCCAGGATTCCGGCAGTGCGCATGGACAGGTCAAGCTGGACATCCATACGCTGGAAAGCCTCTTTGGCGAGCGCCTCAGAGCTCTCACCAATAAGCGCATCGAAGTTGTTGCGCGATATATAGTCAGACAGTTCATTCTTAATCCCGGGGATATGATGCACTGTCAGCCTGAACTGGCTCAGGTAAGTCCACCACCGTTTTAGCTTTGCTTTTTCAGGTGGTGGGCCCTTCTGAAAAGACTTCACAGGCTCCTGGTCACACAGCCAGACAATAGGGTTAGATCCCAGGAGTCGGGATTGTGACGATAGCACCAACATACCGGCCAGGAGTTCCTGGTCATAGGTGCTGTAGTTGGAACGCGCTTGGTTCCATTTCCAATTCCAGTGTCCGAGTGGCACCAGTCGCCACTCACTGGTAGGAGAGTCATGTTTCAACGAACCATCACGGTTCAGTCCAGTAGTACGATAATGGCAGTGGGTTAGTTCAGCCGGGTTAAGCTCCTGCCATTGGTAGATCGTACCTCCCCCCCCTACATCACTGGCATCAGTGATCAGGACTATCTCGCCCTCAGGGCGGGGCACTCCCAGGCAGTTGGTGGAGGCAGTCTTCTTCTTCAACTCCTGGAAACACTCTTCCTCTCTGGAGGTCCATCTCCAGGGAGTAGTTTTCTTGATCAGGTCAGTCAGGGGTGCAGAGCAGTAAGTAAAATTGTGGATGTGACGGCGATAGAAATTACAGGCGCCCACAAAACTCCTCACATCGTGTAGACCCTTCTCAGGGTCATTGCGAATCTGCATGTCCTGTAGAGGCTGCATCTTAGACGCGGCTGGTTTCCACCAGCCATACCCCGCGTCGAAACCCAAATACTCCATCTCCTCTTTCAAAAACTCATATTTTTCGAGTTTGATTCGGAGATGGTTTGCTTGACAGACAGTGAAAAATCCACGGAGGAGAAGGACGTGGTCCTCTTTGGTATTAGTACCTAAACTCACGTCGTCGATGTGAGCCTCCATTTCTGCACCCCGAGAAATCAACTCTTGTACTAGAGGCCTGCGCCTCAGTATGTACAAAATTTTGTTCATAAGCTCTTGGAAGAGCGCTGGGGCATTAGCCACCCCGAAAGGCATAACCTTCCACTTGAAGACACGACCCTTAGGGCAAGCAGCTCCTGAGCTGCGGCGGTTAGGTCAACCTGCCAGAAACCAGAGCGTATGTCCATTTTGGTCTTATACCTGCATTTGGCAATACGCTCCAGGGTGTTTTCCATGTTAGGAATACTCCCTGACTGGTTCTGGGTTTTCTTGTTGAGCTCACCATAGTCTACAACAAGACGTAGGGCAGTCGACCCTGGTTTAGCAACAAGGAAACAGGGACTGCAGTGATGGGGATAGTCTCCATGTTTATACTCTTCAACGAGGCCAGCATCAATGCACTCTTGGATCTGGCGCTCGATTTCTTCAACCTGTTCCCGTGGAGCGGGATAGGGACGACGCCTCACTCGTGTCTTTTCGAATTCTGGTTTCAATTTCAAGTCCATCTGGACCAGTTTTTTACAAGAAAGGGGTTGCGGCAAGGCGCCGAACACCTCCTCATAGGTCATCAGCAGTTTCTTCAGGCGGGGGTCAAGGTTAAGACTCTCGAGTTTATGAAGGAAATCCTCCTCAGCATGGAGGTTGCTTTTTCCATGTTCTTTCTTTTTATGCCGATCAGCAGTTTCGGCAGGTACAGTACCATCGTCCCACTCAGGGGGACATTGCTGCCCATAGTGTAGAGAATACACTAGAGGTATCTCAGGATCAGGCAGCGTAAAGGGCTCATCGTCCTCCTCAGACCAGATGGAGTATTTCCAGGTCTGTCTGAGGTATTGCAGCCGCTCTTGGCGCTCAATACCTTCGGCCTTCAGGTACAACAGCCGTCGCAGTTCTTGAGTGTCATGCTCAGACAATGGCATGTTATTAGCAGCAGGCCGTGCCAGAGCATCACCACTCCGGGCCACGGGTTCACTTGTGTGCACAGGCTGCATGTGTAGCACTGGTTTCCCAACAGAGGAAGCGGGTTCAGAGGTTGACTCTAGATCTACCTCCTCTAGCAGCAGCTGGGCCAGGAAAGCACTATGTTTTAGGTCAACACAGCTGGGATCAACAGAGGGAATAGTGCTGGCGATCTCAGACAGTTGGTCTTCAGCATCCTCTTTTACAGCTGCAGGTTCCAGATAGTCATCAGGAGACTCACACCCTGTAAGTGTGGCAGATAGGTGCTCAGGAGATCGATTTTTGAGATCATAAAGGGTCAGGCCACGAATTTCGGCCATGACCTCTTTTAGTAGCACCTGGTCCAGGTCACACAGGGGTACAGGATTGAGAGATCCATCGATGATGGACAGCAAACTGGCCCACTCAGGGGCCTGCATAGCTGTGTCTGAGTCCTCAGGCACATAGATGGGGCCGTCGGGGAGTTGCACTCTTCCCACGGTCATTCGATTTAGCATACGGCGCCAGTAAGCATGTTCACCAGAGCAACCCCAGTCAGGGGTGCACATGACAACCCTTCCTCCCTCATAAGCGATTTTGGTTAGAACCTTCGCGAGCAGGGAGAAGGGAGGGTTAGCATACGCTAGGCCCATTGCTTTCCAGAAGAAACGGAAAGCATTGTTCAGTTGTTTCGAGCAGTACAACTGCATGATGTGCTGTTGCTGGCTCGCAAACAATTCCACCTGGATCTCATCCAGGATTACCTGTAGGGCCGCCAGTCCATTTTCAAGAACGTGACGGGCCAGCTGGTAGTTTTCAGTACGATAGTTCGTCTTGGCTGCGTAGCGCAGCCCAGACTCTTCTCGTCCTGACAGCTCCAAAGGAACGGAGAATAGCCCACTGCCAAAGTTGCAGTGCAAAGAGTAAGGACGCTGTAGGGACAGCATTTTTACCTGGGGGTTCCTTCTTAGAAAGTCGGTGCCAATGACGATGTCAAAGGCGTCCGTGTCGGACACTCTGCAGTGTTGGGTCACGGTTTCGTCGCCCAGACATATGGTCACATCGACCCCCCCAAAGGAGTGGATGGTACGCCCATCCCCTACTCTTATGGCCACGGTCTTAGTTTTCCTGAAAGTTTTAAGCAGGCGCCGGGCCACTATGGAAAGTGTTGCACCGGTATCAAGCACCGCTCGAAAAACCTGTTCCCCGATTTTCAGGAGGATCCAGAAAACAAAGTCCTCCTTTTCGGAGCCGCCCCCCTATTCCTCATCAGGGAATTTCACATCCACCCCTGCAGCCATGAGGGACTTGGCCATCCAGGCCAAGCGCCTCTTCTTAGAATTATTCCCCTCAGGGGTAGCGTTATCCCCTTGGGGGCGCTTCTGGGGGACACCTGCGGCAGGAGCGGGTGTAGCAGCAGGAGTATGTGTAGCAACGTGCGCTGATGAGCGCCTCTGGGGGTTAGGGGGTCCAGTTTTGCCACCCCCCTTGCCACCTCCTTTACCTTTATCCCCATTCGGGGGATTTCTGGCGGGCGTCTGGGTCTTCTGGCGCTCCGCCTCCTGACGCTTGAGTTTGTCACTCTCGTGTTTCTTAATGTGGCATTCGTCCTCATAGTGACGACGTTTGCCACAGTAACCACAGGTGATGGTACACCTGAAGTGGTCCTGATGGGTCACAGTTTTCCCATCTTTAGCATGCTGCTGACGTTTCATCTGCAGCATACAGCCACTGCGGAGATCGCAGTCAGAGGCATGACAAGGTCCCCCCTTGTCATTGACAGGTCGGCAGTAAAACAGGGGGGCCGTGCCTGCATCAGTTGGAACCTCGTTCATGGCACGTAGGTTGCCCCTCCCTTTACCACCTCCCTGTTTGGTGTTAGTGGGATTTTTATGCCCCTTCCTCTCGCCACGTTCGGGGGTAGGGGTACCACCTCGTCCCAAATGCTTCTTGAGGAATTTCTCCATGTGGGAGTCATTCTCTCTCTCAAGAGCTAGCTCAATCAAGAGATCCACCAGTGTACCGTACGAGTGGGTCCTGCTCTTCCTCTCAGAGGTGGAGCGGCAATCATCCCACGTACGCTGAGGGATCTTACTCATGAGCCACAGGTGGGGCTCAGTGGCTCCGTAGGAGCCCACATTCATCCTCGAAAATAAGTACTCAAAGTCGCACACATACTCAGAAATTCGCGCAGCGGATGGAAACTCCGGGAGCATAGGTAGCTCCTCGATCTGTGTGCGTACGCTGAGGTCAGTCTCATAGACTGGGAATGTTTTCTCTAACCTCAGGAGTACCTCTGCCCAAGTAGAACAGGTTTTCACAATCTGTTTGACCTGTTTTTGCAAAATTTCCTTTTTGCATGAGCGTTTTAGCAGTGAACATTTGGTGGCCACATCCACATGGGATTGGCCAGTCAACAAAAGGAACTCTGCAAATTCTTCTGCCCATTCAGGCAGATGTTTGGGGTCGAACTCCGGCAGTTCCAGCTGGATGTTCGCCTGGGCAATTGGTCTGCCCGTCTTCCCACCCCCCGGAGTTAGGCCTGTAGGCGACACGCCGGCAAGAGGGGCCAGGGCTGACAGTCCTCTTCTCTCACTCTCTGTGACAGGCACGTCCTGTAGATCAGCCATAGGCACTGTCCTGGCACGGGGGTGAAAGGGGCTGGGGCAGGTGACCTTAGGCAACAGCCTTGAGACCCTTGATCTCTTGAGATCTTCAGCCAGGGTACTCAGCCCTGGAGAGGGAGAGGGCAACTCAGGCTTGGGTAAGGGTTCAGCGATACCCAGCTTTGCCTTAATGGCCTCTGATAGGGCCGTCACATCTGGATCTTCTGATCCAGACAGGAGTTTGGCCAACAGCTCGGCCGTGTGATCCAGGGCTCCGTAGGTTGGCCTTGGATGACGTTGTTCTTCGACTCGTGTTGGGCCCACTTCGGGAGCCCTTGGGGTTGGATAACATGGTCTTGGATACTCAGGTCCTGTTCGTCTTGGCAGGAATGCAGTGGACGGAGGACCCGAGTGCGCGTAGGACCCTAGGTATGTACGTGGTATGGATCCATGTACAGCCAGTGGCTCCTCTCCATCTTCCCCACGGATCGATTTGTAGTACTCCTGATGTAGGATATACTCATCTATCTTCTGCTTCAGCTCTTCATACTCCTCAGGTCCTTCAATGGCAGTTGAGAATGAAGCTGGACAATTTGATCTTGATACTGAAGCAGCCACACGTCTGTGGAGGTGACTGAAGCTGTCTCCACCGTGTGCTGCTAAGGCCTCGGTTGTAAGGCCTTTATTCTCCTCCGCCCTTCTGCGTTCTGGATCTCCTTGAAACCAAAATGCGCCACTGAGATGATGTGGAGCTCGGTGAGGTGGTTCCCTCATTGGGTGGGCCATGCTGCCCATTTGTACTTGGACAGTTCGGATAGGCCAGGTCCTGACGCTTGGCGTGGACATGATGAACTTGTTGTTGAGCTTTTGTTCTGCACTTCTTCTCAGGGTCGGTTCAAAAGGTCACAAGGGACTGTCTCTGCTACGGGAAAGATGTCCTTGAATTATGCCCTAGATATTTTGATGTAGTCCTGCAGGTTTTGTAGTTGAAAACCCCAAACAAAGCAGCAAGTAGAGCAAGGACAGGATGTGGATCGAATCAATGATCGGTTTTGGAATCCAGTGTAACACAGAAGGGCTCCAGATAGACAAAGCAGGTTTATGCACATAGATTCAATCACAAATGGATAATACAAAAGATTTTATATGAAAATTGGTCAGACTCTAGCCTCAGAGGTTGCATTAGGCACTTCATGTGCACTCTTTTGGGTGCAATGGTGCTGGTTAGGACTGAGAGGCATAGATGTGAGGACCACATAGAAAATGACTTGGCCAAGCAACTGAATTCAGAAACAGTTACAAAGTAGGACCACAATAAGTGGTAGAAACTATTGAGTATAGGGGTCTTGGGGTGGGAGACCACTAGGCTTAACCTCCAAGGCCAACAAGCATGAAATGCCTGATTTATTTTGGTATGTCCTCCATGAAGGAAGGTACTTCCGCTCAGTTGAGTGGTAGGGGTGAACTTCATGGGGGGGCTAGGGTCACAACCCTAGTTACTCTGAGAAAGTGTACTTTAGGCTACAAAAGAGAGATAAAAACACTTAAGTTTGTCTTAGCATCAACAAAAGGGTTTTAAGGGGGGCTTGGCCTGGATCAAGCCCTCCAAGGAAGACATGGTAGTGACTTCTTCTTACTCAGAGCGAGCACACCACCATCCGCACGCGTCGCCAACCCTATCGTACAAAGCTCTGCAACACGCCCCCCCGCTTCCCCTGACAGGACGTGCGCTGCAGCCCACTGCTGGGACGACGACTACGACGTCCTCCCGACCATCCGACACCTACTCCCAGCCATGGCCCCGCGCCCACAAGCCCACCAGCAACCCACGGAACCGCAGGAGCCCGACAACCCCATGCCACCACGCTCCATATCCCCTGCGTCCACCGCAGACCACAACGCGGAACACCAGCGAAATCAGCCCGACCCTGACCGCGCCGCCACGCCCCCACCGCCCCCCCCTACGCCACACTGGCCAGCAGCCTAGCCCCCATGGACGCCGAGCAGTACTACCAGTCCATTAAACGAGACCTCCCTGAGGACCACGCGGCCCTCCAGGGGTGGAAGCAGGAGAAAGGGAACCACAACGAGTGGGGCACAGAGGAAGACCTTCTCTGGGAAGACACCTGGAAAGGCACCAAGGACGCCTTCCTGGAAGCAGCAGCCGAAACCTACCCGCGCCCGCCCGGGGACACTAGGCACGGCCTCCACGCCCTCCTAGCGTTCCACAGCTCGAAACACCGCCACACCATCACCCTCCACCCCCTCGACCACAATCCACACTGATGAACACCTGAAGACAACGCCACCGCCGCCATCACCGTACAGCAAAGCCCCGAGAACCCGGAGGAATACCACATCACCTGGAACGATCCAGCACCCCACCCCCCCGCCTCCCCCACCCTCCCAGATGTCTTCGCCACCATCAGCGCAGAACTGCGGGAGGCGAAAGCCCCACAATAACTGGACGAAGAGATGCCCCAGGCACCATCAGCACCAACCACACAAAAAAAACCCCGCACAGAGCCCCTCACCCACCCCATTATGACAATGGAGCTCCCCCCACAACACCGCACCACCCCGGACCGCAACGGGTTTCGAGACCTGCCACGGGAATGGGCGGTCCACAACGGCAAACTCCGATGGGACGCAATCACACCGGGGCTCCAGGCCATCCGCCTCCACTCGATCACCGAGCCCACCACCATCTGGGCACTACCGACGGGCCGCCACCACGTCCTCCTCACCGTCCAAGGCGATGCCACAATCACACCAACGGAGGGAGACCCCGTAACAGCAGCCCCCGCCCACGCCATCCACATACCCCCGCAGGCATCGTCGACACCTATGGCGGTACATCCAGGCCCGACCCCATGGCAAGCCATCGTCATCACCTACTTCACCCCCAACGACCACACACACACCTGGCAGCAACGCCGGGAGGACATCCGGGGGGACCTCCTCCAAGAACACCTAGGGCTCACGAGCACCAACCACACCCTACACCCGATACGAGGAGTAGGCCAAGCACCACACGGCATACACACTCCGGGATTATGGGCGTACGCCACACCCATAAACCCACAAGCAGCGGAGGACATCAAGACCGCCCTATCCATCCAGCAAGCCCAGACCCAAACCCCGCACCGCAACACCCAACGAGGCTACACCATTCGGTGGGCATACCAAGACCACGACACCCTCACCCCCCAACCAGGCCCCCCCCCTCTAGACACAAACACAACCGCCCTCCTCCAAGCCGCAGCAGCGGCAGCCACACAGGTAGGGGCCTCGGAAACCTGGGGCCCACAAAACCTGGTCGAAACCGAAGTGGCGCCCCACGCAAAGGCCCAAGAAAAGTCCCCAACACCGAAGCCGTTCCACCCCCCACTCAAGCTGAACACGACGGAACACTGCCCCCAGGACGAATGGGCGACCCACTACATCATCCCCCACACCACCACCCGCAAGAACAACGCCGCCAAGATCACCGTCACCCGCCACCTCCTTCACACCACACAGGTGTATGAGCTGACGGCCCCCAATGTCCTCGTCACCCGTCGCCGACACGACAAGCGATATACCATACAGGCGGAAGGGGCCGCCGCGGCCACCCTGTACACATGGGCAACACGGGGGGACCTCCCACACCCCACCCTCCACCACACCCCCTCCTGGCCCACCCCCTTCCCCACAGCAGACCGCCCCAATAAGAAGCCCAAACACACAGGTATGCACACCCCCGCCCAGGAGGCCCAGCACCGACACGATGCAAGGCGCAAGGCCCGCACCCTCCACGACGACCCCACCATCCCCCGCATCAGCGCCCCCTCCGCCAGAGTGTCAGATGCCACCCACAACCGCACGATCACGGGCATCACCACGGACTGCCTGAACCCAGCGGCGTCGCGGGCAGACGCCGTGTGGATCAGCGAAGGGGGCTCCCACACACGGGCGGTGGCGCGCCTCCACAACAACCAACCCCACAAACTCCAGCGCGCCGTCGGACCCTTCGCCGTACACCTCACCCCGTACGGCATCGACCACCCGGGGTGTGAGCACCATGACCCGCCCTGCTCCACCCCATGCACCTCGCCCCTGCGCCAACGGCTTCCGGCCCCCACCATCACGGGCAACATGTACCTGGGCACCGTACCAGGAGACCCGGGCATATACATCCTGCCCAACAGGTCCAGGGAACACGCCATCCCCCATCCACGGAGTAGAATCCCTCGCCCATGGACCGCCCCCACCAAAACACCAACACCAGCCTATCCCGGGGGACAAACGGACGCAGGCGCAAGACGGGGGAAAAAAGGCCCACCAACGCGTCCTAGCCCACATCACCGTCCACCCCGCAGCCCACCTACCAAAGGACTTCGGCACGGAGCGCCACATCGTCCTGGAGGGGCAAGCCCACCACATCATTACCGCCGCCCTATACACCCTCGCCGCCCACAAACGCCACTGGGACCCCACGCCCATCCGGGCGATGCCCCCACCACCGCAGGGCCCAAAGGATCCCGTCATCCCCTTCCACATCGATCAACTCCTAAGCCGCAGGGCCACCCCACACCTCCACCCCTCCAGGATAGAACTAGCCATCGCATCGTGGGACACCCTGGACACGCCCCCCGTACAACCTGCCATCCACATCCTCAAAGCAGACGCCCAGTGGTGGGTCCCCCACTGGGCACACGGAGTCCTCATGGCGGCCCAGGCCTATACCCCGGAAAAAGACCCGGAAGACCCCCCACGGGGCCGGCAGTGACTCCTTCAGGCCACCAGCCTCACAGGCCGCGAAAGCGCCCCCCTTGGAAGGCCTCCACACAGCACTCTACTGGGCTCAAGGCTGCCCCAACAGCTCAGACACACCGGAACCCACGGAGGCCTGGGTCATGCAGGCCAAGGCCATGAGGAACTACCACCTTCACCACCCCTTCGACGACAGCACGGCCGCACTGCCATGACCATCCGATCCCCCGGAGACCGTGCGCAAGCTCGCCGACCTCATGCGCAGCTACGCGAAAGGAACACGCAAACGCCGGCGGAACCCCCACTGAGGGATCCGAGCCAGCAAGCAACGCACCCCTCCTTCAAACCCCACGCCCCCCCAGCCCCGCTACCTCCAGTCCCACCCAAGCGAGCGAGACGAAAAAGGGGCGCACCTGCCCCCAACCAAGCTGGAAAAGCAGCGACCTCCCGACCCCCCGCACCCCACCCGACCCACCCGGCAAACCCGGACCAAGCATCCTCGTCATCCTCCCTCCCATCATTACCACCGCCCCACCCGGACCAGGCATCCACATCATCCTCCCTCCAGCCACCAGCACCGCCCGCGCCCGAGGCGTACCCAGGATATCGAAAAGGGTGGGAAGGTCCAGCAGCCCTTCCGCAACGACCACACAGGCGACTGGATCTGGTGTGAGGGCACGATCCAGTACCGCCTCCGCGACCCGGGGGACAACGGGGGGCCACAGATCTGGGTGGTCTGGCACCGCCAAAAGGAGCTAGACCAAGGCAGCAGCGCCCCGGACAAGCCAGAAGGCCACACCCTGGAGCTCACAAGCGCCAATCTCAACAGACTATGCACCGAAGAGAACAAGGCTCACAGAGGCACCAAATACACTGGGGAGCTCCCCCCGGAGTGGAGCCAAGGCATCCCCCCGCCGCGCCTACCCAAGCGCCCACCAACCGGCAAAAAGTCCCGGAGCCCCTGTCCCCCTCCCTGACGGGGCAAGGGCCGAGGGCACAAGCCTCCACAGCCCCGGCCTGCCCCCACCCGAGGCCACCGTCAACCTCCTCGTCCTCAACCACCTGGCCGTCACGTACTCCAAGGCCGCCACAACTGCCCTCCAGGAGCTCCCGATGGCACAGGGGCCGGGGTGGGTTCCCCACCTCCTCGCCTTCCAGGAACAAGGCCTACAACGCGACGACCCCCCAGAAAACACCCCCATATATACCCCGGACCGGAAAGCGTACAAATGCTACTGGCACAAGGGGACCCCCCTATACGCCCGAACCGGCATCCACGTCCACGTCGTCCACCACCTCAGCGTCCCAGGGAGGTTAGGTGTCTATGAGGTCGTCGGGGACGGATGGCAACTCAACGTCATCAACGCCCACGTCCCCTTCGGCGACGCCACGGAACCCTTCCTCCAAGCCCTGGCCGAGGCATACCGCCAGATGGCCATGCTCGCCCCCACAATCATCATCGGCGACATGAACGCCGCCCCCACCCCGGCAGACCGAGGGGGACAGGCCACACCCCAGGACCATGCAGTCTGCGACACCATCGAAATGCTGGGGCTCGTGGCTCTGACGGCCAACCTCGAAGGCCAACCATCCCACTTCCCCCACCAAACAGATGCCGCCCCATCCCGCATCGATGTGTACTATGGCAACCCCACCACCATCATCCGGGCGGAGGCCCGATATGGACCCCTCCCGCTCGGACCCACAGGCCATAGCCCCCTGCACATCTGCCTCACCATCCCCAACCTTCCCCCCAGCCCCCCAGAGGATGCGGACCAAGGCCTATCAACCCCCCTGAAGATGCCCCCACTGCATGACAAGCATGCCTGGTTCCAATATCACAGGGCCATAGACCGCGCCCGGCGCATCCAACCGGACCCCACCGACCTACTCACAGCCATGCGCACGGCCGCTGTCGCCTGCGGCTTCCAGCAACACCCCCACACAGACGACAACCAACCACCCACGGCCCTAGGGGACATGCTCCATGACCTCTGGCATGCCCACATCAGGGCAGACCTGCAGCGGTGGCACATCCACAGGCAACAGCGCATCGCCTAGGAACACAAACGGTATGCGCAACATGAAACCCCTTACAAGGCCATCCGCCACCTCAACGACGCCATGACCGACACCGGCCACCGCACCATCACCATGGTCCGGCAAGAGGACGGCTCCCTCACCAACAACCCAGCTACAGTGCTCCAGGCCACCCAAGACAGCTTCCTCCGGCAACAAACGCCCACCCAAGACACATTGGACCCAGACACCCAGGCCAAAATCGACCGACTCTCTCGGGTCTTCAACTACGCCCAGAGGAGGCAACTGGAAGAGCGTCCCTTCACCATCCACGAAGTCCGGAAGGCCATCCACAGTCTCCGGCAACACAAAACCCCAGGCTACGACGGCCTCCTTCCGGAGGCATACTACCACCTCCCCGCCCACCTCCTCCGCATCCTCGCCTACCGCCTCCGGGATATCATCACGGGGCAGAGCCCCCTGCCACCAGACTGGGCAAACGTTGTCCGCCCCCTCTACAAAAAAGGGGACTGGGCAAACCCGGACAACTGGCGCCCCATAGTCTGTGCAGTCACTGATCCTCCTACGCCGCATCCGCCCCCACCTGGACCCTCACATACCAGCCAGCCTCTGGGGGGCCATCCCAGGCCGGTCCCCACACAAGGCCATCTTCCTCCAGGACACCATCGCCGACATGGACCCCGTGGACCTCATCATCGCCTCCCTCGACGTCAAAAGAGCCTTCCCGAACACCCCCTGGCTCCTTCTGGAAGCGGTGTGCAAACGCCTAGGCCTCCCCTTCTACAACTTCGCCTCCGGCTACATCCGCACCCGCAAATACACGGTCCGCACAGGAGCAGGCCTCACCCCCTTCCTGGAGTCAGGCAGCAGGGTCCCCCAAGGAGGAGCAGAAAGCCCCTTCCTGTACCGTTTCCTGACGCTCCTGGCCCTCGCAATCGACCGGGATAACCCGGCCTACGCACCCTATCCCCTCCTCTCCCCCCTGGTGGGCTTCGCGGACGACCCTGAGGACGCCACCCTCCCTCCCAAGTTGCAATCACACCTCGCCCATCTCCCCAGATATGCGTCCTCGACCACCAAGGCCCTCTCCCCGTCCCACCAGAGCCTGGCGTACTACCTCGGCGGGGTCTTGAACGCCTCTATAGGCTTCCAAGCACTCCAGCTGACACACTCCACCACCGCCCTCCAGCCGGCCACACGCGCCGTGACCAAGGCATGGGCAGCACACGGGGGCTGGCCCACCTCCATACCCAGCAGCGCCATCCGAGCGGCATGGCCCCACTGACGCGTTCCCGTCGGGGGCCCGCCACGGGACGCTGCGGTGACACGCACAGGTGAGCAGGCAGGTAAAGCACTACGCTCACAGGGGCATCAATGCGCTCATGTCATGTGACAAAGCGTTTCAGGATCCTTGCCACTCTGAAACAAGGGAACGAAAGTATGTACAGCAACACATCAGGATATGTACACATGGGGTTAAGACTGGACTGGGGTAAGGGCATCACAAGACAATGGACATTCAGTCCTAACTGGTATCCCAATCCCAGGTCCGACCCTCTCAGTGGCTGGTGGGGGCGGGGGCTCAAACATAACCCATGCCCTGCTCAGTCCGGACCCTGAAACCCTGCCAATAGGGGGGGTGTTCCGCTCAGCCACAGGCGAGTTCCTGGGAACCAAGGAGCTCCAAGGTCAACCGATGGTGGCTCCCCACGCTCCCGTAACAACAGGTCTCAACTCATCTCTGAGCAAGAGATATGGCCCCGCCATTATCCCCTAGGAGTTGGTAGCTGAAAATGGGCTGTTTCAGCCCAAACTGAAATTAGCTCAAAGATCTCCAAAATTGACCTCTCGTCCGGACCCACCAGAGGTAGGGACAAGGCAACTGACCCTATGCCCTTCGAGTATCAACTCCCTGGAGCCCTCACCCAACCTGGTTCCCTCTGAGGTCCCGGCATCAGGGCACCATGGGTTCGTCAAGTGGGGTCATGATGCCAAAATCACCAAAATTGACGTCATTCCCACGCGTGGCTCGCCCGGCCAGGGCAAGGCCAATAGCTCACAGGGTAGGAGGCAGGACCTAGGACTCATATCTGAGTGTACAACCTGAAATTTGGTCCGGGCTCTCTGTGGGCATAGAGATATGGGGCCATTTGACCACACGGGGGGGTGAAATTGGGGTCCCAAAAGGGGGTCATTTTGGCTGCTCGAAATGAGCCAAAATTTGGGGGTGCTCCCAATAGTATATCTCCACGCCGGGTTGGAGATCGGATTCGCCATTGCATACGCGATCCACCGGGAGTCTAACCAAAACTTCCATGACCTTGGGGTCCAAAGATCTCCATGCCGCTTGGCGTGGTGACAATCCCAATTGGGTCCACAAATGCCAAAATGGTAAAATTGCCCACACTCACTTTGGGCTAGCACCTTAACGAAGGTAGCTCCACTTCGTTCACGTGGTGTTTGAACCATGCGGACCAATATGCATAACACCCATGTCATATATGGTCCATTGGTCCATGCGTCTGGCGTGCACGGGTGGGCTGAACATAGTGCACGGCGGCCAGAAAATGTGGAAAATTGCTCAAAATGGCCGAAAATGCGCACACTCATGGTTGGGGCAAATGAGGCACATGCCTGACTTGGACCGGAGTATGCAATAGGATTGGTATCAAGTCATATGTGTCCAACATATCTTTTGGGCGTCGCCCAACTCCTCCCGTATTGGGAATGGCAGGGTCGCCAAGTGAGCCCATTATTTCGGATAATCCCAAATCGCCAACATGGTGGCCACGGTATGCCAAGCCCAAGAGAAGTTATTCGCCGGATCCAAGATATGTTGGGCACCGAAGTACGTACCTTCATAACATACTTGAATCGTGATGTCAATTGAGCGCAACGTTGAGATACACGGTCGTCACTTGACATCATGACGGGCAAAGAACAGCAATATTGGCGAAAAAATACCCAAAAGTGCCTTGAAAGGCGCACAAATATATTATAATATCTTCGGCTTGGCTTGAGTAATGGACCAATCCTTTTACACACAATGACTTGATACCAATGACCTCTGATTCCACATATGTCCTCCACTTGGGGCGCTTTGAAAGGTGACGAGCGCTGCTTCCCAAGTGGGCACATGAAAATATGGAAAATTGCAAAACACACACCTTGCTCCCAACGCATCGCTTTGGGATCGCCACACAAGCTTTCCTCCACGGAGGTTAGGCTTGCAATTGATCGTGGGGAGTATGGGGAACGGGCTTGCGCAATATGAGGTCCATTGGCGGCTTTGGCTTCGAGCGATGGACCCGCCAAATGGGCACGCAACACAACACAAGGCACATACTCCATATTGCCCAAAAAGGTAGCTCCCCCCACGATATGTCATGCCCATCCAAGGGCATAACTTTGTGTCAATCGCTCATAGGAACTCAATGAGAGTTCCTATGCAACACCAACACTCGCGCGCTACACTCGAAAGTTATCTTAACGCACGCAATATCATGACCGAATTTTTCTAACGCAAACTCTACCCTCTTGACCGTGATCCATTACGCTAGCGCGCACGTGTGGAGACGCAAGGCATATAAAGCTTCCTAAATTACGTCGTGAGTATTGTGAATACATCCCACGTTTTCTTTATTGTCATTCCTCGCAAGCGGCACGAGATATGACCCTCACAAGTGGCCTCACGAATCAACTTTGTTTTGCCCATATCTCTAAGACAAATGGAGGGCAAGACAAAAGGAAAGTTGATTCGTGCATATGGGAAGCACGTAGGCGCACCCGAAAGAGGTCAAATCAAGTGTGGGGATGTCGAAGTCGAAAATCCGATTTCGACATCCTGAAAAATTCGGATTTAGGTTGCGAGTGTAGAATGTGAAAATTGCGGATGCATCGACGCAATTCGTGAAGACTTTAGAGTCTTCGTCGCGATTTGCGCTAAAATATCTGTATATAACAGTTAAATTGGCGGTTACGCTAACGTCGCGAACTAACTGCCAGCTGTCAAAACAGTGAATATCAGAACGGAAGCGTAAAAATTGACGGAAACAATATGACAATAAAACCCTGTTGATTCCTGATATTCTGATACATAAATCTCCGCTGGCGGCGCATCGGTTGCCGATGCGGGGCTTTACGGCACGGAACACGCTCCCGCCAGGCTCGCACCGGGCGTCAACGGGCGTCTTCCCTTCTGTACATGGGGTTAGTGGACCGGGGACCGGTTGTATGCCGTACCCTAGCGTCAGCGTACTCAGCGTCCCAGGGAGGCTAGGTGTCTATGAGGTCGTCGGGGACGGATGGCAACTCAACGTCATCAACGCCCACGTCCCCTTCGGCGACGCCACGGAACCCTTCTTCCAAGCCCTGGCCGAGGCATACCGCCAGATGGCCATGCTCGCCCCCACAATCATCATCGGCGACATGAACGCCGCCCCCACCCCGGCAGACCGAGGGGGACAGGCCACACCCCAGGACCATGCAGTCTGCGACACCATCGAAATGCTGGGGCTCGTGGACCTGACAGCCAACCCCGAAGGCCAACCATCCCACTTCCCCCACCAAACAGATGCCGCCCCATCCCGCATCGATGTGTGCTATGGCGACCCCACCACCATCATCCGGGCGGAGGCCCGATATGGACCCCTCCCGCTCGGACCCACAGGCCATAGCACCCTGCACATCTGCCTCACCATCCCCAACCTTCCCCCCAGCCCCCCAGGGGATGCGGACCAAGGCCTATCAACCCCCCTGAAGATGCCCCCACTGCATGACAAGCATGCCTGGTTCCAATATCACAGGGCCATAGACCGCGCCCGGCGCATCCAACCAGACCCCACCGACCTACTCACAGCCATGCGCACGGCCGCTGTCGCCTGCGGCTTCCAGCAACACCCCCACACAGACGACGACCAACCACCCACGGCCCTAGGGGACATGCTCCATGACCTCTGGCATGCCCACATCAGGGCAGACCTGCAGCGGTGGCACATGCACAGGCAACAGCGCATCGCCTAGGAACACAAACGGTATGCGCAACATGAAACCCCTTACAAGGCCATCCGCCACCTCAACGACGCCATGACCGACACCGACCACCGCACCATCACCATGGTCCGGCAGGAGGACGGCTCCCTCACCAACAACCCAGCCACAGTGCTCCAGGCCACCCGAGACAGCTTTCTCCGGCAACAAACGCCCACCCAAGACACACTGGACCCAGACACCCAGGCCAAAATCGACCGCCTCCCTCGGGTCTTCAACCACGCCCAGAGGAGGCAACTGGAAAAGCGTCCCTTCACCATCCACGAAGTCCGGAAGGCCATCCACAGTCTCCGGCAACACAAAACCCCAGGCTACGACGGCCTCCTTCCGGAGGCATACTACCACCTCCCCGCCCACCTCCTCCGCATCCTCGCCTACCGCCTCCGGGATATCGTCACGGGGCAGACCCCCCTGCCACCAGACTGGGCAAACGTTGTCCGCCCCCTCTACAAAAAAGGGGACTGGGCAAACCCGGACAACTGGCGCCCCATAGTCTGTGCAGTCACTGATCCTCCTACGCCGCATCCGCCCCCACCTGGACCCTCACATACCAGCCAGCCTCTGGGGGGCCATCCCAGGCCGGTCCCCACACAAGGCCATCTTCCTCCAGGACACCATCGCCGACATGGAACCCGTGGAACTCATCATCGCCTCCCTCGACGTCAAAAGAGCCTTCCCGAACACCCCCTGGCTCCTTCTGGAAGCGGTGTGCAAACGCCTAGGCCTCCCCTTCTACAACTTCGCCTCCGGCTACATCCGCACCCGCAAATACACGGTCCGCACAGGAGCAGGCCTCACCCCCTTCCTGGAGTCAGGCAGCGGGGTCCCCCAAGGAGGAGCAGAAGGCCCCTTCCTGTACCGTTTCGTGACGCTCCTGGCCCTCGCAATCGACCGGGATAACCCGGCTTACGCACCCTATCCCCTCCTCTCCCCCCTGGTGGGCTTCGCGGACGACCCTGAGGACGCCACCCTCCCTCCCAAGTTGCAATCACACCTCGCCCATGTCCCCAGATATGCATCCTCGACCACCAAGGCCCTCTCCCTGTCCCACCAGAGCCTGGCGTACTACCTCGGCGGGGTCTTGAACGCCTCCATAGGCTTCCAAGCACTCCAGCTGACACACCCCACCACCGCCCTCCAGCCGGCGGCACGCGCCGTGACCAAGGCATGGGCAGCACACGGGGGCTGGCCCACCTCCATACCCACCCGCGCCATCCGAGCGGCATGGCCCCACTGACGCGTTCCCGTCAGGGGCCCGCCACGGGACGCTGCGGTGACACGCACAGGTGAGCAGGCAGGTAAAGCACTACGCTCACAGGGGCATCAATGCGCTCATGTCATGTGACAAAGCGTTTCAGGATCCTTGCCACTCTGAATCAAGGGAACGAAAGTATGTACAGCAACACATCAGGATATGTACACATGGGGTTAAGACTGGACTGGAGTAAGTGCATCACAGGACAATAGACACTCAGTCCTAACTCGTATCCCAATCCCAGGTCCGACCCTCTCAGTGGCTGGTGGGGGCGGGGGCTCAAACATAACCCATGCCCTGCTCAGTCCGGACCCTGAAACCCTGCCAATAGGGGGGGTGTTGCGCTCAGCCACAGGCGAGTTCCTGGGAACCAAGGAGCTCCAAGGTCAACTGATGGTGGCTCCCCACGCTCCCGTAACAGCAGGTCTCAACTCATCTCTGAGCAAGAGATATGGCCCCGCCATTATCCCCTAGGAGTTGGTAGCTGAAAATGGGCTGTTTCAGCCCAAACTGAAATTAGCTCAAAGATCTCCAAAACTGACCTCTCGTCCGGACCCACCAGAGGTAGGGACAAGGCAACTGACCCTATGCCCTTCGAGTATCAACTCCCTGGAGCCCTCACCCAACCTGGTTCCCTCTGAGGTCCCGGCATCAGGGCACCATGGGTTCGTCAAGTGGGGTCATGATGCCAAAATCACCAAAATTGACGTCATTCCCACGCGTGGCTCGCCCGGCCAGGGCAAGGCCAATAGCTCACAGGGTGGGAGGCAGGACCTAGGACTCATATCTGAGTGTACAACCTGAAATTTGGTCCGGGCTCTCTGTGGGCATAGAGATATGGGGCCAATTGACCACACGGGGGGGTGAAATTGGGGTCCCAAAAGGGGGTCATTTTCGCTGCTCGAAATGAGCCAAAATTTGGGGGTGCTCCCAATAGTATATCTCCACGCCGGGTTGGAGATCGGATTCGCCATTGCATACGCGATCCACCGGGAGTCTAACCAAAACTCCCATGACCTTGGCGTTTGGAGATCTCCATGCCGCTTGGCGTGGTGACAATCCCAATTGGGTCCACAAATGCCAAAATGGTAAAATTGCCCACACTCACTTTGGGCTAGCACCTTAACGAAGGTAGCTCCACTTCGTTCACGTGGTGTTTGAACCATGCGGACCAATATGCATAACACCCATGTCATATATGGTCCATTGGTCCATGCGTCCGGCGTGCACGGGTGGGCTGAACATGGTGCACGGCGGCCAGAAAATGTGGAAAATTGCTCAAAATGACCGAAAATGCGCACACTCATGGTTGGGGCAAATGAGGCACATGCCCGACTTGGACCGGAGTATGCAATAGGATTGGTATCAAGTCATATGTGTCCAACATATCTTTTGGGCGTCGCCCAACTCCTCCCGTATTGGGAATGGCAGGGTCGCCAAGTGAGCCCATTATTTCGGATAATCCCAAATTGCCAACATGGTGGCCACGGTATGCCAAGCCCAAGAGAAGTTATTCGCCGGATCCAAGATATTTTGGGCACCGAAGTACGTACCCCCAAAACATACTTGAATCATGATGTCAATTGAGCGCAACGTTGAGATACACGGTCGCCACTTGACATCATGACGGGCAAAGAACAGCAATATTGGCGAAAAAATACCCAAAAGTGCCTTGAAAGGCGCACAAATATATTATAATATCTTCGGCTTGGATTGAGTAATCGACCAATCCTTTTACACACAATGACTTGACACCAATGACCTATGATTCCACATATGTGCTCCACTTGGGGCGCTTTGAAAGGTGACGAGCGCTGCTTCCCAAGTGGGCACATGAAAATATGGAAAATTACAAAACACACACCTTGCTCCCAACGCATCGCTTTGGGATCGCCACACAAGCTTTCCTCCACGGAGGTTAGGCTTGCAATTGATTGTGGGGAGTATGGGGAACGGGCTTGCGCAATATGAGGTCCATTGGCGGCTTTGGCTTCGAGCGATGGACCCGCCAAATGGGCACGCAACACAACACAAGGCACATACTCCATATTGCCCAAAAAGGTAGCTCCCCCCACGATATGTCATGCCCCTCCAAGGGTATAACTTTGTGTCAATCGCTCATAGGAACTCAATGAGAGTTCCTATGCAACACCAACACTCGCGCGCTACACTCGAAAGTTATCTTAACGCACGCAATATCATGGCCAAAGAGTTATAACGCAAACTCTACCCTCTTGACCGTGATCCATTACGCTAGCGCGCACGTGTGGAGACGCAAGGCAGATAAAGCTTCCTCAATTACGTCAGGAGTATTGTGAATACATCCCACGTATCTTTATTGTCATTCCTCGCAAGCGGCACGAGATACGACCCTCACAAGTGGCCTCACGAATCAACTTTGTTTTGCCCATATCTCTAAGACAAATGGAGGGCAAGACAAAAGGAAAGTTGATTCGTGCATAGGGAAGCACGTAGGTCCACCCGAAAGAGGTCAAATCAAGTGTGGGGATGTCGAAGTCCAACATCCGATTTCGACATCCTGAAAAATTCGGATTTAGGTTGCGAGTGTAGAATGTCAAAATTGCGGATGCATCGACGCAATTTGTGAAGACTTTACAGTCTTCGTCGCGATTTGCGCTGAAATATCTGTATATAACAGTTAAACTTGCGGTTACGCTAACGTCGCGAACTAACCGCCAGCTGTCAAAACAGTGAATATCAGAACGGAAGCGTAAAAATTGACGGAAACAATATGACAATAAAACCCTGTTGATTCCTGATATTCCGATACATAAATCTCCGCTGGCGGCGCATCGGTTGCCGATGCGGGGCTTTACGGCACGGAACACGCTCCCGCCGGGCTCGCACCGGGCGTCAACGGGCGTCTTCCCTTCTGTACATGGGGTTAGTGGACCGGAGACCGGTTGTATGCCGTACCGTAGCCATGGGGTTCTGGGTACCGCTTCACCGCCCTCCTTAGAGCAAACCCTGGGGGGGGCTCGATAACACCCACACATGGCAGCGGGTACCCAGGACAATTTCCTGAAGGGGGGGGGGGGTCACATCCTCACTTCAGGCTGATTCGCAGGTTAGGCTGCCCAAATCCCACAGTAAGACAGGTACAGTGCTGTAGGGTCTTGTAATCTCAAGTATAGTATCAAGTATCAAGTCCCGGGTCCTGGCGGCGATTGTTCGGCATCCAAAGGACCCGTTAACCCATACCAGGCGCACCGGGTGCCGGCTGCTACGGTCACCACCACATTGGCAGTGGCATACACGGCCAACATAGGCGTCACACGACGACCAAGGTGGTCCCACAGGTCGAAAGCGACCACAAAGATCCATCAGGCTACCCCAAGCTTCCCAAGGCCCGCCGGCTGGGGGAGAGTCCCCACGGGTCCATCCTCGGGCGCACCATGTCCATATCCACGACGCGAGTCCAGAGTGGTACAGCCGAACGAGCTCCTCCTTAAGGGATCGGGCGTCAAGGCAGTCTTTTCCCTCGCCCCATTACCACGAAGGCCATACATGAGGGAGTCCTCATGCAGTGTGGGCGGAGGCGTCGACTCCTCAAACCACCAGTTTCCCAGGCAGACTGACCGAGGTCAGGAGCACCGGAGGCCGCCATCCGACTGCAAGTGCGTCTGCGAGTCGGTAGGCTCACACTGGGACTGACAGTGGCGGACCGCTGGGAGTGTAGTCAGGCAACTGGGCTTCCCGTCTGGCGCCATCAGGATCTCCACATCACAGCGAATAGGGCACACGGTATCACGGGCACTCAAACAGAAGAATCTGTACTTAGGTACTGGTCCAGGCTGGACCTTATGTAAGAGCATGTACACGGCGACTCAGGGCGCCTTCGTAGTCGAATCGTATTCCCTCTGGGGGGAAAAACAGTCCACACTTCAGTGATCGGCTGACATACAGATGCACATATCCTGGGGAACAGAAAGACAAGCAATAAGCGGGGTAATAGGCGTGTAAACACACTCTGGACAGAGCACCAAACCACGCCATGGTTGGGATAAGGCATGTGCAGGAGGGTGGACAGGAAAACACCTGAGTTCAGGCCATATATAGTCTCGAGACACACGTCGACTGGTCTGGATTCCGCAAGTGCCATGGAACCAGACCACACACCAAAAATTGCAATGCCGATGACAGCGGCATCCGTTGCGCAACGTCGTATGGGCTTCAAGGCCCCAAGAGCTCAAAAAGTGTGAAGGTCAGTCGTCCCGCCTGGTTTCCCAAGGATTCAGCAGGCGGGGAGTGACGAATAGAAGAAGAGAGGGGCCATCCTCCTCTGGATTCAGCAGGGGGGTGTATATGGCCACTCTGATGGCAGGTCACCGGAAGATGTAAGAGAGCAAGCAAGTGAGGGACGATCTGTCGACCACACAAGCGCTCAAAATGCATCAGGGGAGAGCTCAGGGCGCTGATCAGGCACCCCTTGCTGCAATCGCCCGGGTGAGTGCTGCCAAGTCCGAGACATGGATCTTGGTCTTGTGCTTGCGGATGTACTCCATGAAGGGAGTGTTCAGCCGCGGCACAAACGAGGAGACGGGTTCCCAGGTGTCGTGGCACGGCCCATAGCCTCGCCAACGAACCTTGAATTCCAGGCCTCCGGGCTTTCGGACGTTGAGCCAGGATCTTCCCGACTGTATAGTCGTCCTGCTCAGCATAGTCGTCGTCCGAATCGGCCTCATGTGCGGCGTAGCTCAGGGACACATGCTGGCCACGGAGGTCGGGTTCCCGCACACGGAGTTGACTCTCGTGGCGCTCCCGGAACTGTCCGTGACCCACCTTGATGCGGTAGGTGTCCTCACCAATCCTGCAGACCACCTCTCCGGGTGTGAACCAGGTCTTGGTGCGGTGGGTGCCCAGAGGGCGGGGTCTGATCACCCACACCGGGTCTCCCACCCTGAACTTCTGCGCTGTCGAGCTCGGGGCGGACTTCTGACGCTCAGCATGCTCCTTCTCGAGCTGCTGGCGGATTTCCGGCGCCGTGTGCTCTTGCGGCGCAAAGAATTCCTTGGCATCCATCGCCTTGCCATCACCAGACAAGGCAAGTCCCCGACCAAGGGGTTCCCTGCTAAACAGAATCTGGTGAGGGGATCAACCGCCCGGAGTGGGGGTGTCATGATGGGCCTTCAGAGCAGGCCACATCTCCTCAAACCAGTTCCGACGTGGATTGGTGATGTGGATCTTGCGCAGCTTCTCGAACAGCTGCCGTCCAGCCACTTCAGCACGGCCGTTAGACCGGCTGAGATAGGCGACGGTCTTGGCATGACATATTCCCATGAAGGAACACATGGCCTGGAACCAGCCACCAGTAAACTGGGGCCCTGGGTCACTGCAAATGGTGCGGGGGATGTCAAAGACGGTCAGCCAATGACGAATCATCATGACTGCCACTTCCTTGGCAAGCAAAGCCTTTTTGCGTGCCGGAACGGCTACCACGTAGCCACTGTGGCGATCCACGCAGAGAACCACACAGTCAAAGGTCTCCTTGCCAATGTGCACTTCGGGCATGGAGAAGACGTCCATGGCCACGCTCTCCATTGGCTGGTCAGGAACCGGGGTCCATTGGGCTTCCCCCTTGACGTTCCGGTTATCGGGATTGCAGGCCTGGCAGACCGAGCAACCCTTCCTGACCTTCTTGATGGCGGTGTAGAGACCGATGTGGTCGATCTCGAACCGGCGCTGTATGTCAAGGGCTTGCTGCTTGACCCCTGGGTGCAGCATGTGGTGGTGCCAAGCTTCACACAGCTCGAGCACCCGGGACTCCGGTACTAGCAGCTTACCATTCCGGTAGAGCTTGCCATCTTCCTCAGTCAGCCCCTTTGGCCACTTCTGCCCGTCATCAGGGTCGGTCACAGCCCTATACTCGGCCGCAAAGGCCTCAGACTTGGCGTAGTCGTCGTTCCAGTCGTCCTGGAGGCAAGACTCAGGGAAGAGGTGCTTGTCGGACTCAGCTCCATCAGGGGCGAGTACTCTGACCGCTCTGCCCATCCTCATTCCGAGGGGGGCAATCTGCAGCCATGACGACGAAGCATTTTACACCCTCCTCCTCCATCAGGCGCTCCATCTCAATGATCCTCTTGGCTTCAGCGGTCTCATCCTCATCGCCATGGGCAGACACGTCTTTCATGCCCTTGCTGGCGGGATAGGCCCACCTGCTGAGACAGTCCGCCACGGTGTTATCCTTTCCAGGAATATACACAACCGTGAGATCGAACTTGGCCAAGGTCTCATGCCATCTTGCCCGTCGGGAGGCGGGACCAGAGGGGGTGTCCACGTGCTCCTTGTGCCACGACTGCAGACTCTGACGGTCGGTGCAGACGGTGACAGGATGGAGGGCTATGTACCCACCCCATTTCCTGAGAGCCATGACGATGGCATACGCCTCCTTTTCTCGGGGCGTCCACGTCCGTCTCTGGCCTTCCGCCAGGACTCGGCTCCAGAAGGCCACGGGCAAGTGCCTCCCATCGTCGAGCACTTGTTCCAACACTGCGCCGACGGCGTAGTCGGAAGCGTCGGTGCGCAGGACGAACCCTCGGTCGGGATCCACGAGGTGCAGACCCACTGCGGATAGCAGCGCCCGCTTCATCCCCTCAAAGGCACGGTCGGAATCAGCATCCCAGACCAGAGCCTTCTTGGACCCCTTCTTGGTCTCCTCTCGGTTGCGCTTGAGCATGGTCGTCATGGGGGCTGCATACTCGGCATACATCTTGATATACCCCGAGTAGTAATTGCAGAACCCCAGATACGCCCGTAGCTCAGAGACCGTTTTGGGCTTTTCCCAGTGCTCAATCGCGGCCACCCTGCCAGGTATGGGCTTTCGCTGCCCGTTCCCGACAACGTGGCCAGCGAAGAGCACCTCGCTTACCGCAATGGTGGCCCTGTCACTGCTGCCCGCGAGCTTGTGCCGAACCAGAAGGCCCAGCACTCGAGTGACGTCCCTTTCATGTGCCTCCAGGAGCTCCTTGTAGCTCATACTGGGGTCCCCGGACGCGATGATCACGTCGTCCACGAAGGGGTCCGCACAGTCACGCACCGGCTCAAGCAGGTTCTCCAGCATCCGCTGAAAAGCCGCATTGCCGTTGGTAACGCCCATGGGCATCACCTTCCACTGGAGAGGTCCAAGTGGAGTGCTCATGGCTGTGCAGGCACGGGACTCCTCGGCGAGAGGCATCTGATGATCACCATGTTTCAGGTCAATCACCGTGAAGATCCTCCGCCGGTGTTGTTTTTGCAGCATGTCCTCAATGAGGGGCAGCGTATAGCTGTCATGCTGCGTTTGGGCGTTCAGGCCGCGGTAGTCGACCACGAGCCGCCATTCACCGGCCACCTTCTTGGGGACGACGAGACACGGAGAGGCCCATTCGGAGTGGCACGGCTCGAGCCAGCCTCTCTCGATGAAGTCATGGAGGATCCTCCCCATGGCCTCTTTCCTCTCGCCCCTCAGGGCAAACTCCCGCCGACGATACACAGGGGGGTCCTGCTTCAGTCGTATCTTGGCCTCGCCATACGGTCTACGCACCGGTGGCGAAAACACAGGCTTTCCGCTGAAGAAGGTGTCACCATACTTCTGCTGCAGCCTGGCCCTCAATGCCTGGATCTTGGGGCAGTCATCGGACTCCGCCTTGGCTTTTCCGGGCACCTGGACCAGGGAGCTTACTTGAGGGTTAGCGACCCCGCTCGGTTTCGGCTCAGGTGGTCTTCCCAGGTGGCCCAAAGGGCCATCTCTGGTCTTGCCTCGGAATAGATCGCCGTAGGTGGGTAGGTTACCGCCAAGCGGCTCGTCCTGGCTGGACATGTGATCCAGCACCCTCTGTACGAAGGTATTCCCATCATAGGAACCGGAGACGATTGAGTCCACTTCCCACCAGGCTCTGTCCTGGCCCTTGCCCTCACGCTGGCTACCCCAGTCCTGAAAGGGCTGATCCATATACCCCTGAACCAGATCTAGCTCCTCTTCTGTGAGGGGGTCCTCCGATTCTCCGATGTCAACAGGGGGAACCGCAAAGCATTGCCGCCATGGCTCTGCTATGATGCGGTTGACACACACGAAATCCGTGGCGTCGGCCTGATCAAGGCCCCCATCCACATAGTGGAATTCCGTTGGCCATCTCTGGGGTGGCATGGGCTGTCCCTTAGCGTCCTGATAGACACTCTCTCCAGCCGGTAGAACGACCTTGTTCAAGGTCATGTTGGTCAATGAGGCTACCCAATGTCGGGTACTTTCCTCCTCGGTGCATCCCATAGGAACAACCAGCACTGCCTTGGAGCGGTCCTTGCGAATCTTCGCTATCGCTCTTGGAATGTCCCAACGGGGGCAATGGATCCACATCAATCCCTGATGCGGACCCCAGTGCTTCTTCCACGCGGAGTCCTGGGCGCCCCAGTACTTCTCACAAACCCGAAGATGGGCGCAGGTTCCTGAAGAGAACGCATCCAGGGCCGGATCCGAAGCTCCCAAGTCCGCGACAACTCGGCTCGCCACTTCTGGCATTACGCCGTACTCCTGGTTTGCAGGACCAGTTGGCTCAGTGTCCAGCGCGGCCACTTCGAGCTGATTGCGTTCAGGGGGGATCCATTGGCATTCCACATGGTGCTCGGGTGACGAAAGCCACGGGAGCTGGTCGTCCTGGTACAGGGTCATGGAGGCCTGGGCCGGGAGGACGCCGGAGTCTGTCTCCATCATGAAGTCGTACCCAACGATCATGTCCCAGTCCATCTCGGCCTCGTAGAAGCGACCGTGCAGGAGGATTTCCTTGCCGAGGTCTGGGCGGCTCAGCTCACGATGGTTCACGAACTGCAGCCCGATGGCCGCTTCCTTCGTGCCTCCCACCATGTACTGGCCGTTCGCCATCTTCATCCTGACAGGTTTCCGACTGTCGGTCAGACACTCTGGTGGAAGTAGGCCAGCCTTGACCAAGCTGACTTGAGCTCCCGTGTCGACCAACACGTCGAAAACCTTTTCCACTTCCCCGCATAGGGCACGGACCTTAAGATGCAACTGCCGCTCGCGACCGACACGGCGCACGGCGTGCAAACTCAGGATCTCTGGCCGTTCCGAAAGCTCAACAAGCGACTGGTGCAGGTCGTGGACAATGGGCTCAGGCTGCCCATCTGCAGCATCCAGCTGCAGTCCGGGTGATCCTCCGATACTCTCGGATAGATCTTGAAGTACATCAAACACATTCTTGGTCGCGAAGGACGGACGGGTGCAAGGGCTCGTGCCTTCACTTGCCCTCACCCCGCCTCCGCGACTGGGTGCCGGACCGGGCCTTCCGCCCGCGGCAGTCCCTTTGTGCTTATCGACTCCCGACTGGGATGGTTCGGCGCTTCCCACGTCACCATCCTGCGACCGCCCTAGCTGGGGCCCTTGGCTGCAGGGGCTCCGCTAGGGGGCGTCGGTTGTGGAAGTAGGGGTGTTCTCCTCCGCATCAACCTCGTTGACGCCCTTCTTCCTTCCCCTTCTAGTCTTCTTGGCCTTGTCCTTGTTCTGGTCGTTCTGGTTGTTCTCCTTGTTCTTGTTGTCCGACCTGGGGACCCAGTTCCTCTTGATCTCCTGGATCTCCCCCGCCAACTCGGTCCCCTGAGACATCAGCTTGGAGAGCTCGTCCTTGTCCACCTCCACTTTGGCCTCCCGGATACCCGCAGGTGCACGCTTCTTCGACCCGTGCGCCTTCTTGTAGGCCTCCGTGTCAGCTTGGTGGATGGGGCATGTTCGGTGGTCATGGTTGAAGCCTTTCTTCCTCCCATAACACACGAAACAGCCCTGAGGATGAGCTCGTATGAACTCCCCAAAGGACAGCGGAGGGTCGCCAATGCGGCGAGGGTCCCTCTTCTCCTTCTTCCTCCAACCCTGCTGCAGGGGCTTCCAGTTTCCCGGTTTGCTCCCCGCGCTCAGGTTGTTGGCCACGAAGGCACAAACAGCCACCTTGGCGGGCTCATCGTCGTCGTCATCGTCGACGACAGTCTCATCGCCGTCGGCTCCCGCTGGATCCATGGCAGCTTCCCCGCCAGGTCCCTCGCCAACGTAGTTGACGTCGCGGTCGCCGGGCCTCAACCTGCGGGTGTGGTGGAGGTTCCAGTACTCTTTGAGCACCTCCTCTCCAACCCACTCCAGGATCTCGTCGCAGCTCATCCGCGCCGGGATGGCCTGCAGACTGATGGTCTGGCCGCTCATGTCACACTCGTCAAGGCGCCACATCGCAGTCTTCTCGCGATCGCCCGAGACGGTGATGAGGCTAGCGTTCCGCAGGGAGTACCGTTTGACATCCCGGGCCACGTTCTTCCTCGTCCAAGCCACCACGTTCGTATGATACTCTTTGGGGAGCATCATCTTGACCGTTTGGTTGGACTTGGCCCTCTTGGCTTCCTCCTTGGTGACCCTTTTGATCCATGCTTCAGGCAGCATGGAGAGCAGGCGAGCCTGCTCGTCACCCTCATTCCAATCCTCCACGTTGCGGCGGAAGAGGGTGTATTGCCCTCGGAAGTCTCGCCAGTCCCGTAGGCGAATCTCCCGTCCATCATGCTGAAGCTTGATGGACTTCCACCGCTTGGCAGCCACCTGCGGTGCGTCCACCCGCTCCTGCTCGTTGAGCCACTTCTTGGCTTCCTTGAGGGTCTTGATTTTCCCCTCCTTGGTCGCCACGAAGTATAGCTCTTGGAGCACTTCCAGCAGGCGGTACCTGAACCGTCTGAAGACATACTTCCCCGCATCAGCGGGATGCATGTCCTCAGTAACGGTTACCCCCCAATCGTCCAGCTTCTCCAAGAAGCGGTCGAGGTTGAGGGGGTTGCCGTCGTACATGGGGGGCTTGATGTCCTTCAAGTCTCCCCACACGGCGGCATCCGCGGCCTCAGAGACGATGAACGCCAGTCGCGAGGTCGACCGAGGTTCTTATCGGCCTCTCCCACGGACTCCCACGGCTGCCACGTCCATCTCCTCCATGGAATCCCTGTGACTACGCTGCGGTTCCTCCATGTACGCTGAACCTAGATGTTCACGCCGTACTCCTTCCATGTATGCCTCCTCATCACGGCGCCGGCGGGTGCGTTCAGCGGCCTCCCGTCGTACACCACGCGGCTGGCTGATGTCGAACTCCTCCAAGTCCAGATCCAGGTCCTCACCTCCGCCGACATCCCACTCCACGTCTGCTCTGGGGACCTCATCCCTGAGTCCACCATAACGTCCACCAGCCTTTGGGATTGGCTCCAGGGCTGGTGCGGGGCGTCGGGGGCGTACCGGTGTCCGCGGTGGAGCACGGCGGCTGTGGTAGTCCGCCATGAGCCACTCATCACGCCACTCCTCACTGCCACTGCCGGGCGGCACGCGCTCGTTGCGGCTGCCCGCGCTGTGGTGAGAGGGCGCGGTGAGAGAGGGGGCACTGGCGCTGGGGCTACTCCTGGGGGCTCCGCCGGGGGCGTGGGGTCTGCCTGGACCTGGTCCGGGTCCCCAGCCGTCGTCCGACGAGCCAGACTCCAGGGGTGGGTGGTCGCTGCCGACGCTCCCACGGGCTTCCAGCGCGTCCAGCCTCTGCTGCAGGCCGCTGATGACCTTGTTCAGCGACCTGGTCCCGCCCCTGGCGATGTCCAGCAGCTTCTGGGTGGCAGTGGCGACCCCGGCGCTCTTGACCATCTCGATCTTGGCGACGTCCAGCTCCCTCTGTGCGCGCGCGGCGACCCTGGCGATGCGAGTCATCTCGCCCTTGCCGGTGTCTACCTCGCGCTCGAGGAACTGGACCCTCCTGCGGAGGTAGACAATCCACCGCCAGGTGGTATCCGGGTCGCCGTTCCCTGGTGGGTCGTCGGGGTCCCCAGGGGGTCCTCCAGGAGGGCCTCTGCCGGGTCCGCCCGGTCCAGGGGGTCCTCCCCCGCCCGGTGGTCCGCCTCCAGGGGGTCCACTTGGTGGGCATCCTCCAGGGGGTCCTGATGGTCCTCCGGCAGGGGGTCCCGGTGGGTCTCCGCCGGGTCGCCTCGGTGGGTCCGAGGATGGGCGCTTCTTCGTTATGTCGAAGTCCATGTCGTCATCCTCGTCCATGTCGCCCCACCTGGGCGTCTCGGTCTCGGAAGACTCCGAGCTCCGGTTGGGAGGAGGGAGATCCTCATCCTCACCTTCCGGCTCCATGGGGACGTCTCCGCCTCCTCCGCCCGTCCAAGCCACCACTTGGCGATGTCGGCGGCCTCGTTCATTCCCGTCACTGGCGGTGAAGAAGGGGTCACTGTCGTGGGGGTGTCGACCCGCTGGCCTCTGCGGCCTCTCGGGGGTCTTCCCCTTGCCCTTCCTCCGTCGATGGGCAGTGGGGCCACTGCTCCCGGTGCTGCCCGTGTCCGCCTCATCCAGCGTCATCTTGGAGGAGGCGTCCCCTTCGAAAAGTTTTCGAAGGGTCTCCACTCGTGATCCTCTCGGGGGAGTCTCGCGGCGGAGTTTCGCCTCTGCCTCCTCCATTGCGGCGGCGGTGGCTGCGGCAGCCCGCACTTCGGCTTCCTCTCGAGCACGAGCCGCCTCGGCTCCCCGGGCCTGCTGCAGCCGCGCCTTCTCCGCTTCCAACGCCGCCAGCTCCGCCTCCGTCTTGGCCCTCTCCTCAGTGACCTTCCATCGTGCGGCCTCGATGGCGTCCTTCTTGGCGGCGTCCGCCTGGGCCTTAGCCGTCGCTTCGGCGTGGGCCCTTTCCTCCGCCTCCTTCTTTGCCCTCTCTTGGGCCAGCGTCTCTTCAAGCGCCTTCACCTCGGCCTCCTTGCAGGCAATGGCCTCCTGCGTCAGGCGGGCTTCCTCGTCGCCTGCCGCCCACTCACTCTTGACCTGGGCAATCGCTGCCTCACAAGCGGCTGCGGCCGTGAGTCCAGGCGCAATGGCCGCCACGGTGGTGGCGTGGATGGCCATGCCATGCGCCCGGTCCGCAGCGTCCTGCTGGGCGATGCTCGCGGCGCCCTCCACGGCAGCGTTCCGCTGCGTGGCCCGTTGCCGGGCAACCTGAAGGTTGCAGGGCACCCCACAGGCGCGCTCACAGGCGCGCGCCACGTCCCTTTGGAGCTGGCCTGGTCGGCCGGCATCCTCCCGCAGTGGGCCGACTCCACGTCGCTGCTGGGGCCTGACTTCCTTAGGAGCAGCGGACGGGGCTTGGCCTTGGTCTGCTTGGCGACTTGGAAGTAGTCGCCAAGGGTGGTGGAGCCGGGGTGGTGACCGCCATTGGCCCGTTGGGGACTGGGGGCTGGGGTCCCGCCCTTGGCGCCTTGGGCGGCTTCGGCGGCCAGGGATTCCTGGTACTCCCGCCACTTCTGGTCCCGTTTTCTGTCCCCGGCGGACCGCTTCTCCTTCCCCGGAGACGCGCTGTTGCTGCTGCCCTGCAGCCTGCGCTCGTTCCCCGGTTCCGGGAAGTTCTTCTCGATCATGTCCCACATGGAGACGTTGATCGAGGCGCCCGACGGGTACTCGTTGGGCTTCTCGTCCTCCTCAATCCCGTCGGGGCGCAGCCCTTTGCCGGGCCTGTCCGGCCGGGTCCAGATCCTCCAGCGCCTCTGCTGGAAGCGGAAGGCAAACCCTTCCGCCCGCGGCCAGTCCTCCAAGGCCTGCAGGCGGTCGGGGCTCATGTCCCTGCGGAGCTCCTAGCTCCCAGGCATGCCGCCTTCGCACTGGGGGTGGCTGTGGCGGTAGTGCTGGTCCCAAACCAACCCATGCAGTAGGCGCACTGCATGGGGGTGGGGCCGCGGCCACGTCTTACCCGCTTCTTGCCAGTTTACCATGGCAGCTGGGGGCGTTCTTGGTCTTGAGGTCCTTGGTGTGCACTCGTTCCGCTCAACAAACTGGTCCTGGTGGTGTTTGTTGAGGCGGGCGCTGCAGCACTGGACTGGGAGTGCGGCCGGTGCTGGTCGGCCGGTGGTTGTGGAAGTGGTTGCTGTAGCTGGGAGTGCGGCCTTGCTGGTCGGCCGAGGGAAATCGTTGATGACGGAGTTCTGCTCCCTGCACTTCCTTCACGGTCTCGGCGCTGCTGCTGGGCGGCGCTGTGAGCCGCTGCGCTGCGCTGCGAGCTGCGAGCTGCGAGCTGCTGCGCCGCGCTGCTCGGGGTTGGTGGTCCTGAGTGGCACGCGAGGGCTGGGTAACCCCGCGGCGGTGAAACGCTTTTGACGCGTTCCCCTGGGGGGCCGGCCACGGGACGCTGCGGTGACACGCACAGGTGAGCAGGCAGGCAAAGCACTACGCTCACAGGGGCATCAATGCGCTCATGTCATGTGACAAAGCGTTTCAGGATCCTTGCCACTCTGAAACAAGGGAACGAAACTATGTACAGCAACACATCAGGATATGTACACATGGGGTTAGAACTGGACTGGGGTAAGTGCATCACAGGACAAGAGACACTCAGTCCTAACTCGTATCCCAATCCCAGGTCCGACCCTCTCAGTGGCTGGTGGGGGCGGGGGCTCAAACACAACCCATGCCCTGCTCAGTCCGGACCCTGAAACCCTGCTAATAGGGGGGGTGTCCTGCTCAGCCACAGGCGAGTTCCTGGTAACCAAGGTCCCCCAAGGCCGACCGACAGTGGCTCCCTACGCTCCCTCAACGGCAGGTCCCAACTCCCCTCTGAGGCAGAGATATGGCCCCGCCATTATCCCCTAGGAGTTGGTAGCTGAAAATGGCCTGTTTCAGCTTAAACCGAAATTAGCTCAAAGATCTCCAAACTTGACCCCTCGTCTGGACCCGCCAGAGGTAGGGACGAGGCAACTGACCCTTTGGCCTTCGAGTATGAACTCCCTGAAGCCCTCACCCAACCTGGTTCCCTCTGAGGTCCCGGCATCAGGGCACCACGGGTTCGTCAAGTGGGGTCATGATGCCAAAATCACCAAAATTGGCGTCATTCCCACGCGTGGCTCGCCCAGCCAGGGCAAGGCCAATGGCTCACAGGGTAGGAGGCAGCACCTAGGACTCATATCTGAGTGTACAACTTGGAATTGGGTCCGGGCTCCCTGTGGGCAGAGAGATATGGGGGCCGCCAAGTGACTACACGGGGGGGTGAAATTGGGGTCCAAAAAGAGGGTCATTTTGACTACTCAAAATGAGCGGAAAGCTGGGGTGCTCCCAATGGTATATCCCCACGCCGGCTTGAATCCACCGAGAGTCCAACCAAGACTCCCATGCCCTTGGCTCTCAAAGATCCCCATGCCCCTTGGCGTGGTGACAATCCCAATTGGGTCCACAAATGCCAAAATGGTAAAATTGCCCACACTCACTTTGGGCTAGCACCTTAACGAAGGTAGCTCCACTTCGTTCACGTGGTGCGTGAACCATGGGGACCAATATGCATAACACCCATGTCATATATGGTCCATTGGTCCATGCGTCCGGCGTGCACGGGTGGGCTGAACATAGTGCACGGCGGCCAGAAAATGTGGAAAACTGCTCAAAGTGGCCGAAAATGCGCACACTCATGGTTGGGGCAAATGAGGCACATGCCCGACTTGGACCGGAGTGTGCCATAGGATTCGTATCGAGTCATATGTGTCCAACATATCTTTTGGGCGTCGCCCAACTCCTCCGGTATTGGGAATGGCAGGGTCGCCAAGTGAGCCCATGATTTGGGATAATCCCAAATCGCCAACATGGCGGCCACGGTATGCCAAGCCCAAGAGGAGTTTTTCGCCGGGTTCAAGATATGTTGGGCACCGAAGTCTGTACCCTCATAACATACTTGAGTCATGATGTCAATTGAGCGTTAAGTTGAGATACATGGTCGCCATTTGACATCATGACGGGCAAAGAACAGCAATATTGGCGAAAAAATACCCAAAAGTGCCTTGAAAGGCGCACAAATATATTATAATATCTTCGGCTTGGATTGAGTAATCGACCAATCCTTCTAAACACAATGACTTGACACCAATGACCTTTGATTTCACATATGTGCTCCACTTGGGGCGCTTTGAAAGGTGACGAGCGCTGCTTCCCAAGTGGGCACATGAAAATATGGAAAATTGCAAAACACACACCTTGCTCCCAACGCATCGCTTTGGGATCGCCACACAAGCTTTCCTCCACGAAGGTTAGGCTTGCAATTGATCGTGGGGAGTATGGAAAAGGGGCTTGCGGAATTTGAGGTCCATTGGCGGGTTTGGCTTGGAGCGATGGACCCGCCAAATGGGCACGCAACACAACACAAGGCACATACTCCATATTGCCCAAAAAGGTAGCTCCCCCAACGATATGTCATGCCCCTCCAAGGGCAGAACTTTGTGTCAATCGCTCATAGGAACTCAAGAAAAGTTCCTATGCAACACCAACACTCGCGCGCTACACTCGAAAGTTATCTCAACGCAGGCAATATCATGGCCAAAGAGTTATAACGCAAACTCTACCCTCTTGACCGTGATCCATTACGCTAGCGCGCACGTGTGGAGACACAAGGCAGATAAAGCTTCCTAAATTACGTCGGGAGTATTGTGAATACATCCCACGTTTTCTTATTGTCATTCCTCGCAAGTGGGACGAGATATGACCCTCACAAGTGGCCTCACGAATCAACTTTGTTTTGCCCATATCTCTAAGACAAATGGAGGCCAAGACAAAAGGAAAGTTGATTCGTGCATAGGGAAGCACGCAGGTCCACTCGAAAGAGGTCAAATCAAGTGCGGGGATGTCGAAGTCGAAAATCCGATTTCGACATCCTGAAAAATTCAGATTAAGGTTGCGAGTGTAGAATGTGAAAATTGCGGATGCATCAACGCAATTCCTGAAGACTTTAGAGTCTTCGTCACGATTTGCGCTAAAATATCTGTATATAACAGTTAAACTGGCGGTTACGCTAAAGTCGCGAACTAACCGCCAGCTGTCAAAACAGTGAATATCAGAACGAAAGCGTAAAAATTGACGGAAACAATATGAAAACAAAACCCTGTTGATTCCTGATATTCTGATACATAAATCTCCGCTGGCGGCGCATCGGTTGCCGATGCAGGGCTTTACGGCACGGAACACGCTCCCGCCGGGCTCGCACCGGGCGTCAACGGGCGTCTTCTCTTCCGTACATGGGGTTAGTGGACCGGAGACCGGTTGTATGCCCTACCCTAGCCATGGAGTTCTGGGTACCGCTTCACCACTATGGGGACGCCATAGGGGACGAGGTGAAAGAGGCCTACACCAGACACACCGCCCTCCTCCTTCACCGCATGACCCACCAACCACTCACTGGAGGTCCGCGAGGTCACCACAATCCGCCTCCAAGCCGCACAACAGGCCCGCAACACATGCCTGCGCTGGGTACTCCACCAGACGGGCATGCCCACTGACATGAACACGAGCCTGTGGAACCACCTGTAGCTTCTCCTCCCATCCCCACACCACGCCATACTCACCAACCACAAGTGCCCACAGGAAGGGCCTCTAGCTGTCCTCTGCGGGGTCCTCCACCATCACCCCAAGGGCACCATCCACACCATAGACCTTGTCGGGGCCCCCATCACCGTAGTATACGTCACCCTCCCCCAAATGCGGGTCCTGCACCACAGCGGGGCACACCACACCCCCTTTCTACAGCTTCCTGAATGGCCTCAATACCGCCTCTTCCACCAGTACCTCACGCAGACGGCACGAGCAGCGGGACACACTTAGCCGGGAAGCAAAGACATGCGAGCAGCCTACCGAGATTTCGAAAAGCAACACCCGCGACCCATCCCAGCGACACCGCCCTACGCACCAACCGGCTCAAAACACGAACCTGTCCCCCCGGTGACGGGCCCAGTCCCACCCCTAACCCTACTACTGGCCCCGAATGAAACTAAACCCACGCAGACCAACGTCATCCAGCACGGGGCAAAATGGCGCATACCGAAACACCACATGACCGCCCGAGACCTACCACGGGTCCCCAATGACTCCCAGAGCATGCCACGCACATGTTGGGCCTGCGACCCCGAGGCACCAACCAACCCATGGCCCGTACTACACGTCATAGCACGCCACCACACCCACCCCACAACCCACCTACCACCACAGGCCTACGCATGGGTGGCCCCATGGTTCCACCGCACCGACACTAACCCCACGGTAGCGTGGAGCCCCGACCACGCGCCCAAATGGCTCTTCACCAGTACACCCACCTGGCCCCGCCCCGACCCAGCAGGGGTCGCCATCTGTTACAGCATGTACGAGCCAGGCAGAACAGGCGAGCACAAGCACCCCTACTATCCGCTCCACCACTCCTGCCACGCACCGGAGCACCGAACACAAACCCTCACATGCCTCGACCTAAACCAAGACCCAGCCTACATCCTCCACTACATCTACTCCTACCTCACACAAGGACAGCCGGAGCAGGGACTCATAGCCATGTCCCCCCAAGCGAAACACATCATCTCCAAAGGAATAGGGGTGTACACTACCCCCATCCTGCAGCCCACAACCCGAGTAGCCCACCTCGCCACGGGCCTTGCCATATACGCCTACCTGCCCATGAACGCATGCCGCCTCCCACAACCATCACCGGCGGACCGGCTCTTCTTCACCGATGCCTCAGGCGCATTCGCCCTCACGCCCATCAGCGGGGGGGCCACCCTGCTGCTAACCCACACCAGGGGACACTACCACATGGACCACCACCCGGGCCACACCACTTATGGGGCCTCCTCCTACGGGGAGCTAGGGGCCATGGCCAACTTCAACGCCGAGATCGCGTCCCACCTACCCGCCCACCTCCCGCACATCGTCCGGGTCTGGTTCGTGATAGACGCCACTGTCGACACACACCTCTTCCTCCGCATACCAAGGCAACCACTTCACAAAGCCACCGCGACGAGCCTCGGCACCCAGGCACTGCTGCTCTGGAAAGCCCTTTGCAGCCTTCCCCCCTACGTCCAACTCCACATCGTGAAACAAGAGTCCCACAGACACCAATACGGAAATGGTAAGGTCGACAACCACAGTACACCAGCGCACGACGCACCTACCAACACTCCAGATCCCTGACCTCGGCCGAAACCACACACACCTCCAAAACATACCCCCCGTACCCGAGCTCCATCAGACCCCGGACTGGGTACCAGAGGCCGCCCCCTATTCCTCCCACGACAGAGCATACCACTACCCCAACCCCATCCAACATCTCGCCCACGTGCTCGGCGACGCAGACAGCCGGGCACACATCCAGGAGCTCCAGGACAGACTGCAAATCCCCCTCTACCACTCAGCACTGCGCCCAGCAAACGTACCAGCCCACCTCCAAAAACGACGCATCCAGCTCCTCAGGGAGCAACTACCGTTCCTCACCAGGGTCGCCAGATGGCTCGCCCGCAAGCACAACCACGTCCTCGAGGAACACACCCGTTGCCCGTGCGACCACCACCCCGGAGGACTGGGAACACTTCAAGAAATGCCCCCTCCATACAGGCAGGGACACGCTAGTGGGCTGGTCCCCGGCGGAAACCCTACGACAACACGAAGGATGGCCAACCCACAGCCACGCACACCAGGCCACCGAACACCTCTTCCGAGATCCCCTGGTCAAAGAAGCCACCATGAGAGGGGCGGTGACACAGGCCGTGCACCGACACCTCACCAAACACATGAAAAGCCCCATGGAGGCAGCAGCGCACCTCCAGCTAGAGGCAGTCTGCAGAGCAGTGGCCAGAATGGTACACCGCAAACACCTCCTGTTAACACACGCGGAGCAACTCACCGACCCCACCGCCAGGGAACACATGCAGCGTCACATCGATTACCATGCCGTGCATGACCCAGACGTCCACTAACCCACTCCGCGGCCCGCACCCGCCCCCCATCTTCATCCGCAGTCCTCCAAGGCACCACAACAGCGCCCCAATACCCATCTCTCACCCAAGAAGCCACCCGGCACCGCCCAGCCCGGCCGAGCCCAACCAGGGCCAACCATACACCGACGTAGACGCGCAAGACCCCTGCAACCCATCCAGCCCACCCCCCCTGGACCCGGGGCACCCCCCCCTCACACTGGCCACCATCCGCGACCCCGACCTCCTCCGAGCAAGCCTCCAAGGCAGGGCCCCGACCAGCCCCCTGGGCTGGTACCGCCTACAAGAGAACTGGACCAATCTCACCGTCAAAGCCCTCCGGGACCTGATCACCCCAGGCAACGGCCTCCACGAGGCCATCGTAGACATCATACTCTGGCGAGCCCCGAAACACACCAAGGGCCAGCACGTCTGGATCCCCCCCATCGAGTGGGGCCAGGCCCTGACACACGACAGCGACATCAACGTCACGCGTCGAGGGACCGTACGCCTACGACGGGCCCCAGCGGAGAAGGACCACCCGGCAGACCCGAACCGGCCGGAGCAGTGGGAACAGGCCACCGCACCAACCCGCGACACCGCCCTCCGCGCCGCCGGCCTCCGCACCCCAGACGACGACATCCCCCCCCCACCTACAGACAGTGACCACCCGCCGCCAGAGGTCTGGGTTACAGTCCTCGAGCGCCGGCACTACTACGTGATAGCCGCTACGGCTACGTCCCCCGGCCCGCAATGGCTCGTCAAAGGTACAGACACCATGCTTGCCCCAGGGACCGCCCCACCAGGGGCAGTAGGGGACCCCATCACCCAGCACAGGGTCCTCGGGGGCGTCCTCCAGCCAGGGGAAAAGCCCCCAGCCCGCGCCCTGGCCCAAATCACCTCAGGGAAGGCGGGCTACCACCTGGGATTGGCCATGCTCTGCCTAACCCACTGGATCCAGCGCCGCTGGCCACCCACGGGGACCGGGCCCTGGATTTGAGCCATCCCACCGCCCAAACACAAATCGAGGCGGGCCCGCACACGCGGCCAAACGCCCCCCCCAGACCACAGCAAACCCTGACCTGCGGGTACCACGCCATCCACAGGGTCCTCAGCCGCGTGGGTCTTAGCCCAAAGCTAGCATACCCCCTTCCCACCACTGACCAAGAGGTCCACCAGATACGCAAGCTCGTCTGCGAAATCCTTCCCACGGCAGCAGAAGACAGCAAGCTTCTCCTCCAAACCGCCCGGCCTACAACTGGCCAACGCAAGCGCGCCGCGGCGAAGCGGACACATACACCGACACAACACACCCCACCACACAATCCCGGCCCATGCCCCTCCCCTCTCGCTGCTCAACCGGAGACTCACACACGCCCACCATCGCGCGCACCCCCGGGCCCCGCGACACGGGCCTCCGCTACCCGCCCGACCACCAGCACACACCCGCCACACACCCACCCGCCGGACACCCCTCACCACCCCCCACACTCGACAACCCGCACACACCCGCCGAGAGGAGCCCCGCGCCCCGCAGCACGCCCACCCAACCAAGTGGCCCGGCCACGCCCCCCGCACACACCCCAGAAGACCCAGGCACACCCCCCCCGGCCCCTGAATGCAGCCCACGCAAACTGTTCCCCCCCTGCGGACGCCAACCCACACAACCTCACACATTGCAGGACCCCGGCCCCGCCAAGCCCAGAAGGAGAAGGCCACAGCCCCGCGCCTCCCTCCCCCGCCGCTGCCGACCAGATTGGCCCGCCGGGCCGCCAGGTCACGACCGGGCCCCCGCAGCTGCCCGCCCCCAACCTACAGCCAGAAGACATGCCCTCCATCCTCCCCGCCGTGGCCGCAGCACACGCCGCCGCCCACAAGCCCGCCCGCATCACAGCCCAACCCGCTTCCATCACCTCCTCCTGATCCTCATCCTCATCCAACTCCTCCACCTCATCCTCCGACCCCCCCCTCCCTGCCGCCCTCATCCTCAAGGCCACGGCAAAAGTTAAAGCCGCGGCCGCACACACCGATACCCCGACCCCCAAACAGGCGACTCAGGCACCCCGGCAACGCACTGGGAAGACCCCCGACCCGACATCGGCGCCCTCACACCTCCAGACAGAGGTCCTCCTCAACCTGGAACCGGACCGCAACCCCAAACCCGACCCCAAACCCAAACTGGCGCCCAAGCGAGCACACACAACACCACAAACACAACGACACAAACCCAACCGACACCGCCCTAACCCAAACCCTAACCCAATCCAGGACCCCCCACCCACCACAACCCACGCCCCCCTCCCACCGGCAGCCATTACCACCGCAGAGGTGGCCACCACAAACACGAACCCGTCCAAACCCTCGTCAACATCCCTTTCACCAAGCGCCCCGTCATCCATCCCCCACAAACGACCACCACCGCCGGCCAAACCGACCCAGGGACGTGAGACCCCTCGACCACCGTCACTGTCAAGCCCGGCCCCGACCCGCCCCCCCTGCCCACCACATAGTGCAGCCCCAGGGGCTGCGCACGATTCCCGACCCCCCACCCCGACAAGCGGGGCCGGAATACCCAAAAGGGGTCCAAGGGCCATACCCGCAGCACCAACCCCACCACTACCAACGCCACCACCACCAGCGGCCCCACCACCACCACCACCACCGACACCACCCCCACCACTACCACTGCCCACCACCCTACCCCACCGGGCCACAACCCCCCGTGCACGAACAGCAGCAGCGAATGGGATGGCAGCCACCGAGCGCTCCACCCGCATACCCCACCTACCACCAGGGGCAGCCCCCCCCGTACCAGCCACCCCCCCCGTACCAGGAACCATATCGCCCCGGCCACCACGTCCACGCCAAAGGGGCTCCCTGGGGCCAGCCCCGCCAAGGACACTCACTCGACCCATACCACCAGCCGCTGCTGCCACCACACCCCTACGTGGCGGATCCATGGACGACAGGTGACCTCCCTTCCCCCCCCCAGTACCAGACAGCACCACGAGAGGCCCCCCAGGACCCGCTGACGCCTCCTCACTGGCCGGACTCGAGCGATGAGGCCCTGGTTCCGCAAACAGCGGCGCTCCCGCTCCCTCCCAACACGGCAGACTCGCCCCCGACGCCCACACTCTTCATACCGCCACCACGCCTCAACCACCCACTCGCGCCGCTCCTGCTCCCCCAGGTGCCACCACGACCCCCCTGGACCCCGCTCCCGCCGCTCCCGCTCCCCCGGGCGCCACCACGAGCGCCACCGCCGCCCCATGTCCACCTCCCCCTCCCCTCTCCGGCGGTACACGACCCCCACCCCCAGCTGCCGCCACCACGACTCCCGCTTCCCCCTGGCGCCGCGGGGCACGCCACCGCCGCCACACGTCCTCCTCCTCCTCCCCCCACAGGCCCTGCCGGGGTCCCCGCTCCCCCCGCCGCCCAGACCGATCCACCACCCCCAGCCCCCGCCACCACCACGCCCGCTCCCCCAGACGCCACCAAGCGCGCCACCGCCGCCCCATGTCCAACTCCCCCTCCCTTTTCCCCCTCCGCCCGTACCCGTCCTCCACCGCCAGCCCCCGCCACCGCCGCTCCCGCTCCCCCAGGCACCGCCACCCCCACCACCACCACAGGTCCCCGTCCTCCCCCCGCCGCTCCAGGACCCCGGGCACGGACCCCTCCCCCCCCCAGGCCCCCGCCCACCTCGCCTGGTGGTCTGCCCCTGCTTTGCAGGAGCTCCGCCGCTGGTAGAAGTGGGCCGGGGGAGCGGGAAGGCAAGATGGGGTGCACATGGTGCATACCTTCGAGGAGATGCGCACCTGCACCCCCGCTGACCCCGAGGAGGCCGCCCTGCAAGCCATCATGCCGCAAGCAGCATGGAGAGCACTCCTCCGCGATGCGGTCCAGGGCCCCCAAGCCCTCCACCAATGGCTCCAGGCCACCCACCCCCAGGCCTGGGCCATCGGCTCCTCCTCCCCACCCCGCCCCTCCCGCCACCACCACACCAGGAAGGGGAAGGACAAGGGCAAGGGGAGGGCAAGGGACACCAAGGGGCACTCAGGCAAGAGGGCACGGAGGGGCTCAAAGTGAGGGCAGACACCCATAGGGACAGGGCGCCGGAAGAGACTTCACATGGGGGCAGGAAACCACCCAAGAACCAGGAAGGGGCAGGAGCGGGGACCAAGGCACGGAGGAAAAGGGCACCACGGAAAACGCCACGACCGACACCCAGGAAGGGCATACCACGACGGGGAGACCAGCGCCACCCCACCCCCACCGAATGCCCCACGACTCCCGGGGGCGCACCCCCCAACATGCACCGCCGAAGCAAGCATCGGACGCCGTACGGATCACACCAGCGCACACCCAGCAGCCACCGGAAACCACACGGGGAATGGAGGGCACACCTACACGGGGAGAACGGGCCACACCCACAGAGGAAGCCGCAGAGAACGCCGCCGCACGGCGCACCACCACGCCCTCACCGCCAGGCGACGACCCCTGGCCGCCAGAAGGGCCACCTCACAGGCACCGGAAGAGGACGAAGGCACGGCCACAGCGACCAGGGCTAGGGACCGGGACCCTTAGAGGACACGGGACCAAGGCACAGGCCCCCAGGGAGGGCAACCCCACAGACGCCTACCTGACCCACCAGCCCGAGGGGAACGCCCAGGCCCCCACAGCACGGACCCTGCGAGACACCCACACCTAACCGCACCCCGAAGCCACCAGCCAGCCACACTCCGGCCCGCACTCCGCACCACAAAATAGGCCAGGCTGACTTCCACTGACCCACCACGGCACAACGCGAGACCACAGCACACCGCACCCCAGCGGGCCACAGTGCAACGCGCCACAGCACGACGAGACGCGACGCGGCACAGAGCGGCACAACACGGCACGACTGACCCTAACCTGAAGGACTAACCGAAACAAGCCCCCGCACACCCCGGAAGGCGCCGCACCAGCACGCCACACACCGGCACCGCAGGCCACACACGGGGCCAGCGCGCGCCCGGCAACAACGGTGGCGGACCACCCAGATGGTTAAAAACCGGCACCGCAGAGGAGAAAGGACACGAACAACCCCAGCCCCCTAACCCAGAGCCACACGCAGCTGCCTGATGCAGCCGCCCAGCTGGCAGAGCGAGGACCTAACGCGGCAGGAAGGGGCGCCGAGCCCAACGTGTACATAGCCGACCCGACCCATGGGGCCGGAACACGGCCAAACAGAACGCAACCGCCAACAGCAGCCCGGAAGACCACACTAAATGCGGGCCAGTGCGTGCGCCAGCCAAGGGAAGGCAGAGGGAGGAACAGGCAGGCCCCCCCCCAAAAGATAAGAAAAAAAAAGGGGGGGGGGCGCGAAAACAGCCGACAGCCACCAAAACGCCCGCCAACACCACAAGAGGCGGCCAAAACCCCCCCCCCAGAAAGGCACCGAGGACAGGACCCCCAAAGAGGCACAGGGGGACCACCCAGCCAAAACGGGCAACATCAAGCCAGGAACAGCGGCCCACCGGAGGAAAGGGACACCGAAACATGCAGACACACACCACGAAAAAAAAAAGAGCCAGCAGCCCAGCCCGAAAAAAAGGGGATGGGGGGACAGGGACCACAAAGCAAACAAGAAACAAAAGCGCAAAAAACACACCCCGACAACCCAGCCAAGAAGGGCGGGGCACAGCCGAGACCCGGGCCCAGCACGCACACCCACATCGCACACCTGAACCAGAAAGCACGGGGGGCAAGCAGAGCGCGCACGAAACCACACACGTCTTATAAGCAGGCCGAAACCTAAGCCCAACCTCGAACAGCCGGCAAAACAGGGACAACACGACAAACCGTGCCCAAACACACCCACCCAAGACCCCAGCCAGGACTGGCGGGGTTAACAAAACCCACACCCAACCGCAACCCGGACCGAAACACAAACGCCGCACAACAGTAGGAAACCCAGTGCCCACAGCCCGGGCCCAGCCAGGTGACCCAGCCAAACGAGATCCTGAGACCGGGGGTAAGGCTGCATCCTAAGCCCTGCGCTGCTTTGGGACTCGAGGCGGAGCGTGCAACACCCAAGCGCCTCGGAACCCTAGTACCAAGAACGTGCATGCATGCCTTGGGAACGGGATACGCCAGGAAGTCCGGTGAACCTCTAGGGTTCTGCCCAAAGGAGAGGACGTGCGCAAGCACGGGGGCACACCCTCCTGGCGAGACAAGCACGTCACGCCGGCGGCAATCAGCCCTCCCGGTGTTGCCCGGGGCCGTTTTTTTGAAAGCCAACAGTCAGGTCTAGCGGGATGTAAGCCGCCTCCCCTCTTCACGCGCGGAGCCTCTTCCTGTTTGTCAGAGGGGCGACGCCAGGGGGAACCAAGGGGCGCCCCTCCACGACCGAATGCACCTACCTACCTACCTATGTGAAATTCCAGCCCAGTTCCTACTAATATATGATTCGGAAGGTACGCAGTATACAAACACTGGGACTCTGAGGCTGACTTGGAATGCCAATGCTGGTGATAATAATGATGCTGACGGTAACTTCCCTGGTTTCTCCAGAGCGCGTTACTGCGTTCTGATCAAGAACCAACAAATGCATTTACCCCATACAATCCGCACTTTACGTATTGTACAGGCTATGCTGTGGCCACACAATCTGCTCACTATGTAACACACGAGTATTTGATAGGTGCCTGGTCCATGGATGCAACGCACCAGTGTCAAGATCCCCAGAACGTGTTCGTATGATCGACTGTTGGCCTGAAGTACATCTCAGAGACAGTGTGCAAGTTAGACAGGCGGCGCAAGAACTGACACAAAGTGCAAGGCTATTACTAGCACTCAGTCCTCTTTACATGCCGAACTACATCAGAAGTCAAAATGTGGTGGTACCAGCCGGGATAATGTACCTCGTACCAGGCATACTGGACAATTACAATGATTCATTTACCGATGTAATCCTTACCGTGTTTACCGGGTTCAACCCACAGTCGTTGCTAAATTTATGGACAGCTAATGCCTATTTCATGGTGTTCCTGCAACCTTTGGTTAGGTGGATGACAGATAATATTCGGCACTCAGGGGAAGAGATGCCAACACACAGTGGCATCGTCGTGTCTACACTACAGTTATTGATTGACACATGGGCAGGTGCAGCTCAATCAGCTTCTGACCCTGATCTGGGACCTTTGCGGCGCTGGATAACACAGCAGCCCACCCCCAACGCCAATCCCAGACTGCACATAAGAGCTGCACCAGAAGACGAGTAGAGCAGAAAATGGTGAATTTAAAGAGCTGTTAAATGCAGAATGTGGCGAAGAAATCTACACGGTTCGTCGCAGCGTCTCGCGGCCTGTGTGGCAGGCATGCATCAATCATCTATGTTCCACCGAATTGGGAAACAGGAAGTGCATCAAGTGCGGCGTATTACTTGGTAAGGGCACAGACAGTGTGTACAAGAAAATGGAAACGGAGCCGGTATCCTCTGTGTACATAACGTGCTAGCCATGCCACAATAAGACAGGCCAAAAACAGAAGGAGAATCAGTTTCTTCAGTCCCTGTCCTGTGCCCCGCTCGGTTTGGCGAACGAGTGACCGAAAAAGTTCATGTGCTGCTCTGTGGTCTGTCCAGGCCATTGGTATCGCAGCCCTGACAAGCGGCGGTATTCATTGGAAGTCCGAATCATCAAAATATTCTGGATGATTCCAATGATGGTACATGGAAATGTGGTACATCCTCTTTGGTTTCCCATTGATGCAAATTACTCCAGTGACGGTTCTGACAGCCTTTCGCTTGATAGCCAACAAAAATTCAACAACAGCTGCCTCGCCGCGCCTTGTTGGTGAGTAATAGTATGCGACCGCATTGGGAAAACACCTAGGGGATTGACTTTCATGCTGTACCCTGAGAGTTCTGGGGATTTTGATTGGTACACCATAAGCACTCAAAATAGTCTCCATGGCATTACGGACATGTGTATAGTGGCGCCTGGAGATATCCTTGTGGTTCCGCACAAAGGCACCAACCCACATGAGAGACTCACCGCGTTCAATCTGTTGTGTCTCACACTGTGGAACGCAGGAGGATTCAGTAACCTTCAGTGTGTAATGCAGACAGTGTGAGGTGGCTCGTGGTTGCTCGGCATGGCACACAGTAGCAACAGCCCGTTGCAGACGCGGGCACATTTGTGACACAAGCATTCCGCAAAGTTGTTCATTCTTTAGGTTATTGATTCACTTATGACATGACTGAGGGACACTCACCATCTCTTTTTTTTTGATAATTGGTCTGCGTCTGCTACTGTGCCAAAGTATTTTTTTTCTGCTTTCTTCAGGTTTGTGAGCGCTTGGATGCATGACCCAAAGAAGAAGTGCCATGCTTTGCAGCTGTCCAACGATGTGCATAGTACTCGAAGTGCCATCAAGTGTTTTCAAGAGCCAAGTTCCAAGGAGAACCGACCATTGAGCTCCAACCTACCAGCGTAGGCAATGCAGGTATTGGAACTGATCAGCTGCAGGTATGCACTTATGAAGCACCGCAGACCCCATTCCAGCAGCTTATACTTGCAACCATGTCACATGCTTACCAAAAGAGGAGGACTGTATTGGAGAAGCACAGCATGTGGTCCCCTCCTCCTCGTTGCCTTCATTCCTGTTCTGCAAAGAGGGAACAACAACCCGCCCAATCCACATCAGCCTATACCAGACCTGGAGTTAGAGTGTATCCCAAAACTTGTAATTCTTCTATCCGACTATATCCCAGGCTTTCGAAGTGTGTGTCCAATGTGTATCCCAACTTTCAAGTGTGTATATCACATGTGTATCTCAACGTTTCCTTCATTTATAGTCCTACGCGCTCAGTTCCCCAGTCCTTCGTTCCCTTGCGGCTTGAAGGCTCCAAGCAATGGAGAGACACATTTATGTCACATCCAGCCTTGGTCGAACGGTAACGCACTTGGATGCAGGATTTTAGGTCGCAAGATCGTACCTGGTTGGACGGCAACGGCAGCACTCCCCACATTGGCCGCACCAGGGTTCGAAACGCCAACCAAAAGGTCTGCGGCTGCCTGCATTACCATTCCGCTGCTGCCTATGCTGAGACCAATAGTTTTCCCCACTGCTTGGAGCCGTGTCTAGGGTGCATGTTACCATAGCATGTATCCTGTGGGGGATGGCCAAGATTTCTCTTTCTTTTTTCATGGTTTGCATGTTTCACATGTGTATCCCAGGGTTGTAGAGTGTGTATCCTGTGTGTACCCCAAAAGCAAAAAGTGTGTATCCCGCGCTAATGCGGATACACTCTAACTCCAGGTCTGGCCCAGCGACGCCGGTGGGCAGGAGGCGGTGCCCGGCAAAAGGGGGAGCCAAGCGCTCTGCGCTGCACTACGGCATGGACTTCTATGCGAAACCCACAGTACCCGACGACAAGAGGCACCCGCCTTTCAAGTGGTGGACATGGAGCCAGAGAATGGGAGCCAGGAGCCACATACCATACGCTTCACACAACAACACGCGCGCACACGGCAACGCAGGCCAGAGACACACAAGCGGCGGCGAAAGACGTGGGTGTGCGAGGCACACGGACACCAACCGTGCAGAGCGTGCGCGCTGGCGCACAGGGAAGTACGGTACTGCTGTGCCCAAGGGCACCAGGGGCACCCGCGGGTGCCTGCGATGTGCCGCCCTGCCGCGGGGCAAGCACCCAGCCCACCGCGGCGCCTGGGGGCGCACAGAGCCAGCCAGAGGACACCAGGTCGGGGGGAGGGGGGACAACCCCCAGCCCCCAAGAGACGCGTCCAGCACACGCCGGTGAGGGGGGGGGGAGGCACGCACCAGGGGCGCCCTGCACCAGGAGCCGGTCAGAGCCAGCCCGACCACTGGCGCACGGGGACGAAGTGACCGAGGGGAGAGACACCTCCCCAGGGCGGCCCGCCGGGCAAACGAGCACGCCGGCCAGAGCGGCATGGGCGTGCAGGCACTGAGGTCTCACAACCCCCAGCTGTCAGAGGCTCTGGCCTAGGCGAGGGTGACGACACTCAAGGGGGGCCAGTGCAGTCCTGATGATTCTCATCAGACATCCTCTTTGGCACCGGCCCCCTCCGCTGGGCGCCTACCCCTGGACCCATGCAGGCCTTCCCCTTTAATGCGGTATGCCCCCCTTGGCACACACACACACACACAGTCCTTTGGGGACCCCCAGCCGGATCTCTACGTATCACCCTTTCGTCCATTTCTAGTTTTCTTTCACGTCTAGGAGATCTCATGCTATCACCCCAGCTCCAGGGGCAACCTCAGTTCAGGCCCTAGGGGGGGCCCTCCAACGTCGCCAGTGACACAGCGCACACACAGCGCAACACACAGGAGCAGACCCAGAGTCGCTGCTCTGCTTCAGTGGAGCGTCAACATACAGTCGGGGCGGGACGTCGGTTTCACCTGAGTACCCGCCCCCTTTTGTGCACTGGAAGGGCTTACATGTGCCCTTGGGGTCATCAGCGCGGACCCCAGCATTCAGGTAGAACGCATGGTAGAGAGATCCAGGACGGATACACTCAGAGCACGCCCTCTGTTTCGCTCACCCCAGGCCCACCCCCAACCCCCGGACCCCCAGCACAAGAGCTCCAGCGAGCCTCGTAGGCACAAGCCCGCACGGTCGCTGACAGCACTGTGGACTCGCCCAGTGGGGCCTGCACCGAGGAAGCACGGGGACAGCATGTGTGGGCTGCAGGATGCAGTAGGAGCACTGCGCCACCCCCTCTTGTTACCTGCCTGGCAGTGTCTTTCGACCCAGTTCCTAACAGCCTGTCGGTGGGGCACCAGAACTTCTGAACTCATGGTTCTGTCGCTTAGAAGAAGCAGGATATATGTGTTTGACCTCGCAGTTTGAGCATGATTTGCATTGATTGGGCGGCACACACACGATACCACTACAGGAGACATCCCTGTCTCTCACTGGAACTGAACACGTATCGGAACAAACAATTGCCCAGTCATTTTGTGGATCACCCCCCCCCCCTCCCCTGTAAAAGCTACGCCCTTGTCTGAGCTTAGGGACTGTATCAATTTGGTACCTAGTTTGATTTGGTACAAATGGACAGATGAGGTGACAAATTTGCTAGTCACCTAAGGTCATGGACACATTTGTTGTGAGTGTTTGCCCACTTGAACACGCATAGCCAAAGGGACGGCTGCCCCATCCCGCTACAGGAAGCAAGACATGCACAGATCGAGGGCATCCCCCCTCCCCTGTAAACCCCACGCAAAAGTACCAAATTAATACAATCCCTACGCCTACTGTAGCTTCGACAAGGCCGTAGACACCGGGCCCCAAAAAGAGAAGATTGCATGGTGAGCTGGTTCAAGACGTTCCCCAGCCCAGCCTGTGCCTCTTGTCTGGGGCTTCCCAGAACCGTTGCTACGCTCTCCTTAGTGTCACATAGCAGCACCGGTGCAGGGTCCGGTCTGTCTGCCCCAGATCATCGTAGCACTGGACAGCTCTGAACGTTGATCCCAAGAGGTTATCTGGAGTACTGTGAAGTGAGCAGGCTCTGCCAGCTCATCTTAGTCCAACAAAAATGGAAGAGATGCACAGCGAGTTGGTCAAAGAAGTGCCAGCGTCATGTCAGTTTGCAGTGCTGCTGGAAAGTCTCAGCCCCTTGTACTGGTATATTATTGAGGTGAGAGGTTTTGGCCGACAAAACACAGCCTTATGAAGGAAACAACATCGTCGGGTTTGACAGACTATACATACACCGATGCTCATGATGAACTCAGTGTACTTCATTGGAACTGCCGCACATTGCTGCATATGCATACCCGGATGTGCATGTGTAGAGCGCTTTGTTGACCTGCATGCGGCCAGGGGGGGTGGGTTAGAAAAGGGGCTCCCAGCCCCCCCCCCCGCCCCGAAATTTTGCAGGAGCCTAAGTCATGCAAGAGAAAAAGTGCGTATGATTTACTGCACATATCTAACTGCCATTCACTGTGTTAAGGGGTAGTGGTGAGGAACCACATCTGTGGACCTGGCTTCAGCTCCCGAAGTTCTGTTCAGCACCTTTGGCCCGATATATACTCGGCATTCATCCTACTGCAATCCGTGGATCCAACAGGGCAGAATGTAAAGTGGGCCCTTCAGGGCTCTGCAGTTGGTTCATCTGAATCCTCTGCTCAGGGCCACCAATGCCAAATTAAGGGATCGCAAGGGCGCTTGCCACTTAAGTCTCCTTCCGTAGGCGCACATCCGTGAGCCTGGACTCCCTTGTCCCAGATACAGCCAGGCCCCAAACCGATCCTGCACATATCTCTGTAGCCCTAGACACGGCGTGTCCTGCATGCTTCATGACACTAAATGGTCAGAGTGAGTTGGTGCACAACTCTGTTCGTCCATAGCAGTGCAAGTAAGCCGCTTGGTTGCTTCACGGACTGGACTTGAGCTGTCAGTGGGGGGCGCAAAAAAAAAGGGAGCCGGACATGCGCATCCTGCTCAGTTCCACAGACTGGTGATTCCCAGAGTGTCAGGCATTCGGGAAAATCCTGCCCATCAGCTCTTCCACCCCCCCCCACCCCCGGACCATCCGAACATTGCTGCATATGCATACCAGGCGGTGCATCTATGGAGTGCTTTGCGACCTGCTTGCAGAGCCCCCGGCCACCCCCTTGCTAGAACGACCCCCTTGTCGGAACAACACCACGGATCTGACAGGGTGCAATCCGGGGAAGCAACAACACACGCAGTGATAGCAAAGCAAAGCAGTGTTCAGCACTTATGCACCAAGTCTGTGGGGGCGCAGCGAAAGCAGTAAAGCAGTGCAGTGCTGTGCCAGGGGTGCGCCATGCCATTCGTGTGGAATGCTTCATGGTGAATGCCGTGATTCAAAGGCTTGTTGCATGCAGAATCTGGTGTCCTGCATGGTCCATCCGTTTGATACAGCAGCTGGCATGGAAACCTGATGCCTGACACGCTCTGTTTGCAGTGTTTGATGGGTGTCTATAAGTTTGCTGTTCAATGTCCCAACAAATTCAGAAATTGAGCCATGCACGGTTTATATTTACATTTGCATTGTAACCACGGGGCTTGCGGTTCCACACCCTGGCTTGCAGCTGGCTGCTGGGCGCACAAGTGGAGCGGGGCAAAGGCAGTGGGCGCACATTTTTGGACCATATGGGTACATTGCAGGGGGCAACCTAGTTTCACCGTACACCTCATCTTCTACCGAAAGTACGGCAAACTCACGTTTGTCCTCTTGAAGTGATCCAGGCCAAACCTCCCAATTCCTTTCTGCAGTACAGTTTTGTTTTCCATGTGTGCCGTACCATCAGCATTTTGGTGGCCCACAAGTAGCTCCACATGGGTAGCATGTTTTTGTTTGTGAAGAGTCTGTGTTGAGGACATGCTTTGTGTGGAAATACATGAGTTGGGGACGCCGGAATGGCATGGGTGATGTAGCCATTCTGCTCACATGTGGGCCCCTCTCTGCCTTTGTGGAATGACAAGACTCCAAAGGAATGGCAGGTGTGAAATCAAAGCATAACACTATTTCACGTGTCACGCCCCCTCCCCAAGCCCCCGCTTTTTGCCTGAATCGGTGACAATGAGGTGCATCTCCTCCTCATACTCTTCTTCTGCCTAGCGGCAGAAAAGGCCTTCGGTGCGGCTTGATCCGGCGCCAGTTGTTTTCAGCGTCAGTTGCAAATTCGCTGTGGTAGACGCCACGCAGAGATAGTATAGGCAGTCTCAGTGTTTCACGAGCACCCCGTACCTTTTTATCATCCGACCACCTACAACACTTGACACAACAACACATTTTGCGCGCTTTGCAACTTCCTAGCACAGAGTCTGAGCTTGTCACACCTTCCCCCCAGCACGACCCCCAAGGCGTCAGCTCAGTATGGCCGAATGAGTGCCATACTGAGCCTTACATTGTCCTCACAATACCTTTCAGACATTGGTCCTTAATTTCAGTGATATCTTATTTATATGGTAACTCCTGTGACATCAGGATAGCATGCTCCATCATTACAACACAGTCGTCACCTGGGCACACTAAGGTGACCTTGGCAGCAGTCAAGAAAACCTGAATGAGCTCTTGAAGCAACGCACCCGCATCAGCCTGTGTGATAAATCCATTCTCAACAAGTAGCGCATAAATGCAAAAATGTTGCACAATACGGCCCTTTAGGATTATTCTTCTAGCATAGGGTAAACACTCAGAAACCGGGCAATCACAAACCAGTTGTGCAAAATCCGACGAACAAATGAAAAGCAAAAGCGAATACGCAAATCGATACTGGAGTCGTAAAAACTCAGGCGCATTTTTGCTTGTAAAGGACCAAATTCGGAACATATCACTCAATAAGCCAAATAGCAGGTTGTTATCATTTTCTGCAGACGTTGTGTGTACACACACCTGAAGAAATGTGAAACCAGTCATTGTTTGTCCACTTGGTGGCACCATAGTCAGCAGCTATGATAGAGGGTGATATAAACGTAATAGAAGGGATTTATATTGTGTCTTCGAGCATCTGACATCATGGGAAAACAAAATGCCCATACGTTCCCCCTTCTTACGCACTCTGACTGCTACGAACTACGCATGGTGTCCATATAAGAACTAGGCGGGGACGCAGTTGCGCGCATGCTGTCAAGCACTGGCATTGACACCGATCAGCATGCCTTTGAAATGTTTGAAGGACCCGGTATACCCGAGTGGGTGCCCCAATCCGTGGCCATGAGTACAAGTAGGTGCAAATGAGATCAGTGTGTGCAGACACCTAGAATGCGAAACTAGGACTTGTCTGGGTCGCAATATATAAGTAGCAGTTATGAAAAGATATATAAAACTGATGACAGGAAATATGCACAATACATCAATCATACAAGAACTCCAAGTCTCAGATGCTATACCCACCATTATCAGTACGCTACGTTACCTCGCCGATACCTGTGGCAGCATCAGTGAGGTCGACGGCACCACCGCACAACACGCGGTAAGCCTTATGATGGCGGACAGAAAACTGCGCAAGCTTCGTGCCGATGAAAATTCTGGCATGACAATTGCGCCCTCAAGCTCGACGTTAGACGCCAAGCTCAGCCTACACAAACCAATAAACTTCATCAATGTGACTACGGGACCGCAAATTTTCACGCTGAATGACGTCGAGAAGAACCACTTAAACATTAACGGGTTCAATCGCCACCCCCTCCTCTGGACACCGTCATCACACTGGACATCAGGCCAACAGCCCAACACGCCTGGGCAGATCTTTGTGCACTTGAACTTCTCAACGACACAGTATTCCTGTCAACGTCATAGCAACCGACACCACTACACTGTCCGTTGGGATGACCATCCTTCCCGGATACACCCTACAGCTTCAGTATGTCGGTCATCAAACGTCCCCCAATGTACAGGCCGTCGCAACAATGGTCTCAGAGGGATCCCCTGCAGACGCAGGTGCCGCCTCCCTCCTGAAGGACTGAAAACTACGCAAACTGCAAGCTCATGACACATCCGGTCTCACAGTAGTCGAGGATAGCAGCAAAGCACAAACCAATGTCGCCTTGACGAACAAATTTAACCCAATATTTATTGGCACAAGAGCTGTGACAAAAACACTGGACGATGTAAAGAAGGGTCATCTCAACGTGCTCACGAAGCCTGCAGATGTGTTGGATGGACAGATGGTCGTGTCGGTCATACTAGACATTGACAGCCGCACAACGCTGACAAACTGGGAGACACTTGGCACGCTGGATGTCATGAACAACACAGGCAGTGACATCGAGGTCAAGAGGTCGCTCTGGTGTCCTCACAAGCCTCCAACCCAGGAAGCGTTACCCTGCATGCTGGCTCTGCCATGCAGCTACAGCATATCGGTGAAGAATGCTGTGCTGTGGTGTCAACTGGCCTACAGGCTACCACCGATGCGCCTACTGTAGCCAAAGCAACACTCGTCCAAGAGGGCAAGAATGGTACAACAAAACTGAGGGTCCTGCAGGGCAAGGGAACAGTGTCTGTGGGGACAGCTGATGACGGCACAACCATAGAAATTACAGGAGACATCCCCGAGGTCACTACTAGCACCGCTTCGAAAGCCGTAAGCCTGTTGACGGATGACAGAAAATTGCGCAAGCTTCGTGCCGATGAGAATTCTGGCATGACAATTGCCCCCTCGAGCTCGACGTTGGAGGCCAAGCACAGCCTACACAAACCCATAATTGTCGTCAATGTGACCACAGGACCGCAAACTTTCACGCTGAATGACGTCGAGAAGAACAACTTACACATTTTCCGGGTTCAATCACCCCCGCCCCTGGACGCCGTCATCACAGTGGACATCACGCCAACAGCCCAACACCTATGTTTTCAGCAGCTGTTTTTTCCCAAAATTCAAAGTCATGCATTTTCACAACGGCAATATCAAACTGTACACAGTAGTACTGTTGTTTTTGTGTTTTCTCAAAATTTTAACAAAAATAAGCTGTCGCTGGAGCTGGAGCCGCAGATCAACTGTCAACAACTGCCGCGTACGTGAGTTTCAGATTCCCGACCGCCGTGCGCAATGGAAAATTGCCAAAAAGTCCACTTTTTTTCGCAGTTGGAAGCAAAATAAAGGCATGAGCGTGTCCCCGAGATCAATACCTTGCTGCTGACCCAAAAACATCCAGATTGTCAGGCACAGATTTTGAGACATTCACACTTTTCTAGCCAAAAACCACTCTTTTTCATGGTTTTAGGGTCTATGGAGGCCATGTAGAGGGCCTTACAGGGCTGGAGTAGGTGGTATAGAGGTGATAGGTGAACAAATTGTCATCACCATTGGTAGAAGCCTACATGACAAGCGATGATTTGCCTTTGTTTTAGGCTATTCATCCCTTTCTCATGCACCATGGGGGCCAATATCCATATGGTTCATAGGTAGGGTTTTGATCACCTATCACCGTCCACACACATGTTTGGGGCTTGGGTTGGTAATGTATGCATTTGAATGAGAAGAACTACATAAAATATGATACTATGGGCATAAGAATGTGATGAACAATGAACATTTGAGGTGTTTTTGGCCCTATTCTGCACCGTTTGTGGTTCATTTCCATATGGTTCATAGGTAGGCTTTTGCGTGCCTATCACCGTACACACACATATTTGGGGCTTAGGTTGTTATTGTAAGCATTCGTATGATGGGTGCTACATATAATATGATAGTATGTGCATAAGAATCAGATGAACGATGAACATTTGAGGTGTTTTTGGCCCTATTTTGCACCGTTTGTTGTCCAATATCCATATGGTTCATAGGTAGGGTTTTGATCACCTATCACCGTGCACACACATGTTTGGGGCTTGGGTTGGTATTGTATGCATTTGAATGATAATAACTACATAAAATATGATAGTATGTGCATAGGAATGGGATGAGCGATGAACATTTGAGGTGTTTTCGGCCCTTTTTTTCACCGTTTGTGGTCCATTTCCATATGGTTCATAGGTAGGCCTTTGCGTGCCTAGCACCGTACACACACATGTTTGAGGCTTAGGTTGTTATTTTTGGGGAACAATGGGGTAGGAGGAACCCCCCCCCCCTGCTATTTGGGGGGTGTAGGATTAAAACGGAAGGTTAGTTTTGGTCTTTTTGGGTTTCATGCCTATACTATACCATACAGGTACACTGGTGTGCAGCACTGTTCTGCTGCACCACCCAAGAGCAGACAAAAATACCCCAAAATAGGCCAAATTCCAGGGTTTTTGATGGTTTGGGAGAGAGCTCAGGTGGGACGAACCCCCCCATCCCTATTTTGGGGCCAGAGAATCCAAAGAAAATTGGAATTTCTGTCGAAAATCCTCTGTAGGCAGGTACACTGGTGTGCAGCACTGTTCTGCAGGACAAGCCCAGAGCAGGCAAAAATACCCCATAATAGGCCAAAATTCAGAGTTTTTTATATTTTTGGACAGATTTCGGGTAGAAGAACGCCCCCCCCCCCTATTTTCGGGCCGTAGAAACCAAACAAATAGGTCACTTCCCCCGAAAAACCCCATTTTGTCGACCTCTTGAATTTTGGGAAAAAACAGCTGCTAAAATCATAGGTGCACGCCTGGGCAGATCTTTGTGTACTGGAACTTCTCAACGACAACGTCATGGCGACCGACACCACTAGACTGCCCACTGGTACGACCATACTTCCCGGATAGCTGATTACACTTGGGCTCCCTCCCTCTCTGGAGCATAGCCTTGGCCTTGTCGACCTTGTAGGAATCTTCAGGATAGGGAGCGTGTAGGAACCATGCCAGGCGTCCCATGAACAGGTCATGGGGCAAATACTTAGTCGCCGAACTCTCCTGGGAGTTCATTATCAGAGATATGATGGGGAGTAGTCTCATCCAGTCTTTAGTGCGCTCAGTCTTGCACCATATCCTCACGTTCTCCTTGAGAACTCGAATCTGTCGCTCACATAGGGGGTTACTCGTATAATCGTAGGGAATCCTTGTTGACACCTGGACATTGAGGGACCTCAGGACTCTCTTGCACCAGCCAGTGTCGGAGCATACTCGGACTGACGCGTTCCCGTGGGGGGCCTGGCCACGGGAAGCTGCGGTGACACGCACAAGCAAGCAGGCAGGCAAAGCACTGCGCTCACAGGGGCATCAATTACGCTCGTGTCATGAGACAAAGCGTCTCAGGATCCTTGCCACTCTGAAACAAGGGAACAAAAGTATGTACAGCAACACATCAGGATATGTACACATGGGGTTAAGACTGGACTGGGGTAAGGGCATCACAGGACAATAGACACTCAGTCCCAACATATATCCCAACCCCAGGTCCCACCCTCCCAGTGGCTGGTGGGGGCGGGGGCTCAAACACAACCAATGCCCTGCTCAGTCCGGACCCTGAAACCCTGCAAATAGGGGGGCTGTCCCGCCTAGCGGCACGCGAGTTCCTAGGAACCAAGAGGGCTCCAAGGTCAACCAACAGTGGCTCCCCATGCTGCCTCAACGGCAGGTCTCAACTCATCTCCGAGGCAGAGATATGGCCCCGCCATTATCCCCTAGGAGTTGGTAGCTGAAAATGGGCTGTTTCAGCCCAACCTGATATTAGCTCAAAAATCTCCAAAATTGACCCCTCGTCCGGACCCGCCAGAGGTGGGGACGAGGCAACTGACCCTTTGCCCTTAGAATACGAACTCCCTGGAGCCCTCACCCAACCTGGTTCCCTCTGAGGTCCCGGCATCAGGGTACCACGGGTTCGTCAAGTGGGGTCATGATGCCAAAATCACAAAGAATTGGCGTCATCTCCACGCGCGGCTCGCCCAGCCAGGGCAAGGCCAATGGCTCACAGGTTAGGAGGCAGGACCTAAGACTTTGATCTGAGTGTACAACTTGAAATTGGGTCCGGGCTCCGTGTGGGCATAGAGATATGGGGCCGCCAAAAAGACCACACGGGGGGGTGAAATTGGGGTCCCAAAAGAGGGTGATTTTGGCTACTCAAAATGAGCCTCAATTCGGGGGTGCTCCCAATAGTATATCTCCATGCCGGATTGAAGATCTGATCCGCCATTGCATACGCCATCCACCTGGAGTCCAACCAAGAGTCCCATGCATTTGGCTTCCAGGGATCTCGATGCCACTTGGCGTGGTGACAATCCCAATTGGGTCCACAAATGCCAAAATGGCAAATTTGCCCACACTCACTTTCGGCTAGCACCTTAAAGAAGGTTGCTCCGCTTCGCCCACGTGGTGTGTGAACCATGGGGACCAATATGCATAACACTCATGTCATATATGGTCCATTGGTCCATGCGTCCGGCGTGCACGGGTGGGCTGAACATAGTGCACGGCGGGCAGAAAATGTGGAGAATTGCTCAAAATGGCCGAAAATGCGCACACTCATGGTTGGGGCAAATGAGGCACATGCCCGACTTTGACCGGAGTGTGGCATAGGATTGGTATCAAGTCATATGTGTCCAACATATCTTTTGGGCGTCGCCCAACTCCTCCCCAAGTGTCCCCAAGGGTCCCCAAGTGAGCCCATGATTTGGGATAGTCCCAAATCGCCAACATGGGGGCCACGGTATGCCAAGCCCAAGAGAAGTTATTCGCCGGATCCAAGATATGTTGGGCACAGAAGCATGTACCCTCATTGCATACTTGGGTCATGATGTCAATTGAGCGCAACGTTGAGATACACGGTCGCCACTTGACATCATGACTGGCAAAAAACAGCAATATTGGCGAAAAAACACCCAAAAGTGCCTTGAAAGGCGGACAAATATATTATAATATCTTCGGCTTGGATTGCGTAATCGACAAATCCTTCTAAACACAATGACTTGACACCAATGACCTTCGATTCCACATATGTGCTCCACTTGGAGCGCGTTGAGAGGTCAAGAGCGCTACTTCCCAAGTGGGCACATGAAAATATGCAAAATGGCAAAACACACACCTTGCTCCCAACGCATCGCTTTGGGATCGCCACACAAGCTTCCCTCCACGAAGGTTAGGCTCGCAATTGATCGAGGGGAGTATAAGGAAGGGCCTCGTGCAATTTGAGGTCCATTGGTGGGTGTATCACTCTTAGCCAAACCCGCCAAATCGGCACGCAATACAACACATGGCACATACCACATATTGCCCAAAAAGGTAGCTCCCCCCACGATATGTCATGCCCCTCCAAGGGCATAACTTTGTGTCAATCACTCATAGGAACTCAAGAAAAGTTCCTATGCAACACCAACACTCGCGCGCTACACTCGAAAGTTATCATAACGCACGCAATATCATGGCCAAAGAGTTATAACGCAAACTCTACCCTCTTGACCATGATCCATTACACTAGCCCGCACGTGTGGCGACGCAAGGCGTATAAAGCTTCCTAAATTACGTCGAGAATATTGTGCATACATCCCACGTTTCCCTATTGTCATTCCTCGCAAGCGGCACGAGATATGACTCTCGCACGTGGCCTCACGAATCAATTTTGTTTTGCCCATATCTCTAAGACAAATGGAGGGCAAGACAAAAGGAAAGTTGATTCGTGCATAGGGAAGCACGTAGGTCCACTCAAAAGAGGTCAAGTCAACTGCGGGGATGTCGAAGTCGAAAATCCGATTTCGACATCCTGAAAAATTCGGATTAAGGTTGCGAGTGTACAATGTGAAAATTGCAGATGCATCAATGCAATTCCTGAATTCCTGAATTCGTGAAGACTTTAGAGTCTTCGTCACGGATTGCGCTAAAATATCTGTATATAACAGTTGAACTGGCGGTTACGCTAAAGTCGCGAACTAACCGCCAGCTGTCAAAACAGTGAATATCAGAACGGAAGCGTAAAAATTGACGGAAACAATATGAAAATAAAAACCTGTTGATTCCTGATATTCTGATATATAAATCTCCGCTGGCGGCGCATCGGTTGCCGATGCGGGGCTTTACGGCACGGAGCACGCTCCCGCCGGGCTCGCACTGGGCGTCAACGGGCGTCTTCCCTTCCGTACATGGGGTTAGTGGACCGGAGACCGGTTGTATGCCCTACCCTAGCCATGGGGTTCTCGGTACCGCTTCACCCCCCTCCTTAGAGCAAACCCTGGGGGGGGCTCGATAACACCCCCGCATGCCATTTCAGGCTGCCTCGCAGGTTAGGCTGCCCAAATCCCACAGTAAGACAGTACGGTGCTGTAGCTGTTAGTAACTGCAAGTATAGTATCAAGTATCAAGTTCCGGGTCCTGGCGGCGATTGTTCGGCATCCAAAAGACCCGTTAACCCATACCAGGCGCACCGGGTGCCAGCTGCTACGGTCACTACCACAGTGGCAGTGGCATACACGGCCAACATAGGCGTCACACGACGACCGAGGTGGTCCCACAGGTCGAAAGCGACCACAAAGATCCATCAGGCTACCCGAGGCTTCCCAAGGCCCGCCGGCTGGGTGCGTCTGCGAGTCGGCAGGCTCACACTGGGACTGACAGTGGCGGACTGCTGGGAGTGTAGTCAGGCAACTGGGCTTCCCGCCTGGCGCCATCAGGATCTCCACATCACAGCGAATAGGGCACACGGTATCACGGGCACTCAAACAGAAGAATCTGTACTTAGGTACTGGTCCAGGCTGGACCTTAAGTAAAAGCATGTAAACGGCGACTCAAGGCGCCATCGTATTCGATTCGCATCCGATCAGGGGGAAAACAGTCCACCTTTCGGTGATGGGCCGACACACAAATGCACATATCCTCGGGGGCAGAAAAACAAGCAATAAGCGGGGTAAAAGGTGTGTAAACACACTCCGAACAGAGCGCCCAACCACGCCCCGGTTAGGATAAGGCATATGCAGGAGGGTGGACAAAAAAAAGGCCTGAGTTCAGGCCATATATAGTCAGCTGACACCCGTAGACTGGTCTGGATCCCGCAAGTGCCATGGGACCAGATGACACACCAAAAAATCGCAATGCGGATGACAGCGGCATCCGTTGCGCAACGACGTATGGGCTTTCAGGCCCTAAGAGCTCAAAAAATGGCCAGGTCAGTCGCTCTACCTGGTTTCTCAAGGATTCGGCAGGCGAGGAGCGACGAATAGAATTGGAAGAGAGGGGCCATCCTCCTCTGGATTCAGCAGGGGGGGGTATATGGCCACTCTGATGGCAGGTCACCGAAAGAGGGAGGGAGCAAGCAAGTGAGGGACGATCCGTCGACCACACAAGCACTCAAACTGAATCAGGGGAGAGCCCAGGGCGCTGATCAGGCACCCCTGGCTGCAATCGCCCGGGTCAGTGCTGCCAAGTCCGAGACATGGATCTTGGTCTTGTGCTTGCGGATATTCTTCCAACCCGGCTGCAGGGCCTTCCGCTTCCCCGGTTGCTCCCCGCGCCGTTGGGGGCCAAGAGAGCACAAACGGCCACCTCGGCGGGCTCATCGTCGTCGTCATCGTCGACGAGAGTCTAATCGCCGTCGGCTCCCGCTGGGTTCAGTGCAGCTTCTCCGACAGATCCCTCGCCAACGTAGTTGACGTCGCGGTCGCCGGGCCTCAACCCGCGGGTGTGGTGGAGGTTCCGGTACTCCTTGAGCACCTCCTCTCCAACGCACTCCAGGATCTCGTCGCAGCTCATCCGCGCCGGGATGGCCTGCAAACGGATGGTCTGGCCGCTCATGTCACACTCGTCAAGGCGCCACATCGCAGTCTTCCCGCGATCGCCCGAGACGGTGATGAGGAGAGCGTTCTCCAGGGAGTGCCGTTTGACATCCCGGGCCACGTTCTTCCTCGTCCAAGCCACTACGTTCGTATGATACTCTTTGGGGAGCATCATCTTGACGGTGTGGTTGGACTTGGCCCTCTTGGCTTCCTCCTTGGTGACCCTCTTGATCCATGCTTCCGGCAGCATGGAGAGCAGGCGAGCCTGCTCGTCACCCTCGTTCCAGTCCTCCTCGTTGCGGCGGAAGAGGGTGTATTGCCCTCAGAAGTCTCGCCAGTCCCGTAGGCGGATCTCCCGTCCATCATGCTGAAGCTTGATGGTTTTCCACCGCTTGGCAGCCACCTGCAGAGCGTTCACCCGCTCCTGCTCGTTGAGCCACTTCTTGGCTTCCTTGAGGGTCTTGATTTTCCCCTCCTTGGTCGCCACGAAGTATAGCCCTTGGAGCACTTCCGGCAGGCGGTACCTGAACCGTCTGAAGACATATTTCTCTGCATCTGCGGGATCCATGTCTTCAGTCACGGTCACCCCCCAATCGTCCAGCTTCTCCAAGAAGCGGTCGAGGTTGAGGGGGTTGCCATTGTACATGGGGGGCTTGATGTCCTTCAAGTCTTCCCACACGGCGGCATCTGCGGCCTTAGAGACCATGAACGCCGGCCGCGAGGTCGACCGAGGTTCCCATCGGCCTCTCCCACGGACTCCCACGGCCGCCACATCCATCTCCTCCATGGAATCCCTGTGGCTACGCCGCGGTTCCTCCATGTACGCTGAACCCAGATGTTCACGCCGTACTCCTTCCATGTATGCCTCCTCATTACGGCGCCGGCGGCTGCGTTCAGCGGCCTCCCGTCGTACACCACGCGGCGGGGAGATGTCGAACTCCTCCAGGTCCAGGTCCAGGTCCTCACCTCCGCCGACGTCCCACTCCACGTCTCCTCCGGGGACCTCATCCCTGAGTCCACCATAACGTCCGCCAGCCATTGGGATTGGCTCCGGGGCTGGTGCGGGGCGTTGGGGGCGTACCGGTGTCCGCGGTGGGGCAGGGCGGTTTTGGTAGTCCGCCTTGAGCCACTCATCACGCCACTCCTCACTGCCACTGCCGGGCGGCACGCGCTCGTTGCGGCGGCCCGCGCTGTGGTGGGAGGGGGCGCTGAGAGAGGGGGCACTGGCGCTGAGGCGACTCCTGGGGGCTCCGCCCGGGGCGTGGGGTCTGCCTGGATCTGGTCCGGGTCCCCAGCCGTCGTCCGACGAGCCAGACTCCAGGGGTGGGTGGTCGCTGCCGACGCTCCCACGGGCTTCCAGCGCGTCCAGCCTCTGCTGCAGGCCGCTGATGACCTTGTTCAGCGACCTGGTCTCGCCCCTGGCGATGTCCAGCAGCCTCTGGGTGGCGGTGGCGGCGCTGGCGCTCTTGACCGTTTCGATCTTGGCGATGTCCAGCTCTCTCTGCGCGCGCGCGGCGACCCTGGCGATGCGAGTCATCTCGCCCTTGCCCGTGTCTACCTCGCGCTCGAGGAAGTGGACCCTCCTGCGGAGGTAGACAATCCACCGCCAGGTGGTATCCGGGTCGCCGTTCCCTGGTGGGTCGTCGGGGTCTCCAGGGGGTCCTCCCCCGCCCGGTGGTCCGCCTCCAGGGGGTCCACTTGGTGGGCGTCCTCCAGGGGGTCCTGATGGTTGTCCGCCAGGGGGTCCCGGTGGGTCTCCGCTGGGTCGCCTTGGTGGGTCCGAGGATGGGCGCTTCTTCGTGATGTCGAAGTCCATGTCGTCATTCTGGTTAATGTCACCCCACCTGGGCGTCTCAGTCTCGGAAGACTTTGAGCTCCGGTAGGGAGGAGGGAGATCCTCATCTTCACCTTCCGGCTCCATGGGGACGTCAGCCAGTCAGCCAGCCACTTCTCGGCGATGTCGGCGGCCTCGTTCATCCCCGTCGCTGGCGGTGAAGAAGGGGTCACTGTCGTGGGGGTGTCCACCCGCTGGCCTCCGCGGCCTCTCGGGGGTCTTCCCCTTGCCCTTCCTCAGTCGATGGGCAGTGGGGCCACTGATCCCACTGCTGCCCGTGTCCGCCTCATCCAGCGTCATCTTGAAGGAGGCGTCCCCCTCGAAAAGCTTTTGAAGGGTCCCCACTCATGATCCTCCCGGGGGAGTCTCGCGGCGGAGTTTGGCCTCTGCCTCCTCCATTGCGGCGGCGGTGGCTGCAGCAGCTCGCCCTTCGGCCTCCTCCCGGGCACGAGCCGCCTCGGCTTCCCGGGTCTGCTGCAGCCGCGCCTTCTCCGCTTCCAACGCCGCCAACTCCGCCTCCGTCTTGGCCCTCTCCTCAGCGACCGTCCGTCGCGCGGCCTCGATGGCGTTATTCTTGGCGGCGTCTGCCTGGGCCTTAGCCGTTGCTTCGGTGTGGGCCCTTTCCTCCGCCTCCTTCTTTGCCCTCTCTTGGGCAAGCGCCTCTTCCAGCGCCTTCACCTCGGCCTCCTTGCAGGCGATGGCCTCCTGCGTCAGGCGGGCTTCCTCGTCGGCTGCCGCCACCTCACCGTTGACCTGGGCAGCCGCTGCCCCATGGGCGGCTACAGCCCTGAGTCCGGCCGCAACGGCCGCCACGGTCGAGGCGTGGATGGCCATGCCATGCGCCCACTCTGCAGCCTCCTGCTGGGCGATGCCGACGGCGCCCCCCACGGCAGCTTTCTGCTGCGTGGCCCGTTGCCGGGCAACCCGAAAGTTGCAGGGCACCCCACAGGCGCGCTCACAGGCGCGCGCCACGTCCCTTTGGTCGGGAGCGACGCTGCTGCTTGAGCTGGCCTGGTCGGCCGGCATCCTCCCGCGGTGGGCCGACTCCACGTCGCTGCTGGGGCCTGACTTCCTCAGGTGCAGCTGACGGGGCTGGGCCTTGGCAGGCTTGGCGACTTGGAGGAAGTCACCAAGGGTGGTGTGGCCGGGGTGGTGACCGCCATTGGCCCGTTGGGGGCTGTGGGCTGGGGCTCCGCCCCTGGCGCCTTTGGGGGGCTTCGGCAACCAGGGACTCCTGGTACTCCCGCCACTTCCTGTCCCGCCTCCTGTCCCCGACGGAACGCTTCTTCTTCCCCGGAGACGCGCTGCTGCTGCCTTGCAGCCTGCGCTCGTTCCCCAGCACCGGGAACTCCTTCTCGATCATGTCGCACATGGAGACGTTGATCGAGGCGCCCGACGGGTACTCGTTGGGGTTCTCTTCCTCCTCAATCCCGTCGGGGCGCAGCCCTTCGCCGGGCCTATCCGGGCGGGTCCAGGTCCTCCAGCGCTTGCGGCGGAAGCGGTACTCATACCCTTTCGCCCGCAGCCACTCCTCCACTGCCAGCAGGCGGTCCTCACCCATGTCCTCGCGCGGCTCGAAGCTCCTGGGCATGCCGCCTTCGCACTGGGGATTGCTGTCGCGGTATTGTCGCCCCCACAGCAACCCACACAGTAGGCGCGCCGCATGGGGGTGGGGCTGCGGCCACGTCTTGCCCGCCTCGTCCCAGTTCACCATCGGTGCTCTCGATGGAGTGGTCCTGGGGTGGTTGTTGAGGTGGGTGATGTAGCACTGGACTGGGAGTGTGGCCGGTGCTGGTCGGCCGGTGGTTGTGGAAGTGGTTGCTGTAACTGGGAGTGCGGCCTTGCTTGTCGGCCGAGGGAACTCGTTGATGACGGAGTTCTGCTCCCTGCACTTCCTTCACGGACTCGGCGCTGTCGCTGGGCGGCGCTGCGAGCCGCTGCGCTGCGCTGCGAGCTGCCAGCTGCGGGCTGCTGCGCCGCGCTGCTCGGGGTTGGTGGCCCCGAGTGGCACGCGAGGGATGGGGAACCCCGCGGCAGTGGAGCTCTTTTGACGCGTTCCCGTCGGGGGCCTGGCCACGGGAAGCTGCGGTGACACGCACAAGCAAGCAGGCAGGCAAAGCACTGCGCTCACAGGGGCATCAATTACGCTCGTGTCATGAGACAAAGCGTTTCAGGATCCTTGCCACTCTGAAACAAGGGAACAAAAGTATGTACAGCAACACACCAGGATATGTACACATGGGGTTAAGACTGGACTGGGGTAAGGGCATCACAGGACAATAGACACTCAGTTCCAAAATATATCCCAATCCCAGGTCCGACCCTCTCAGTTGCTCGTGGGGGCGGGGGCTCAAACACAACCCATGCCCTGCTCAGTCAGGACCCTGAAACCCTGCCAATAGGGGGGGTGTATCGCCTAGCCACAGGCGAGTTCCTGGAAACCAAGGTGCTCCAAGACCGACCAATGGTTGCGCTGCATGCTGCCTGAACGGCAGGTCCGAACTCACCTCTGAGCGAGAGATATGGCCCCGCCATTTTCCCCTAGGAGTTGGTAGCTGAAAATGGGCTGTTTCAGCCCAAACTGATATTAGCTCAAAAATCTCCAAAACTGACCCCTCGTCCGGACCCGCCAGAGGTAGGGACGAGGCAACTGACCCTATGCCCTTCCAATACGAACTCTTTGCCGCCCTCACCCAACCTGGTTCCCTCTGAGGTCCCGGCATCAGGGCACCACGGGTTCGTCAAGTGGGGTCATGATGCCAAAATCACCAAAATTGGCGTCATTCCCACGCGCGGCTGGCCCGGCCAGGGCAAGGCCAATAGCTCACAGGGTAGGAGGCAGAACCTTGGACTTATATCTGAGTGTACAACTTCGAATTGGGTCCGGGCTGCCTGTGGGAATAGAGATAAGGGCCGCCCATTGACCACACTGGGGGGTGAAATTGGGGTCCCAAAAGAGGGTGATTTTGGCTACTCAAAATGAGCCAAAATTCGGGGGTGCTCCCAATAGTATATCTCCACGCCGGCTTGGAGATCTGATCTGCCATTCCCTTGGCTCTCAACGATCTGCATGCCACTCGGCGTGGTGACAATCCCAATTGCGTCCACAAATGCCAAAATGGCAAAATTGCCCACACTCACTTTGGGCTAGCACCTTAACGAAGGTTGCTCCGCTTCGCCCACGTGGTGTGTGAACCATGGGGACCAATATGCATAACACCCATGTCATATATGGTCCATTGGTCCATGCGTCCGGCGTGCACGGGTCTTGGACCAGAGTGTGCCATAGGATTGGTATCAAGTCATATGTGTCCAACATATCTTCCTCCGGTTTTGGGAATGGCAGGGTCCCCAAGTGAGCCCATGATTTGAGATAGTCCCGACTCGCCAACATGGCGGCCACAGTATGCCAAGCCCAAGAGGAGTTATCCCCTGGGTTCAAGATATGTTGGGCACCAAAGCATGTACCCCCAAGGCATTCTTGAGGCATGATGTCAATTGAGCGCAACGTTGAGATACACGGTCGCCACTTGACATCATGACGGGCAAACAACAGCGATATTGGCGAAAAAACACCGCAAAGTGCCTTGAAAGGCGGACAAATATATTATAATATCTTCGGCTTGGATTGAGTAATCGACCAATCCTTCTAAACACAATGACTTGACACCATCGACCTCTGATTCCACATATGTGCTCCAGTCACGAGCGCTACTTCCCAAGTGGGCACATTAAAATAGGCAAAATTGCAAAACAAACACCTTGCTCCCAACGCATCGCTTTGGGATCGCCACACAAGCTTCCCTCCACAAAGGTTAGGCTTGCAATTGATCGCGGGGAGTATAAGGTAGGGCCTCGTGCAATATGAGGTCCATTGGTGGGTGTATCGCTCTTAGCCAAACCCGCCAAATGGGCACGCAATACAACACATGGCACATACCACATATTGCCCAAAAAGGTAGCTCCCCGCACGATATGTCATGCCCCTCCAAGGGCATAACTTTCTGTCAATCACTCATAGGAACTCAAGAAAAGTTCCTATGCAACACCAACACTCGCGCGCTACACTCGAAAGTTATCTTAACGCACGCAATTTCATGGCCAAAGAGTTATAACGCAAACTCTACCCTCTTGACCATGATCCATTACACTAGCGCGCACGTGTGGCGACGCAAGGCGTATAAAGCTTCCTCAATTACGTCGAGAATATTGTGCATACATCCCACGTTTCCCTATTGTCATTCCTCGCAAGCAGCACGAGATATGACCCTCACAAGTGGCCTCATGAATCAACCTTGGTTTGCCCATATCTCTAAGACAAATGGAGGGCCAGACAAATGAAAAGTTGATTCGTGCATGGGAAAGCATGTAGGTCCACTGGTTCAACTGGCGGTTACGCTAAAGTCGCGTACTAACCGCCAGCTGTCAAAACAGTGAATATCAGAACGGAAGCGTAAAAATTGACGGAAACAATATGAAAATAAAACCCTGTTGACTCCTGATATTCTGATATATAAATCTCCGCTGGCGGCACATCGGTTGCTGATGCGGGGCTTTACGGCACGGAGCACGCTCCCGCCGGGCTCGCACCGGGCGTCAACGGGCGTCTTCCCTTCCGTACATGGGGATAGTGGACCGGAGACCGGTTGTATGCCCTACCCTAGCCATGGGGTTCTGGGTACCGCTTCAGGACGTCTTCGTCCGAGTTAAATTCTTTGGGTGCCCCATAGACACAGAACCACTCTTCGAGCAGTATCTTGATTGTCTTCTCGCCGGTGATGTGTTTAGTGCAAGGGAACACCCTGGTGAACCTGGTCGGCCCACAGGTTACCACTAGGGCGAAGTCATAGCCCCTGGACTAAGGCATCTCCGTGTAGTCCACGTGGAGTACACTGTTGGCACAGTGTGGGATAGGAAGGGTCAAAGAGAAACCTCAGTCCCTGATATACCCAGGTTTGCAGCACGGACAAGGGCATTTGTCAACGATGGGCTGGAGGATTTTCCGCAACTGATCGTCACTCCATGTAGAGTGGAACCACTGCTTGAATAGCCTCAAGGTACGGTCAGCTCCAACATGACCACTAGACTCATGGGTCCACTTGAGGAGTGCCGCGCTACGGTCGATTATGCGGTCCTCATGCAAGAAGTAGGTCTTGTCTGTCTTCCATTGTTCGTGGTTGACCAGGACGGGTTGCAGACGCTTCTCCAGGCGTTTGTAGATGTCCCCAAACTCCTCCAGGTACTCCACTTGTTGGAGTCGATATAGGGATCTGATCATGGTCGTGTTGAGGTCCAGGTGTACATCCATACAGCTGAACGCCTCCTTGGTTAGCTCACCAGACCTAGCACCAATCATGTCGTCAAAGTTGTCAAAGTAGTCCGCACACTCGATCTTGACGCCCTGGATATGGTGAACTGAGAGCCGTAGTTGGCTCAGGTAGGTCCACGAGCGTCGAGCTTAGCATTCTCGGGTGGGGGTCCTTCTGGAAGGTGCAGACCGGTTCTTGGTCACACAGCCAAACCACTGGGTTGCTCCCGAACAAGCGCGACTGAGAGGACAGCACCAGCATACCCGCGAGCAGTTCCTGTTCATAGGTGGAGTAGTTACCCCGAGCCTGGTTCCATTTCCAGTTCCAATGGCCCAGGGGAACCAGGACCCATTTGTCCTCAGGGTATTTGTGGTTTCAGGCTGGAGGTTTGTGGTTTCGGGTACCAGGCGCTCTTCGGCCCCGGGGGGCCACCTGGCCTGGCCAGCCGATATCCTCCCCACTTGGACCTAGTGGAGGGCCCTTCATAACATACCTCCTGCCTGGTGGCGGGATCCCCCTGGGTTCACGGTGCTCGGAGCGCTGTCCCTCCCCGGCTTCCCCATTTCGTCACTCCCCGGTCAGTGCGTCACTGAGCAACCATGGTTGCAGGCGCTTACCCACGAAGCCGCCCCCCTAATGCTTGGTCGCCCGGGCTGCCGGCGCCGCCGGGCCCGTGCTACTGGCTTGTTGCCAGTGGGATCCTCTCAGGCTTGCGCGGAGGCTGCCTAGCCGTGGAGCTGGTACGTGGCACTGTGTGCCACTACTGCCTTGGCAGGTGCAGTGCCCTAGTCCTGTGTGCGCGGCGCTCGCGGCAGGTCCGGGGTGTTGGTGCCGGTGCCGGTTTCTGTGTCCCTCCCTTCGTCCCTCCCGTTCCCCCGGGCTCCTCGCGGTGCGTGTGGTGGGTTGTCCCGTCCGGTTTTCCTGTCTTTTATCGCCTGCCAGTACGCCATTCCATGCCGTCCGTGCGTGTTGTGGGCTCGGTCCTGTCTCTCTTCAGGTTCGCGCGGCGTGCCCTTTGCATGTGTGTGCACTCGGGCTCCCACGGTGTTCGCGTCCTCCCCCCATCTCCGGGTCAGTGCAGCGCGCGCACCGCATGCGGTTCCAGGCTAGGGCACCGGTGGGGCCGTTCCAGGCGGTTCCTTCCCAGGTCCCGTGCTCCGTCTAGTTAGCTCGGGGGGGGGGTGGCTCGGTCCTTTCCTCCCCGTGCCTGGCTTTGGGTCGCGCGCCCCCTCGTGGGCGGGCCTGTGCGCCCGCGGCGGTCAGGCCCCTGGGGGGTGTGTGGGGGGGGGAGCGGTCCGTTAGCCGCCCCCCCTTGGGGGCGTGGTTTGGTCCGGGTCGGTCGGGGAGCCCCGGGTGACGGGGGGCTGGGGGTCGCTTTGCCTTGGTCTGTCCCTCTGCCTCCCTTGGACGGGCACGAAGGTGAGCTTTGTTGGCGTTGCTCAGTCCATGGAGGGTTAGGTCTCCATACTGCTCCCGTTCGTGTCCGTGCATTCCCGTCCGGGCGCTGTCCTAGGGGGCCGCCGTGGTGCGCCCTTGCGTACAGGCGGGTGGCTGGCTGGCAGGTTGGCAGGCAGAGCGGCGCAGCTGGTTGCCGAGGTCACTGTGGGAGCGGGGGGTTGACGGTCCGGGGGCACGCGGCGCATGGACCCAGTGGCGCTCGGCCCCGGGAGGCGGCCCTCTCGGCGGTCATGTGGGGTTGGGGACTCCCCTGGCCTGGCGGGGAGGCACAGGGTAAATGTCCCGTAGCCGGCCTCCGGCAGTCCGCGGGCTGGGGGGGGGGTCGCGTCAGGGACTGCATTATCCCCCTTTGGCCCCCTGGTTTGTTTTCCTGGCGGCTGCGGGGGGTGGCTTGAAGGCCCAGGCCCACACCCCCCCTACGTGTGTTCCCTTCTGCGTCCGGGGGCGGCTCGGTGTCGCCTGGGCCGCACGGTCACTGCTTTGGGGGGCGCTCTGTCCCGTGCCCTGTGACGTGCGAGTGGCCGCCGGGGGGTGTGCGGCAGGGTGGCCTCGTGCGCCCCTCCCTGCCACGTGCACCGCCGGGGCTGTCTGGCATCCTCGGGTGCCGGATGCGGCCCGGGGGGTTAGCAGCTGGCGGGTCAGTCCCTGCCGTCACGTCCGCCCGTGTACCGTGCGCCGCTGGCGGCCTGTTCTGGTCCCCCCCGCCGCGTGTCCTGGCCTGCGGGCGACCGGGAGATGGCAGGGACGGGGGGATGGGCCCTGGCTCTGAATGTCGCTGTCCGTCGGGGGAGCACCCCGGGCCGCTGGTGCGTACGCCCCTCCTGCTCGCCTTTTAGGGGCCCAGGCGGTGGGGTGTTGCCCCCCCCAACCGCGGGAAACGCCACCCACGCAAGTTCCCAAACCCGTCCGCGTTGCCAGCGACCCCGCCACCGCCAAGGTCGCCACAGCTCCACGACGCGTTACCGGCAAAGCGGAGCGGCAGTGCACCCCAGCGAAGCCCGCATCTGCAGCCAAGCCGAAACGCAGACCCTCCGCCACGCCGAAACCCAGAAACTAGCTACCACAAAAGCCCAACGCCAGGAAGCAGCAACCCAAACCCGCCGCCAGGCTACAGCCGCAAGCTGCTGCCAGACCCAAGCCGAAGCGCAAGCCCGGCGCCAAGCCGGCAGCGCAAACTCAGCCCCCTGCGGACGTCCTCTATGACCTCCAGCCCCTGCCACCAAATGCCTGGCAACAGCAGCGTCCAGAACAGCGCCCCAGTACGACGACGCCTCCACCACCTTCATGGCGGAACGCGCAATCGCAGAAGCGCGGCGCACCTCATCCCAACTCCACCCGAGACCCGCACCAAAGGCCCACAGCCCCCCCCCCCCCCGCCCGCCCGGCCGGAGATACATAAGGGACAAACAGTGGCATCCCCCCCCCCCTACCTGCCCCCAGTGTCTGCCGACGTCCAGAAGATGCCTCGTTACCGCCGCCACCAAAGACCCCAACCCAACCCCGCGGCAGAGTCCGTATCCGCGTGCCCACGTGTCCGCGTCCACCCGCGCCCCGCCCACTGTCCGCCAACCTCCACAGCGTACAATTACGAGGACCCCCCCGGGCCCATCGCCGCCGGCAGTCCCCATGACCCCAGCGCGGGCATTCAACCCACGCCCACGCCCACACACAAGGCCAAAGACCCGCATGTGGACTGTAATGGCATCGCTGGACCCACAAGCAGCTGTGAGAGCTGCAGAAGAGGCCCCAGGCGGAGCACTCATTCGAGGGACTGGTCCACCGGCCTTGCAGGGAGACAACAGAGAACCGTCGGCTCCAGCCAGCGGGGGGATGGATGCCGCAGGCCGCATGGGAAGCGATGCTGGCCGATGCGCTCCATCCCCAGGGGGTCCACTCCTGTCAGCTCCCCGCACCCCAGGACCACCCGCACGTCCCCAGGCGCCCGCGGGAGACCCTGGAGGGGACACAGAAGGAAGGAATGCGCCTGGCACTCCCCCACACACAGAGACACCTTTTCCACCCCGTAGGCGCCGACGCACAGATACCGGGAGCACCAACACCGCCCCGCCCTGCAGCACCCCAGGAACCCCGTGTGCCGCACAGCATGTGGTGCCCGACGCCCCTGCTGGCGGCCCGCCCGCCTAACCCCACGGGGGGTTACTTCCTGGGCCACACCCGGGTCACACGCCACCGACACTCTGTGCCACAACAGACTGCGGCACCTAGCGGCCCCGACTCCAGGCTACTAACCAGTCCGGCCCGCGAGCTAAAAGGAACTGCGAGCCACTGCGGCCCGCAACCGCCCCAACCAAGCCTGACATCGCCCGAGGCACCCGACGGGCCAGCAACATCCCCCATCCACCCGCCGAACTGCCCGAGATCCGACCCGCCCCAACGACCACGCCCAGCATGGCCCTCCGCAGTAACCCACTAACTATCCACTAGCCCGGCGGGAACTGCCAACTAACCGCCCACCGAGCCCCGCCCAGAGGAAGCCGCACAAACCAGGAGCCGCTGGACGCCAACGCACACGCTGAGGGGCACCCACCACGCCCGATGGCGCTTAACCCATGCCCGCAGCCGTCAAATCCGCCTAACCCGCAAAAACCGCCTGACCCTCTAATCACGCCCACGGAGCGGACGAATACGAGACACGCCCCACAGCCCCTAACCCTTCGAGCCTGACCCCCCCCACCGAGGCAGAAAAGTAGCCAGAGCGCACGCCTGAAACCATCACATCCGCCTAGCCTGCCAGCACCACCTGACCTGCGAGTCCCGCCCACTAGCCCCGCCCAAAGTGTAACAAAGACGCAAAGAGACGCCCAGCCGAACACACACTAACCCCCACCCTGTACATGATGACACGCGAGCCACGCGCTTGGGCCAAACCGCTGGGAGGATACCAGCAACACGCACCACAACAAGCTGCTGCACCGCTGCTCCAATTGCCCATGCCTGTGCCTGCAGTGTTCACGCGCCCCTTTTCCCCTTCTCCTGTTTTTAAAAAAAAAGCAAAAACAAAAAGAAGAGAGCATCAAGCAGGCAATAATGAAAAAAGAGAAAGAAAAAGGGGGGTCGGACCCCAACGAAGACACCAACACCATGTGCGTGCCGCACACAAGGCGCAAACTGTGAACAAGCGCCAAGTGACCACGGGCACCACATGCGCGTACACACCTAGGGCACCAGAGGAACAGGGCACAACAAACCGCAGCCGGAGGGTCGGATGCACTGGGGCAACCGAGCCGACCCGCCAGGCCAGTAGATGGACCGGTACTGCATGGCCACTGACCCAAGGGCGGTCAAGCTGCATCCGGGACATTACAAACGTCACCTGGAGCCATGGCAACAACCGTTGACAGGCGAGCCGGCACACAGCCCAGGAGGGGGTCGCCTGCCAAGCAGCGCGGCCCCGCAACTCGAGCCACAGACAGGGTTGAGGCGGTTGTACCGGAGACTTGAGGGAGCAATAGCCTCTGTGGTGAGAGATATCCCACAAGGCTGGGCAGCCCCCCTGATCTGCCGCCCGCAGCAGGGGGCATGTGACCCCACTCACAAACACATGTGAGAACACCCTGCCACCCGGGACACCTGGACGGGGTGGCCGCAACTCTGCCTTCCGAAGCGCCTGCAGGAGCGGCTCTAGAGGCACCTGAGGTAGGGCAGCGGGAGTGACAGGATGTTCCCTTGATAAGACCTTCTTCCTGCATTGTCAAAGGAGGCATCCCCCGCTCCCGAAGATACCTACCTACCTACCTACCTAAACAGCAACAAAGGTAAACAGGAGTAAAGGCAAAAAAAGGAGACATCAAAGGCAGTGTACTCTCACTCGATCGTGATTAGGTTGATTGTCTCCGCTTGCCACCACAGCCAGGACAGGGGGCAATATTCTCCCCTCACATAGGATTTTATGACGTCCGAAAATCCCAAAACCTGCAGCATAAAAAAAAACACCCTTTTGAGTAGTTAGCATGCTGCAAATTGTGTTTGGGCGATCTGTGTCCCCGTACAACATGCTTTTTTGCATCCAGCACCCTCAAAATAGGGGTGGGGAGGTCTTCAACTGCTTTGCTGAGGCCAAAAAACACAATTTTTCACCAAAAAGCGGCCATTTTTTGCCGTTTTTTCCATGAAAAATGGCAAATTTTGGTGCATACGCATGCTGTAAATTGCGTTTTTGTGATCTGTGTGCCCCTACAACCTGCTTGTTAGCATCCAGCACCCTCAAAATAGGGGGGGGGGTCTTCAACTGCTTATCTGAAGCTAAAAAAAACTCAATTTTTGGCCAAAAAATAACCATTTTTGGCCGTTTTTTTCATGAAAAATGGCAAATTTTGGTGCATACGCATGCTGTAAATTGTCTTTTCGTGATCTGTGTCTGCCTGGAACCTGCTTTTTCGCATCCAGCACCCTCGAAATAGGGGGGGGGGTCTTCAAATGCTTGTCTGAGGGCAAAAAACTCAATTTTCGACCAAAAACGGCCATTCTTGGCCGTTTTTTCATGAAAAATGTATGCTGTAAATTGTGTTTTCGTGATCTGTGTCTCTCTAGAACCTGCTTTTTTGCATCCAACACCCTCAAAATAGGGCGGGGGGTTTTCAATTGTTTGTCTGAAGCCGAAAAACTCAGCTGTTGACCAAAAAGCGGCCATTTTTTGCCGTTTTTTCATGAAAAATGGGAAATTTTGGTGCATATGGATGCTGTAAATTGTGTTTTCCTGATCTGTGTGTGCCTAAGACCTTTTCTTTCGAATCCAGCACCCTCAAAATAGGGGGGAAGTCTTCAACTGCTTGGCTGAAGGCAAAAAAAATCAAATTTTTGACCAAAAAACTCCCTTTTTTGGCCGATTTTGGAACGAAAATGGTCTTCAACCGCTTGTCTGAGGCCAAAAAACTCAACTTTTGACCAAAAAACGGCCATTTTTTGGACGTTTTTTCATCGTTGGGCAAGATGCGAGAAAAGTGCACGTAAGCGCCGGCATGGGTTCGATGAAACATTGGGTGACTGGGTGGTTATAAAATGTCTAAAACGTAAGAGATGAAAATGATTGTAATAATGTGCTAACACGGAGAAATGCAATGCAACCAAAACAGCCAAAGTGGATCCTATTTGCCATGGTCATATATTTACCTATCATGCGAACAGTATGCTGCTACGTGCGCCCACTGGAAGTAGTCAACGAAGAATAACCCATGCGTGCATGAATGCAATGAATGCATACACGAGTTAACATTATTGCCGCTATTGAAAAACATGACAAAACAGACAGAAACTCAAAAATCATCTCTTGACCCCGATAAATCAAATATTGTCTGCAAACGTTGATTCCGACTCTGGTTGCGGCCCGAAAGCGGCGCGACAATCAATGAAATACAGATCTGTCGGTACATATCAGTACCGTACCACACTCCATCTGTATCTGTATCTGTATCTGTATCTGCATGTACAGTGCAACACTGTAGCTGTGACCGCAGCGCCCTTAAGAAAAAATCAGGTTAAGGAGGTTTTTCTTACTCCCCCTCAGACCTCACACTGGAAGTGGGGGTAACTACGGGGGCGCTGGTCTAAAAGCTCAAACAGACTACCCTGACAAGACATAACAAACTGTACAGACAGCTGACTGAGGACTGACAGGTGAACACCTGGCTGGACTGGACAACTGAAATCTGACTAAATAACTGTCATCTGACATCTTTGCGGAAACTGAGATAAGGCAAGGGGTATCCCTAAAGGTCCTCACACTCAGATAATTCCGGCAGACCCCCAAACCTTCAGAGTATCGCTGCAGGCGATAAGCGCTCCCCTGCTCGAGGTAGCTGATTATCCTATCAGTCCCATTGCCGGCTTCCTACTTGCCAGGGTCTGATCAGGCTCACTGAACTCAAACTGCAGGTATTCAGTTGGCTTGGTAGGGCCAAGGGATCGAGACAACGGTTACCAGGCCTGGAGCAGTCCGACGATTAGTCACCTTGGTCCAGTTACTCACTGACAAAGTGGCAGCTGGGATGGACATTGGAGTCCCAGGGCAAGACATCTGGAGACTCCCAGAAAGGTCGGCATCAGGTAAAATCAGGCAAACTCACCCCAAAACGGCGGAAACAACACAGGGCAATCCTCAGACCTACCCAGCACAATACCAGCTGCTTGCACCTAAAAACAAAAAGGCTATAAGCTGTCAAATCCACATACTTAGGCCCATGTAGAGTTCCAACAACATGCGTAAAAAGAAACAACCGCCAAGTATATACCCCCTGGGGGGCGGTACGCTCTTGCTGAAACACGCCAAAGGCAGGGCTAACACGCGCAAAGGCCTCTGAAACACAGAGCTGTCATACCGTCCAGCAATATACGTCAGGTCGCAGTTGCAGTGTCTCCAGTGAAGATAGAAACGGCTGCTCTCAGTGTGATATTGGTCACTAGACTAGGAGTCAGGAACAGATGACTGCGGAAGGTGATCGCATTTGCAAACCCGGACACCGCTGGAAAACTAGTTCCAATGGAAATGCTGGTCCCATACTCTATACCCTTAAGATATTTACCAGGCCTATCAGTCTACATCGGCCTCCCCGCAGCACCAGCAGCAGCCGTGCTCCACGTGTACCTCAAAACCGACTGTTGGCTCTGCTTTCAGCAGCGCGGCGTCACCAGCCACCAGCATTGCATGCTGCTCCAATGAAGAGGTGCGCAGATGTTACAGCTTTCACCTGGATTTCTGACTCGGGAACCGTATCTTGCGCAGTGGCAGCAGCTCCATGACCAGACTTTCTGCAGAGGGGCCAGTACCCTGCCTGATGCCACCAAAGTGGTATGCAGAGCGCACTGTGGCACTGCCACGCGGAAATACAGACTTTGGGCAGGACTGACAGAGCCGAGAGTGATAAAACAAGAGAAACACCTGCATAGGAAAAGCGCAGTGCCGACAGGAATGATCTCAAATATGGGGGTTGTAGGACTGCTCACTGGCCATTATCACCTAGGATTTTATGGGGTCCAAAAAATCCCAAAACCAGCTACAGTCAGAAATACTACTTTTTTTGTCAAATTATACCATAAAGAGCATATTTTCCGGTGTTAGCCCCCCCCCAACCCTCCAAATTGGATAAAATTCCAGCCTCAAATCGACAATGCAGGCTTGATTCCATCTAAAATCGGCCGTATCGGAGAAATATGACATTCACCACCTAGTTGCGAATAGCAGCTTTTGTATAGCTCCAACCATACATGTTTGTTTTTGGCAAAAAATACGGTTTCTTGGTGATGCTGGCTCCGGAACCCTTGATCATTTGCTCCAAAAGAATGTGAAACACGGTTTTTTGAGTCCAGCACCCTCAAAATATGGTATGGGGCCCTACCTGTGACCATTCAGGCCCCGAAAACACTGTTTTGGGCCAAAAAATGGCTTTCTTTGGCCATTTTTGGCCAAAAAATGCATTTTTTTTGGTGATGGCGGCCCTGAAACCCTTGATTATCTGCTCCAAACCTTGCAAAACACGTTTTTCCGAGTCCAGCAACCTGAAAATAGGGTATGGGGCCCTACAACTGACCACTCAGGCCCCAAAAACACTGTTTTAGGCTTGAAAATGGCATTTTTGTGCCATTTTTGGGCTAAAAAAGCGGTTTTTTTTGGTGATGGCGGCTCCGAAACACTCAATAACTTGCTCCAAAACCTTGCAAAACACGTGTTTCTGAGTCCACCACACTCAAAATAGGGTATGGGGCCCTACACCTGACCACTCATGCTCCAAAAATGCTGTTTTGGGCCAAAAAATTGGCATTTTTTGGGCAAAAAAAGGGGTTTTTTGGTGATGGTGGCTCCGGAACCGTTGATTTCTTGCTCCAAAACACTGCAAAACACGCTTCTCCGAGTCCATCACCCTCAAAATAGGGTATGGGGCCCTACCTGTGACCACTCAGGCCCCAAAAACACTGTTTTAGGCCAAAAAATGGCTTTTTTTGGCCAAAAAATGTGTTTTTTTTGGTGATGGCGTCCCTGAAACCCTTGATTATCTGCTCCAAAACCTTGCAAAAAACCTTTTCTCCGGAAACCAGCACCCTGAAAAAAGGGTATGGGGCCCTAGAACTGACCACTCAGTCCCCAAAAACGCTGTTTTAGGCTACAAAATGGCATTATTTGGCCATTTTTGGGCAGAAAATGCGGTTTTTTTTTGTGATGGCGTCTCCGAAACACTCAATGATTTGCTCCAAAACCTTGCAAAACACGTTTTTTTGACTCCAGCACCCTCAAAATAGGGTGGGGGGCCCCACAACTGCCCACTCAGGCCCCAAAAACACTGTTTTGGGGAGAAAATGGCATTTTTTGGCCATTTTTGGGGCAGAAAATGCGGTTCTTTGGTGATGGCGGCTCCAAAACAATCGATAACTTGCTCCAAAACCTTGCTAAACACTTCTTCTCGAGTCCAGCACCCCCAAAATAGGGTGGGGAGCGCTACAACTGCCCACTCAGGCCCCAAAAACAAATGGGCTTTTTTTGGCCATTTTTTGGGCCAAAAATGCGGTTTTTTGGTGATGGCAGCTCCGAAGAAACTCGATTACTTGCTCCAAAACCTTGCAAACCACTTTTTCTTGACTCCAGCACCCTCAAAATAGGGTGGGGGGCCCTATAACTGACCACTCAGGCCCCAGAAACACTGTTTTAGGCCAAAAAATGTCTTTTTTTGGCCATTTTTGGGCAAAAAATGCGGTTGTTTGGTGATGGCGGCTCCAAAAAATTCGATAACCAGCTCCAAAACCTTGCAAAACACGTTTCTTTGAGTCCAGCACCCTCAAAATAGGCTGGGGAGCCCTACAACTGACCACTCAGGCCTCAGAAACACTGTTTTAGGCCAAAAAATGGCTTTTTTTTTGCCATTTTTGGGCAAAAAATGCGGTTTTTTTGGTGATGCCATGCAGCGGTCAGTCAGTGATGCGGTTACCATACATAATGAGGCAAAGTGAAGTGAAAACGACGATATCAAGGAGGCATAGACGATATCAAGACACAGCCTCATGCGGGAGGCATGGCAGATATGCAGGATTTTGATGTTTTCTGAACCAGATTTTTCGGCCAATAGATGGTGCAGTTCAACATTCTCCCCGCACAGGTGTTCTGTTTTTTCCTGAGACACACTGCTTGTGCGTCGATCAACGCACTAAATCTGTTAAGCCCTACTTCGAGAGGGGGCAGCTGTGAAGTAGGAACAGGCACAATCTCAGGAAGGGCCCTGAGTAAATACGCATGCGGCATCTGCAGACCTTTGTCGTATTGAAATATTCAGCAAAGCAATCTTACCGATAGACAAAAATCAATGCCAAGCAATAGCGAATTCCTACTGTACGAAATGAGAACTGTTTTAATAAATGTTTCAAAAGCAATTGCCGATTGCCCATCCCCATTCCTCCCCATTCCATTGGGCGCCCCACTGTGCACCACTTCGGATTCCTTGCGAGCTGCTTCCAATTCCTTGCGAGCTGCCTCGGCAGCTGATGCAGCCGCTTCCTTATCAGCGGCATCCTTGTTCGCCTTCTCCAAATCCGAGGCGCTGGCCTTCGCCTTGCGCAACTCATCGCCGCGTGCCTTGCGCTCCTTCTCCAACCCAATCTGCACCCGCCGAAGCTCTTTGGCCGTCTGCTCGGCCTTCCTCTGTGTGGTGCGGGCTGCCGTCACGTCTGTCTTGGCACGGCTGCGCTCGGTCTTCACGGCAGCGTCTGTGCGGCCTCGGATCTCGCTCTACACGAAGGCCTCATCGAGCTATGCCGGGGGCTCTGGCCTGGCCCGTAGTGCCCGCGGCTCCACCGGCACTTGAGGGGCACGACATGGTGGCTGAAGCTCGGCATCTACCACCTGGAAAATATAGGGGAGAGAGAAGGATGCAGAAGGATGCAGAAGGAGGTTGTGCAGGGGCTGGGCAAGAACAACTGCAGCATTTCATACTGACCAATGAGTTCATGTACCACCGGTTTTATTGGAAGAAGCCGGACCCAATCAGAATTCCTACAGTTTTTCCCATGGGTTGAATGCACTAGGGTTCATACAATTTTTGGCAAAGCACTCATCACAAATACAGGGGCGTGAAACTAAATATTTTCTGCACACAAGTGTATGCATGCATGCAATGGACAATCACAAACTTCTTGTCACGGAGCCATTTGGGGGCATATGTGTACACAATGCACAGCAACACCAAACCGTCTTGGATTCTCTACCGTCTCTGCATCAATGGAGGCTCTGGTTACCACGACTCAAGAGCAAAGCAAACGAGGCACATGCAAAAGAGCCAAGTGGCCCGAGCGAAAGCTTTCGAAAAAAAATAGACACTCAGAAAATGAGCAAGGGGTCAGCAATGTCAACAGAACACAATTTGTGTGACAGTACCTCCCGTGGTGCATCAAATGCTGTTGGCAATGCAATTGCTGGGTCTCTGAATTGCAACAATGCGCTACAAAGGACTGTGATGCCTCCTCTTCTCTGGCCCAATACGGTCCAAGAGACCTTTCCCGGGATGCCTTTAGTCTGCTCGAGTACATGCCTTGGAAAGGGAACTTGTGCAAATCGTAGGTAGCCTTGGCCGTCACCTCACGAACAAGGTCGTCAAGCAACCTTGCCGCAGCTGGGTTCTCCATCAAGACCAACGGTTGCAATCGAAGTCCCAACAATTCCCAATGGAACTTGCCTTGGCTCCACTCAAACATGGCTTGTAGATAAGGGTGTTGGGAGGCATCTTCAGTGGTACTATGCGTGGCTCCCCCAAACCTGCTGCAATCTCACGCTTCAACTGCATCCACAGTTCCTTTGCGGTGCTGCTCTTCGTATGCCAAAGCCTGAAGCGTTGTAGTACAGCACGCATTGACCCTTGATCCCAATCCTTGGTGTCGTTGATTGCTTCAACACCTTTTCTGTTGAGCTCGCAAGCCGCCAGAATGTCTTGAGACGCAAATCCGAAGGCACCCCCAAGCATCAAATCAAGAAAGAAAATGTAAACCCCAGATTGTCACACGACTAAGAGCACCACGCAATCCGCCGTCGGAGAAAGTAGTGGAGAATCTGTTGTCCATGGTACAGCAAAAGTGACATGGGCAAAGTTTATTGATATTTGCAAGGAGAATAGCATTGGTGCGTACCGCGGTAGAGTCACCAAGCTGAAAGAGAAATTGGTGAACAACGTAGATGGGGTACATTTGTCGACAAGAAAGGTGCAGCTTGATTCATGGCGAGCTGTCGCTTTGTACCTACAATTAGCAAACCGAGACAGATTGCATCTACCTGGTGATTACCCACGTTACCTGGTGCGTTTATTGACAGGGCGAAGGTTGATGCGTATGAGCTGCTCGGCTGTGTGAGCATTTGCCTAACTTTGCCCTTTACACGCCAGCCCCATCGCTTGGATTCTATACTGCGAGTTGGGCAGTACATTGAGAAGAAGAATCCCAATCAGTTGCACCTACACATAGACCGTTGGGACTTGTAGAAGTCTTAAAGGCAGCAAGGGATGGCGAACTGGATGGACATCGTTACCGCAATGTACATTACCCCGATTGGGGTTGTTTGGGAGAGCTACTTACATTGGAGCAACCGGGACATCCCAATGCTTGTGTGTGTCTGGTGCCCGGGGAAGACTGGAAACTCTTCGGATACAATCCTCAACCAGAGCGGCCCTTGAGTTTCTTTCCCACCCCTCTAGCGGACTACTTCCAGATCTTTGATTCGGACCTTGATGTGGGGTACGATGTGTCACATTGTACAAAGGAGGTTGTGGTCAATATGGGCTTACATGGCATAGATCTTTGGTTACAAGACCAACATGCCAAGCACCCGGGCTAGTGCCCGCGGGAATGATACAAGAATTCAGAGCGATATGCAAGAAGCACACCAAAGAGTCGCCGTATGTGCCACCACTAGAGCGTGGGCCGGGCAGCCATCCAAATCGATGGAAGCCGCGATGTTTTGTCATTCAGGATTTGTTGGGAAACCCCGTGTTTTGGCAAGAGGTCTATGAACTACTGCCAAAACAGGCTGATGGCCTGGAGGTTACTTCCGTCACTCCGCAACGTAGTTCCGTTCAGCAGGAGCCACTACAGTTCTACCTACGTGAACTGAGGAGACTTGCCCTACAGACGTCAAGGGCGTGGTTAGCATGCGGCGGAGTAAACCCCGTTTGAAATGTCCTATCGCAATGCAAGTGCTTCTCGAGGTTTAAGCCTTGAAGCTAGCATTTTGAGCGGAGTCACGGTTGGTGCCCATGAACTGCAACCCGGGCAGAAAGATAATAACTCTACCTAGGTACGTATGCACATGCCACAATATCTTGATCTTTGAACTCATTTGTGCTTGCTTCTGTTTGGTGCAGTGTGTCAATGCATGGGAAGGGTAACAATTTTCAGTGGTTCCTTTGCACGCCGACGGCATGTCTCCTTAGTGAAGATAATACAATCATGCCTATTGCAGAACTCAGAACTCATTTGTGGCTTGCTTCTGTTTGGTGCAGTGTGTCAATGCATGGGAAGGGTAACAATTTTCAGTGCTTCCTTTGCATACCGACGGCATGTCTTCTTAGTGAAGATAATACCATCACGCCTATTACAGACGCGTACTTCCTATCAGAGGCAGCACAGTGTAAGAAATACACACTCAGTGACCTCGTAGATCATGTGGACCCGAAACACACAGCGGCCCAGCAAGTTGTTACTACCCGGGCGTTTTGTTACCCTATGGTGGGTCATTTAAGGGAGAAGAACACACCTTACAACCCATACAAACGCAGCTTGTATGCGCTCACGTACAAGGGGGATTCCTTTTTGTTTTTTGAGACAGGCAGTGCCAAGGGAGTGTGGCTCTGACCATTACAGCATTTGCAAATCTAATGATGACTAGTGACCAACTTGAACAACTTGAAATCACACACACGGGCAGCAATAGCACTTCAATCAACATTTATTTGTTCAAAAGTGTAAATGTAGCTGTTTTGGGCCTTTTTTAACACCCTCCGGGCCCTAACCCTAACCCTAACTAAAGAGCATGCAGGGTCACAAATTGTTGCTTGCCTAGCCTCACCTAGCACTCGGGACACATTTCATCAACTTGAAATCACACGAAAGCGCGACCGTATCACTCTAATGAACATTTGTGTGTTCAAAAGTGCAAATATAGCTCTTTTGGGCCTTCTTTTGCACCATCCGGACCGTAACCTTGAGTAAAGGGCATGCACGGGCACAAATCATTGCTTGCCAAGCCTCACCTGGAACTAGGGACACATTTCATCAATTTGAAATCACACGAAAGCGCAACCGTATCACTTTAATCAACATTATTGTGTTCAAAAGTGCAAATATAGGTGTTTGGGGCCTTTTTTGGCACCCTCCAGGCCATAACCTTGAGTAAAGGGCATGCACGGTCACAAATTGTTGCTTGCCAAGCCTCACGTAGCACAGCCGACAAAGGTGATCAATTTGAAATCACACGAAAGCACGACTGTATCACTTTAATCAACATTTATGTGTTCAAAAGTGCAAATATAGCTGTTTTGGGCGTTTTTTGGCACCCTCCGGATTATTATCCTGGGTAAAGGGCATGCACGGGCACAAATCATTGCTTGCCAAGCCTCACCTAGCACTAGGGGCACATTTCATCAATTTGAAATCACACGAAAGTGCGACCGTATCACTTTAATCAACATTATTGTGTTCAAAAGTGCAAATATAGCTGTTTGGGGTCTTTTTTGGCACCCTCTGGGCCATAACCTGGAGTAAAGGGGATGCACGGTCACAAATTGTTGCTTGCCAAGCCTCACGTAGCACAGCTGACAAAGGTGATCAATTTGAAATCACACGAAAGCACGACTGTATCACTTTAATCAACATTTATGTGTTCAAAAGTGCAAATATAGCTGTTTTGGGCGTTTTTTGGCACCCTCCGGATTATTATCTTGGGTAAAGGGTATGCATGGGCACAAATCATTGCTTGCCAAGCCTCACCTAGCACTAGGGACACATTTCATCAATTTGAAATCAGACGAAAGCGCGACCGTATCACTTTAATCAACATTATTGTGTTCAAAAGTGCAAATATAGCTGTTTGGGGCCTTTTTTGGCACCCTCCGGGCCATTAACCTTGAGTAAAGGGCATGCACGGTCACAAATTGCTGCTTGCCAAGCCTCACGTAGCGCAGCTGACAAAGGTGATCAATTTGAAATTACACGAAAGCACGGCCGTATCACTTTAATCAACATTTACGTGTTCAAAAGTGCAAATATAGCTGTTTTGGGCGTTTTTTGGCACCCTCCGGATTATTATCTTGGGTAAAGGGCAGGCACGTGCACAAATCATTGCTTGCCTAGCCTCACAGAGTACTAGGGACAAACTTGATCAATTTCAAATCTCGTGACACCACAAGGACATCATCAAAATGACCAATTATGGCCCAAAAGTGGCAAAAATGGGCAAAAATGGTCGTATTTTGGGTTTATCTGGACATCCGGTAAACCAATCGACGTGATTTCAATACAGCAGCTAGATAACGTCGTATGTTACCGATTGCGCTATCTAAATCGGGGCAGATGCGCACAGATTTGGCACAAATCACCAAAACCGCGGCAAAATTGGGTTGCGGCGGGCCGTAAATCGCGATCGCGGCAGTTTTTGGACGATTCAGTTACCGGATTCCGGTACCTCATAAAATCCTAGGTGTCTGGGGTAACACTACCTGGAAAGGGAAAATTGGACACTCAAAGGTGACACAGACGGAAAACTGCAGGACGGATAATGGTAACCTCAGACACAACAGCTGAAGACAGAGGTACCATGTATGCCAATTCTGGAAACATAGAATTTCCCGAAGCACGCGCAACTGAAAAATACATTGACAAAAGGAAGAAATCCTGTTGACGACCCACTGCTGACTGTCTGCGAATAAAGTGCAGGGTTTGGCGTTTACAGACCCTCACTTTAGAAACCAAGTATGACCGTACCTCTTCAGTACACTGCAGATTAACTTAGAAATCACTACTGCTGATCATCTGCAGACGGTTTGCTAGGGGCAGGTGGGTACTACTGAGTTGACTGGAGACCAATGGCGGAATACATTGCCAACCGAGTCATACCCCCCGGGGTGTCAGTGGTCATGATTCCATGCACACGTTCGGCAAAGGGGTCATTTTTTCCCTGTAGGTCTCCCTCGTCAGTACATCTCCTCCTGTCATTGTCGCAGCCCATCCCTATCATTCTCCTAGCACAAAAGCCTTACATGCACATCACAGACTCAGCCAGTCCAAGAAATCAGTTACAACGCCACTAAGTGCGGCAAACTTACGTGTATGTTTACACATACACTGTACCTCAGGTTCACTACAAGGTGCTACTCAGTCTGGCTGCTACTCAGTCATGCTCTCACAGGGATCTAACCAGACTACCTGCAGTAGGCTGTCTTGCAGGCCTAAGGCTTTATCTGTCTGGCTGACTAAGGCTAAGCTATAGCACTACAGTAAGGTCATTTATGTCCATTGGATTCCAGGGGTTACTCACCTAAAGGTGGTTTCTGTGACACTCAGGTGTACTCGTATATTACTCCTCAAATAATACACAGTACAGCACCAGAGGCTACGACATCCATGTTGCTATACAGACGGGCTTCCTGTACTTGGGTTACAGCAAATATACTCAGATACATAGTAGGCTGCATTCGGTTACCCAGTGGTTGTGAATAAATGTAACTTAAGTAGTGCGGGGTATGGATAAAAGGCTCACACGTAGGGGTACTCATCCTTCCAGGGTCACAGAACGTCATCACCGGGGTATCAAGTACTTCACCTGCACACAGCAGTCAGTTGCAATTACAGAGGAGTGGCGACAGTGATCGTCTCTCGACCCTGTCTCACGTACACCATGCCTGGGCCTTCGAACTGGCCTTCAGGACGTTACAAAAGATTGCCTCGAGGGCAAACTAGGAAAGGTCATATCAGAGCAGTCACAGGGCAGAATCATACACAGCTCCTTCTTCTAACACAAAGCAACATTTACGGCCCGGCCAAGGCCCCAGACTGGCATCGAGATGGTCCAGGAAAATCAGTTCAACGCTGAGATTGAGTATATACAGCAAGGAGGGGAATAGAAACAGATACGCTCTTGCTTAAACACGCCAAAGGCAGGGCTAACACGGGCAATGGCCTCCGAAACACAGAGGTGTCATTCCGTCCAGCGATATACGTCAGGTGCCAGTTGCAGTGTCTCCAATGAAGATAGAAACAGCTGCCTTCAGTGTGATATTAGTCACGTGACTAGGAGTCAGGAACAGAACACTGCGGAGGGTGATCGCATTTGCAAACCCAGACACCGCTGGAGAACTGGTTCGAATGAAAATGCTGGTCCGATACTCTATACCCTTAAGATGATTACCAGGCCCATCAGTCCACATCAGCCTCCTTGCAGCACCAGCAGCAGCCTTGCTCCACGTGTACCTCAAAACAGACTGTTGTCTCTGCTTTCAGCAGCGGGGCGTCACCAGCCACCAGTAGGGCAAGCTGCTCCCATGAAGGGCTGCGCAGATGTTACCGCTTTCACCTGATTTCCGACTGGGGAACGGTTTCTTGCGCAGCGGCTGAAGCACCGAGGCACCAAGGCCAGCAGCAGCGGAGGGGGACAGAGCGCGGGCAGAGGACGGCGCGACACAGGGCAGGGAGCCGGGAAGGGGACAGGGCACAGGAAGGGCGCGCAGGGGCGCGGGCAGGGCGCCAAGGTGCATGGAGCGGAGCGAGGGACAGTGGGCGAGCGCGGGCACAGCCAAGGGTATGGGCACGGGCACGGGACGGGCACGGGCGCCGGCAGTGCAAGCCAGGGCATGGGAGACAGGGGGCGGGACCCACGGCACAGGCAGGGGGACAGAGGTGTGGGAGCCAGAAGGGGACCCAAGGGCAAGGGCAGGGGCGCCGTGGGCCCCCAGAGACAGGCAGGACGGGGCATGGAAGCCCGGGGGGGAGGGCGGAGCAAAGGTAGAGGGCGGGGGGCGGGGCGCCTCGCAGCCGGACGTGCAGCCGGTGAGGTGCATCCCCCCCAGCATCCCATAAATGCTGGCGCACCACACCCACCACCACCATCACCACCACGCCCACCTCTACAACATCGACCCCGACGCCAGAGAACTCATCCCCCCACAACCCCCACGACCCCAGCACCTGCCAACCCCCCCCTGCGCCGAGGGCGGAGCCGGCGCGGATGGCCTCGGCGGGGGGGGGAGGGGGGCGCGGCGCCTGCGCCGCAGGCACAGGGGCCGCAGGAAGAGCCGGTGCGAGGGGCAGGGGGGGCCCGGCCCTGGGACCGGGACTGGGGCACGGTCCCGGACCCTCTGGGGGATGAGGCCCTCCCCCTGGTGGTGGAGGTGTACTGGTGGTTGAGCTGGGCCTGCTCGGGGACCACCAGGGGGATGAGGAACCGGCCTCTCGATGCCGTGCTCCTCCGGAGGGACAGAGGAAACCGGGAGGTACCCCTTGGGGGATGGGCAGCCCCAGAGGACCACGAGAGGGTCCTCCGGTCAGTGATCCGGGCAGCATGGCCCGACAGGGAGCCGACGGGACCGGCCTGCCTGGAAGGGGGGCCGGTGCTCCGCATCACGGATGCAGACGCCAACAACTGGCTCCCCTGGGCCTTGCGCAACGCCTTCGGCCACTGGCGCTACTGCCGGCGAAACCCGCCACCGCCACAGCCCCAGCCCCTGCACAAGCGGCGCCGCAGGTGACGCCCCCCCACGATACGGCCTGACAGAGGAGCGCGCGCAACCTGCCAAGGGAGGGACGGCGGAGACAACGAGTACGGGGGGAAACCCACTGCCCCGCAGCCCACTAACCGCTGACCGCTGACCCTCACGGCCGCCCCCGGACCGCCAGCGCCGTGTGGCGAAGGCGGGGGTGGCAGGAAACCCCAGCGAGGGCCTGCACGAGGGTCCGGCTCTCGCAAGGTAGATGGGGGCGGGGGAAGAGTGCGACTCCCCAGCCAACGGCTGGTCACCGAGCGGGAACCGCCAGGCCGCCCCCCCACGGCCGTCAGGGGGCGGCGCCAGGGGACCAGAGAGCCCCCTCCTCCCCCCCCCCCCCTCTCCCTCAGGCCCAAGAGCGGATGGAGGGGGGCCGAAGAGACAGCGGCCCCGCACCCCCCCCGAAGAGGCCGCTGCATACAGGCTTGGGGAGCACCGCGGCTGCAACAAGCGCCCCTGGTGAACCGACCGCACGCTCCCGCCCTACCCGCTGCCGACCGACGGCGGACCGGCGGCGCCGCGGACGGCGCACACGGAGCGTCTCCTTCAGAGGCCGGCCTGGGGAAGGCGGGGGTGCGAACCAGGGCGAGGGGATCACTCCCCCCCTTGCTCCCCCCCCAGTCGCAATGACCCATTGGCGGCCGACCGGGCCGCGCCCGACGCCCACGGCTGCCCGGCAACCCCCACGGCACGAGTATACCCCGGGGGGGCGCACCAGAGAGGACGGATGGCAGGCGCGGGGCGGCGGAGCGGCCCCCCCACCCCCCCCTCCCCGCTCCCCTCCCGGCTTGAGGACTGCAGGAGCGCCAACCCTCCGGCCCCCCGGAGCCGAGGGGACGCCCCCCCTCCCCGAGAAGGGACCGCGACGCGGGGGGGGGGGGGCGCAGCTGGACCTGCACGGGGCGCCCCCCAGCGCCCCCAGCCGCCTGCTCCCGCGGGGGTCGCGGCCGACGGGCGAGCCCGCACCAGCGCGCTGGGGCGGCGCGCTGACCAAGCCCGGGGCCGGCACAGTATGGGGGCCGCGCCCCCCATGACCCCCCCATGACCATTGCCCATTCGGGGAGGGCAGAGGGAGGGTTCAGGTCTGAAGGGGCCCCCGGGGAGGCGGTCCACGGGCCGCCCCTCATCCCCCCACCCCCCGCCACTCTGTCGGCCAAACGTTCAGCCACCACAAAGCGGGGGTGCAGGCCGTGGGCTGGTTCCCCTTGGGGACCAGGAAACTGGGGAGCAGACTTTGTGCTGCCCCTACCCCCCCCCAAAGAGAAACGGGGCGGGACCAAATAGAGACCCCCCCGCCTGCCCCGAGCATGCCCTCGCACCCTCACTGCAGGCCGGCACATGGTGAAAGAGGTCCCTCCCCTCGCGGAAAAGGGGCGGACGCTGAATGACGAGTATGTCGGGATCTGGGACCCGCATGGTAACCCAGCAGGTGGTCCTCCCCTCCAAAACAAGTGAACACCATGGGCCAATGAACGTACGGGTAGACCCATCCACCACTCAACCCCCCCAGCCTGCGCCCCCGACAGGAGGGCTGCACGGAGTCGGCGCCCTCAGGGCCTGAAAAGTGGAGGCTGTGAAGGGCTCACAGCTTGACCGCTGTGGGCATCCCTAGGGCGACCTGCCAAGGGAACCTCCAGGTGTGCACACGCCCCTCAAACTTCATCACAGACGCCTAGGCCAGCACAGCCCCGTGCACCGTAGTGCAGTTGTGGGCGACCGCTGGAGGCCAGACAGCCACCTGCCGACCCCTGCCCCCTACCCCCCCCTTCCCTCTGAGAGGCCAGTCCGGTGGTGTGCCCTACGGGCCCCTAGGACTAACGGGGCTGCAGCGCCGCACCCGGGAACCTTCCCGGGCAGGTCCCAGGGCAGGGAAGCGCTCAGTGTGCGTAGGGACCCTTCCACCTGCCAGCAGCGCCTCAGGCCGTGGGAGTGTGGGACCCAGCTGGTACAGCACCGCACCTGTGCCAACAGGCAGTCAAGGAGCGCGGGTCCCCCCCAGTCGTGCCCGGCGCACACCCGTCCCCACACGCAGTCGTGGGATTGGCGGGCAGCGTGTCTCTGTGACCAGGAGGATACCATGCCCTGGCCCACTACTCCCCAGTGGGCTCAGCGTCGGGCTCCCATGGCCTGCCGCAGCGGGCCTGGAGCACCAGGCCACACTTGCCCCCCTCACGCAAGGCCCAGCCCCCGCCCACACCCCTGCCTGCGCGCGCGCCTACACACAGGACGACAACATCTTCCGCCCACCTGCGCTGCGGTGGGGTCTTGTGGCTGTCGATAGTCCGCTCGGCCTTGGAACCGGACAGTCAGGTTGTTCAGCCTCGTGGTGGGGCAGGGAAGGAAGCCCACACCCGAGGGCCTGCTCCTGCATGAGGCCGCCAGCCGAACCCAATGCAACCCCACCCCGGACAGGCAGGCCGCACCCGGTGCACAGGGCGGCCCCGCGACCCCGACCGAACGCGCACGCCGGGGGGGAATGCGCCAACAACGAGAGGGGGGCCAGGGTAGGGAAACGCGGGCCGCCCCCCAGAGGGGGAGCAGGGAGGCCGCGGCGCGATCCCCCGCCCTCCACCCCCCTCGCCGGCCCGCAAGGCGCGGGGGCGCCGGCCCCCACCCCCCCGAGGGAGAGGGGATGGTCCCCCCTCCCCCCGGTGGGACCGCGACGCCCGAGAGGGGGGCCGGAGCACGGCCTGCCCCGCCGCCCCAGCCGCCGGCTCCCACAAAGACTGCGGGGAACAAGCGAACCCGCGCCAACGCGCCAGGACGCCACATGGACCGCAGCCTGAGAAGGCGGTCGAGCACGAACCGGAGCGGTATGGGGGGCACGCCCCCCATGACCAGAACGACGCCAGTGACAACCGCTTTGTTGCCTGCCCAGGGAAAGCAGAGGGACGCAACGAGGCAGAGCAACCCCCCGCCCCACTGGCCCCCCCGGTCGCACAAACGGGGGGCGCGGCGCACGGGCCGCCCCCCCCCCCCGCCCCGCCCCCCAGCACAATAACGCCCCGGACCCGCCCCACGGGGGGCGCACAACCCCAAGCCAGGGGGAACCGGAACCGGGCCGCCGCCCCCCAAGCACGCCAGACGGAGCAAGGGACCGGGGCAGGACACCCGGAGGGGCACGGACCGCTTGGAACAGCCCTACCAGCGCCCAGCGCCGGGACCGCGTGAGGTGCGCACGCCACACCACCAAGGGGGGGGGAAGCGGACGCCGCAGGAGCGCGAGCGCACACACACGCAAAGGGCACGCGGGGACTACCAGAAAGGCAACTGGACCGAGCTTGCGGAACCCACAGACCGCGTGGAATGGCGTACCAGCGAGCGAGCGTAGGGAACACCTGGACAGAACGGCCCGCCACACACAGCGCGGGACACGTGGGGCGGGAAGGGGGAAACAGGAGGGACACAACACCAAGTACCGGCCCGAGCCCCCCGAACCGGCCGCGAGGGCCGCGCACACACGGACGGGGTACTGCCCCCGCCAAGGCAGTAGTGGCGCGCTGCGCCACGTCCCAACCCCTAAGCTAGGCAGCCGCCGCGCCAGCCCAAGGGGGACCCACTGGCGACAAGCTAGTAGCACGTGCCCGGCAGCGCCGGCGCCCCGGGTGACCACGCATTAGGGGGGCGACGTGGTGGGTAAGCGCCCGCAGCCACAGCTGCGAATTGATGCACTGACCGGGGAGTGGCGAAATGGGGAAGCCGGGGAGGGACGGGGCTCCGAGCACTGTGAACCCGGGGTACTCCGCCACAAGGCAGGAGGTCCGTCTTGGAGGGCCCCCCACTAGGACCCGGTGGGGAGGATAACACCTGGCCCGACCATGTGGCCCCCCGGGGCCGAAAGGCGTCTATTACCCGCAAATTCAAACCTCAAACCTCAAACCTCTTGCGCAGCGGCGGCAGCTCCCTGAAGAGACCTTCTGCAGAGGGGCCAGTACCCTGCCTGGTGCCACCAAAGTGGTTAACCAACTAATTGCAGAGCGCACTGTGGCATTGCCACGGGGAAATACAGACTTTGGGCAGGGTTGACAGAGCCGAAAGTGATGAAACAAGAGAAACCCCTGCATAGGAAAAGTGCAGTGCCGACAGGAATGATCTCCAACATGGGGGTTGTAGGACTGCTCGCTTGCCATTGTCTGGGGTAACACGACCTGGAAGAGGAAAATTGGACACTCAAAGGTCACACAAACTGAAAACTGCAGGACGGACAATGGTAACCTCAGACACGACAGCTGAAGACAGAGGTACCATGTATGGCAATTCTGGAAACATAGAATTTCCCGAAGCACGCTCAACTGAAAAATACATCCTGAAAAGGAACAGACCCTGTTGACGACCCACTGGTGACTGTCTGCCACCAAAGTGCAGGGGTGGACGTTTACAGACCCTCGTTTTACAAACCAAGTATGACCGTACCTCTTCGGTACACTGCAGATTAACTTAGAAGTCACTACTGCTGATCATCTGCAGACGGTTTGCTAGGGGCAGGTGGGTACTACTGAGTTGACTGGACACCAATGGCGGAATACATTGCCAACCGAGTCATACCCCCCGGGGTGCAGTGGTCATGACTCCATGCACACGTTCAGCAAAGGGGTTATTTTTTGCCTGTAGGTCTCCCACGTCAGTACATCTCCTCCTGTCATTGTCCCAGCCCATCCCTATCATTCTCCTAGCACGAAATACTTACATGCACATCACAGACTCAGGCAGTCCAGGAAATCAGTTACAACGCCACTAAGTGCGGCAAACTTACCTGTATGTTTACACATACACTGTACCTCAGGTTCGCTACAAGCTGCTACTCAGTCCAGCTGCTACTCAATCATGCTCCCACAGCGCTATAACCGGACTACCTGCAGTAGGCTGTCTTGCAGGCCTAAGGGTTTATCTGTCTGGCTGACTAAGGCTAAGCTATAGCAATACAGTAAGGTCATCTATGTCCTTCGGATTCCGGGGGTTACTCACCTAAGGGTGGTTTCTGTGACACTCAGGTGTACTCGTATATTACTCCTCAAATAATATACAGTACAGCATCAGAGGCTACAACATCCATGTTGCTATACACACAGGTTTCCTGTACTGGGGTTACAGCAAATATACTCAGATACATAGTAGGCTGCATTCACTCACCCAGTGGTTGTGACTAAATGTAACTCAAGTAGTGCTTGGTAAGGCTAATAGGCACACATCGTAGGGGTACTCATCCTCCCAGGATCACGGACGGTCATCACCGGGGTATCAAGTACTTCACCCACACACAGTATCCAGTTGCAATTACAGAATAGTGGCGACAGTGGTCCTCTCTGGAACCTGTCTCACGTACACCATGCCTGGGCCTTCAAACTGGCCTTCAGGACGTTATAGAACACGCCTCGAGGACAAACTAGGGAAGGTCATATCACAGCAGTCACAGGGCAAAATGATACACAGCCCCTTTCTTTAACACAAAGCAACATTAACGGCCCGCCCAAGGCCCCACACTGGCATCGAGATGGTCCAGGGAAATCAGTTCAACGCTGAGACTGAGTATATACAGCAAGGAAGGGAGTGAATCATCGACCGGCGTGGATTGGAAACAGATACGCTCTTGCTGAAACACGCCGAATGCAGGGATAACACGGGCAATGGCCTCTGAAACACAGAGCTGTCATACCGTCCAGCGATATACGTCAGGTCCCAGTTGCAGTGTCTCCAGTGAAGATGAAAACGGCTGCCTTCACTGTATTATTAGTCACGTGACTAGGAGTCAGAAACAGAACACTGCGGACAATGATCGCATTTGCAAACCCGGACACCGTTTGAAAACTGGTGCCAATGAAAATGCTGGTCCCATACTCTATACCGTTAGGATGATTACCAGGCCTATCAGTCAACATCGGCCTCCCCGCAGCATCAGCAGCAGCCCTGCTCCACGTGTACCTCAAAACCGACTGTTGGCTCTGCTTTCAGCTGCGCGGCGTCACCAGCCACCAGCAGGGCAAGCTGCTCTCATGAAGAGCTGCGCAGACGTTACGGCTTTCACCTGATTTTCTGACTGGGGAACGGTTTCTTCCGCAGCGGCGGCAGCTTCCTGAACAAACGTTCTGCAGAGGGACCACCAAAGTGGTTTGCAAAGCGCACTGTGGCACTGCCACGGGGAAATACAGACTTTGGACAGGGTTGACTGAGCCGAGAGTGATGACACAAGAGAAACCGCTGCATAGGAAACGTGCAGTGCCGACAGGAATGATCTCGAACATGGGGGTTGTAGGACTGCTCACTGGCCATTGTCTGGGGTAACACTACCTGGAAAGGGAAAATTGGACACTCGAAGGTGACACAAACTGGAAACTGCAGGACGGACAATGGTAACCTCAGACACGACACGCTGAAGACAGAGGTACCCTGTATGCAAATTCTGGAAACATAGAATTTCCCAAAGCACACTCAACTGGAAAATACATCCACAAAACCTACAAACCCTGTTGACGACCCACTGGTGACTGTCTGCCACCAAAGTGCAGGGGTTGACGTTTACGGACCCTCGGTTTAAAAAGAAAGGATGATCGCACCTCTTCAGTACACTGCAGATTAACTTAGAAGTCACTACTGCTGATCATCTGCAGACGGCTTGCTAGGGGCAGGTCGGTACTACTGAGTTGACTGGAGACCAATGGCGGAATACATTGCCAACCGAGTCATACCCCTCGGGGTGCAGTGGTCATGACTCCATGCAGACGTTCGGGAAAGGGGTTATTTTTTCCCTGTAGCTCCCCCACGTCAGTACATCTCTTCCTGTCATTGCCCCAGCCCAACCCTATCATTCTCCTAGAACGAAAGACTTACATGCACATCACAGACTCAGGCAGTCCAGGAAATCAGTTACAACGCCACTAAGTGCGGCAAACTTACGTGTATGTTTACACATACACAGTACCTCAGGTTCACTACAAGCTACTACTCAGTTTGGCTGCTACTAAGTCATGCTCTCACAGCGCTATAACCAGATTACCTGCAGTAGGCTGTCTTGCAGGCCTAAGGGTTTATCTGTCTGGCTGACTAAGGCTAAGCTATAGCAATACAGTAAGGTCATCTATGTCCTTCGGATTCGAGGGGTTACTCACCTAAAGGTGGTTTCTGGTACACTCAGGTGTACTCGTATATTACTCCTCAAATAATATACAGTACAGCACCAGAGGCTACAACATCCATGTTGCTATACGCACGGGTTTCCTGTACTGGGGTTACAGCACATATACTCAGATACATAGTAGGCTGCATTCTCCCACCCGGTGGTGGTGAATAAATGTAACTTAAGTAGTGCTTGGTATGGCTAACAGGCTCACACTTGGGGGTACTCATCCTCCCAGGGTCACAGACAGTCATCACCGGGGTATCAAGTATTTCACCCACACACAGTAGTCAGTTTCAATTACAGAATTGTGGTGACAGTGATCCTCTATGGTACCTGTCACACGTACACCATGCCTGGGCCTTCAAACAGGCCTTCAGGACGTTACCTTGAGGGCAAACTAGGGAAGGTCATATCACAGCACACCGCACACGCAACACAACACACCAAGCGGGCGCACCCGTGAACAGGTTCCAAGTGGCCCCGGACACCGCAGACGCAACACAACAATTCTCGCGGGCACACCGGTGAAATGACCCAAGAAACCGCACACCTAACACAACACACCGAGAGGGCACACCTGTGAACAGGAGCCAGGTGGCCCAGGACACCGCACACACACAGCAACACACCGAGCGGGCACACCGCTGAACAAGAGACACGTGGCCCAGGACACCGCACACGCAACAGAACACACCCAGCAGGCACATCTGTGAACGGGAGCCAAGTGGCCCAGGACACGCCACACGCAACACAGCGAACCGAGCGGGCGCACCGGTGAACTGGAGCCAAGTGGCCCAGGACACTGCAGACGCAACACAACAAAGCACGCGGGCACACCGGTGAACAGGAGCTAATTGGCCCAGGACACCGCACAAACAAATGAACGCACCGATCGGGCGCACCGGTGAACAGGAGCCAAGTGGCCCAGGACACCGCAGACACAACGCGACGCACCGCACGGGCACGCCGGTGAACAGGAGCCAAGTGGCCCAGGACACCGCACACACGTAGGGCGGCCGAGGGACAGGAAATAACTAACACCCCATGGGTGGGACACAGTGGGGCGACCCGGCCGACCTACCGGGCCAGTGGTAGGAGCGGTACTCCAAGGCCACTGGTCCGATCCCGGTCAGTTCTACCGTACAGTCCAGCCGGTCAGTTCTACTGTGATGTGCTGAGTATTCACCTGGAGTGTCGGTCGCAAGGGCACTAATGTAACTCAGTGGCAGCTTAGGACGGTGTGAGCTCTTGGAGTCGAAAGTCTGCAGTCTGGTGCTGCAGCACTCTGTGTCATCCCATGCGCTTTTGCTTAGTGGTGATGTCCAAGTCATGCCATGTGACGAGGTCAGAGGAGAATCTCCCTACTACGTTGTCCCAACTCGAGAAACATTTCGCAAACACCCGGGTGAACTCCTGCCGTGGGAGCTAGTTGGTACACTTGTGGGCCAAACAAAATCCCTTGGAGTCCGGATCTCTTCCACCCAAGTGCAAGGCAAGTTTGGAATCTTTTGTGCGCTTGACATCTCTAAGATGATCTCCACAGGGTCTCTATCACCTTTGCAAACGGTGCCCCAGGCATCATTTCAAGATGGAGGCCTCTTGCTATTCTCCGTGAGGCACAACCGCCTAGTTTGCTTTGCATCAGGTCCCCAATATGGCACGAGAGTTTGGATCAAAGGCCTAACCGAGAACGTAACTCCGTACATTCATGCCCATCTGCACCGTGTTTGGCCAGAACCCCCGCGTTCAACGTTAACCTACGAAGTAGCGGCCGCAGCTTCTCTTTTGGGAACCATGGAATTGTTTGATGCGAAGCAACAATCTGGTTCTACCCACACCTTTGAATTCCGGTACACTAACAAGCAGTCTGCGGCGTTGGCTACGGACTTCACGGCCGGGGACATTATTTTCACTGCTGCTGTGCCCAACGCGCTACTTTGCAACCAACTTATCACCTCCATCTCCGAGTTACTAGAAAATGATTGCTCGGATGAAGATAACACTCTCGTCTCTGTCCTCCAAGTTGGCAGCCCCGTGCCAAGCGCTCCCATCCCAGAGCATTTCAACGCGGTGCTACAAGCAGTAGCAGCGTTACCGCTCCCGGACCACCTGAAACGAGATTCTTTCAGCCAAGTCCAAGTTAGCCTCCACACACCGGATGGAGCGTTCTCAACCCATTGTGACCTTGAGGCCTACGATGTCCCCGTTGTCATTGCATCCACTCTTTCAACTACCTCTATGCAGATTGAAAAGGGTTGCAGTACCTTTGATTTCTTGCTCGAACCCGGGTCTTTGCTGGTCCTTACCAGAGATTCAGGAACAAAGTTCTCACATGGCATCGAAACACGTCAGCACGAAGACACTCCCGCAGGCGCCCAACCCAGAGGAGACCGCCTCAACCTCACACTGCGCAACGTCAGGAAACCCGCCCCGTCACGTCCCTGACGCAGGCCAGTGAAGTCTGTGACCTGCAACGCTCCATTTCCACTGCGGGGAGGGCAGCCATCGTCCAGCGCTTCGGTGTCTCAGAATTCGTTGCAGGCACTCTCGCCCAACCTTGGTGCAAACCTCCCCCCCCGGCTCTCAAGAGACGTACATGGTCCAGGGGAATCTCCAAACGTCAAAGGTTAACAGCGGCCTCAGCTTGCGAAGCAACCGAACACCACTCCAGGGCAAGGCAGATCGTGAACCACCACCACGCTCATTCGCCGAGATCAACACCCTCCCTTCCCCGGGCACGGCATCTGCGGCGCCGTCCTAGTTCGACCAGGCCTCCTCAACACCCTCCTGTCCCGCCTGGCCACAGTTACTACCACTGCCACCCTAAACCGCGCCGAGGCTATGAAAAGGCTATCGCCGGTCTAAAGGTCTCCTGATAGGGGCACTGCAAGAGTCACTTCACATCTGAAGTCACAACATCCAAAAGAAACACCAGGACGCCTTCGTGCTTCAACAGCTAAGCCAGGGAGTAGGTGTACAACTGCTCCAAGAGCTCAGCGAGCCTCCCACTGTCCTGACACACAGTCTTTTCGGAAGCCACTCCGTCAAGAATTTCCACAACATCCCTAAGAACCAGAACGCCAACGGTACGGCGAGCGGTATGCCCTTCATAACCCCGAAGGCTGGTTGTGTGCCGCAACAGGAAACCCTGCCCCGCTTGCCGCCGATTCTTCTCGTTACCGTCTATGTTCCAGCCGACAAGCGCCTGGAGGTTGAAGCCTTACTCTCTTGGATTTTAAAGTCCCATCCCAACTTTTTCCTCGGGGGGAATTTCAATGCTGCGTCTTGTCCATACTTGGATCTCAGCCTCACCGACGACCCGTGCTGGCACTGGTAACGCCAAGCAATGTGTGGAAGCAAGATGTCACACAATGTACCACCTATATAGGGCACAACAATATTGCTCGTATCAATGGCTTGCTGCTCAATTGGGGGATCTCTTGCTTAATCCATGTCAAATGTGCTCTACATGAGAAGACAATCATGACAAACAGGATGATAGTGACATTGCATTGGCAATATTTGGGCGCTTACAAACGGGGTGAAAGTTAATCTTAAGCGATTTCCTTTCTCTATTGAAAGTGCGTACGAAGTGTGGCCCCTCAAGGATTATATCCTGTTAAGTGGAATATATCGCTTTAACACTGCAAGTGCGGCAAGACCTCTTGGAGGAGGATGTGTGTTGTATCCCGTACACCATGCTTGAGATGCAACTCATGCACCCTGAGGTCTCTGTCGATCAGAAAATTGGAGTCTCTTTGTTGGTGACTTCAAGTATTGAAGGAATGCGGTGGTCTCAAAGTACAAGCCCAAGCAAAATTAAGTGTTGTTTTGGGCAATGAAATGGAGCACATTGCGAACCACGTCAACGCTTCTTGCAAGTATCTGTGGCCATTCTTATAAGCCACAAAAACTGGATCATGTTCTGCAGCCGCAGGTGAACAAAGTCAATGTATTCAAGCATGCAGACTTCGATTTTTGCTCAAAGCACTCATTGTTTCACACGGTGTGTATTTGCTGTGGCAGTCAGAATCACAGGACATCAAAGTTACAAATCTGCGGACAAACGTCATGCAATGTGCTAACTGCACATTGCAAAGGTCAACAGCATGCAAGAAAGATACCTTCCGACAAACAGTTCTAGGGAGTAAACGCAAATGTCTTCATGGCCGGGAGCACGTGCGAGAGGATGGATAGTGTGTGTCGTATGGTTTGCAAGGCAATGGTATACAACTATTTGTATTGTACACGCCAGGTAATGAAGGTCACAACGACCCCAACTCACCAATACACAGGTGAAACAAATGACAAGATGCTGCCCTTGTAAATGCGATAACAAATGGCCACCGGATTGTGGATGTTGAAGCAGATATCTGTTTGTCTTTCCTCTCTCTTGACAAAAACAAAACCTATGCTAATCGGACCCATATGGCCCATCCGGCACATGTGGGACATCAACATACGTCTTCCAGGTTCGGGGATAGTGTCAAGGATGCATTGTACACTGATGCAAATGCTGCCGGATGCTCGACAATAAAAGGGACAAATCCGCATACCCACATGTCAAGTGCTGGGCACCCCATAGTGATGTCTCCCGCTCAACTCCATAAGTTTTGTCGATTGCCAGTGCTTGTGGCTGAAACAAGTTATATTGATTTCTCATCTAAGGCTCGGACCGCTCCTGATACACCGCCCTCCTTAATCAATGTGGTTGCATATTGGGAAACCACGAAAAACAAATTTGCAGTGGCCACGTTATGGGGGAATAGCCTTTGTGCCCCAGTGTTGAAATATTGCCCTGTGTTTGTTTTTACCTTCGCCAGGAAAGGGAACGAGGCTTGGAAGATTTCTCACATTGGAGGTATTGTCATAGATTTCTTGTGTCCCCTATTTCAAGCATTGGAAGAAGCAGCAAGGGAATATGCTACCAACCACCCAGAGGATTTTGAGTTTTGTAGTGTGGAGTAATGGCTAAACAAGTTTGTACGGGTTTGCAAGGTGCATTGCGCGCGCTGTATCGTAAGAGTGGCCACCGTATTCAATGCGAATATGGTGAGATGGCGGTGGAACAGCTCCCGAAGTTAGCCGATGGCATTCCTGATCAAGAACCAAGGAGGTGGTGCAAACAACTTTTGCTACGCTGCGTTCTCACTATCAAACGTTGGGCACACAGGTGCATTGGTGGAATCCAGCAAAAACACTGATGATACTCACCTTTGCCTACAGCAAGATGTCATTATTTGAGTGGAAACACAATAAAACTAGCAACGCTGTTGAGTCGCACCACAGACCTGTCAAAGAATTGTCCTAAACTGGGCCAACTGAATTGTGCATCTGTTGCTTCAGGGACCAACAATTGCATGGTGCAAAAGTGGGAGCCTTTCGGCGTAGTGAACAATAAGCCCCCGAGTTCATGCAATATTCCCAACGGAAAGGACACAAAGTGGACAAGAACTCCCCCACTAAAGACGGATCCGAGGCACTGGCTCTCCCACTCAGGCTGATCCGTGCCGGGACAATTTTTGCAGCAGTGTATGGCCAAAGGAAGGAGCATATTATGAGCTAGTCATGGTTAGTGCAGTGCAAGTCCCATCCCCGATGTTAATGAACCAAGGTCTTTGGGATCTCAAAGCCGAATCTACAGCCCAGTTGTCATCACCCTTGATTTTGCGAGTCCCAGGGTGATCAAGGCCGAATGCCCCTGTCCACATGAAGCATCTCATTTAACACATGTTGGGGCAATTGTATTGGCGTCCGGTGCAATGACCAATGAAGCCGTTGCAAGCATCAATGGATTATCGAGTAGAGGCAACAACCATAGCACATTACAAGCATGACTATGGAGCTCCTGATTATGATAGCATTGCTCTGGATGACATCACTAGGAGAGTGTATGCGCATGATGTTTGCGGTGCACTTGTATTCACACGAATGGGCCCCTCTGATGAGTTTGGAAATGAGATAGTTGCTGCACCAAAAAGTGCATCCAAGCGACGCCTCCCAATGAGCGACCGACGGCCTTCATAGAAAGCACACAGGACCAGCCTCTCGACCTAAACAAGGCTTTCAACTCCGTCCCCCACAATGCTCTCTGGAAAATTCTCTCCAATTACAACATACCTACCTACCTAATCAACCTCATTAAAAACCGTTACGCCGCCGCGTATGACTACCCCATAGTCAGCGGTTTCGCTCTCTTTGCTGCACACTGCATACGGGGACTCCGACAATGATGCCCCATGTCACCCATTCTCTTCAACCTCTTTGTGGATCCCATCATTCTCCACATTAAAACTTTTCTCCCCGCACAAGAGTTTCACGCCCTCTTCTCCTTCATTGATGACATCGCGATCCAAACTAAATCACCCCACACCCTCCACAAAATCCTTCACTTCCTGTTCACCGAAGGGCCCCTATACGACCTCTTCTTCAACGCCACCAAATCCCAACTTCACGCACTCAACAATGCTCCCGACGTAACCATCCGCATCTCCTCTTCTACTCACTTCGGCACTTTCGATAACAGTGGTAACCCCCAAAGCTTTTACAAATACCTGGGCACTTACTTCTTCAACCAAAGACAAAATACCCAAATGTATCATCTCCTGGTGAACACCATCAATTCTTTCTTTACCAACCTCTCCACTCTTCCCCTCACTCAGAACAAAATGATCAAAATCTCCAACATTCAACTCATTCCTACGCTGACCTACCGCCTTATCTACAACTCCCTTCCTCAAGATAAACTCGACAAACTAGACGCTCTCATATGGACTCACATCTCCAAGTCTGGCAAACTCTCTTATTGCACCCCTAACAAAACTAAATACTCCTCTAATACTTCCTTTGGCCTCATTATTACCAAAGTCTCTATCACAATACACTTACAAACTATCAACCACACCCTACGTTACTCCTTTCGCCATGGCCCCCAAACCGCCAATGAAACAGTCATCAACACCCTGCTCACTGACTCCTACAAACCCAACCTGCTTCAACACATGACTGCCTCCTCCGCCAAATTTCTAGGCTACCACTGTCACAACATCTGAAACATCAACCCCTGCCTGCTTAACCAACTCCCTGCTCACACCCCAACAGAAAGAGCCTTCACCTACTACCAGTCCGCCACTGATCCACCCACCTACTCTACCACTCAGAACACTCAGCATCTCAAAAGGACCACAATCTGGCACTTAGGCACTCTGGATCACCCGGACTCAAACAAAACCACAGCGACTTTCCCCGACATAACTGTCCAGATCACTAACAACAACAGATTCCGCCTCCCCACCAACACCACTAACAATCCCAAAGCCATAGCTATCCCTACCAATCTCCGAAATTCTCCGGACACTACCCTCTTTTCCCTATGCTCACAGCAGTTCTCATTTTAGCCCTCCATTTCTCCAATTCACCCTGGTGCACAACATACCCCCACCAAAACTGGACCACCTCCACTTCTGTGGTTTCCACGACCTCAGACAGGCTCTTCTCACCTATCCTACAGCCACTGTATGCTACACGGACGGTTCTGACGACCAGAAAAATGACAGACCTTCAGGTTCTGCGGCCACATTCAATACCGCACCTCCCATTACCATCTGCAACACATCCCCCATCAAAGGCTCATACCCGGCAGAGATATTTGCCATCATCCTCACCACACTCCTGCGCTCTCTCCCCACATTCCCCCAACCCAATAATTTTCGCCATAGACAATTTGAGTGTCTGCAGCACTCTACAACTCATCCAGCAGACAAGATTTAACCCCTTCACTTTCAGTAGCAACCCTTTCTGCCTCTGGTACTCCCACATCTAGACTTTTCTCCACTCGTCACCTCTTCATATCATCTTTACTTGGACTAAAGGTCACGCCTACTTTCCAGGCAATGACTACTCTGACGCCATCTCTAAATGGGCCTCCAATAACATCAACTACCCCCCAGGATCACACCAACCAAATTCCACTTACCTCATTTATCACCAGTGCACACCACTCCCAGGTAAGGTGTCCCTTAAATCTGTCAAACACTTACTCCCTGCACACTCTCACAATAACATACACATCTCCATGAGCAGAGACTTTTACTCTCATACCTCCTGGTTTTCCCGTTTCCCCTTCAAATGGGTTAATGGTCTGTACAGTTGCACTGGTTACCAACCACACTACATTCTTGATAAATGCCCCTGCCCCAAATGTCTCCAGAAACACATTCTGGACCCAATAACAGTGGTAGCTGAATGCCCAGCCACTGCACACCTACGCCAAGCCATCATCAACGCCTGGCCTTCCCCTTTCAACGACCTCATTTCTGATTGGTGGACCACCGCAACACTGGGTGACCGCCGCAACTTCATCCGTACACTGATTCCTAACTCTCTCAGTAACCTTCTCCGTTCACCCCCACCTGCACGCACGTACACTCAACACAGAAATCACCTCTACTCTGCCATGAAAAAACGACGCCAACGCCTCAAAACAACACTGCAAGATGTCCAACAGTGGCTCAGAATTAACCCCATACCAGACTCGCACACTCTGCAGCCAGACACCACTGACAACCCCTGCAAAAACTCGGTCTCCATCTACAGCACATCAGCCCACCACCCCACTCAACTCTCTTTCGCAAAAATGAAATCACCCGACCCCATCAACAAACATCCAAACAAAAAGCGCTCTGGTGCTACCTGCCGCACAGTCACTAAGAAAGACACTCTCCACCTCACTTCACCTTCACTCCACGGGTCACAGTTCCCCAACACTTCAGTGGGAAAGGAGACTAAGCCCCACTAGCGACCGGGGGGTCTCCGCCCCACACTGAATTTCCGGGAAAGGTGTCCTCCTCCCCCAGTTTTTTTTTCTTTACTTTTTTTACCCGCTCTCCGTCATCCACCTCTTCTCTGTCAACTGCAGCCCCCCCCCCCACTGCAGTTTTCGGCAACCATGCCCCCCGTCCTGTGCCTCGCATAGGACCCACAAACGCACCTCGGCGCACCCACGCCCTGGAGCAGTGCGTGAACGAGTCCAGAGCTCGGCCTCTGGCCCTGCCCTTGGTACCCGCGCCCCATGCAGCCAGTCTCTGTCCTCCTTTTGCTTCTCTTTTTGCATGATTCTCTTTTCCAGACGCCTTTTTGGCCGGGCTGCCAGTGGCGAGTAAGCTGCGGCGCCCCCCACGGGGTCAGCGCTTAGGGTTCCTTGCACTTATTCTTAACTTTTTCCTTTTTTCAGCACATTATCCTGGTCCTCCGCAGCAGAGCTTAGGCTATTTTCTCGCCACTGGTGCCATTCAGGGCAGTGCACCGCACCCAGATGAACCTGGTCTGTGCCCAGGTCTCAGCAAGAACAGGTACTTATACTATTGGTGCAAATTACTTTCTCTTGCTTTGGACTTCGGCTCGCCATGAACTCTCTTGCCCATGGTTAGGCCGCGTTGAGTAATGCTCGCCGGGGGGAAACCCCCATGCATCAAAAAAAAAAAGCACACAGGAAGTAGACCCGCCCCCCAATGTGGCGAATTATGTTTGTTGGGGGCGATGGAAGCGCTTGGCCACAATTTTGGAGTATGCTCACGGGTGCTGCAGATCTGTCCAGGTGGCTGCTTTGGATCTATCAAGGTCTGTTCGTCTTGATGAGGGCAATCCTTTTAGCATGGTGTCTATCTCTAAGATTCTTGGAACGGCAATGTTCGCAGTGGCAGATGAAACGTTGTAAAGTCATGTAATGGCAACCATTGTGTGTGTGTGTCTGTTTGTCGTTAGATGTGGGTCTATGGGTTCTATGGCTGCCTTCGATGTGGAGAACGTCCATGCGGAGCTGAGATGTGATTTCCACTCTTCGTCAGGTTCTTCCCTTCAAGGGCAAAAAAGCTGGGAGGTGCCCCGGGCAGTGGTGGTGCCGGCTTGGTGAACGGGCTGGCGGGCAAGCAGGTCCTGAGGAGTTCCGTATAGGGACCAACCCACTTTAAGGTTGGAAAGTGCGTAGCCCTCCAGGAACAATAGGCTAGAGGTGATGGCGGTGGTTGAACATAGGCCAGTGCTTGACCTGACGTTGGGAGCGGTCGAACGATTTGTAGCGGCTGATAGACACGCTAGTGGGGTGCTTCACAAAGGGGAGGTCTTGTGAGATCACCTCAACGCGTCTGATGTGGCCCTAGTTCCACCATCTGATGTGACGGGAAATGCTATGGAATGCCCGAAAGAAGTTTGCCTTGCGTATCGGTTGCTTCAGGGGATCCTGGATTCGCAGATTGCCTATGTGCCACGCTTTTCCGATCTGGTGCAGATCTAGCAAATCCCTTGGATACTTAAACACGGAATAAGGCGGCAAAACAGGCCCGGCGTTCCTCAATGCAAGCCGCTGTGGGCGCTGGTGGTGCCAGGCCTGTTGGAAAGGCCGGTGGGCGAGCAGGTCATGAGGACTTCTGTACGGCGGCCAAGCCACATCATGGCCACTGGGAGTCAAGTGCAAGTGCATGCTGCGCCCACTATAGCTGTCTGTAGCGGAGGGGCCCGAGCCACGCTCCCGGGGCAGACATGAGCTAGGAGGCGTGTCGTTGTTGTTGGCTGTTCTGTGGCCACGTGGGGCACCCCCGAAGTTGGGCATGGGTTGTCCTCGGCTGATGTATTGGCAACCCCTCGATTGCATTCTGCTGTCCTTTGTCTGTTTCTCATCTTTTCCAATCAACTAAGTAAGTAAGTACGGGCGGCCGCATCCGCAGCCTCATCTGACATACCCCTGTATGTTTTACACGCTTGCAACCGCTGGCGGGAAGGAGGCCTCTCCACCATCAGTTCCCCTGGCAACCCCTGTCTCGCCTCACGGCTGAGAACTTCAACCAGGTTCCCTTGGGGCATGACCGGCGGTAGGTTTCCTCCAGTCGTTGCCCTCACGGTCTCAGCTCGTTCTGGTCACTCGTCGAAGGATCCCTCGGCCTTCCCCCCCTAGCTCGGCCTTGTGGGTGCCTGCGGGCGGGTTGTCTGTGGATATCTGTCGCCGACAGCGCAGCTTTGCTCTCAGCCACATTCCACCACTCCCCACCCCTCAGGGGCGGGAGTACCCACTCGGCTCCCGAATGCATTTGGTTGTCGTCCATCCGCAGCTGGAGGCTAGGGGGCGACCTTGTAATGTTTTCAGCGACCTATAATGGGCAGTTTTTTCCTATGTTGATCAGGACCTTTTCTGCATTCTTTCTGTTTTTTTTTCTACACTAATTGCAGTGGAAAACAATGTAAAATACCACTGAAATCTGTATCTTTGCGCCTGTGACGCGGCCAGAAAGTCGCTGTCGCTGACAACTTCTGGAGTTTTTCAGATTACGATTTAAAGCAATTAAATTTTTTTTCCTGATTGATTTATTGCTTTTAAGCACAAGCGGATGTTACGGCACCATCGTTGCGCCGTTCTGCGGTGGTCACTTTTGGCCAAGTAGGCCATGTTTATGAATTTTTATAAGGCCGTAGGTAGCTCAGCTCTTGAAGTTGACCACAACAAATAAAAGCCCAACAGTTGGGTTTTTCATACATACGTTGATTTGGTTTCAAAACCTGTCGGTGCCCCGGCACCACGCGTTGGGGGGAGTCATGTGAATTTCATGTATTATAGTGAAAAATCACTATTTTTTCAAGTTTTTTCGAGAAGTGTCAAGATGCTGCCATTGTAAATGCGATAACAAATGGCCACCAGATTGTGGATGTTGAAGCAGGTATTTGTTTGTCTTTCATCCCTCTTGACAAAAACAAAACCTATGCTAATGGGACCCACATAGCCCATCTGGCACATGTGGCACATCAACACAAGTCTATTGGGTTCTAGGATAGTGTCAAGGATGCATTGTACATTGATGCAAATGCTGCCAGACGCTCGACAATAAAAGGGACAAATCCGTATACCCACATGTCAATTGCCGGGGATCCCATAGTGATGTCTCCCGCTCAACTCCATAAGTTTTGTCAATCGTCAGTGCTTGTGGCCGAAACAAGTTATATTGACCAACTACCCAGAGGACTTTGTTTTTTGTAGCGTGGAGTAATGGCTAAACAAGTTTGTACGGGTTCGCAAGGTGCATTGCGCGCGCTGTATCGTAAGAGTGGCCACCGTATTCAATGCAAATATGGTGAGATGGCGGTCGAACAACTTCCCAAGTTAGCGGATGGCATTCCTGATTAAGAACCCAGGACGTGGTGCAAACCACTTTTGCTACCCTGCATTCCCACTATCGAACGTTGGGCACACAGGTGCATTAGTGCAATCCAGCAAAAACGCTCATTATCCTCACCTTTGCCTACAGCAAGATGTCATTAACTTAGTGGAAACACACCAAAACTAGCAACGCTGTTGAGTCGCACCACAGACCTGTCAAAGAATTGTCCTAAACTGGGCCAACTGAATTGTGCATCTGTTGCTTCAGGGACCAACAATTGCATGGTGCAAAAGTGGGAGCCTTTCAGCGTAGTGAACAATATGCCCCCGAGTTCATGCAGTATTTGCAACGGAAAGGACACAAAGTGGACAAGACTTCCCCCACTAAAGACGGATCCGAGGCACTGGCCCTCCCACTCAGGCTGATTTGTGGTGGGACGATTTGGGCAGCAGTGTATGGCCAAAGGCAGAAACGTCTTATGAGCTAGTCATGGTTAGTGAAGTGCAAGTCCCACCCCCTATGTTATAGAACCAAGATCTTTGGGATCTCAAGGCCGAATCTACAGCCTCGTTGTCATCACCCTTGGATTTGCGGGTCCCAGGGTGATCAAGGCCGATTGCCCTTGTCCACATGAAGCATCTCATTGAACAAATGTTGAAGCAACTGTATTGGCTTGCATTGCAAGCAGCAATGAAGTTCTGGCAAGCATCAATGCAGAAAGAACCACATATTATCGAGTAAGAGCAACAACCATTCCACATTACAAGCGTGACTACCGAGCTCCTGATTATGATAGCGTTGCCCTCGATGACATCACTAGGAGAGTGGATGCGCATGATGTTTGCGGTGCACTTGAATTCACACAAATGTGCCCCCCTGATGAATTTGGAAATGAGACATTTGCTGCACCAAAGAGTGCATCCAAGCGACGACTCCCAATGAGCGACCCACGGCCTTCAAAGAAAGCACACAGGAAGTAGACCCGCCCCCGAATGTGGCGTATTATGTTTGGTGGGGGCGATGGAAGCGCTTCGTCACAATTTCGGAGTATGCTCACGGGTTCAGCAGATCCGTCCGTGGATGCTGCTTCGGATCTATCAAGGCCTGTTTGTCTTGATGAGGGCCATCCTTTTAGCATGGTGTCTATCTCTAAGTTTCTTCGGACGGCAATGTTCGCAGCGGCAGATGAACTGTTTTGAAGTCATGTAATGGCGACCATTGTGTTTGTGTGTGTCTTTTTTGTTAGATGTTCCGCCTATGGGTTCTATGGCTGTTTTTGATGTGGAGAAATCCAAGAGGAGCTGGGATGTAATTTTGACTCTTCGTCAGGTTCTTCCTTTCAAGCGCAAAGGAGCTGGAAGGTGCCGTGGGCAGTGGTGGTGCCGGCTTGGTGGACGGGCTGGAGGGCAGGCAGGTCCTGAGGAGTTCCGTATAGGGACCAACCTACTTTAAGGTTGGAAAGTGCATAGCCCTTCAGGCGCAATAGGCTAGAGGTGATTGCGGTGGTTGAACATAGGCCAGTGCTTGACCTGACGTTGGGAGCGGTCGAACGATTTGTAGCGGCTGATAGACACGCTAGTGGGGTGCTTCACAAAGGGGAGGTCTTGTGAGATCACCTCAACGCGTCCGATGTGGCCCTAGTTCCACCATCTGATGTGACGGGAAATGCTATGGAATGCCCGAAAGGAGTTTGCCTTGCGTATCGGTTGCTTCAGGTGATCCTGGATTCGCAGATTGCCTATGTACCACGGTTTTCGGATCTGGTGCAGATCTAGCAAATCCCTTGGATGCTTTGCATGGAATGGGGCGACAAAACAGGCCCCGCGGTCGTCAACGCAAGCCGCCGTGTGCGCTGGTGGTGCCAGGCCTGTTGGCCAGGCTGGTGGGCGAGCAGGTCGTGAGGAATTCTGTACGACGGCCAAGCCACATCATGGTGACTGGGAGTCAAGTGGAATTGCATGCTGCGCCCACCATAGCTGTCTATAGCGGAGGGGCCAGAGCCACGCCCCCGGGGCAGACATGAGCTAGAAGGCGTGTCGTTGTTGCTGGTCACATGGGGCACACCCGGAGTTGGGCGTGGGCTGTCCTCGGCTGATGTACTGGCAACCCCTCGATTGGAGGCAGGTAGGTAGGTCAACTCAGGACTGGGGTTGCCCCGCAGGCGGTATTACCAAGGGGCTTTCGCTCACCCACCAACCGCCCTACTGCACGTGCCCCCACAAAGCGCCTCTTCCACACGGGGGAAGGGCGCGGTCGCCCCGAGCAGTACCCTACAGCGGGTTATGCCCAGAGATCTAACCCATGTTCGACCAAAATCTCACATTCCCCTTCTTTTGGGTGGATGATACGTGGGGGAGGGTCCCATCGCACATCCTCATCACCCTCTGGATTCCGGGGCCGAGGGGCTGGCAGCCAGGCCAAGGGCCGTGTCCCGCAGGCACCCCCACCTGGGTTGGTTTTCAGTAGGCGTCAGGCGACTTGAAGAAGCACGTGCTACGGGACTCGCATGCCGTGGCGCACACTCACGCCTCCTGAGTCGGTCGAGCATGCGCTCACCCGGGGGGCCGGGGGTTCGAGGTAGGTAGTCGCGGTCGGTTGGTCAGTCGTTTAACGGTCCAGTGTAGTTGTTCCATGCTGGTTGGTCGGTTGCGTGATGGTAGAGTCACGGTTTTGTTCGCGGACATGGTCGCTGGCGGGCGTCGCGCATCACGGCGCTGCCAACCCGATAGACGCGGTTCCTGTTTCGACCCGTGCATGCTTGGCTGGTTTTGTGTTGGCCGGCTTGCGTGTAGTCTGTTTACGGTCAAGTGGCGGCTGCAGCTGCGGTGTGGTCGGTGCGTGGTAGTCTCGGCCGCCTCATGGTCGGCTCGGTCTGCGTGGGTCTCGTTGCGCCGCTGCCGGTGGTCGTATTGCTGAATGTTGTTTGTGCAGCCGACACGTCCGTGTCGGCGCTGGCAAGTTGCGTCTTGGTTGGTCCAAGGGCAGCGTAGTGCGGTTTATCAGCGCTGGTTGGCCGTGTCCGTAATGGTACAGTTGCGGTGTTCTGCCGTGTCCGTTGGGATGGTCACCGGCGGGCGTGGCGCAACACGGTGCCGCCTTCCCGTTGGATGCCGTTCCCGTTTCGACCCGTGCACACCTGGCTGGTTTGGTGTTGGCCGGCTTGCTTGTGGTCTGTTTACGGTCATTTGGCGGCTGCAGCTGCGGTGTGGTTGGTGCGCGGTTGTCTTGGCCGCCTCATGGTTGGCTTGGTTCGTGTGGGTTCTGTCGCGCTGGTGCTGGTGGTCTTATCGTCAAATCGTGCCCATGTAGCCGGCATGTTCGTGCCAGCGCTGCTTAGTTGTTTCTTGGTTTGTCCAAGTGTAGTGTAGGGCAGTTTGTGAACTTTGGTTGGCCCCGTCTGCGGTGGTGGAGTTGCAGTGTTCCGCTGTGTTCGTGGTCATGGCGGTCGTCGGGCGTGGCTCGCCATGGTGTCGGCAGCCCGTTGGACGTCGTTCTCGTACCGGCCCATGCACGTCCGGCCAGTTTGGTGTTGGCTGGCGTGCGTGCAGTCTGTTGATGGTCACGTTATGTCCGCTGTAGCGGTTTTTTTGGTGTGCGGTCGTGTTAGTCGCCTCCTGGTCGGTTCGTTCGGCGTTGGTTTCTTGTCGTTGCAGCGGGTGTTTGCGCAGTTGGATTTGTTGCTTGCAGGTGTTCTGTTTATGGTGGTGTTGGTTGGTGCCAGTTGCGTCGGGCTGGCACGGTACGTTTTCATCCTGCGCTGTCTGCTCAACGCGGGGGAGGAAAGGAATGACAAGTGGTCGGACCGCTGGAAAAAGTTCTTTCCACCTTTGGTGCCCTTGTCCCTGCACCTCCCTGGCAGTGTTGCATGCACAACCCATCATCCGGTACTTCGCGGTGTTCTGTAGCCATCCTTCCAGTTTCGCTTGTGCCATTCATATGGACACCCCCCCGCTGGTGGCAAGGCCCCGTCGGTCCCCCTTGGCGCGCCCCTGTGCTCCCCATGGGAGCCTCAGGGTGCCGTTCCAGCTCGGTGGTGCGGTGCTCGTGCTCGTGTCTGCCTGCCTGCCGTGCGCCATATCGTGCTGTGTCTTGCGGGTCATGTGGGCGGCCTGCCTGTGGAGCGGTGCTGAGTTCGGTGGGTAGGATGGTTAGGGCGGTTCGGCTTGTGCTGTGATGCCGGGACGTTCCGTCCGACGTGGAGGTTTGGGCTCGGCGTAACATATTCGTGCCTGCTGGTAGGGGGTCGGCGTGGCCCCGTGTGGCGAGCTTGTGGCCCCCCGCGTGCCCCGAGTTGGGGATCGGAGGACAGGAAAATCGGGCAGCGTTGCAGCCCCCCTCCCGCTTAATGACTTTGTTAACTTTCTGCGGGGAGCGCGTCGCTCGTACAATTCGCGTAGGTTATATGTGCCGTAACCCCCCCTGGCGTCCAAGGCGTGTAACTTTCCCAGAGGAGGTGCGCGCCGGTCCCCGCGGTGCACGTACCCCTGAACGCTCGCCTTGGATGGTATTACTCTGGACGATTGTTCGTTAACATTCTCGCGGTCATCAGCGCGGCCGTGGGCCTCACATGTGTGGCCGGGTCCTTTGCCTGGTCCCTTGTGAATCCGGCTCGCTGGAGAGGAGGGTGAGGTGCAAGGACGGGTCTGGGCGTGGTGCCGCCCCTTTCGCTGTTGCAGGCGGGTTGCCGGGGTCCAGGAAGCGTGGTCCTCGTCCGGGGGATGTAGGAGGAAGTCGTTGGGCTTTTGTTCGTGCTCGATACCACGGGTTGCTAAGGCTAGCTCCCATTCTTCGGGTATCTGTTGCACGTGTCGGGCAAGTTGATGTCGTTCCCGTCCGTGTGTCCGACCGACAGGCGTTGCCAGGGGGTGTTGCGCAGCCGCGCGTTGTTGGGTTGTACAAGGGGGTCCTTTTTGGCGGGGTTGGCTCGCCCGGGGTTGTCGTGGTTTATGGCCGAGTGCGCAGTCGTTGGTGTGACGTCCATCGGCTGGCCCCCTGGTGGGAGGAGGTATCCTCGCAGCGGTCGTGTCGTCTCCTCCCTTGCGCATGGCCGGCGCGGGACTCGTTTCGCGTGTGTGTGGCTGTGCGCCGCTGCTGCGGGTCCTGTGGCTGGATGCGGCTCAGGGTCCTGGGGGTTTCTCACGCGTCGCACAAGGGCGCTGCGGAGGGTACCGAGGATTTTTTGCACAACGGCCGTGCATGCCGCCCGGGCCCTCGTCGCAGTGCGGATGGCGGGCTGCCGTCGTTCGCCCAGCGCCAGCGCCCGGATCTGGTCGATTGCGGTGTTTGCGAACACTCCCGCGGTCATCAGCTCGGCCGTGGGCCCCGCGTGTATAGCTCGCCCCTCTGCCCGGCCCCTCGTGGATCCGTTACGCGGGAGAGGAGGGTCAGGTGGGATGCCAGGTCAGGGTGTGGCGCTGCCCCCTTGTTCCTGTTGCAGGCGGGGCGCGGGGGCCCGGGAAGTGCGGCCCTCATCCGGGGGATGTGGGAGGAGGTTGTCGGGGCTCAATTCGTGTCTGACACCATGGGCTGCTAATGCAGGCCTCTCCCTCTTGGGCGCCCGTTGCACGTGCCGGGTAGGTTGACGCCTTCCCCGCTGGTGTGCCCGGTCGACGGGCGTTGCTGGAGTGTGTTGCGCGGCCGCGCGTTGTTGGGTTGTACGAGGGGGTCTTTTTGGGCGAGGTCGGCTGGCCCGGGGTCGTCGTGGTTCCTGGCTGACTCCACAGCCTGTGAGGTGACGTTCATCGTCCGGTCTTCCTGCGGGAGGAGTTGATCCCGCGTCCGCCGTGTTGTCTCTCCCTTTGCGCATGGCCGGCGCGGGTCTCGTGCCGCGGGTGTGCGGCTGCGCGTCGCCGTTGCAGGTCTTGTGGCCGGCTGTGGCTCAGCGCCCCGCAGGGTTACCGACGTGTCGCACAAGGGCGCTGCGGAGGGCACTGAAGATTTCGTGCACCAGGGCCGCGTGCGCCGCCTGGGCCTCTGTCTCAGTGCGGATGGCAGGCTGCAGTTGCTCGCCCAGCGCCAGGGCCCAGATCTGGTCGATCGCGAAGACAGGGCACAGGTTGGTCGCAGTGGGGGTCTCTGCCGTCCGTTCCGGGATGGCCTCCAACTGCTGTCGGCCGTCGAGGTAGAACCTCCACGCCGCTGACCACGCCCTGGTGTGTGGCCAGCGGCGTCGCGCCCACCGCCATAGGCAGTAGAGGGCATGGCCTGGCTGCCAGGTGCCTGCCGTCCCCGAGTGGACGGCCGTTAGGGAGTCCAGGGGTTGGTCCAGGAGCAGGCGGTTGGGGCTGTCTGACAGGTCCGTGGTTGCCGGGAGCATGGAGTCGACAGCCTCGAGGCTCCAGTGGCCCCTCTGCGGGTGCCGGATGATCCGCACTTGGTAGTAGTGGCCATTCTCGGACACGATCATGGCGATGGTGCCCGGGTCGCGTTCGCGCGGTGGGGGCGCCCCGTGTGTTGTCTCCGGGTAGCGTGCTGCCAGGCTTGTGAGGTTGTGCCCCCTGCTACGGGCGGTCCCGCTTTCCCATGCCGCCAGGCCTTCGTACGGCGGGATATGGAGGGTTTCGGGCCTTGGTGGCGGGGCGACCCGCTCCCGGCCCCCGGTGCTGGGCGCGGGCCTGGGGACCGTCGGCGGCGCAATGAGCGTGTGTACCCAGCCCAGGTGTGGGACCCACACGCCCCCCTGGGCTGGTTGGTGGGTGTTGAACCACCAGATCCACTTCAATAAGGTTGTTGGAGACCTGTGTCCTGGGGGTGACGAGCGCCTGGAGCTGCCGCAACAAGATTCTGGTTGTTTCGGCGTGTGGCAGGGGGACCACGGCGAAGAGCCTGTTCGAGTCGACGTCACGGAGGTGTCTCCGGAGGGTTGCCACCAGCTCGCTTGAGGGCGTGGAAGCGTTGATGCCGTAGAGCGCCCTCAGTTCCGCGTCGTCGAAGGGACCCGCGCCCCCTTGCTGCGGCGGCCGGGGGGCCTGGGGGGGCATGGCTACCCGGTCCTGGTCCAGCGTTGCGCCAGCCGGGGAGGGGTGCCGTGTGATGGTGCCAGGGTGTTCCCCAGGTACGTACCCCGTGGAGGGTTCCTGTTGCTGGGGCACCGAGCGGGGCGTGGCGGCGGGTAGTGGGCCAGAGGACTCCTGGGGGCCGGAGGTCCCCGTCATTTCTGTGTCCGCCCTTGGGCCGCTCGCGTCGTGCCTGGTTGCCGCAATGTGTCTTCCGTGGCTTGGTGGCCCCTGGGCTGCGGGGGAGGTTGCCCCCTCACTCCTCGCGCAGGGCTTGGGTCGGCCGCAGGCTCCCTTTGTCGCGTGTCCGCGGCGTGTGGTCCACCGGATAGTGGGTTGGCCGCTGACCCTGGGAGGGAGGCGGCGGACGAGCTGGATGCTTCTTCCGCCTCCTGGTTGGGGTCCGCGTGAAGCGCTGCCTGTCGTTTGCGCTCGACTGGCGTGAGGAAGGTGGGGATGTGCGTCCGTTCGGTGCGGGGCCTCTTGGACCGGCGCCTGGGGTCGGTGGTAGATGATGGTCGCCGGGCGTGGGGGTCGCAGGGGCCCCCGTGGTCCCTGTCCATATCCACATGGAAGACGACTCGCCGCGCCGCGGGAGGCGGCGTGCGGCTGCAGCGACGGGATCCGCAAGGATTCCCTGTCTCTTGGCGTTGTTCTGGCGTGCCGCTTTGCACCCCCGAGGCGTGGGGACTGCCCAGGCTGCTCCGCGGGGCGAACGGTCGCAGGGGGCTTCTGTATGCGCCAGAGGGGGACCCTCTCCCGGCTGGTGGACCCTGCGGGCATTCCGGGAGGTTTCGGCGTGGTAGGCGTTTCGGCGTTCCGGGAGGCGGCGGGAGGTCCTGGGACCGCGGCCGCCGGTGGCCTGAGGTGTGTCCTTGGTAGCCTGGTGATCCAGGGATTTCCAAGAGACCATGGTCCTGCATGGCCGCATGGATGCGCAGGGCGGCGCGCTGGTGCCACTACCAGTGGAGTCCATTCATTTCATCCAGCCTGTAGGCCCCCATATGCGCCATGAGCCGGGTGGCCACATAGTGCCATTAGCCGGGGTGGTCCATGGTGGCAGGGGGCGTGTGCCCCGTCCGATGGCCAAACTTGACGTCCGCCATGGTGCGGGTTCCCTCTGCGAGGTGGCAGGACTGCGAAGAAAGCACCCATCGTATGCTAACAGCCGGGGCGAGGTGCTCTGCTGCGATAAGCCTGGGGATCCAGAGGCCCAGATCTTTGGTCGCCGCGTGCTCTGCTTGCTTGCTGGGGTGGCTGGAGTGTGTAGTCCAGGTGCCCCCGCCCCCAGGGCGGGGCGGTCCCCGGTGGTGGGCCGATAGGTTCGCTAGCGGTGTTGGTGGCCTCTTCCACGCGTGCGCCCTCTCCTGGGGCGCCACGCTCATCCGCGGTTTGGTCCGCCGCGCCACTCGCCGTCGCCTGCCCCTCATCCTCAGTGGTTACCTGCCCCAGGGCATCGTAATCGCGCTGGAGGTGTGCTTGTCCTGATGCCGTGAGGGGTGCGTCTCCGCCTGGTCGCGCCGCGGCTCCGGGTGGGCGCTTGGCACCGCCGGTGCTGGGACCGCGTGGGGGTCATCCCTGCAGGAGTCCATGATTGCATCTAAACAATTGTCGTCGCGGTTGTGTCCGTCGGGTGACGTTCCCCCCTGGGCCGCGTGCCGGGGCGTGTGTGGTGTGGCTTCCTGGGTCTCGGACCCCGCGCGGCTTTCTGGTGGATCTCGCTGTGGCGCTTTCCCCGGCATGCTTGCGTCTGCCGGAAGTGCCAGGTTCGCCAGGGGGGCGGCGCTCGCGTGATCTGCGGCTGAGGGTCGGCGGAGACCGTCTTCACATTCGGTGTCCGGAGTTGGTCCCTTAGGTTCTGCGCCAGGCCTCGTCGCTTCCGTGTGCCGCTTCGTGCGGCGTGTCGGCACTCTGCACTGCCGGCCGGTCCGTTCCCCCGCCAGGCTCCCCCATTTGTGTCGGTGTTGGTGTCCGTTGTGGGGGCCCCTGCATTTTCATCCGCGCCCACCGTGGACTCCTGGCGCTGCGGTTGGGTCGGCGGTGCAGGCGGTTCGGCTTCATCGTTCGTCGGCTGCGGTGCCCCCCGGGTGTGGCCTTCCGCCATGGGCGGTAGCTCGGGTCGGCTCCCCGGGCCCGCGGGTTGTCGGGCGACCGCCGGGGCGGTGGTGCGTGCCGGATCCGGGCTGGGGCTCGTGCCGGGGGCTGGGCAACCGGGAGATGACGGCTCTGCTGGCCGCGCCGGCGGCCCTGCTGGTGGGGCGTGGCGCCGCTGGGGCGCCGGTCCGTCGCACATCATGGCCGGTAGGTCCCCCGTGCCGGACGTTGCCGGAGCCTGGGGGGTTAGGCCCTCGGGGGGCTGGGGGTGTGGGGTTGCACGGTGCCGGAGGGCCGGGTGACGGTGATGTCGGTCGGGGCAGCGGTGTGCGCCTGTGTGGGGGGGCCGTCGGGCGGCACGTGCACTGGTTCCGCTGCCGGCCGGTCAGGTGTGCCATTGTGTGGGGGGGGTTCCGGGCGCGCCTGTGTTGCTGCCGCTCGGCTGGCTGCCGGCCGCGGACCGTGCGCAGGCGCGACGGGCGGTGTTAGGTGTGTCGGGCTTCCTGTGGGGCTCTTGGCCGGTTCCCTGCGCGGGTGTGCGGTGCCAGGGGGTTGCTCGAGCTGGGTGCCCACCGCCCCCGTATTCGTGGGGCTGGGTGTGGTTCCGCTCCCGGCAGGTGATGCCCGGTGTCCCCTGTCTCCTGTGGTCGTGTGGTGTTGTGTTGGTTGTTGTTGCGCCGCCCGTTTGGACGCACGCTCTTGTCGGGGGCACTGTGGCGTGCCGGCCCTAAATGGTGCCGGATCGCCTGTAGTCCGCGCAGTGTCGGTTAGGTGCTGTTGGTGTGGTGCGGCGAGGTGGACGGGCTGGGGGACGTGGAGGACCTTGCGGTCAACATTCGGGCCCGTACATTCGTGGCTCTAGTTGCCGCCGTGGCGCGGGACCGGGGTCGGAGGGTGGTGATGGTCGCGGTGGTTCTCCAGGGGGAAGTAAGATGAGCTGTCCAGCCGGGTACCTCTGGCCATCATCCTGGTCACTGCCAAATTGCCGTACGTGCCCGGTTGCGGCGGCGGGACGTGCGGCTGCTGGGCACGCTGCACCAGCGACTGGAGGCTGCGAGGAGGGGGGATGCCCCTCCACGTGAGGTAGGCCGCCATCAGCATCTCGGTCGCCCCCGGGGTCAGGACCCCGCCTCGGTGGAAGAAATCCCCCCACTTGGCGCCATGGGCGCCGCGGGCCACGCCCATCGCCCATTCCGCGTCCCCCACGGGCCAGCTGAAAGCGATCGGGAGGCTGGTGGTGAGGGTGACGACGACGGTGCGGTAGTTGTTGAGGTTCTACGGGGTGACTTAGCCCCAACTGTCTGGCAGACTGTCAATGGGGGGTAGGCTGCCCCGTGGCGCGTCGTCGTTGTGTTCGTGGTCGGGGAGGTAAATCGTGGGGTCCGCCCCCGGGTCTGGCAGCGCCCAGGGTTGGTGCGCGCCAGGGGGAGCGGGGGGTGGCGTAGCCGGGTCCTCGTCGGTGAGGACGTCCAGCCACTCGACGTCAGGGCTGTCCTCCCTCGCGCCGTCGTTCCAGACATTTTGCCGGATCAGAGTGCGCAGCGTCTGGAGTGTGAGGTCTTCGTCTTGTGTTTCGCGCGGCGGCGGAGCCGTGAAGACTTGATGCCGTCGCCTGCAAAGTGGGCACGACCACAAGTTCGCGATGCACGGGCTGCAGAACCAGTGCAGCTGCTCAGTGCCGCCGCAGCCGAGGTCATGTCCACGAAGCGGGTTGCCGTCTTCGTCGATCACCTCCACGCAGACCCCGCATGGGTTCTCCGGCCGCGGATGCGGAGCTTCCCCTTCGGGCATCCTCAGGAGAGGTATTGTTTGCAGAACGATCGGGCCTCTACACAGGAGCGGGCGCGCGCGCTCTGGGCGGTGCAACGGCATCTGCTTGGCAGTCGCCGCGGGCCCGCGCGTGTGGCTAGTCGCTGGGCTGTACATGTTGGTAGTGGATGAGGAGGTTATAGTACGTGCGGCGGTCATGGGATGTTTGTTGTGCCTCCTGTGCGTACACCTTGACGCGGTGCTGTAGCTGTGCGTCCGCCCTCTTGATGGCGGTGAGCTGCATGTGACGTACTGTGGCCCTAGGTTCTGGGGCATGTTCGCCGACGACCCTGTAGAGCTGGAGTGGCACTGCTCCCCTGAGTACCGCCTCCCTGATCTCCGGTTGCCGCATCAGGCGCCGAACCTCATTTGCCGGTGGCGTGGTTGGGCCCCACCCGGCGTGTTGCGCTATAGTGTCCTCCGGTGTCCACGTGGCCAGGTGGTTCTCCCCTTGGCCTAATGGGCAGCGTTTGAAGTGCTCCCATGTTTCTGGCTGTTGGAGATGGCAGGGGCATATGGTGTATTCCGTGGGTATGTCTATATTTCGCCGGGCATACCAGCGTGCCACCCTTTCTAGGAGAGGCAGTTGTTCGAGCAAGAGCTGGGCACGTCTTGTCTGCAGGTGTACCGGTATTAGGGACGGGTCAAGAGCCGAGAAGTACAATGCGGTGCGCAGTGTATGTTGGAGACAGCCCAGAAGGGCGCTGTCGGCCGGACTGCCCCGAATGTGTGCCATGGTACGGACGGGTTGTGGGTAGTGGTATGCCCGTCCCGTGTCGTTATATATGCGATCGTCTGGCACCCAGTCTGGTGGTTCCCCGGGGCGTGAGACTGGCTGCAGGTGTTGGAGGTGTGTGTGCATGTGGTTTTGCAGCGGCGGGTCCTCGCCGTCCGGCATATGCTCGCCAAGTTGGTTGTTGGCCTTGAAGTCTATGTGTCCGTTGCCCAGGCTATACCGATGAAATTCTTGTTTGATGAGATGCGGGACGACGTGTTTGGGGAGGCGCCGCAAGGCTGTCCAGAGGTGTAGGGCCTCGGTGCCCAGGCTGGAGTCAGGCGCGCTGTGTAGGGGTTGTCGTGCCAGCCTGCGGACGAATTGGAAGTCCACCACTGCGTCTACCACTACCCATACATGGTGCGTGTGGTCACGCGGTTCTTGGTGGGTGTCATTGACGGTGTCTACGACGATCTCCAGTGTCTTCAGTTCCCCATGAGAGGAGGCCCCGAAGATGGTAGCCCCGGTGAGGTGGTGCTGGTGCAGTCGGCCTGTCGTGTCTACTTTCAACTCTAAAGCCGCCCCTCCAGCCGCTGGGGTCAGGTTTGTAGTGCCGGAGGCATCCACGAATACGATTGTGTTGTGGTTGTTCGGGTGTGGTAGGCGGCATGGCATCGTTGGTTGGTAAGCATGGATGTGTGCTCTCCGTTCCGTGGTGGCCCACGGCGTGTTGGTGCCCGGCCTGAGTCTCCGGGTAGCATACACGCCCACCCCCTGGCGGATGATCTCCGTGGCTGCCGGGTTCATGCGCACATAATCGTTGTTCCTCTCATGGCCCTGTGTCAGATAGCTGTACACGTACTGGAGCAGGCACGCCGTGTGCGGGTGGAATGTGGTCCACTCGACAGTCTGCCAGTCCTGTACTTGGGAGCATCAGTGTTTGACCAGGTAGGCAGGGGCCTCTGGCGTGGCGCTGCGGTGTTTGGCTAGCACCGGGAAGGTTTGAGGTCTTGAGGTTTGCGGGTAGTAGACGGCTTTCAGCCCCGGGGGGCCACCTGGTCGGGCCAGGTGATATCCTCCCCACCGGGTCGTACTGGGGGCCCTCCAAGATGCACCTCCTGCCTGGTGGCGGAGTCCCCCGGGTTCACAGGGCTCGGAGCCCCGTCCTTCCTCGGCTTCCCCTGTTCGCCACCCCCCGGTCAGTGCGTCAATTCGCGGCCGTGGCTGCGGGCGCTTACCCACCGCGTTGCCCCCCTAATGCGTGGTCGCCCCGGGTGCCGGTGCTGCCGGGCCCGTGCTACTGGCTTGTCGCCAGTGGGTCCCCGCTGGGCTGGCGCGGAGGATGCCTAGCCCTGGGGCTGGTGTCTGGCGCTATGCGCAACTACTGCCTTGGCAGGTGCAGTGCCCTGGTCGTGTGTGTGCGGCGCTCGCCGCCGGTTCAGGGGGGTATGTGCCGGTGCCGGGTGTTCTGTCTCCCCTGTTCCCCCCTGCCCGCCCCGCGTTTCCTGCGCTGTGTGTGGCGGGCCGTCCCGTCTGGGTGTCCCTTATCCTCGCCTGCTGGTACGCCATTCCATGCGGTCTGTGCGTTCCGCGGGCTGGGTCCGGCTGCCCTTCTGGTTTTCCCCGCGTGTCCTTTGTGTGTGTGTGCGCTCGCGCTCTCGCGGCGTCCGCGCCCCCCCCCCCTCCCCGGGTTGGTGTGGTGCGCGCACCTCGCGCGGTCCTGGTGCCCGGCGCTGGTAGGGCCGTTCCACTCGGTCCGTGCCCCTCCGCGTGTCCATCCTCGGTCCCGTGCTCTGTTTGGCTTGCTTGGGTGGGGGCGGCCCGGTCCCGTTTCCCCCTACCTGGCTTGGGGCTGCGCGCTCCCCGTGGGGTGGGTGCGGGCGTGGGGACCCGTCACCAACCCCACCGTGCGTGCTCTTGCGAGCTGGCCTTGCGCCTAGGCTTGGCGCGCTGTAGGGGCGGCACGAGGGCGCCCAGGGGGGGGGCCTCCTTGCCTGGGTGCGGGGCGCCCGGGGTCGAGCGCTCTCCCACCCCCGACAACCCGTCCTCTTGGGCGTGCGGCCGGGGCCGACTACCCACTGGCTGTGGGTGCGGGGGGTGCGGGCAGGGGGACCTGTTACCAACCCCACAGCGCGCGCTCTTGCGAGCTGGCCTTGCGCGCTGTGGGGGCGGCATGAAGGTGCCGGGGGGGGGGCGCCTTTTGCCTGGGTGTGGGGCGTCCGCGGTCAGGCGCTCACCCACCACCAACCACTCATCCTTTTGGGGGTGCGGCCGGGGCCCACTACCCTGTGGCTGTGGGTGCGGCGGGTGCGGGCTTGGTGACCCGTCACCAACCCCACAGCGCGCGCTCTTGCGAGCTGGCTTCTCGCGCTGTGGAGGCGGCATGAGGCTGCCCGGGGGGTGCGCCTCCTGCCTGGGTGTGGGGCTTCCGGGGTCGGGCGCTCTCCCACCCCCGACCACTCATCCTTTCAGGCGTGCGGCCGGGGCCCACTACCGGGTGGCTGTGGGTGCGGGGGGTGCGGGCACGGGGACCTGTCAACAACCCCACAGCGCGCGCTCCTGCGAGCTGGCTTTGCACGCTTTGGGGGAGGCATGAGGGTGCCCGGGGGGGGCGCCTCGGGCCTGGGTGTCGCGCGTCCGGGGTCTGGCGCTCGCCCACCCCCGACCACTCGTCCGTTCGGGCGTGCGGCCGGGGCCCATTACCCACTGTCTGTGGGTGCGGGGGGTGCGGGCACGGGAACCCGTCACCGACCCCACAGCGCGCACTCTTGCGAGCTGGCGTTGCGCGCTGTGGGGGCGGCACGAGGGCGCCCGGGGGGGGCACCTCTTGCCTGGGTGTGGGGCGTCCGGGGTCGGGCGCTTGCCCACCCCCGACCACTCGTCCGTTCGGGCGTGCGGCCGGGGCCCACTACACACTAGCTGTGGGTGCCGGGGGTGCGGGCACGGGGACCCGTCACCAACCCCACGGCGCGCGCTCTTGCCAGCTGGCTTTGCGCGCTGTGGGGGCGGCATGAGGGTACCCGGGGGGGGCGCCTCCTGCCTGGGTGTGGGGCGTCCGGGGTCGGGCGCTCTCCAACCCCACGAGCACTCGTCCTTTCGGGTGTGCGGCCGGGGCCCACTACTCACTGGCTGTGGGTGCGGGGGGTGCGGGCGTGGGGACCCGTCACCAACCCCACAGCGCGCACTCTTGCGAGCTGGCTTTGAGCGCTGTGGGGGCGGCATGAGGGTGCCCGGGGAGGGCGCCTTTTCCCTGGGTGTGGGGCATCCAGGGGCGAACGCTCTCCCACCGCCGACCTCTCGTCCGTTTGGGCGTGCGGCCGGGGCCCACTACCCACTGGCTGTGGGTGCGGGGGGTGCGGGCGTGGGGACCCGTCACCAACCCCACAGCGCGCACTCTTGCGAGCTGGCTTTGCGCGCTGTGGGGGCGGCAGGAGGGCGCCCGGGGGGGGCGCCTCTATCCTGGGTGTGGGGCGTCCGGGGACAGGCGCTCTCCCAGGCCCGACCCCTTGTCCGTTCGGGCGTGCGGCTGGGGCCCAGTACCCGCTGGCTGTGGGTGCAGGGGGTGCGGGCGTGGGAACCCGTCACCTACCCCACAGCACGCGCTCTTGCGAGCTGGCTTTGCGCTCTGTGGGGGCGGCATGAGGCTGCCTGGGGGGGGCGCCTCTTGCCTGGGTGTGGGGCATCTGGGGTCGGGCGCTCTCCCAGGCCCCGACCTATCGTCCGTTCGGGCGTGCGGCCGGGGCCCACTACCCACTGGCTGTGGGTGCGGGGGGTGCAGACGTGGGGACCCGTCACCAACCCCAGAAGCGCGCTCTTGCGAGCTGGCTTTGCGCGCTGTGGGGGCGGCATGAGGGTGCCCGGGGGGGGCGCCTCTTGCCTGGGTGTGGGGCGTCCGGGGACGGGCGCTCTCCAACCCCCGACCTCTCGTCCGCTCGGGCGTGCGGCCGGGGCCCACTACCCACTGGCTGTTTGTGCGGCGGGTGCTGGCGTGGGGACCCGTCACCAACCCCGTAGCGCGCGCCCTTGCGACCTGGCTTTGCGCGCTGTGGGGGCGGCATGAGGGTGCCCAGGGGGGGCGCGTCTTGCCTGGGTGTGGCGCGTCCGGGGACGGGCGCTCTCCCATCCCCGACCTCTCATCTGTTCGGGCGTGCAGCCGGGGCCCACTACCCGCGGGCTGTGGATGCGGGGGATGCGGGCGTGGGGACCCGTCACCAACCCCACGGCGCGCGCTCTTGCGTGCTTTGGGGGCTCGGCATGAGGGTGCCCGGGGGGGGCGCCTCTTGCCTGGGTGTGGGGCGTCCGGGGACGGGCGCGATCCAAGCCCCGACCACTCGTCCGTTCTGGCGTGCGGCCGGGGCCCACTACCCACTGGATGTGGGTGAGGGGGGTGCGGGCACGGGGACCCGTCACCAACCCCACGGCGCGCGCTCTTGCGAGCTGGCTTTGCGCGCTGTGGGGGAGGCATGAAGGTGCTATGGTGTTCTCCGGTGTCCACGTGGCCAGGTTGTTGTCCCCTTGTGCTAATGGGAAGCGTTTGAAGTGCTCCCATGTTTCTGGCTGTTGGAGATGGCAGGGGCATATGGTGTATTCCGGGGATATGTCTATATTTCGCCGGGCATACCAGCTTGCCACCCTGTCTAGGAGGGGCAGTTGTTCGAGCAAGAGCTGGGCACGTCGTGTCTGCAGGTGTACCGGTATTAGGGACGGGTCAAGAGCCGAGAAGTACAATGCGGTGCGCAGTGTATGTATGAGACGGCCCAGAGGGGCGCTGTCGGCCTGACCACCCCGAATGTGTGCCATGGTGTGGACGGGTTGTGGGTAGTGGTATGCCCGTCCCGTGTCGTTATAGATGCGATCATCTGGCACCCAGTCTGGTGGTTCCCCTGGGTGTGGGACTGGCAACAGGTGTTGGAGGTGTGTGTGCATGTGGTCTTGCAGCGGCGGGTCCTCGCCGTCCGGCATATGCTCGGCAAGTTGGTTGTGGGCGTGCAAGTCTATGTGTCTGTTGCCGAGGCCATAATGATGAGATTCTTTTTTGATGAGATGCAGGACGACGTGTTTGGGGAGGCCCCCTCAGGCTGTCCAGAGGTGTAGGGCCTGGGTGCCCAGGCTGGAAGCAGTCGCCTTGTGTAGGGGTTGTCGTGCCAGCCTGAGGACGATTTGGAAGTCCACAGCCGCGTCTACTACCCATACATGGTGCGTGTGGTCACGCCGTTCTTGGTGGGTGTCATTGACGGCGTCTACGACGATCGCCAGTGTCTTCAGTTCCCCGTGAGAGGAGGCCCCGAAGATGGTAGCCCCCGTGAGGTGGTGCTGGTGCAGTCGGCCTGTCATGTCTACTTTCAACTCTAAAGCCGCCCCTCCAGCCGCTGGGGTGAGGCTTGTAGTGCCGGAGGCATCCGCAAAAAAGATTGTGATGTGGTTGTCTGGGTGTGGTAGGCGGCATGGCATCGTTGGTTGGTAAGCATGGATGTGTGCTCCCCTTTCTGTGGTGGCCCACGGCGTGTTGGTGCCCGGCCGGAGTCTCCGGGTAGCATACACGCCCACCCCCTGGCGGATGATCTCGGTGGCTGCCGGGTTCATGCGGACATAATCGTTGTTCCTCTCATGGCCCTGTGTCAGATAGCTGTACACGTACTGGAGCAGGTACGCCGTCTGCGGGGGGAATGTGGTTCACTCGACCGTCTGTCAGTCCTGTACTTGGGAGCATCGGTGTTTGACCGGGTAGGCGGGGGCCTCCTGCGTGGCGCTGCAGTGTTTGGCTAGCACCGGGAAGGCAATAGCCAGGGTGCTGGGTGACCCACATTCCCCGCTGGAATCTCCAATCCGCCCTGGCGTTGGGGCCCCACGCCACTGTGGCCCTCTCCGCGGCCCGTTCGAAGTGCGTGTGTAGCCACCGGTGTTGTTCCGGGGTAGCGTGGGCCGTTGGCATTCGGTGGTAGCGCGCCAGCAACTGGAGGAGGGGCCACGGGGTGGCCAATGCGCCGGGCCCACATCGCCAGCAAGTGGTGGGGATGCCCGTCAGCTTGTCTTGCGATAGTGGCGGACGACAGAAGGGGCGCGCCGTGGGTGGCCTAAGCATCCATAAATTGCCCCCTGCCCTGCCTGGCCGTAACGTGGCCTTGAGCCCGTTGGGCGCTAGGAGGAGGACCGCGGGAACCGTGGCACCGGGCACATATTCCACTTGCTCCGGTGGCCGGTGGTGGGCTTGGTTCCCTCTGTAATAAGTGAGGGCATTGGGGCCTGTCAGAAGCTTTCTGGAGGATCTATACTAGACCTCTCCAAGCTTCAAGATCCTAGAACACTAGGATATTTGCTCATATTTGGCTTATATTCCAAGCCTATAGCCTACTGCTAGACTCTACTGCTCTTAGGTACACTACAGAGAGCGGAGATCTAGGATACATTAGTAGCCATACATGAATAATCACATCCCATATGCTTATAATGTGATTTAATCATGTTTTATAGCATTTTAGAAGGTTCTAATGTATTAGAAGCTATTTTGAAGCTGTTTCGAAGCTTCAGATGGCCTGTCGCAACTGTCGCCGTCTTTTGCCGCCGACAGCAGTTTACGTAATGTTGACAAGGACTGTGATAGGATAGACTACTCAGAAAGTTGATAAAATATAGGTTTTGTTGCCTTTTTAATGAGAATTTATTGTTATATCAATTTTCTTGTTATTTAGGCATGTGAACCCGTATTACTGGACCAGCCAGTTGGTCCAGCTCAATGTTCGTTCACGACTTCGTCTTCTTGCTGTTGCCTGTGTCCTGTACTTGCCAACAAGATCAATTGTAATGGAGAACATTGGAAACAATTTGATTTTTAAGTGCAAGACAAGGAAAATGGGTTTTCTATATGCACCCAAGCACAAGCATATGACAGTCCAGTAATCTGAAGTTCCAGCAGGTCGACGACGACGGGGACGACGAGCAGCAGCTGGGCCAGCGTACGCTGTTCAAGTAAAGTGAGTTCCTTGCTTGAATTTATCAAAAAGTTCAAGAAACTTTCAAGTCTTGAAGGTATACTTCCTCCTATGGCCAAAGAACCTTCAAATAAATTCGAAGACTCCAGGAGCGTAGCGTGAAGCGACCTTTACGCAAGTAGAACGACGCCAGAGGCTTCAGAAGAGTTCGAAAAGCCGTCCAGTGGGTTTATTTCATTGAGTTTGGTGAAGATTGTGAAGGATTTTAAGTTAACAAGAAGTTTCAAATATGTGGTGAACTTCTACAACACAAGGCGACTTCCCAGCGCTTCAGCGACGACGACGACGACTTCTACGACGACGACGTGCTGCAGAAGAGCTGCGAGCGAGCTTCCAGAGGCTCTCTTGAGGCTCTTTGAGGCCTAGAGCCATTCATTGTGTTGCTTTTGTTTGCTACATGTTGCATACTTCTTGTGGTGCATTTTCAAGGCTTATCTTCTCCTTGCTTACGGTCCTTCAAGAGACCGTATGTCAAGGGAAGGGACTAAAGGGACGGTCCGTGACTATAAATCCCCACCCCAGTCACTGTTGACCCTCTTGGGAGTCCAAAAGCTTTGAATTCTTTCACATTTCTTTCAACTCATTGATGTACCAAAAGGCCAAAAATGTCGAAAATGGCCTAACTCATTTCACGCGTATCCACGCGCCAGTGCGTCGAATCGCGCCAACAAAAGCGCTGTTGTAAAGTAGAGAGCGCTAGCTTTCAAATGCGACTCTCACTCTGTTTCAATTTCTGTGATTTTTTCAGAATGACCCATGGATCACTTTTTGCCCAACCATCAAAAACACCCCAAAATGACATTTGGTGTTTTACGCATATCTTCGCGCCACTGCGCTGAAAAAATCTGAACCAAGTATTTTTGGAAAGTAGACATTGGTACGCTTCTATCCTGCACCTCACTTCTCTGGAAATAATTTTTCTGCTATTTTTTCTCATCTCCAACAAGGTCAGCCATGAACCATACCCCAAAAACCCCTCAAAAGTGCCCTTTGTGCTTTCCTCATATCTCCCAGAGAAAAAAGGTTTGAGGTTTAACATTATTTTTCTGAACAACACTGAAGTATGTGCTTTCTAACCCTGAGTCGTTTTTATTTTCAGAAAATAAGAATGGCTATGGTAAAATTGCAACAAGTTACCACACAAACCACTTGGTGAAAAATCATGCACAATGGTTTTGGAGGTTTGATCATTTCCCTGAGACCCTCTATCTGACATCTCAGTCACATAGAACAGAAAAAAGGTGCAGAAGTTGGGCATTCTCAAGGAAAAACATGGTTTTCGGTCATTGGTTTGCAAAACCATTCGCGATTTCTGTGGTCTTCTAACCTTGAATCATTGTATGATATTGCAGTTTGTGATTGTTTGCATCAGTTTTGATTCATTCTGACTAGGCTTAGCCTAGGTAGAAAGGTAGATACCTTAGAATTACTTTAGACACGCAATAAATAGTGAAACATTTCGTTGTCTTTTTTGGCCAGGAAACAAACTTTGGCCACAACCATTAACAGACCGTTTGCATCCGCCACATTCACCGTCCAAGCCTTTCCCTTCGACTCCCCAGGCTGAGTGGCTCAGTTCGGCTGGCCCATTGTCATGGGGAAAAAGAAGGCGTGGGGCTTGTTGCCACCAGGGAGTAGGGAGGCGAAAGACGGGTGTGAGCGGAAGGCGGAAAGAAGACTCAATGCAGGAGCACCCGAGTGAAACATTAAAAGACCGCATTCGACCAAACCATTGGCATTGACCTCTCTCGGGGTCCTTGTGACCATCCTCCGATGAGAGAGGTTAGTGGTGGTAACTGGTCGCGGAAGAAGCTTGCAAAACTTACTTACTCTAGCTAGTTAGCTAGCTAACTAGCTAGTGTAGGAGGTGCATTGATTTTATGGTATTACCCTAATGCTAACGGTTGCATATGCAACTTAATGTCTCCGGTCCTCCCCCTGTAGGGCAGGGTGGTGAGGAGAAGTGCCGCAAGGCGCTGGTACTGTAATAGAGGTAACCATTCCAGTAGGTGCAGGCCGGAATGTTAGCGTGCCATGCCATTTCACTGATTTTCATCTCTTTACTGAACTACCTGACACAGTTCAATGTAGTTCTGAGCACGGTCCGTGCCCTCTCATGGGTTGCCGAGACTCTGCATAGACTGCATGACTTCTGGTCACGGTCCGCCACTCATACGTGTGCTGAGACCCTTTCAGGAAGCCTGAATTTGTCAAGCTGTTTCATTTGAGTACAATTGCATTTGAGCTAGGAAGTGATTTGTCCTCATTTCACTCTACCATGCATCTCATCCTTCACTGCATGGCCGTCAAGGCAAGCGTTTGACTAGTGACGTATTCTACTCTCCATTCGGATTGCATTTCATTCATTCGTTCAGAAAGGTCACTCATTCATTGCATTTCACTTTGCAAATCTTACATTTCATACTTATTGCATTACTTCCTTATTGCAAGGGCTTGCCCATAACGCTCAACATGCAATATGGTCCGTAATTGATCTGCCCTTCGTAGTTCTATGAGCACCTTTTGCTCAATAGACCCCGAGTTTTGGATCGCAGCGACGAACAATTCATTCGTATCCACTCAACTTCTGTTGATTAACTGCAAGTTGTGAGGAATGAATCTCTTTTCCAACCCTCGTGATCATTGACCTAGGTCATTTGGTCTAAAGAGCTAGTTTATCCTCAAATTTGCTACCGAACCACTACGGGTACGTTCCGCTTCGTTAACTTTCGCTAGATCGCCTGGTACAGCCTCAATTACTGGGTTTGAGAGTGCTCAATTGAGTGTCCGCAGTCTACAACATTACATTCTCTATCCCCCCGACCAGACCATCAGCATGACAGACTTACTTGGATGTTTCACACATTCCCTCCCTCATCACACCACACATACAACCCACACACAAGCACATACCATGAGTCATTTGATTACTCCATTTGTTCTCTTTGGATATCACACTCTGAGGTTTGCTGTAGTACCACATCCATCAAATTTTCGCCTACGGGCCAATTTCTAAGTCATTTCCTTCGTGTAGACAGTCAGTGTCCGCTTACAGGAGCCGGCATTGGTCTCACCCCGCCACGTCTTTGTTGTGTAACACAAGTGAACAGGTTTAAGCTTGGTCACTTAGCCTGTGACTTGGCTAATGCATTCCGCGATGTGTTAGTGAAGAGCCCTACGCCGGTAGCCACCGAGACCAGCGGTGCACTACGGTAGGCTCATTGAAAAGGATTATCGAAAGGTATCGAAAGCCTACAGTAATGGGCTTCTACCCTCGCGCGGGTAGATAAGTACTTTCCCTGCAGTGGGATAGACCCCTTCTCTTGCGGTAGAGATAGATGACGGAGTCAAGCTCCAAGAGGATAGCCTGAATCCTGCAATTCAGTTGAGCGGAATTCACTCTTCATGTAGAAAGACAGGCCCCCGCACGGATGGCTTTGTACAACCATCTGCTGGGCAAGGGGCTCGCCGTAATTGGTCTTCCGGTAAGGTACAGAACACACTTTAACTACAATAGCATTTTTCGGAGAGTTACTACTTCCACTTGTTTGAGACAACCTGACAATGATACATTTCGCGTATGAGGCAGTGGCGACCCTCTAGTCGTGTAGGATATCCGTTGGCTCGCACTAGAGCTGAACGGCGTTCCATGAAAGATCCGACCTTTCAACTTTTTTCACTTATCACTTACCTGATTCATTTCCAACCAACCCCAGGGGACCAACCCACCCCTACCCGTGAACCCAACCCCTACATGCACACGTACAATTCATTGGTTTTGTCATCTTTAGCACTTGCCACAACCCTTACATCTTGTTTCTCTGAATTTACATGATGCACACACCTCTACATTTTCACTTCTTCGTGCAAATTATTTGCTTTGATAATTTAAGTCATTTGGGACATGTCTACACAAATCAGTACCCCCGCTAGCTTCATATCTCATTAGATTACTGTTGGCTATGTCCTATTGAGGAACATGGTTCATATGCTCTGCGGCCCAGAGCATTTTTCCGTGATGGAATATTGATTCTTTTGTACATGATTGCTAAGCTTGTTAGGTAACTGACGTTTCAGCTTTGTTTTTAGAGATAGCTAGAAAGTATGAGTAAAAGGTTGGGAATGACGGACTATATCTTTCAACGTTTTTTTGGTTGAAGTATTAGTATAAATCCCCATACCCCCAGACGGATCAATCCCCATGGCCGGGATAAGAAAGAGCGGATCCGGGTCAGATGATGTCTGCTCATCGTGACTGGCACCCCCCCCACACACTATGAGTTATCCCTACCCGCTAAACTAATCAACAGTTGGTCATTACTGATGCTGCCTCGCTTTCTCTGTCCATGTAATGCAGGCCAAGAAACCCATTGCATCAAATAGGTACTAATGCATCCATTGCATTAGGTAGCCACATGTAACGCGTCCGTTGAGTAAGGTGGTATATCCTCTCTTTGGATGACGAAGACAAGCCTGTCAATAGACAGCTTGGGCAGAGCTTGAATTTCCAGTTTAACCCCACATGTTGCATTTCATTCTCAATTGTGATAGATTTTCCGTATAGCTCATTGTAATTTATACGTCTACATCCAGGTGTATTACCCTTACCCTCATTGTTTGCCTGAAGATTTAGGTTATCATTGTTCATACTTTGTATGCTAGCTTTTTGCTTAGTGTTTCTCATGTCTCATCTTGAGCCCTACCATACCCAAGACTTAGGAACTTTACCCTCTTAGGTAGAGATACATCTTTACCTCTAGGAAGGGGGTAGTAAGACACTACATTAGACACTCAGAACATTCAATATGAGCATGCCTTATGCCCATACCCCTCCTTATCTTAGATTATCAGCTTGTCATGAACATTCTTAGCGAATGTACATGAAGCTTAGGAAGGGGGTGTAAGAAGTGAGGGCATTGGGGCCTGTCAGAAGCTTTCTGGAGGATCTATACTAGACCTCTCCAAGCTTCAAGATCCTAGAACACTAGGATATTTCTGCTCATATTTGGCTTATATTCCAAGCCTATAGCTTACTGCTAGACTCTACTGCTCTTAGGTACACTACAGAGAGCGGAGATCTAGGATACATTAGTAGCCATACATGAATAATCACATCCCATATGCTTATAATGTGATTCAATCATGTTTTATAGCATTTTAGAAGGTTCTAATGTATTAGAAGCTATTTTGAAGCTGTTTCGAAGCTTCAGATGGCCTGTCGCGACTGTCGCCGTCTTTTGCCGCCGACAGCAATTTACGTAATGTTGACAAGGCCTGTGATAAGATAGACTACTCAGAAAGTTGATAAAATATAGGTTTTATTGCACTTTAATGAGAATTTATTGTTATATCAATTTTCTTGTTATTTAGGCATGTGAACCCGTATTACTGGACCAGCCAGTTGGTCCAGCTCAATGTTCGTTCACGACGTCGTCTTCTTGCTGTTGCCTGTGTCCTGTGGTTGCCAACAAGATCAATTGTAATGGAGAACATTGGAAACAATTTGATTTTTAAGTGCAAGACAAGGAAAATGGGTTTTCTATATGCACCCAAGCACAAGCATATGACACCCTCGCGGTGGGCTCGGCGGCGGTGGCTGTTTGTGCGAGTTCAAAAACAGGTTGTACGCCGCACGTACTTCCCCATCCGTTGGTCGGGGGTGTCCGGATTGGATGGCCGCACTGCGCATGTGGTTCTCCAGGACTGATTTGTTGGGCCAGTCAGGGTGTTGTAGGAATGGGGCGTGGTGTGCGCCCACTCGTTGGAGGGCTTGCATCTGGTTTGGGGTGACCCGCACAAGGTGGAGGGTGGTGCCCACCAGGTCCAGAGTGGTGCTGCTCCCCGTTGGTCCACCCCTCACATCAGTGTGAAGGACCGCCAGAGGGCAGGTTTCCCTGCACCGATGGTTCGTTTGGATGACGTGCTGGTGGTGGGGTAGCAGGAGTTGCAGGTGGTTCCCTATGCGGGTCACCGCGTAGGTGAGGAGGCCCCGCTGGTGAAGTATGTATTGGGGACAGGTGTTGCGATGGTACTGGGCGTCCCGCAGCGTCAGCGTGAGAACTCCCCGTACCTCCGGCTCATGGTTGTGCATGAGACAAAGCACGTGGGCCGCGGTGTGAGCTGTGTACGCTTTGTTGACGAGGTGATCGGTGTTGTCTCTGTAGTACGGTGTTGATGCCGCGCGTACCGTTGCAGTTAGCAATGTGGGCCTGTGGCCGTGGATGGTCGACGCTCGTCGCACTGTGGTAGTGGCTGCTTGCAGCATGTGTTGGGGGTGCGTTAGGTGCAAGGCCTGGAATCCTATAGCTGGATTGAGCACGGCTTGTAGGAAGTATGCCAGGGCCTGGGTGGAGAGTGCCGTGATGCGTGCTATGACCAGTGTCCGTGTCAGCTGCCGTATCAGGTTTGGCCGTAGGGTGACCCCGCCTGCGGTGGCCGCTTGTTGGACCCCCAGGTAGGTGGTCGTGTTTACTGGGTTCATGGGCAGGTCTCCGGGGCGGAGGGGCGGCGGCGGTGCATTGTGCACCATGGTGGCAGATTTGACGTTGTGCACCAGCAGCTGGTTGCCCGCCAGATAGCTGGTGCCGACGTGGAGGACTTTGCTGGCCCTGGTGGGGTCCGGGGTGGTCGGCAGGGGTTGACGTGCGGTGGCGGTCACCACCGCCATGTCGTCTGCAAACGCTAGGGGCGTGGTCCGTAGGGGATATGGTGCCACGCCCGGGTATGTGCATCGGATGTAAAAAGCTAGCGGGAGGGTGACGAGTAGGAAGAGGAATGGGCCTTCTGCAGCCCCTTGCGGGACCCCACTTGTGGGGTGGACCCATGGGGTGGTGCCCACGTCGGTTTTTATGGCGTACATGCGGCTGGCAAGGTACGCTTGCAGGAAGCCCTGGAAAGGGAGTCCCTTGTGCTCCCAGACGGCCCGTAGGAGGCAGTGCGGGGTGTTGGGGAAGACACCTTTGACATCCAGGGACGTGATGACGAGGCTGATTGGGTCCATGTCCACCACGGCGTCTTGCATAAATATGGCCTCCAATGGTGACCTACCCGGTATGGCCCCCCACATTGTGGGCGGTACAGCCCGGTACACTGCCGGGGCCAGCCGTTTGAGGATTAGCATCCATATGAGTTTGGCTTCAGTGGTGGCGCACACGATGGGTCTCCAGTTGTCGTGGTTCGCCCAGTTGCCTTTCTCATACAGCGGGTGTACTAGGTTTGCCCAGCCGGGTGGCACGTCCGTTTTCCCGATGGAGATATCCCATAGGCGCGCGGCCAAGTGTCACTTCAGGTTCAGTGGGAGCCTACGGTAGAGCTCCGACGGGAGTCCGTCGGGCCCCGGGGTTTTTCCCGGTTGTAGTTTGTTCAGCACCTCATCGAGCACCTCTCGAATGGTGAACAGGGTTCGGTGCATGTCTCGTCGCTGTGTTCGGTTGTAGAGTTTCGGCAGGTGGGATATCAGTTCCTCCGTGTATGCTGACAGCTCGCCATCCTCAGTGTTGTGTTTGCGTAGGAAGCTGTTGATGACTTCTTCCAGGACCATCTCGGGATCGTTGGTCACTGTGCCGTCCTGTAGGCGTACCGCCTTGATGCCTCGGTGGCCTGTCTCCCCCAGGAGCTTGTCCACGTGTTTCAGAGATTTGTAGGGTTGGGGGTTTGGGAAGTAGCGCTGTTGTTGTTGCGCCAGTTCCTTTGCCCGGCGGATGTGCCATTCTCTGAGTTGTCGGCGTGTGGTGTCCAGTCGTGCGGCAATTTCCCTGGTGTCATGTTGGGCTTGCAGGTCATGCGAGTGCACTGCCGTGTGTAGTGCCCGCTTGTCGTGCCATATGGCTGTGATCAGGGATCGTAGGTCTTGATGCGGGGTGGTATCGTCTTGTGTTCTGTGTTGTCCGTTGAGGCCGCATGCCGTGGCCGCCTGTCTCATGGCGAGGTTGAGGTCCGCCTTGTCTTGTTGGCCTAGGATGCGTTGTACCGTGCGGTAGTACGCTACCCATTTGTGGGTGTCGTGCTCTCCTGGCGGCTTGATGGGTGGTTGCTCTTCGTGGTCCATGCCATCCCTGGAGGCCGGGGGTACCCGAAGTACCTTGATTTGTATCTCCAGGAGTCGATGTCCTGTGATCTTGGATGGTAGGTCGTGGTATTGCGCCCGTGTCACCTCGGCGTGTGCCGAGTCCGCGCAGCAGAGGTCGATGCGGGAATCTGCCGCGCAAGGCTGTGGGGGTCTGTGTAAGGGCTGGCCTCGTAGAGAGGCTGTAAGGTCATGCAGGCCCAGATGTTGCATGGCCACTTGCACCGCTGTGGCCTCGGGCGTCTGTCGCCCTTCGAAATCGTCTGCTGATGGGGCTGCATTGAAGTCTCCTATGATGACAGTCGGCCCCATCATGGCAAGTTGTCGGTAGGCCTCCATGAGATGTTCGAGGAACATCTCCGTGGCATTTCCAAAGGGGACGTGTACGTTGATGGCATTCAGTTGCGACGTTGGGCCTACCAGTTCGTACGCCGCTAGGCGGCCTTCGTCCCCCAGGTGGTGGTGGATGTGCACTCTGACTTCACCTTTGTGGGATATGGGCACTCCCTTGACCCACGTGGTGTGGTATTTGTGTCCCGTCCTGGTGAGGACGGGGGTTAGGCTGGGGCGGGCCGCCTCGGTTATGCGGGCCTGTTCCTGCCATACCATGGCGTCCCGGTCGCATTTCGCTATGATAGGTACGTCCTGTAGGTCAGAAGCTTTGGCCGCGTCGTACAGGGCGCCGGGTTCGTTGAGGGACATGACAGTGACGAGCGCAGTTGTGACCTCGTGGGCGCGCGCCTTGGTGGCCCCTGGGGGGTCTTTGGCTCGGCGCGGTAGTAGACATTGTCCCAGGCGTAGTTTGTGGTTGATCGCCGTGGCCATCCTTTGTTCCTCGGGTATATCCGGCTTCTCCAGCCATGTCTGCGGCACGTCACCTGTCCAGATGGTGCCCGGTGGTACCTGATTGGCGGGTGTGCAGAGCTGCACCGGGCACTCCGGGAATTGTCTGTCGTCCCAGAGTTTGAGGTTTGAGGTCTCCACTTTTTCGCCCCATTCTGGGAGTGCTTGCCACTTGATTTTCAACTGTAGGTTGCCATGTTGGCCCGGTGTGGCCGGGTGCCCTGTATCTTGCCCCGGATCCGTACAAATTGTTTCAGTTGTCCTCTAAGCGTGGCTCCGTACACACCCTGTAATTCTGCGCCGTCTGGCCATTCAGGGTTCGTGGCGGCACGTTCCGCCGGCGTGAAAAGTGGGCACGCCAGGGCCTTCGGCTTCGGTTGTGGATCGGGTGGCGGCGGCGCTGGGGCCACTTTGGGCTCCGGTTTGGGCCGCTTGGCCCGGCGGGCCGAGGCGTCCGCCCCCCCTGGGCGGGGCCTCGGTTGGGGTCCGGGCTCTTCTGGCGCCGGTTTGGGGGCCGGTCTCGGTGCGTCCTGGCGGAATATGCTGTATGCCGGTCCCTGTCTCTCCTGCGGCCTGTGCGTACCCCGGAGCTGATTTGCGTGTTCTTGCAGGCTGCTTTGAGAGTTCGCTCCGTGTCCGTGGGCCAGGACATCCAACGCTGCGCCAGTGCTGTCCCGTGCCTTCGCACATGGGCCGCCAGGTTGCGCGTTAGTGTAAGCGACGTCTCGGGCAGCGTGGTGTCCGTGGCTGGGTCATCCACTATCCAGTGCATCGCCGTTTTGAGGGCCAACCAGTGCACCCTGGGGTGGTTGGTGTGGTGGGTGGAGTGGTTAATGCGGTCCCCCAGTGCCAGTGGGGTCGCCGGTTTTGCTTCCGGTATGAATGTGTGGACCTTGTCTGTTGTGCATGTGTCGTTCCACTGTGCCACCCACCATGTGTGTTGGTGGCACGTTAGTGTCACCGTGGGGGTATCCGGGGGCCTGTAAATAACGGCCGTCCCATCAGTGACTTTCGGACCTTCAGTTTTCCGGTCGTGCTGTTCCGGTGGACTGGTCAGGGTCACCAGATGATTCATCAGGTCCGGCGTCAGGGTGTCTTCTGTGCCCTGTACTCTGTCCTTACACGCCGTGGGGTGGCCCACGGGAATGTCCTACACGTCCGTGGTGGCCGCCAGGGTGTTGGCCGCCAAGGTGATGACAACGTCCGTCGGGACCTCCACGATGAAGTACTTTTCCCCCGCAAGGGTGGTCGGGAGTTGGGCCGTGTGTTTCATGGTGAGGTGTAGCAGCGCCCTGTCGGGGCCCGGGGCGTTTGGGTCCACGGGCCTGGGGTCGTGTGTGCCGTGTTTCGCCAACGGGTGCCGCGGTTTGTCGCTGTTGGATAGTCGTGGCCCCAGGGCCATGTGGTGTACCTGATCGAGAGGGATGGCTTGGCCCGTTGTGTCGCCCGTCGTGAGGTACACTCCTTTGGCGCCTGTTACCGTGTTTGGGTATATACCTGGGAGCGGGGCGGGCTGTGGGGGCAATGGTTGGAACAGGGCGTGGGGGCAGGGGTAGCTGCAGGGGGGGTCCCCAGGCCGCAGTCCTGGGCAGGGGCCATCCATGCCGTGGGGTACGGGATATAGTATGTAGGGCCCCGCCACCCTGCGTAGCTTTTTGGGGTTTAGGGTGTTCAACCACCCCCCTACCCTGATAGTGACAGAGCCCTGGTGAATCCAGGTGGCTTGGTCGCGGTCAATGTCGTGGTGTAGGGTCCTTCTGATGGTGCCCCACGTTTGGCGGTGGGTGGTGTCATCTGGGGCGGGGCACCCCATGTCTATGAGAGACATTCTGGCGTTTGCGAGGGCGGAGTTTATCATGTTTAGGGGGAGTAGGTTGTCGTGGGTGCCGGTGGCGGTGTTCCCCGCAGGTTTGATGCTGTAGCGCGGTACTCGCCTCCCGTGGAGGGGTTGGTGCCAGGACGGGTCCGGGTGCCGGATGGGGGTTGGTAGGTCCCTGTATCGTGCCCAAGTGTACACCGTGTATGCCGTGCCCTCCCTGTCGGCCTGCAGTCTGTACGTGGACTTCCGCGCTTCGCCGTAGGTGACTAGTGCATTTGAGGTCGGCACGGTGTAGTTGAGGTGTGTGTGCGCCAGGGCGTGCGTAACTTGTACTTCCGTGCCCTTCCCTTTTCTCCCATGGTCTTCCAGTATGAAGTGTACAATCCACGGGCTGTGGGGCTGGAGGTTACCGTCTTTGTCCTGCAACGGCGGGTGTATTCGGCGTCCAGGCTGCTGCGCTTTGTTGGCGTTGTGGAGGGCGCGTTGCTCAACAAGGACGTTTGGTGTCCAGTCCTGCGGGGCACCCTCCCTGTGTGCCATGGCTTGGGCCAGCTTGGCGAGCGCCGTGACGGTAGGGGGCAGTGGAGGTTCAGCGACCGGGGGCACCATGCCGGTGTCTGTCAGGAAGTTCCAGTATATTGTGAACATCCCCGGCTGGTGGGCGTTGTGGGTGTCCGGGAGGGTCAGGGAGAGCGCCTCTTTGATCTGGGTTACCACCTCTGGATGTATGGTGGTGGGGTAGTGACTAAGGGTGTGCCTGGTGGGGTCCCGGTGTGTCCGGGCGGCACGTCCCGCGGGTTCCATTGTCTGCAGCGTGAGGGTGTCGTCAAGGGCAACTTCGTCGAGGCGGTTGGCTTCAGCGGCCCATCTTGTCTGCCATTCTGTCAGTGTGGGGTCGTCCTCGGCGCAGTCTAGGGTGTAGCGGATAGCTACCCACTGGGTCGGGGTCAGTGGTAATGTTGGTGACGCGTTCCCGTGGGGGGCCGGCCACGGGACGCTGCGGTGACACGCACAAGTGAGCAGGCAGGCAAGGCACTACACTCACAAGGGCATCAATACGCTCGTGTCATGTGACAAAGCGTTTCAGAATCCTTGCCACTCTGAAATGAGGGAACGAAAGTATGTACATCAACACATCAGGATATGTACACATGGGGTTAAGACTGGACTGGGGTAAGGGCATCACAGGACAATAGACACTCAGTCCTAACTCATATCCCAATCCCAGGTCCGACCCTCTCAGTGGCTGGTGGGGGCGGGGGCTCAAACACAACCGATGCCCTGCTCAGTCCGGACCCTGAAACCCTGCCAATGGGAGATGTGTCCCGCCCAGCCACAGGCGAGTTCCTGGAAACCCAGGAACTCCATAGCCAACCGACGGTAACCACCCATGCTCCCTTAATCGCAGGTCTCAACTCCACTCTGTACCAGAGATATGGCCCCGCCATTATCACCCAGGAGTTGGTAGCTGAAAACCGGCTGTTTCAGCCCAAACTGAAATTAACTCAAAAATCCCCAAAATTGACCCCTCGTCCGGACACGCCAGAGGTAGGGACGAGGCAACTGACCCTATGTCCTTCGAGTACCAACTCCCTGGAGCCCTCACCCAACCTGGTTCCCCTTGAGGTCACGGTATCAGGGCAACACGGATCAGTCAAGTGGGGTCATGATGCCAAAATCACCAAAATTGGCCTCATTCCCACGCGCGGCTCGCTCGGCCAAAGTAAGGCCATTCGCTCACAGGGTAGGAGGCAGGACCTAGGACTCATATTTGAGTGTACAAACTGAATTTAGGTCCGGGCTCCCTGTGGGCATAGAGGAATGGGGCCGCCAATTGACCACACGGAAGGGGGAAATTGGGGTCCCAAAATGGGGTCATTTTGGCTGCTCGAAATGAACCAAAATTCGGGGTGCTCCCAATAGTATATCTCCACGCCGGCTTAGAGATCGGATACGCCATTCCATACGTAATTTACCGGGAGTCCAACAAAGACTCCCATGCTTTTGGCCTCCAAAGATCTTCATGCCACTCGGCGTGGTGACGATCCGAATTGGGTCCACAAATGCCAAAATTGCAAACTTGCCCACACTCACTTTGGGCTAGCGCCTTAACGAAGGTGGCTCCGCTTCGCCCACGCGGTGTGTGAACCATGGGGACCATTACCCATAACACCCATGTCATATATGGTCCATTGGTCCATGCGTCCGGCGTGCACGAGGGTTAGAACATAGTGCACGGCGGGCAGCAAAAGTGGAAAATTGCTCAAAATGGCCAAAAATGCGCACACTCATGGTTGGGGCAAATGAGGCACATGCCCGACTCGGACCGGAGTGTGCCATAGAATTGGTATCAAGTCATATGTGTCCAACATATCTTTTGGGCGTCGCCCAACTCCTCCGGTATTGGGAATGGCAGGGTCGCCAAGTGAGCCCATGAATTGGGATAGTCCCAAATCGCCAACATGGCGGCCACGGTATGGCAAGCCTAAGAGGATTTAATCGCCGGGTCCAAGATATGTTGGGCACCGAAGTTTGTACCCTCATATCATACTTGGGTCATGATGTCAATTGAGCGCAACGTTGAAATACACGGTCGCCACTTGACATCATGACGAGCCAAAAATGGCAAAATTGGCGAAAGGACACGCAAAAGTGCCTTGAAAGCTACACAATTATATTATAATATCTTCGGCTTGGATCGTGCAATCAACTAATCCTTCTATACACAATGACTTGACACCAATGACCTCCGATCCCACATATGTGCTCCACTTGGGGCGCCTTGAAAGGTTACGAGCGCTACTTCCCAAGTGGGCACATGAAAATATGGAAAATTGCAAAACACACACCTTGCTCCCAACGCATCGCTTCGGGTTCACCACACAAGCTTCCCTTCACGAAGATTAGGCTTGCAATTGATCGTAGGGAGTATGGAGAAGGAGCTTGCACAATATGAGGTCCATTGGCGGGTTTGGCTTGGAGCGATAGACCCGCCAAATGGGCACGCAACACAACACAAGGCACATACTCCATATTGCCCAAAAAGGTAGCTCCCACCACGATATGTCATGCCCCTCCAAGGGCATAACTTTGTGTCAATCGCTCATAGGAACTCAAGGTGAGTTCCTATGCAACACCAACACTTGCGCGCTACACTCGAAAGTTATCTTAACGCACGCAATGTCATGGCCAAAGAGTTATAACGCAAACTCTACCCTCTTGACCATGATCCACTACACTATCGCGCACGTGTCGAAACGCAAGGCATATGATGCTTCTCAAATTACGTCGAGAGTATTGTGAATACATCCCACGTTTCTTTATCGTCAATGCTCGCAAGCGGCACGAGATATGACCTTCACAAGTGGCCTGTCGAATCAACTTTGTTTTGCCCATATCTTTAAGACAAATGGAGGGCAAGACAAAAGGAAAGTTGATTCGTGCATAGGGAAGCACGTAGGACCACTCGAAAGAGGTCAGATCAAGTGCGGGGATGTCGAAGTCGAAAATCCGATTTCGACATCCTGAAAAATTCGGATTAAGGTTGCGAGTATTAATTATGAAAATTGCGGATGCATCAATGCAGTTCCTGACGACTTTAGAGTCTTCGTCTCGGATAGCGTTGAAATTTCCATTATAAACAGTTAAACTGGCGGTTACGGTAAAGTCGCGATCCAACCGCGGGCAGTCAAAACAGTGAATATCAGAACGGAAGCGTAAAACTTGACGGAAACAATATGGAAATAAAACCCTGTTAGTTCCTGATATTCTGATATGCAAATCTCCGCTGGCGGTGCATCGGTTGCCGATGCGGGGCTTTACGGCACGGATCGGAGCGTCAACGGGCGTCTTTCCTTCCGTACATGGGGTTAGTGGACCGGAGACCGGTTGTATGCCGTAACCTAGCCATGGGGTTCTGGGTACCACTTCACCCCCCTCCTTAGAGCAAACCCTGGGGGGGGGGCTCGATAACACCCAAGCATGGCAGCGGGTACCCAGGACCATCCCCTGAGGGGGGTGTGTCATACCTCACTTCAGGCTGATTCTGGGTTAGGCTGCCCATTCCGACGCATAGTAAAACAGGTATGATGCTGTAGATGTCAGTAATAAGAGGTACAGTATCAAGTATCAAGTCCCGGGTCCTGGCGGCGATTGTTCGGCATCCAAAGGACCCGTTAACCCATACCAGGCGCACCGGGTGCCGGCTGCTACGGTCACCACCACAGTGGTAGTGGCATACACGGCCAACATAGGCGACACACTACGACCGAGGTCGTCCCACAGGTCGAGAGCGACAACAAAGATCCATCAGGCTACCCCAAGCTTCCCAAGGCCCGCTGACTGGGGAGAGTCCCCACGGGTCCTTCCTCGGGCGCACCATGTCCATATCCATACGACGCGAGTCCAGAGTGCCATAGTCGAGCTCCTTAAGAACCCCAGATCTTAAGGGAACTCCTCCTTAAGGGATCGGGCATCAAGGCCGTCTTTTCCCTCGCCCTACTGCCACGAAGGCCATACATGAGGGAGTCCTCATGCAGTGTGGGCGGAGGCGTCGACTCCTCAAACCACCAGTTTCCCAGGCAGACTGACCGAGGTCAGGAGCACCGGAGGCCGCCATCCGAATGCAAGTGCGTCTGCGAATCGGTAGGCTCACACTGGGACTGACAGTGGCGGACCGCTGGGTGTGTAGTCAGGCAACTGGGCTTCCCGCCTGGCGACATCAGGATCTCCACACATCACAGCGAATAGGGCAACACGGTATCACGGGCACTCAAACAGTAGAATCTGTAATCAAGTACTGGTCCAGGCTGGACCAGGCTGTAATAACATGTACACGGCGACTCAAAGCGCCTTCGTATTCGATTCGTGAAAAATAGTCCACACTCCGGTGATGGGCTGACAAAGCTGAACATACAGAAGCACATATCCTGGAGGGGCGGAAAAGCAAAACAAGCGGGGTAAAGAGGCGTGTAATCACACTCTGAACAGAGTGCCAAACCACGCCACGGTCAGGATAAGGCAAATGCAGGAGGGTGGACAGGATAACGCCTGAACTCAGGCATATATAGTCTCGAGACACACGTCGACTGGTCTGGATTCCGCAAATGCCATGGAACCAGACCACACACTCAAAATTCGCAATGCCGATGACAGCGGCATCCGTTGCGCAACGTCGTATGGGCTTCAAGGCCCCAAGAGCTCAGAAAAATGAAGGTCAGTCGCCCTACCTGGTTTCCCAAGGATTCAGCAGGGGGGGGAGTGACGAATAGAATTGAAAGAGAGGGGGCATCCTCCTCTGGATTCAGCAGGGGGGGGTATATGGCCACTCTGATGGCAGGTCACCGGAAGATGAGAGAGAGCAAGCAAGTGAGGGACGATCCGTCGGCCTCACAAGCGCCTCAAAGCACATCAGGGGAGAGCTCAGGGCGCTGATCAGGCACCCCTGGCTGCAATCGCCCGGGTGAGTGCTGCCAAGTCCGAAACGTGGATCTTGGTCTTGTGCTTGCGGATGTACTCCATGAAGGGAGTATTGACCTGCGGCACGAACGAGGAGACGGGTTCCCAGGTGTCGTGGGACGGCCCATAGCCTCGCCAACGAACCTTGAACTCCAGACCTCCAGGTGCCGAGGCCTTCGGACGCTGAGCCAGGATCTTCTCGACGGTGTAGTCGTCCTGCTCAGCATAGTCGTCGTCCGAATCAGCCTCATGTGCGGCATAGCTCAGGGACACATGCTGGCCACGGAGGTCGGGTTCCCGCACACGGAGTTGACTCTCGTGGCGCTCCCGGAACTGTCCGTGACCCACCTTGATGCGGTAGGTGTCCTGACCAATCCTGCGGACCACCTCGCCGGGTGTGAACCAGGTCTTGGTGCGGTGGGTGCCCATAGGGCGGGGTCTGATCACCCACACCGGGTCTCCCACCCTGAACTTCTGCGCTGTCGAGCTTGGGGCGGACTTCTGACGCTCAGCATGCTCCTTCTCGAGCTGCTGGCGGATGTCCCGCGCCGTTTGCTCTTGCCGCGCGAAGAATTCCTTGGCATCCATAGCCATGCCATCACCAGACAAGGGAAGTCCCCGACCCAGGGGGTCCCTGCCGAATAGAATCTGGTGAGGGGACAAACCGCCCGGTGTGGGGGTGTCATGATGGGCCTTCAGAGCAGGCAACATCTCCTCAAACCAGTTCCGCCGTGGATTGGTGATGTGGATCTTGCGCAGCTTCTCGAACAGCTGCCGTCCAGCCACTTCCGCACGGCCGTTAGACCGGCTGAGATAGGCGACACTGTTGGCATGTCGTATTCCCATGAGGGAACACATAGCCTTGAACCAGCCACCAGTAAACTGGGGCCCTCGGTCACTGCAAATGGTGCGGGGGATGTCAAAGACGGTCAGCCAATGACGAATCATCATGACTGCCACTTCCTGGGCAAGCAACCCCTTTTTGCGTGCCGGAACGGCTACAACGTAGCCGCTGTGGCGGTCCACACAGAGAACCACACAGTCAAAGGTCTCCTTGCCAATGTGCACTTCGGGCATGGAGAAGACGTCCATGGCCACGCTCTCCATGGGCTGGTCAGGAACCGGGGTCCATTGGGGTTCCCCCTTGACGTTCCGGTTATCGGGATTGCAGGCCTGACAGACCGAGCAACCCTTCCTGACCTTCTTGATGGCGGTGTAGAGAACGATATGGTCGATCTCGAACCGACGCTGCATGTCAAGGGCTTGCTTCTTGACCCCTGGGTGCAGCATGTGGTGGTGCCAAGCTTCACACAGCTCGAGCACCCGGGACTCTGGTACTAGCAGCTTACCATTCCGGTAGAGCTTGCCATCTTCCTCAGTCAGCCCCTTTGGCCACTTCTGCCCGTCGTCAGGGTCGGTCACAGCCCTATACTCGGCCGCAAAGGCCTCAGACTTGGCGTAGTCGTCGGTCCAGTCGTCCTCGAGGCAAGACTCCGGGAAGAGGTGCTTGTCGGACTCAGCTCCCTCAGGGGCGAGTACTCTGACCGCTCTGCTCACCCTCGTTGCGAGGGGGGCATCCGCAGCCATGACGACGAAGCATTTTGCACCCTCCTCCTCCATCAGGCGCTCCATTTCAATGATCCTCCTGGCTTCAGCGGTCTCAGCCTCATCGCCATGGGCAGAGATATCCTGCATGCCCTTGCTGGCGGGATAGGCCCACCTACTGAGACAGTCCGCCACGGTGTTATCCTTTCCAGGAATATACACAACCGTAAGGTCGAACTTGGCCAAGGTCTCGTGCCATCTTGCCCGTCGGGAGGCGGGACCTGAGGGGGTGTCCACGTGCTCCTTGTGCCACGACTGCAGACTCTGATGGTCGGTGCAGACGGTGACGGGATGGAGGGCTATGTACCCAGCCCATTTCCTGAGAGCCATGACGATGGCATACGCCTCCTTTTCACGGGGCGTCCACGTCCGTCTCTGGCCTTCCGCCAGGACTCGGCTCCAGAAGGCCACGGGCACGTGCCTCCCGTCGTCAAGCACTTGCTCCAACACAGCGCCAATGGCGCAGTCGGAAGCGTCGGTGCGCAGGACGAACCCTCGGTCGGGGTCCATGAGGTGCAGACCCAGTGCGGATAGCAGCGCCTGCTTCATCCCCTCAAAGGCACGGTCGGACTCAGCTGTCCAGACCAGAGCCTTCTTGGACCCCTTCTTGGTCTCCTCTCGGTTGCCCTTGAGCATGGTCGTCATGGGGGCTGCATACTCGGCATACATTTTGATATACCCCGAGTAGTAGTTGCAGAACCCCAGATACGCCCGTAGCTCAGAGACCGTCTTGGGCTTTTCCCAGTGCTCAATCGCGGCCACCTTGCCAGGTATGGGCTTTCGCTGCCCGTTCCCGACTACGTGGCCAGCGAAGACCACCTCGCTTACCGCAATGGTGGCCTTGTCACTGCTGCCCGTGAGTTTGTGCCGAACCAGAAGGTCCAGCACTCGAGTGACGTCCCTCTCGTGTGCCTCCAGGAGCTCCTCGTAGCTCATGCTGGGGTCCCCGGACGCGATGATCACGTCGTCCACGAAGGGGTCCGCACAGTCGCGCACCGGCTCAAGCAGGTTCTCCAGCATCCGCTGAAAAGCCGCATTGCCGTTGGTAACGCCCATGGGCATCACCTTCCACTGGAGAGGTCCAAGTGGGGTGCTCATGGCTGTGCAGGCACGGGACTCCTCGGCGAGAGGCATCTGATGATAACCATGTTTCAGGTCAATCACCGTGAAGATCCTCCGCCGGTGTTGCTTTTGCAGCATGTCCTCAATGAGGGGCAGCGTATAGCTGTCGTGCTACGTTTGGGCGTTCAGGCCGCGGTAGTCAACCACGAGCCGCCACTCACCGGCAACCTTCTTGGGGACGACGAAGCAGGGAGAGGCCCACTCGGAGTGGCACGGCTCAAGCCAGCCTCTCTGGATGAAGTCACGGAGGATCTTCTCCATGGCCTCTTTCCTCTCGCCCCTCAGGGCAAACTCCCGGTGCCGATACACACGGGGGTCCTGCTTCAGTCGTATCTTGGCCTCGCCATACGGTCCACGCACCGGTGGGGGAAACACAGGCTTACCGCTGAAGAAGGTGTCACCATACTTCTGCTTCAGCCTGGCCCTCAATGCCTGGATCTTGGGGCAGTCATCGGACTCCGCCTTGGCTTTTCCGGGCACTTGAACCACGGAGCTTACTTGAGGGGTAGCGACCCCGCTCACTTTCGGCTCAGGTGGTCTTCCCAGGTAGCCCAAAGGTCCATCTCTGGTCTTGCCTCGGAATAGATCGCCGTAGGTGGGTTGGTTACCCCCGATTGGCTCTTCCTGGCTGGACAGGTGGTCCAGCACCCTCTGCACGAAGGTGTTCCCGTCATAGGAACCAGAGACGATCGAGTCCACTTCCCACCAGGCTCTGTCCTGGCCCTTGCCCTCACGCTGGTTTCCCCAGTCGTGAAAGGGCTGATCCATATACCCCTGAACCAGATCCCACTCCTCTTCAGTGAGGGGCTCTTCCGATTCCGATTCTTCGATGTCAACAGGGGGAACCGCAAAGCATTGCCTCCAAGGCTCCGCTATGATGCGGTTGACACACACGAAGTCCGTGGTGTCGGCCTGATCAAGGCCCCCATCCACATAGTGGAATTCTGTTGGCCATCTCTGGGGTGGCATGGGCTGTCCCTTAGCGTCATGATAGACACTCTCTCCAGCCGGTAGGACGACCTTGTTCAAGGTCATGTTGGTCAATGAGGCTACCCAATGTCGGGTACTCTCCTCCTCGGTGCATCCCATAGGAACAACCAGCACTGCCTTGGAGCGGTCCTTGCGAATCTTCGCTATCGCTCTTGGAATGTCCCATCGAGGGCAATGGATCCACATCAATCCCTGATGCGGACCCCAGTGCTTCTTGCACGCGGAGTCCTGTGCGCTCCAGTACTTCTCACACACCCGAAGATGGGCGGAGTTTCCTGAAGAGAACGCATCCAGGGCCAGATCCGACGCTCCCAGGTCCGCGACCACTCGTTCGCCACTTCCGGCCTTACGCCGTACTCCTGGTTTGCTGGCCCAGTGGGCTCAGTGTCCAGCGCGGCCACTTCGAGCTGATTGCGTTCGGGGTGGATCCATTCGCATTCCACATGGTGCTCAGGTGACGAAAGCCACGAGAGCTGGTCGTCCTGGTACAGGGTCATGGAGGCCTGGGCCGGGAGGACGCCGGAGTCCGTCTCCATCATGAAGTCGTACCCGACGATCATGTCCCAGTCCATCTCGGCCTCGTAGAAGCGACCGTGCAGGAGGATTTCCTTGCCGAGGTCTGAGCGGCTCAGCTCACGATGGTTCACGAATTGCAGCCCAATGGCCGCTTCCTTCGTGCCTCCCACCATGTACTGGCCGTTCGCCACCTTCAGCCTGACAGGCTTCCGACTGTTGGTCAGACACTCTGGTGGAAGTAGGCCAGCCTTGACCAAGCTGACTTGAGCTCCCGTGTCGACCAACACGTCGAAAACCTTTTCCACTTCCCCGCATAAGCCACGGACCTTGAGATGCAACTGCCGCTCGCGACCGACAGGGCGCACGGCGTGCAAACTCAGGATCTCCGGCCGCTCCGGAAGCTCCACAAGCGACTGGTGCAGGTCGTGGACAATGGGCTTAGGCTGCCCATCTGCAGCAACCAGCTGCGGTCCGGGTGATCCTCCGATACTCTCGGATAGATCCTGTAGTACATCAAACACATTCTTGGTCGCGAAGGACGGACGGGTGCAAGGGTTCGTGCCTTCACTTGCCCTCACCCCGCCTCCGCGACTGGGCGCCGGACCGGGCCTTCTGCCCGCGGCAGTCCCCTTTTGCTTCTCGACTCCCGACTGGGATGGTTCGGCGCTTCCCACGTCACCATCCTGCGACCGCCCTAGCTGGGGCCCTTGGCTGCAGGGGCTCCGCTAGGGGGCGTCGGTTGTGGAAGAGGGGGTGTTCTCCTTGGCCTCAACGTCGTTGACGCCCTTCTTCCTCCTCTCACCACGAGTAGGCTTCTTGTCCTTGTCCTTGTTCTGGTTGTTCTGGTTGTTCTCCTTGTTCTTGTTGTCCGACCTGGGGACCCAGTTCCGCTTGATCTCCTGGATCTCCTTGGCCAACTCGGTCCCCACCGACGACATCAGCTTGGCCAGCTCGTCCTTGTCGACCTCCATTTTGGCTTCCCGGATACCCGCGGGCGCACGCTTCTTCGACCCGTGCGCCTTCTTGTAAGCGTCCGTGTCGGCCTTGTGGATGGGGCATGTTCGGTGGTCATGGTTGAAGCCTCGCTTCCTCCCATAACACACGAAACAGCCCTGAGGGTGAGCTCGTATGAACTCCCCAAAGGACAGCGGAGGGTCGCCAATACGGCGAGGGTCCCTCTTCTCCTGCTTCCTCCAACCCTGCTGCAGGGGCTTCCAGTTTCCCGGCTTGCTCCCCGCGCTCAGGTTCTTGGCCACAAAGGCACAAACGGCCACTTCGGCGGGCTCATCGTCGTCGTCATCGTCGACGAGAGTCTCATCGCCGCCGGCTCCAGCTGGGTCCATGGCAGCTTCCCCGCCAGGTCCCTCGCCAACATAGTTGACGTCGCGGTCGCCGGGCCTCAACCCGCGGGTGTGGTGGAGGTTTCGGTACTCCTTGAGTACTTCCTCGCCAACCCACTCCAGGATCTCGTCGCAGCTCATCCGCGCCGGGATGGGCTGCAGACGGATGGTCTGGCCGCTCAACTCACACTCGTCAAGGCGCCACATCGCGGTCTTCTCGCGATCGCCCGAGACGGTGATGAGAAGAGCGTTCCGCAGGGAGTGCCGTTTGACATCCCAGGCCACGTTCTTCTTCGCCCAAGCCACCACGTGCGAGTGATACTCCTTGGGGAGCATCATCTTGACCGTGTGGTTGGACTTGGCCCTCTTGGATTCCTCCTTGGTGACCCTCTTGATCCATGCTTCCGGCAGCATGGAGAGCAGGCGAGCCTGCTCGTCACCCTCGTTCCAATCCTCCACGTTGCGGCGGAAGAGGGTGTACTTCCCTCGGAAGTCCTGCAAATCTCGTAGGCGGATCTCCCGTCCATCATGCTCAAGCTTGATGGACTTCCAGCGCTTGGCAGCCACCTGCGGAGCGTCCACCCGCTCCTGCTCGTTGAGCCACTTCTTGGCTTTCTTGAGGGTCTTGATTCTCCCCTCCTTGGTCGCCACGAAGTATAGCTCGCCGAGCACTTCCAGCAGGCGGTACCTGAACCGTTTGAAGACATATCTCTCCGCATCTGCGGGAGGCAGGTCTTCAGTGACGGTCAGCCCCCAATCGTCCAGCTTCTCCAAGAAGCGGTCGAGGTTGAGGGGCTTGATGTCCTTCAAGTCTTCCCACAGGGCGGCATCCGCGGCCTTAGAGACCATGAACGCCGGCCGCGAGGTCGACCGGGGTTCCCATCGGCCTCCCCCACGGACTCCCACGGCTGCCACGTCCATCTCCTCCATGGAACCCCTGTGGCTACGCCGCGGTTCCTCCACGTACGCTGAATCGAAATGTTCACGCCGTACCGCTTCCATGTACGCATCCTCATCACGGCGCCGGCGGCTGAGTTCAGCGGCCTCCCGTCGTACACCACGCGGCGGGCTGATGTCGAACTCCTCCAGGTCCAGATGCAGGTCCTCACCTTCACCGGCATCCCACTCCACTTCTCCTCTAGGGACCTCATCCCTGAGTCCACCATAACGTCCTCCAGCCATTGGGATTGGCCCAGGGGCTGGTGCGGGGCGTCGGGGGCGTACCGGTGTCCGCGGTGGGGCACGGCGGCTGCGGTACTCCGCGCTGAGCCACTCATCACGCCATTCCTCACTGCCACTGCCGGGCGGCACGCGCTCGTTGCGGCGGCCCGCGCTGTGGTGAGAGGGGGCGGTGAGAGAGGGGGCACTGGCGCTGGGGCGACTCCTGGGGGCTCCGCCGGGGGCGTGGGGTCTGCCTGGACCTGGTCCGGGTCCCCAGCCGTCGTCCGACGAGCCAGACTCCAGGGGTGGGTGGTCGCTGCCAACGCTCCCACGGGCTTCCAGCGCGTCCAGCCTCTGCTGCAGGCCGCTGACGACGTTGGTCAGCGACTTGGTCTCGGCCCTGGCGATGCCCAGCTCCTCCTGCGCGCGCGCGGCGACCGTGGAGATGCGAGCCATCTCGCCCTTGCCCGTGTCTACCTCCAACTCGAGCAACTGGACTCCCCTGTGGAGGTAGACAATCCACCGCCAGGTGGTACCCGGGTCGCCGTTCCCTGGTGGGTCGTCGGGGTCCCCAGGGGGTCCTCCAGGAGGGCCTCCGCCGGGTCCGCCCGCTCCAGGGGGTCCTCCCCCGTCCTGCGGTCCGCCTTCAGGGGGTCCACTCGGTGGGCGTCCTCCAGGGGGTCCTGATGGTCCTCCGCCAGGGGGTCCCGGTGGGTCTCCGCCGGGTCGCCTCGGTGGGTCCGAGGATGGGCGCTTCCTCGTGATGCCGAAGTCCATGTCGTCATCCTCGTCTATGTCGCCCCACCTGGGCGTCTCGGTCACGGAAGACTCCGAGCTCCGGTAGGGAGGAGGGAGATCCTCATCCTCACCTTCGGGTTCCATTGGGACGTCTCCGCCGCCTCCGCCCGTCCAAGCCACCACTTGGCGATGTCGACGGCCTCGTTCATCCCCGTCACGGGCGGTGAAGAAGGGGTCACTGTCGTGGGGGTGTCCACCCGTTGGCCTCCGCGGCCTCTCGGGGGTCTTCCCCTTGCCCTTCCTCCGTCGATGGGCGGTGGTGCCACTGCTCCCACTGCTGCCCGTGTCCGCCTCATCCAGCGTCATCCTGGAGGAGGCGTCCCCTTCGAAAAGCTTTCGAAGGGTCTCCACTCGTGATCCTCCCGGGGGAGTCTCGCGGTGGAGTTTGGCCTCTGCCTCCTCCATTGCGGCGGCGGTGGCTGCGGCAGCCCGCACCTCGGCTTCCCGGGCCTGCTGCAGCCGCGCCTTCTGCGCTTCAAACGCCGCCAGCTCCGCCTCAGTCTTGGCCTTCTCCTCAGCGACCTTCCGTCGCGCGGCCTCGATGGCTTCCTTCTTGGCGGCGTCCTCCTGGGCCTTAGCCGTTGCTTCGGCGTGGGCCATTTCCTCCGCCTCCTTCTTTGCCCTCTCTTGGGCAAGCGCCTCTTCTAGCGCCTTCACCTCGGCCTCCTTGCAGGCAATGGCCTCCTGCGTCCGGCGGGCTTCCTCGTCAGTTGCCCTGATCCGGGCAGCCACTGCCTCATGGGCGGCCGCAGCCGTGAGACCGGCCGCGATGGCTGCCACCTTCGAGGCGTGGTAGTCCATGCCTCTGCCCCACTCGGTGGCCTCCTCATGGGCGATGCCGATGGCGCCCTCCACGGCAGCGTTCTGCTGCGTGGCCCGTTGCCGGGCAACCCGAAGGTTGCAGGGCGCCCCACAGACGCGCTCACAGGCGCGCGCCACGTCCCTTTGGGCGGGAGCGGCGCTGCTGCTGGAGCTGGCCTGGTCGGCCAGCATCCTCCCGCGGTGGGCCGACTCCACATCGCTGCTGGAGCCTGCTGAGGCCTGCTGGGGCTTCAGGAGCAGCGGACGGGGCTTGGCCTTGGTCTGCCTGGCGACTCGGATGTAGTCGCCGAGGGTGGTGGAGCCGGGGTGGTGACCACCATTGGCCCGTTGGGGACTGGGGGCTGGGGTTCCGCCCTTGGCGCCTTGGGCGGCTTCGGCGGCCAGGGACTCCTGGTACTCCCGCCACCTCCGGTCCCGCTTCCTGTCCCCGGCGGACCGCTTCTCCTTCCCCGGAGACGCGCTGCTGCTGCCCTGCAGCCTGCGCTCGCTCCCTGGTTCCGGGAAGTTCTTCTCGATCACGTCCCACAGGGAGACGTTGATCGAGGCGCCCGACGGGTAGGCGTTGGGGTCCTCTTCCTCCTCAATCCCGTCGGGGCGCAGTCCTTCGCCGGGCCTGTCCGGCCGGGTCCAGGTCCGCCAGCGCTTGCGGCGGAAGCGCCACTCGTAGCCTTCCGCCCGCAGCCACTCCTCCACTGCCCGCAGGCGGTCCTCCCCCATGTCCTCGCGGAGCTCGAAGCTCCCGGGCATGCCGCCTTCACACTGGGGGTGGCTGTGGCGGTAGTGCTGGTCCCAGACCAACCCACGCAGCAGGCGTGCCGCATGGGGGTGGGGCCGCGGCCACAACCTACCCGCTTCCTGCCATTTTACCATGGCAGCGGGGGCGTAGTTGGTCTTGAAGTCCTTGGTATGCACTCGTTCAACTCAACGAACTGGTGGTGGTTGTTGAGGCGGGTGCTGCAGCACTGGGCTGGGTGTGCGGCTGGTGCTGGTCAGCCGCTGGTTGTGGAGGTGGTTGACGCGGCCTTGCTGGTCGGCCGATGGGACTCCGGGTCGGCCGATGGGGCTGAGCCAGGAGTCCTGGTCTGTGCACCTCTTTCACGGTCGCTGCGCGGTCAAGGCGATGCTCTGGTCCGCGCTGCGGGCTCCGTGACGAACTCAGCGCTGTCGCTGGGCGGCGCTGCGAGCCGCTGCACTGCGCTGAGAGCTGCTGCGCTGCGCTGCGAGCTGCGAGCTGCGAGCTGCTGCGACGCGCTGCTCGGGGTTGGTGGCCCCGAGTGGCACGCGAGGGTTGGGTAACCCCGCGGCGGTGAAACGCTTTTGACGCGTTCCCGTGGGGGGCCGGCCACGGGACGCTGCGGTGACACGCACAAGTGAGCAGGCAGGCAAGGCACTACGCTCACAAGGGCATCAATACGCTCGTGTCATGTGACAAAGCGTTTCAGAATCCTTGCCACTCTGAAATGAGGGAACGAAAGTATGTACAGCAACACATCAGGATATGTACACATGGGGTTAAGACTGGACTGGGGTAAGGGCATCACAGGACAATAGACACTCAGTCCTAACTCATATCCCAATCCCAGGTCCGACCCTCCCAGTGGCTGGTGGGGGCGGGGGCTCAAACACAACCCATGCCCTGCTCAGTCCGGACCCTGAAACCCTGCCAATGGGAGAGGTGTCCCGCCCAGCCACAGGCAAGTTTCTGGAAACCCAGTGATCCCCGGGCTAACCACCCATGCTCCCTTAATCGCAGGTCTCAACTCCACTCTGAGGCAGAGATATGGCCCCACCATTATCACCCAGGAGTTGGTAGCTGAAAACCGGCTGTTTCAGCCCAAACTGAAATTAACTCAAAAATCCCCAAATTGACCCCTCGTTCGGACCCGCCAGAGGTAGGGACAAGGCAACTGACCCTATGCCTTTCGAGTACGAACTCTTTGGAGCCCTCACCCAACCTGGTTCCAATTGAGGTCCCGGCATCAGGGCAACACGGATGAGTCAAGTGGGGTCATGATGCCAAAATCACCAAAATTGGCGTCATTCCCACGCGCGGCTCGCTCGGCCAAGGTAAGGCCATTGGCTCACAGGGTAGGAGGCAGGACCTAGGACTGATATCTGAGCGTACAACTTAGATTTAGGTCCGGGCCTCCTGTGGGCATAGAGGAATGGGGCCGCCAATTGACCACACGGAAGGGGGAAATTGGGGTCCCAAAATGGGGTCATTTTGGCTGCTCGAAATGAACCGAAATTCGGGGTGCTCCCAATAGTAAATCTCCACGCCGGCTTGGAGATCAGATCTGCCATTCCATACGTGATCCACCCAGAGTCCAACGAAGACTTCCATGCACTTGGCCCTCATGGATCACCGTGCCACTCGGCGTGGTGACCATCCCATATGGGTCCACAAATGCCAAAATTGCTAACTTGCCCACACTCACTTTGGGCTAGCGCCTAAACGAAGGTGGCTCTGCTTCGCCCACGCGGTGTGTGGACCATGGGGACCATTACCCATAACACCCATGTCATATGTGGTCCATTGGTCCATGCGTCCGGCGTGCGAGAGGGTTAGAACATAGTGCACGGCGGGCAGCAAAAGTGGAAAATTGCTCAAAATGGCCAAAAATGCGCACACTCATGGTTGGGGCAAATGAGGCACATGCCCGACTCGGACCGGAGTGTGCCATAGGATTGGTATCAAGTCATATGTGTCCAACATATCTTTTGGGCGTCCCCCAACTCCTCCGGTATTGGGAATGGCAGGGTCGCCAAGTGAGCCCATGATTTGAGATAGTCCCAAATCGCCAACATGGCGGCCACGGTATGCCAAGCCTAAGAGGATTTAATCGTCGGGTCCAAGATATGTTGGGCACCGAAGTATGTACCCTCATATCATACTTGGGTCATGATGTCAATTGAGCGCAACGTTGAAATACACGGTCGCCACTTGACATCATGACGAGCCAAAAATGGCAAAATTGGCGAAAGGACACGCAAAAGTGCCTTGAAAGCTACACAATTATATTATAATATCTTCGGCTTGGATCGTGCAATCAACTAATCCTTCTATACACAATGACTTGACACTAATGACCTTCCATCCCACATATGTGCTCCACTTGGGACGCCTTGAAAGGTTACGAGCGCTACTTCCCAAGTGGGCACATGAAAATATGGAAAATTGCAAAACACACACCTTGCTCCCAACGCATCGCTTCGTGTTCACCACACAAGCTTCCCTTCACGGAGGTTAGGCTTGCAATTGATCGTAGGGAGTAGAGAGAAGGGGCTTGCACAATATGAGGTCCATTGGCAGGTTTGGCTTGGAACGATAGACCAGCCAAATGGGCACGCAACACAACACAAGGCACATACTCCATTTTGCCCAAAAAGGTAGCTCCCACCACGATATGTCATGCCCCTCCAAGGGCATAACTTTGTGTCAATCGCTCATAGGAATCAAGGAGAGTTCCTATGCAACACCAACACTTGCGCGCTACACTCGAAAGTTATCTTAACGCACGCAATGTCATGGCCAAAGAGTTATAACGCAAACTCTACCCTCTTGACCATGATCCACTACACTAGCGCGCACGTGTGGAAACGCAAGGCATATGATGCTTCCCAAATTACGTCGGGAGTATTGTGAATACATCCCACGTTTCCTTATCGTCAATGCCCGCAAGCAGCACGAGATATGACCTTCACAAGTGGCCTCACGAATCAACTTTGTTTTCCCCATATCTTTAAGACAAATGGAGGGCAAGACAAAAGGAAAGTTGATTCGTGCATAGGGAAGCACGTAGGTCCACTCGAAAGAGGTCAGATCAAGTGCGGGGATGTCGAAGTCGAAAATCCGATTTCGACATCCTGAAAAATTCGGATTAAGGTTGCGAGTAATAATTATGAAAATTGCGGATGCATCAATGCAGTTCCTGACGACTTTAGAGTCTTCTTTACATTATAAACAGTCAAACTGGCGGTTACGGTAAAGTCGCGATCCAACCGCCAGCAGTCAAAACAGTGAATATCAGAACCGAAGCGTAAAATTTGACGGAAACAATATGGAAATAAAACCCTGTTGATTCCTGATATTCTGATATGCAAATCTCCGCTGGCGGTGCATCGGTTGCCGATGCGGGGCTTTACGGCACGGATCGGAGCGTCAACGGGCGTCTTTCCTTCCGTACATGGGGTTAGTGGACCGGAGACCGGTTGTATGCCGTAACCTAGCCATGGGGTTCTGGGTACCGCTTCATTGGTACCTGTTGTCGCGTTTTTTCCAGATCGCTTGTGTGGGTCTCGCCTGGGGTGTCTGGTCGTCGTCGCCCAGGGCTGTGCCTTCCATGGCTGCCGTGCCCTGGGTGGTTAGAAAGAGGTGCGTGGCCTGCGTTAGTTGTACTTGGTGTGGAGTAAGGCGGCGCATTGATACCATCGGTGCTATCCTTGGGGGGGTTTTCTTTCAATCGATGGTGCCTGTCGGTAGTCGCCATGTCGTTGCCGTGCTCCTCGTGTGGTTCCCCCCTCGGGGTAGTTGGTAGTTGTCTGGGACTTGACGTAAGGTTTGAGGTTTGAGGTTTGATTTTGCGGGTACTAGACGCCTTTCGGCCCCAGGGGGCCACCTGGTTGGGCCAGGTGATATCCTCCCCACCGGCTCCTAGTGGGGGGCCCTCCAAGACGCACCTCCTGCCTGGTGGCGGAGTCCCCCGGGTTCACAGGGCTCGGAGCCCCGTCCTTCCCCGGCTTCCCCGTTTCGCCACTCCCCGGTCAGTGCATCAATTCGCAGCCGTGGCTGCGGGCGCTTACCCACTGCGTCGCCCCCCTAATGCGTGGTCGCCCGGGGCGCCGGCGCCGCCGGGCCCTTGCGACTGGCTTGTTGCCAGTGGGACCCCCTTGGGCTGGCGCGGAGGCTGCCTAGCCTAGGGGTTGGGGCGTGGCGCTGTGCGCCACTACTGCCTTGGCGGGTGCAGTGCCCCGTCTGTGTGTGCGCGGCGCTCGCGGCCGGTTCGGAAGGTTCGGGCCGGTACCTGGTGTTGTGTCTCTCTCGTTTCCCCCTTCCCGCCCCGCGTGTTCAGCGCTGCGTGTGGCGGGCCGTCCTGTCCGGGTGTCCCTTACCCTCGCTCGCTGGTACGCCATTCCAAGCGGTCTGTGCGTGTGTGTGCGCTCGGGCTCCCGAGGCGTCCGCCCCGCCCCCCCCTGGGTGGTGTGGCGTGCGCACCTTGCGTGGTCCCGGCACTGGGCGCTGGTAGGGCCGTTCCACGTGGTCCGTGCCCCTCCGCGTGTCCTGCCCCGGTCCCTTGCTCCGTCTGGCGTGCTTGGGGGGGGGCGTGACGTAAGGTGAGAGGCTTGTCGAGTTGTTGGACAGTTGTAGTGGCGTTGGGGGGTTTGGCCCTTTTGTGGGCTGCTGGGCTGTGCCTTTGTTGGGGGGGGCCGTGTTCGTTATGCGTGGGGGTTTGGGGTTTCGTAGGACTGGGGGGTATGTGCGGCTCCGGTATCGGTTGTGGCATTGTAGGCCGAAGGCTGGTGATGTTGTGTGCTCCGCTGGCTGCGTCTTTGTGTAGGTAGAACTCCAGCGCCGGTGGCCCACTAGGGTGCCACTCGCGTGGGTCGTCGTGCGGGATGTGGAGGGGGATGCTTTGTTGAGTGGACCAGCTGTGGTAGGCCAGGATGGCGTTCGTGATGGCGGGGTTGCTGTTGTCTCCAAACGGGTGGTCGGGTCTGGAGCAGTCTTCGAACGTTGCGCGAACGGTCGTAGCCAGTGTTCCGATGTCTCCGTCCGGTACTACGTCGTCCCATGTTGTGCGGGACGTGGCACCCGGTGGGCCCGTGTGTCCCTCCAGGACCTCCGTTTCATACTTGGTCCAGTCTTGCAGCATGCGTTCCACATACGCAGCCTCCGTGTACGGCTGGATACTGTGCTCCGCTATGGTGCGGGCATGGGCCAGCTGTTGGTACAGGGTCCAGTGTCGGGGGGCTGGTCTCGGTGCGGGGGTCGCGGTGGGCTCGGGCGTAGGCTCTTTCTTCTCGGTTTCCCTGTGTCTGTGCCGGGTGGCATGTACTAGGGTGTACTCGTCATCTTCTCGCCCGGGCTTCCATTCCAGGTGGGCTTCCCCCTCGGACGCTGTGGTCGGCCGACAGGTCGCGGTGCGTGCGTAGGGGGGCCCTGTCTTGTCATGCAGGATGATGGTGTGGCCCCGCGTCCAACTGTGTAGAGTGAGGACGAGAGCTGCCGCTGTTTCCTCGAGAGTTGCTGGCGGTGGGGCTTTGGATTCCTGGATGAAGGCCAGGGCTTCCTTCGCGTGTGGGGCCCCTGTGAGGTTCGTCCACGCTCCAGTTTTGGTCTCCCGTCCCTGCACCACCACTCCTTCCGGTGATTGTTGCTGGGCGTTTTGCATGTCCCTCCGCAGATCCTGCATGTGAGCCCCTGGGTCTCGGTTGCTTCCTGTGTCCGTTATCGGTTGATCTGCTTCGTTGAGTGCCCGGTATAAGCTACATGTGTCGGCCGCGTTGGATGCTGTCCTGCAGTGGGTCGTTGTCCAGGTCCATGGGGTCGTGGTTGGCGCAGACGTCGAGGCCACTGGGCAGTGACTCCAGGGGTGGGTCGTGGGCCTCAGGAGGGGCGGACAGATGGGAGTGGGTTTCCGTCGCGGTGCCGGATGTGTCACTGGACACGGACAGTAGTTCTTCGTGTGCGTGGTCCTCCGGTGCGCTTGGCTGTGGTACCTCTGCGACCATTGTCTCCGTTTGTGGTTCCAGTCCCGGGGAGCTGTCCCGGTTGTCGTGGTGCGATGCCTCGCAGTGAGGCGTGCCGCAGTGGTCTGTGTCTTGGGCGCTGTACTCTGTGCGGTTGGGGCTCGGTGTACGCCTGCACGGGGTGGCGTTTGTGGATTGGTTCATGGTTCGGTCGCTGTAGTCCGTGTGCTGTGACTGGTTCGTGTCCTGCTCTGGGTCGTAGGCGCTGCCCCGTGTTATCTGGCTGTAGTGTGTGTTTTGGCTATACTCCGTGCGGTCCTGGCTCGGGGTACGCTGGCCTGTTACGGTACTTGCGGTTTGGCTTGGAGCGCTGTAGTCAGTACGTTTTGATGCAGTTTGGTCTCGTTCCGGTTCAAGATGGCGTCGTGTCACTCCCCCCTGTATCGTCTCCCCCCCCAGGAGCCCGGTTGTGCCGGCAGTGCTTGGGTCAGAGTTCGCGTGGTCGTGGGTCATTCGCCCCCGGTGTTCGTCTTGTACCACGTGGGTGGGACGTGGGGGTGGTGTGCCTGGTGCTTGCTTCCGGCTTCCGGGGCTGCCGAGACTGTCGGGGCCGGCCGGGCATTGTGTCCCCCCTTGAATTGTTGTAGATGGCGTGCTCGGCGTTGCGGGTTCCCCCCGGGCGTCGTCGTTCTGGTGCTCCTGCTCCATCGTGTCCTGTGTTTGTATTGCGTGTGTGGTCTTTCTCGCGCGCCACGTATGTGGGCCTGGAGGCATCGCCTGTACATGCACCTCATACTCTACCGCTGCATGATGCCTCATGCGTGTGTGTACCATACGGGATTGGTAGGTGGCATACCTCTTGCCCTTGGTGTCGGCGTCTCCTTGATTTTGGTTGCCCGCTGTATTACACGGCACAAATGGCGCTCCTTATCGTCGGTCAGCAGCAGCCATGTGGAGGGACTGCCGCACATAGAGGGTAGGGTCAGGTCGTTTTGGGTTGCGGCATTTTGGTTGTGGTTTGTTGCGTGACGTCGCATAGTCGTGTTGCCATGGTGCGCCGCGTCGGCTGGCGTTGGGTTGTGTGGCGACGCGTGGTTTTGGCGTTGCGTCGTGTCGCAGCGTGTGTTGTGGTGTTTCGTTGTTTGGCGTTAGGTGGTGTCTTGTGGTGTCGGACGCTGGCTGTACCATGCCGCGTGGTATGTTGTTTTGTGTTGTTGGTTGTGTTGTGCAGGATTGCGCTGTGTTGTGTGGTGTCGTGTAGCGTTGTGTTGTCCTGTTCTGTTGTGATGCATTTGGTTTGGACGTTGGTGTGTGGCGTTGGGCATTGTTTTACGGTGTTGCGCGTCGTTACTTGTCGGTTTGTCGCGTTGTATAGCATGTTGCGTTGCGCACGGTTGCTTAGTCGTTGGTTTTGGATTAGTGTTTCTTGTTGTCGGGTTGGTTGTTGTGCTTTTTGTCTCGGCGTTGCGTGGTGTTGTTGTTTTTGTTTTGTTGGTTGTGCCCCATTGTTGTGCCATGTAGCCCCGTTGGGTTCTGTCGTGTTGTGTGGTATGGTGTGGTGCTCCCGTGGTTTTGTGGTGCTGTTGTTTGTGGTTTGTGGCGTTGCGCCGCGTAATTGTGTTGTTATGTTGTGCCGCGTTGGCCGGCGTTGGGTTTTGTGGCGCCGCGTGGTTGCGGCGTTGCGTCGTGTCGCAGCCTGTGCTGTGTTGTTTTGTTGTGTGGCGTTCGGTGTTGTGGTTTCGTTTTGTTGGTTGTGCCCTATTGTTGTGCCATGTAGCTCTGTTGGGTTGTGCCTTGTTGTGGTTTGGTGTGGTTCTCCCGTGGTTTTGTGGTGGTGTGCTTGTTGCGGTGTTGTGGTGTGCCGCGTTGTGTTGTTGGGGGCGGTGTTGTGTGGCGTTGGCGTATGTGCTGTGTCTCGGTACGCGGTTTTGTTGCATTGTTGTGTGGTTTTGTACGGCTCCGTGGGTCGTTTGTGTGTGTTTGTGCATACCGCGTTACACCATGTGTTGTTTAACGGCTTGGTATGCCGTTGGTTCTCCATCATGTTCGGCGTTTGCTCCTTCCCGTGGTGCCGTTCACATCAGTTTGCTCCGCCGGGCGCGGCATACTACTTGGCATATTAACCATGGACATGGAAGTGAGAGCTTGCACCAGTAGTTACTGTTTCATACTTTACACTTGGCATCTTCACTCTTTGATTTTTGGCAGCACCCAAGAGTAAGCGCTTGTATGTGTGGTTGTTTGGTGTTTGTTTGCCTTGTGCTTCCTTGTTGTTCCCGTAACGTAGCCTTGACTTCGTCCCTTTGTCTTTTTCCGCGTTGGTCTTGTGCTTCTTTGGTGTTGTGTCGTTGCCGTGTGTTGTTTAGTGGTGTGTTGTTTTGTTGGTTCTTCGTCATGTCCGTTGTTTGTTCTGCTGCGTGGTGTTGGCCACGTCGCTTTGCGCCGTGTTCAAGGTAGGCACCATGTGACATAAATAGACAAGGGGATGAGAGGCTTCTTCGGTTGTTAGCGTGCTATGCTTTGTATTCGTTGACTCCCTCGATTGCATTCTGCTATCCTTTGTCGGTTTCTCATCTTTTCCAATCAACTAAGTAAGTAAGTACGGGCGGCCGCGTCCGCAGCCTCATTTGACATCCCCTTGTTTGTTTTACATGGTTGCCGCCGCTGGCGGGAAGGAGAGCTCTCCACCATCAGTTCCCCTGGCGATTCCTGTCTCGCCTCACGGCTGAGAACTTCAAGCAGGTTCCCTTGGGGCATGACTGGCGGTAGGTTTCCTTCAGTCGCTGCCCTCACGGTCGCAGCTCCTTCCGGTCACCCGTCAAAGGATCCTCCGGCCTTCCCCCCCCTAGCTCAGCCTTCTGGGTGCCTGCAAGCGGGCTTCCTGTGGATAGCCGTCGCCGACAGCGCAGCTTTGCTCTCAGCCACATTCCACCACTCCCCATCCCTCAGGGGCTGGACTACCCACTCGGCTCCCGGATGCACTTGGTTGTCGTCCATCCGCGGCTGGAGGCTAGAGGGCGACCTTGTAAGGTTTTCGGCGACCTATAATGGGCAGTTTTTGCCTATGTTAAACAGGACTTTTTCTGCATTATTTCTGCTTTATTTCTACACAAATTCAGTGGAAAGCAATGTAAAACACCACTGAAATCTCTTTTTTTGCGCCTGCGACACGGCCAGAAAGTCGCCATCGCTGACTCTTTCTGGAGTTTTTCAGATTACCAGTTAAAGCAATAAATTTCTTTTTCCTGATTGATACATTGTTTTTAAGCATAGGCGGATGTTACGGCACCATCGCTGCGCCGTTCCGCGGTAGTCAGTTTTGGCCGAGTAGGCAATGTTCACGATTTTTTATAAAATCGTAGGGCGCTCAGATCCTGAAGTTGACCACACCAAATCAAAGCCCAACAGTGAGTATTTACATACATATGTTGATTTGGCTTCAAAACGCGTCGGTGCACCGGGACCGTGCGTTGGGGGGAGTCACGTGAATTTCATGTATTATATTGAAAAATCAATATTTTTTTAAGTTTTGAGCTTAAAACTCTGGACGTTCTTCAGTTTTATCCTGATCTAACTCCCGATCGTGATTGAGACGACCCGTGGACACCAACAGCAAGGCCTACACGTCGTCGCGTTTTGAGTTTTAGTATGCTTTTTATGCTATTTTCTTAGTATAATTGCTATGTGCATTGTTACATGATTGTGTATGTAAAAATGCATCATGTTCTACCTCCCTCTTACCTCAGGACATGTGAAAAGGATCGTTTCGAAATCCCTTCGGATTTGGTGGTCATGGCCTTGGCTTGCATGTTGTGGGTATTGGGGATTTGAAAGAGGTTTGTTTGTATTTTTTGGGGAAATGTTGGATTTATAGGCCAAAGCCCAATTCAAGGCAACAAAAGACTTCAAAAATTATTACATGTTAACCCGTGGAGCAATTCAGTTGTGTGGTTAACGGAGCTTTTCCATGTTTTCCCAGGTCCCGCTCACGCGTGAACCTACGTGTACTCAGCCATTGACCCAGGGGCCTCATGGTCAACCGTCACCGCTGCGGACACCTAACGGCCGTCCCGGCGTTCAGGGCATTTTCCCGTCTTCCCGTGGCAAGGCTCCCCATGGTTGGCCAATGGCTCACCACTCCATGGCGACTGGTTTCCCAATCCCATGGGGCTGCTACTTGCCGCTATCCGTCACCCCTCGTTCCCTGGTTCGCAACCCCGCGATGTCCCCTTCCTCCTTGCCAGATCCGGTCACCCAACACGAGCCATTCCCCGCGCCCTGTTATTTCCCGCTCTCCTGGGGCTGTTCTGAGGCCTTTGCCACACTGTCTTCCTGGTCCCGTCCCTTTTTCCCATCCCTCATCCCGTGTTTATACTCCACCGGGCCGCAAGCAACCCAGTGGCGCGGGCCCACTGGATCCTCATCCATCCACGGACCGTTTCGTGCGCCTTGCACGGGTCGCTCCTATCCCGCCCCCTTGTGTTTGGGTGGTTTGATTCCTACTGGACCTGTTGGGGGTCCTTTCTCCTGGTCCTGTCCCCGTTTTCAATCCCGTTACCCGTGCCTATACCCCACCTGGCCGCCTGCACCTTTTGTGTTTTCCCCACCTTGCCGCCTGCTACCCTGAGTCACTTGCCTGTGGCTCCTTTTTCTTGTCCCGTGCACCGAGTGCTCCTACCCGTTCTCCCGCTGCCTGCTTGTTCTGTGTGGGTGTGTGCCCTCAGCGGTGCATTGTGGGCTTTTTCTTCTTATTCTTGTTTTTTTCTTTGGACGCCTCCCCCTCTCCTTTCCCTCTGTGTGTCACGTCCAGTGGATTCCTGTCGCTGTTGTGTTTTTGTTCTTTTACCCTCCTCCCTGCTTGCACGCACGTCATCAATGCACAGGTCATCGGGTCACGGCTCCGGTGTTCGTCTCTGGTCCTCTCGCCCTCCCAGGGTGTGCCCCTTGGCGGTCCCCGACCAGGTAAGGTCGGCGCCCCTCCTTCGCATCTCTGTCCTCTCTTCCCTCTGTCCTCTCCCCTCCCCGCCCTTACCGCGTCGCCTGTCTCCCGCCCGCCCTCTTACTGCTGCTCTCCTGCTCCGTGTGCTCTCCGCTGCTCCGCACACCAGGGCTGTATCTCGCGCGCCCCCGCGCGCTTCTCTGCCTCCGCCCTGTCCACCGTCCTGTAGGCCGACTTGGGCGGCCTGCCCAGGTACCCCTTTGGGGGGACTCCGCAATCGTTCGCCCCCACAGGCCTCCCCTCCATCACTTCCCTGATGGTGGGCTGGGGCGACCGGTACGGCTCAATGCCGGTCATCGGCATGGCGTACCTCTGTGCGCCATGTGGTGCACCTTTGTGCTCCTGTGGGCCCCCTGCGTCCCCCTCCCCCCGCGCAACCCTGACCCTCGGGTTCGCCTGCTTTTCCCCCTGTATGCCCCTCGTGCTGCGCTCGTCGCTGCTCACGCGCACCCTGCGGGTGTCTTCTGCTCCCCTCTGCGCTACCCCTGCCTTCCCGTCACTCGGAGGGGTATCTCTTGCCCCCTTTTGTCTGTACTATCCGCCTTCCTTGCCTTTGCTGTTCATCCACCCGAGTATTCCACTCGTGGGTTTCACCTATGCCCTACCCGTAAGTCCCTACCCTTTTCCCTGGAGTCAGTTCGCGCCCTCTCCCTGACGACTATGTAGTTTCTCCTTCCCCAGACTATTCGCTACCTCCGTAAACCCCCGATGCATGCTTCAATCGGGCCACTAAAGGAATAAGGCGAACGAGTTTTACTATTCCAACTGGTTAGAGGTAAGGTTTGAGGAATGCTATGAAGCTGGGAGGCCAACTGGTACGACCAGAGCTGGTGGTCGACACAAGCAATCCCTCTCGTGACAGGAAAGATAGAACTGCTCTTGTGGCCCACGTAGCCCAAGAGCGATCCTTGCAGGCCCAGCGCATGGAGCAAGCAGCCCATATCACCTCTTGCTGTATTCCACCAGCCACGTTCAGTCTCGACACCGTGCAGAGCATCCCCGCAAGCCCAACGCATCCAGCAAAGCAGCCCGGTGTTGTTTCAGCACTCGCTGTACTCCACCAGTACAAACGGTCTCCGCATCAGGTCAGGCCTCCCGCTGTTGCTCCACAATGTGGGTGGGCTTCGTGCGGCATGCTGTTGCCCACGGTACTTCCTGTGTGGCTCCCCCTTGGACAGTACCGGCTGCGCAAGCAGAGCGCTGGCCACTCCTGTGCCCTACAGCAGCTCCGCCGCACCTTCTTCGGTCTCCGTGTAGCGGGCATGCCGCCTCCCATGGAGGTCAGTCTTGCTCTTGTGCCATTATGCTGTCGTTCTACCTCGCTTGTGTGCACGCCGGCTGACTTATACTGCCGCTCACCTGGTGGTCCGCCCCGGTCCCGTCGTCATCGCTGCGGGCGCTGACCCCGACCTCCTTACAACGGGTGTGGCGCCTTTACGCCCTTTCCTTCTCACGGACGCCGACAGACCCTCGCCGTGCGCCTGCCCTCCACGGGGCGTCACAGCCTGAGCTGTGTCGGCCTTCTCGGTGCTCCCTGAGGCGCTGTACCCGCCGCTTCTCCCTCTTGCGTCGCTGTACGCCTCTGCTGCTCCCCGTTTTAAACCCCGACGCAGACTCCATCGTCTTCACTGCTGCTCCACTCTTCTGGTGCCCTCCGGCGCTCTGCTGCACGGCCGCTACCTCCGCGTCTGTTGGCACTCGTCTGTCGGCAGCCCCTGCTGCCGCGGATGCTGATCCTCCCTCGGCTGGTTCATGTCCCCGACTTTCATCCCCTCTTCCCCCGCTGCCAAGCTGGCCTTCCTCCTCTGCTGGCAGTGTCCCCGCCACTGCTTGACCCTCCGTGTCCCCTTGCCCGTCCCTTGCTCCATGCTTCCCCCTCGCCTCTCCACGATCATCTCTTTCCTGTGCCGACCTCTTGTGTCCGCCCCTGCCTGTATCTTGTAGCGCACGCCCGTCCGTCCTCCCTGTACCTTCCGTGTGCCTGTCCTTGCATCATGTTACCCACGTGATAACGAGGATGAGCACCTCGGTCCTGCTGCTGCCCCGTCCTACGCCTCGCCTTCATACCACCCCTGCCTCTGCAACAGCTCCCTCAGCATCCGCCCCCTGGGCTTTTTCCCCCGTTCTCGGGGACAGTCCAGGCTCACCCCCGGTAGCGCGTCTCTCAGCATCCTCCTCCAGGGGCCCTCCTCCATCTCAGGCCCCCTCTACCTTGGCCTCCCAGCCCTGCCAACCAGGTCGCTGAAGGGGCAGGCCCCTTGCTTCTCTCGCCCCCCTCTCGTCCTCCCTGCCCACTTCATGTAGCGGACCCGCTCCGCCACGTCCCCCGCCCTCCACCCCCTGACCATCCCGGGCTCCCTCTGCACCGGCTGCGGCGCACACTGCGACTCGGAGCCCCAGTCCTTCGGCGCCGGATCCGGGCTCGGGCTGGCAGCTCGCGAAGCCCCCTCTGCCTCCCCTGCTCCCCGCCCCTGCACCCGGCGCCGCTTTCCCCTCGCTTGCCCAGCCTCCCCTCCTTCTCCCCTGGCCCTCTTCCCGGAAGGGGACCGTCCCTCCACATCCGTGGAGGGGGTGTCTCCCTCCGGGTCAGGGAGGACCCGGTGTGCCCCCCGGGCCACCGCCTCCTCCTCCTCCCGCAGCCTGTGCTCTCGCGCCGTCACCTCCCCGTCCCTCTCCGCCAGCCTCGCTGCCTCACCTCTGATCTGCCTCCACGCCCTCTCCTGCATCTCCCTTTGCTGCTCCGGCGGGATAACCGGCTTCATGAATGGCTGTAGTGGGGGGCGGACCTCCGACCCACTGCCCTCCCGTGCCAGCTCCCTGGGCTGCTTGCCTTCCGGCTCTGCCCTCTCCACCCTCTCCAGCCTTCTTCGAAGATCCGCCCACGCTCTCTGCAGCTCCTCGACTGCCTGCGCCTCCCCCCCCCCGTGGCATGCCTTGCCCCTCTGTCCATCCCTCCGCCATTCTGGCCGCTTCTCCCATGATCCGTGCTTCCCTCTACCCGAGCCTCCTCTCTTGCTCCCCTATCCTCTCCCATGCCCTTCTGTGCTCATCTTTCTTCCTTCCCTGTGCTCCCCACGCCGCCCTGCGGGCCTGCAGGTGCTGCTGCACGGGCGCCAGCGGCGGCACACCCGGGTACGCTGGTGGGGGGGGGTACACCATGGAGGTGGAGGCGGAAATGATGGGACGGCAGGCGGGACGACACCTTCTCACCATCCCAATCCCTTCCCTTGGAATACCTGTGCCCCCATGTAACCACGGCCACCTGCCCTCCCCTACCCTTTGCCCGCTCGCCCTGCTTTCCCTTGCCCCTTGCTGCCTGCTCCCTGGTGTCCTGCCTCCCCTTGTCCCTTTCCCTGGAGCCCCTCTTGCCCCTCTCCTATCCCTTGCGCACCTTGTCCACCGTGCCTGTTCTTGCCCCTTTCTCCCAGCCCTGCACCCCAGCCCTGCACTGCGCGTGTCTGCCCACCTCGCTGGCTCCGACTATCTTGCCCTCTCTTCTGCTGGCCGTGGCGTCCCGCTGCTGCTTCGCTGCTCTGCCCTGCCTACCCTTCTGCTCTCTGTGGTCCGTCACTGGGTTGGCCGCTGTGCCCCCCTCCTGACTCCTCCTGCCCACCCTGTCGCTCCGATCTTCCCCTACCTGACGCCATCTCCAGCCGGTAGATGGTGTCTGGCCCCGGCTGCGGGGCCTGGCGGCGACAGCACTGGCGCTCCATGTGCGCCAGCGCCTACTACCGCGCCGTCTGCGGGCGGCTGCCTCCCTCTCCTGCTCCGCTCGCACCGCCGCGCTGACCTGTGGGGGCGACCCCGGTGGCTGCTGCTTGAACAAGTGTTGGGGCTGTGGCCACTGTCGCCCCTGCCCTTTTCCCCCTTTCCCTTCCATGCCCCTGCCGTGTCGCATGCCTGGCCCCTGACACCCCCGCCTGCCCTTTCTGTCCCTTGCCACTCTGCGCCCGCCCTCCTGTGCGTGCTCTGCTGTCCCCGCTCTCTGCCGCTCCCGTTCCTGCCTGTCTCCGCCTACCCCTGCCCTTCTCCTTCCTCCGCACTCCGGGAGGATGGATTTCATGGCAGCCGCCGGCACATTCGGTGCCAGCGGCTGCCCTTGGCCCCCCTCCACTACAATCCTCCTCGCCTCCTCCCCTTCATCCTCGGACACCACGAGGATGTCGTCGACAACCGACCCGCCCAGCCTGTCGCTTGCCGCCAGGGTGAACGGGTCTGCCTGCCGCCGCGCTGCCGCCTGCTCCCCCCGCTCCTCCCCCTGCCCGCCAGCTCCCGCTGCCTCCAGCTCTGCCCCCGGGCCACTTGCCACCACTTGCCCTCCCTTGTCCCCTCTCTCCCCTGTCCCTGCCGCGGCTTTGCCCTTCCGCTTCTGCTCTTCCGTTCACCGCCCCTCTTGCAGTACTGTCTCTGGACTCTCCGGAGACGAGGGCGACGCACCACAGCGGATGCCCCCTAGTGCGTCGGCGAGGGGGGCTGCGGGGCTGGGGCCGCCTGCATCCGGGCCACGTCTACCCTCATCCCCACTAGGCCGGGCCCCCCGTACCCCCGCACTGACCGCGGCGGCGGCGCAGCAGCCGCCGCTGATGACGGGCTTGGGGCTGGGGGCTTCAGCTCAGGTGTGCGGGACATCTTTCTGCGGTACATGGCATCGAGCTCGAGGCCTCAGCCTTGCCGTCTCTTGCCTCCTCTACCCGCGTCCCGCACCTGGCGGTCCCCTCTGTGCCATGGTCCACGCGCCCTACGTGTGCTGTGCTCTTCGCCCGTGCTCCACTGACTGCTCCACATCGTAATCCACGCCTCAGCGTACTGTTGGCTCTCCCACAGTCAGCCTCCGGGCACATATTGGTCTGTCTCTTCCTTGTCCTCGCACTCCTTGCAATGCTCCAACTTGTCGGCGTGCGCCCACAGGACCCTTGTTTTTTTTTGGGGCCAGCAAGGACGCTCCACCTCTGTCGGTCCATCTGCGGCCTGCCTCATGCGCGCCCCCCCCCCTGGGGCCTCGTGTCCCTGCAGCCCCGCCCTGCGACGCCCGAGGCGTGTGCGGCCTGTTTCTCCTGTTCGTTCCGCTCCTCCGCACTGGCTGCCCTTCCCCGGGGGCATCCTTTCTTTATCCTCGGCCTTCTTCCTGTGCAGTCCCTGATCTCCTGGACTATTCCTCTTCTGATGGCCGTCTCCTTGTCCCCTGCCCCGCCTCCGACACCCCTGTCAACTCAGTTTCTTTTTTGCCCCCTTTCTTCCCACGGCGCCTGCTTCCGCGTCCACCGATGCTGTTTGTCGCCCCTCGCGGCCGCACCCCTTTCCCTCGCTCCCCCTCTCTGTCCGCCTTCCCGGCGTCTTTCTTTATTCGGGCCCATGTGACTGTCCGGACCGCCTGCCGTGGATGGTCCAGTCCGGATGGCGGACGTCGGATGTGTCGCTGCCGTCCGCCCCAGCCGCCCTCGCTCGGTGGCTCAGTCCAGTCCCGTCCCGGATGTTCCAGTCCGAGTGACGGGTAACCCTTCGGCCTCGCTCCCCCCGGCCCGAGCGGCCCGCCACCATGCGCCCCCCTTTAGGGCGCCACGCTATGTCCGCTCCTCCTCTCTTTCCCTCCTGTGCTCATATCTGCCGGATTCTCTTCCGTCTGCGTGCCATCAGGCGTTCCTTCTGCTCGTCACCCTCTTGTTCTTCCTCATCCTGGGCGCCGTCGAACTGCCGCGGCCGCCAGTCTGGATATGGTCGCATCTCTATCTCGGTGATTTGCGGGTTGTACCTGATCAACGCCATCTCCACCCGTTAGGTGACCGGATCTCCCATGTCTTCCGCCCGTGCCTCCTATTGCGCCGCCCTGCACGCCATGCGCTCCTGTAGATGCTGCACCGTACGCCGCAACAGTCTGTGTACCTCGTCTTCCAGCGCCACCGTATGCTCCTGAAGCCCCCTTGGTAGGGATTTCACAATCACCATGTGCCACAACCCCTTGCGATGCCCTTCCTTCCCCAGCTCCCTCTCCATCGCCCTTCTGCCTTTCTCACCCTTCTTGAGCAGCGGGACGTCCTGATCCCTTACCAGCGGCTCCTCTATCCCCTCATCCCGCTCACATCGCATGAAGTGCTCGTATGTTTCCAGCTCTCGGCCGCAGTGGCATTGCATGTACTCCTCCGGGAAATCCATACACTTATGCCTGTACCACCTCAGGATCGTCTCCCGCACTGGCACCTGACCCATGACAGCCTGCGGCCGCCTCTTGTGCAGTCTTTTGGATAGTGTTTCTGGCCTCAGCACATTGGGGAAGTGGACCTGTTGTCCCACCTTGCCCTCCAAGTACTCGTTCAGCTCTACCACTTCCGGCCCGCTCCGCACCTGAGCCAGCATGTGTACTGGCTGTGGGAACACTCGTAGCTCCCGTCTGCCCATGTCCTCCTCCACCACCCATCGGGCTCTCTCCTCGTCCCCGGACTTTGGTGGTATATTTACCAAGTGGAGGTGCTCCTTTCTCTCTGGCACCCTCCATTCAGGTTCCTGCTCCTTGTCCACTGCTTGTGCCGCTCCATCCGCCTCATGATTCCCCAACCCCGCTGGATGCGACCCCTGTTTCAGCAGGTGTATGACCAGGGGCACTTTCTTCATCTCCAGCCCGTGCCATATTGTGTATACCTGCGAGGCCAGCACCGGGCCCAGGGCCTCATGTAGCCGCCTGCTGGCTAGTCTCCTGAGGGACGTAATGTCCGCGTCCACCACCCTCCACACTCCCCGTGCTCCCCTATCTTCCCAACCACATGTGCCACCGCTAGCACCTCTCTATGGGACACGGCGCCGTACACCATCTTGTCCACCATGCTTTCCGTCTCTTGTCCCACCCCTGTGACACGGACAAGCGCTGCTCCCGCCTTGGGCGGCTGTCCTTCGACCCCGGACCCGTCCAGAACAATCACCACCCTATCCTCTGTGGGCTCCGGTATGCACACCACTTCCTTTGGTCAGTGGCAGTACACCCTGTGCCGTCTGATGTCATAGTCCTGCACGCCATCCTCGACGCTCAGTTCTTTCACCCCCCGATACACTGCCCACTTATTGTCCATCCTGGCCTTCCAGCCTTTCGTCACCACTACCCCGTGCCACCATGCACTGTCCCCCTTCGACGTGCCCTGTTCCAGGCACGCCTGCACCAGAACCAGGTACCAAACCTTGTCCGCCGGCAACCTGTGGACCGTCAGTCTGATCCTCCTCGCACTTTCTCCACACTTGTGGCCCAATGGTACTATGGGCGCCTCCTCTTCAGGCTGTTCCGTGTCCGTCATCCGGAAACTCAGAGCGACCCCATCATCCTCCTCCTGCAGCCTCTGCACCTTGTCCCATCCTATGTCGTCTCCTGCTCTTTTCCCCTCCTGCTCTTCCTCCCACCAGACCTCTATACCCTCCTGGGCCTCCTCGCCCTCCTGCACCTCCCTGGGCAGCCGCAGTACCGGCCCGCACCGGTGTCCCCTGGCGTCCGTAGTGCGCATGGTAGCGGTCAGGAACGCCCATGCCACCATCCTCAGGACCGGTCAGGGTACCTCCCTCGCCTCTTTCGTGCACCTCCAGCACTGGTCTCCCTATCCTGCCCCCACCAGGATGTTGTCTCTCCGGAATATATTCGCATGGACATCGTACCACTGCCCGCTCGTATTTTGTACCTTCCCCCTTGGCCCCTTGAGTCCCAGCGGCGCACACAACAGTATGCCCGGCCCTGCCTTGTTCTCTTCTCCCCTGTCCAGCACCTTCTCTTGCACTGCCCCCGCTCCGCTCCCACGCTTTGGATTCTTCCTCTTGATCCCCCGTTGCGCCACCAACTAGTTCCACATCCTTCGCATCTGTCGGTCCCACCTGGCGCGGGCCTTCTGTCCTCGCGTTCGCCTCATCATCCACTTGTATACACCCCATTCCACGACCCCGGAGTCCCTATAGAACTCTGCGTGATGCAGCCCTGCTTTTCTGTACTCCTTCATATCCTTCCTGCGGACGTGCAGCACCTCCATACTTACTCCTTCCTTCATGACCCACCGTACGGTTCCATGCGCCACCCCTCCGAAGTCCACGTCCAGCACCAGGAATGGTCCACGCCTGCAGCACGTTCTGTTGGTCGCCAACATGTGCTCCTCCCCCGGCAACAGCGCTCCTGGGACGCGCCACATGCGCTCCTTTCTTCCCGTCGCCAACTGCCTCCGTCAGTGCCACACATAGCGTGGGCACATGTTCTCCTCCTTCTGCACCTCAGCGACCGCATGGTAGTACGTCCTGCGCACCACCTCGTCCTGATTGTAGCACATCCTGTTCAGCGTTCTCGCCGTATGTGCCCTGTACGCCTCCCCCGCCGTGGGCATCACCTCCCCATAGTAGGCCGTCGGCGATCGCAACACACACCACCGTACCTCCGTGGGTATCCCCTGATACCCCCTAATGAGCCTCCGCACTTCCCCTTTCACCTCCTCCAGCGGCCCCCTGCAGTACGGGAGGTGCATCCCCTGGTACCCTATCACTGCATTGAGCACTGCTCGGAGGTAGTACAGGGTTATCTGCACCGACGATGGGTGATTCCAGAGGTCCACCAGCATCGCCCTGAACCCCCCGAGCAATCTTTCTGGCAGCCTGACGCCTTCCGCCTCCATGGCCTGCACATGTCCCAGCACCACCGCTTCCTCTGCCCTCTCCAGCCACGCCACGCCGTCTCCCACATCCAGCGCCATAGCACCCTCGCCAACCCTCCTCAGGACCGCCAACTTCCCCGCGCTCCAGACCAGGTGGTTATCCCTCGCATACCTCTGCATCAGGTCCTGCACCACCTGCTGAGCCTTTTCATCCTGGGCCATGGGCACCGCATTATCCACATACACCTGCGCTGGTGACGTGTGTGGCGCCCTGGCCAGCTGTGGATACTCCCATGCTATCCAACTCATCAGGGGGAGCATGGCTAGCATGTATAGGAATGGGCCCTCCACCCCGCCCTGTGGCACACCGCTACCTTGGGTTACTCACTCTGTACAGCCCTTCCCCATGGCGACTGCGTACGTTCTTGTGCGCAGGTACTTCCCAACAAAGTCACCGTACAGGAGCCCCAGCTGCCCCCATACCTCCTCTATAAGCCTGTGCGGCGTGTTCAGGAGCGCCCCCTTCACGTCCACGGACGCCATGAATGCCTCCACGTCCTCATCATTGAGGTAAATGTCGTACAGGAAGCTTGCTTCCTGTGTGGACCTGCCCGGCACAGACCCCCACATGTTGTCTGGTATGCCCCCTGTTGCATACAGCCGCCGCTGTATCCTCCCGAAGATCACCATCCACACCAGCTTGGCCTCCGTGACAGCACACCATATGGGCATCCACTTGCCCGGCCTGGGGTAATCCTTATACAGGGGCCGCACGGTGCTCCCCCACTCCGCTGGGGGCTTGCCTGTGCGCAACACCTCGATGATCATGTCCGCCAGACCATCCAGCTCCGGTGCCACCAGGTTCTGGTATGCCTCCGCCACCAGCTGGTCCACTCTCGGGCTCTCTTTTCTCTTAAGAGCCGTACTGCCTCCTTTATTTCCCCCAGCGTCAGCCTGCTGTGGTGTATGACCTCGCTCTGCTCTGCCGTGAACACCCTCGGCAACCGCTGGACCTTCCTCCGCGTGGTTCCGCGGAGCCTCTGCTGCCCCTGGTTGTGCTGCTTCTGGAAGCTCTGCGCCACGTCATCCAGCACCTCCCGTTTGTTGCCCCTGATTCTGCAATCCTGTAGTCTCAGCGCCCGGATCTCTGGCGGCCGTCCAGCCTCCGCGAGCTCCCAGATGTACCGCAGCAACTTGTACGGCACTGATCTTTCCATGTACCGTTCTTCTGCTGCCACCACCTTCTGGTATATCCTCTCATGCTCATCCTGCACTGCCCTCCTTGCCGCCTGCACCCTCCTTTTTGCCTGCGTCAGGTTCTCTGTTCAAGGGCAAAGGAGCTGGAAGGTGCCGTTGGCAGTGGTGGTGCCGGCTTGGTCGACGGGCTGGCGGGCAGGCAGGTCCTGAGGAGTTCCGTATAGGGAACAACCCACTTTCAGGTTCGAAAGTGCGTAGCCCTCCAGCCGCAATGGGCTAGAGGTGATGGCGGTGGTTGAACATAGGCCAGTGCTTGACCGGTCGGACGATTTGTAGCGGCTGATAGACACGCTAGTTGGGTGCTTCACAAAGGGGGGGTCTTGTGAGATCACCTCAGCGCGTCCAATGTGGCCCTAGTTCCACCATCTGATGTGACGGGAAATGCTATGGAATGACCGCAAAATGATTGCCTTGCGTATCGGTTCTTTCAGGTAATCCTAGATTCGCAGATTACCCATGTGCCGCGCTTTCCGGATTTGCTGCAGATCTAGCAAATCCCTTGGATGCTTTGCATGAAATGAGGCGGCAAAACAGGCCCCGCGGTCGTCAACGCAAGCCGCCGCTGGCGATGGTGGTGCCAGGCCTGTTGGACAGGCCAGCCGGCGAGCAGGTTGTGAGAAGTTCTGTACGGCGGCCGAGCCACATCATGGCCACTGGGAGTCAAGTGCAAGTGCATGGTGCGCCCACCATAGCTGTCTGTAGCAGAGGGGCTCGAGCCACGCCCCCGCGGCAGACATGAGCTAGGAGGCGCGTCGTTGTTGTTGCCTGTGTGATCGCCACATGCGGCACACCCGGAGTTGGGCGTGGGCTGTCCTCGGCTGATGCATTGGCAACCCCTCGCTTGCATTCTGCTGTCCTTTGTCTGTTTCTCATCTTTTCTAATCAAATTTCACCCAAATCCATACCCGTTCAATTGGGGCTCAGCCCCTAATAGAACAGGGCCTGATTGAGCCCATGGGCAGTCCTCTTTTCCTGCTCCACGTAATTTATGATTATCGTGCAAATTCCGTTTAACCCCACACTCTATTAAGCGCTGGACGTGTTCTGCATGACCTTCTCTATCTTACAGCTCTTAATCAAGCTGACAGCAGTTTGCAGAATCGGCAGATCCGGACGTGGCCCCGCAACGGCAGCCCTTCTGCACACACTGACCCGCTGCTTCAGTGGGATTACCCCTGGTGGTCGGCACATTGCGGCCCTTGCCTCGCTCACACATCATGTGATGTTGCGGACCATCACATTCAGTCTCTCCGGCACCGATTGAGGGCCGCCACAGCTCGCTAGCCCGTGGTACGTGAGTGCCTCGGGCTCCCCCACACTGTGTCTGTTGGTGAACGCTGTAGGTGACTGCGGGGCTTGTCCTCTGGCGGTTTTTTAGGGAGTTGCCCTTGTTGCGCTCCTTGACCTTGGCCCTCTAAGGCAACCAAGTGGGCGACAAGGGTGCGAGGGCGCTGGATGAGCTCAGGAATGCTGCACCTTGCAGACACTTGTTCCTTACTTGTCAGGGACACTGTGGGAGACCTTTGGGCCCCCTTGCTGCAGACTCTGCCCCCCCCTAATAAGCTTATCATGGAGCTGTGGCTCTTGGAAGATGTCTGGAGCCCTCCCCAGCGTGAGGCTGAGCCACACTTGTGGTGTCTGCGTGCATGGTGTGCTGTATGTTGTGCAGAATATTTTGTTTCACAGTCTCTGTGCTGATTCCTGATTTCAAGAATGTCCTGGTGTCCCTTCTAGCGTGAGGCCTTTGCCATCTAACCAAGGTGCGACCTCCGCCACAAGTGAATTGACAGGGAGCTTAATGGTCTGTATATGTCTGGGCCCCCTCCCGAGTCTGAGGCTGACCCGTCCTGGTGGTGTCCGTAGCTACCATGGCGGCCAAGCATGCGGCAGCTGCACCCGTGTCTGTGGAGCATGGTTATCCCCGGCTTCATGCGTCACCTGTGGCCTCAAGAGGCTCTCCCGCTAAGCCTTGTGACTCCCGAATCCCTGCATCAAAATAATACTGTGCACTGAACATATCCCCTCATTGCCTTGAGACAGAAATGAAACAGCAATGTTCCCAGTCCCAAAGTCAACTGTGACAAAGTAGGCCTGAAAGCTGTCTTATTATCAGTCTCTGCGGGCACCCCATGCGTTGTGCGCGCGCTATGCCTGGCCTGTGCACGTGCTGTACGAAATGTTGGCCATTCTTCACAGCCTGTAGCCACGGGTCCCAGCGCCCTGAGTTCTGCATCCTACAGCCCCTGCTGGTAAACCAGTAATTTTCTCTTCTAGTCTGAGTCTTGCCACGGTTCCTAGGGCCTTGACGTCTGCAGCCCCAATGCTGTATTGAATGGATCATGCAGCTTATGAAGTTTTGTGGTTGTCAGTGGTTTTTCAAGATGAACAAGATAAGAATTGGCGCTGTGCCCGCCTGTGCCTGCACTGTGTGCGCCTCGTGCTAAATCGCCTCCTCTGATGCTTTTTTTTCATGCAATGCAACCAGCTGGTGCGCCTCAGCCTTCAGCTTCTCATGTGCTTCAGTAGCACTTCGGGATGCTTGCAGGTGTAGCACTTCCTGCCACATCTTCTGGTTTCAGATTTGGTTCATCCCACCTACTGTCTCGTCTGCAACCAAATACTGAGCTGTGAACTCCTCTGGTTCCTGATTCCTGTTGCGTGTCAAGGTGTTGGCAGCTTGGCCAGGTGTGAGGCTCCTCTGGCCCCCTCCTTCTCAAGCAAAATCAGGCAGCTATGCTGGTTGAGGAATATCTGGACCCCCAATGGTTCAAGTGGTTAAAACAAAATGAAACTCACCGCCCATTACTCACAATACTTATAATACTCCAACCTTCATGAATTTTGCCCTATACTTCTGGCATTAGTGGACTTGGGGTTAAAAAGCACACAATGTGGCTTTGTCATCAAACATGTTCAATCAAATCCAAGCGAAAGCATTAAATATATTCATGACTAATGTTCACAAGCATTGTTCCAAAGGTTTGGCCAACCTAGTTCCAAGAACAGCTCACATTACTGCACCCTTCATGCATATATTGGTGGCATTGTTGTGCACTTCTGGTCACAAATCACAAAATGTGGCTTTGTATACAAACAGCTGGGATGAAATCCAAGCAGAAGCATTAAATAAGTTCATGACTCATGCTCGGAAGCATTTTTCCAAAGGTTTGGCCCAGTTTGTTTCCTGAACGGCTCACCCCACTCCACCCTTCATGCTCTTTGGCCTAGATTGGTGGTATTGTGGTGCATTTCTGGTCACAAATAACAATATGTGACATTGGCATCGAACCCCTTCATTCACATCCAAGTGAAAAAATTACAAATGTTCAGAAGTAACGTTAACAACCATTGTTGCAAAGCTTTGGCCCACCAGCATTTCTTGTGAACAGCTCATAATGCTCCAACGTTCATGCATTTTGATAAATTTGATTCAATTGGCACGAATTTGCTAAATTTGATTGAGTTTGATAAAAACCATATGTTCTGGGGCATTTAAGCGGGAGAACTGCGCGTGAAATGGTGTTTTTCATCTCCTCGGGTTTTGCAGTTTGCCCACGGTGCAAAACTGGGGACTGCATGTTGCATAGGATCATAGAAGATGGCGGTATGCAATCTTCGGGCTATTTGGTAGTTTGCCAATCTGGGAGAAGGTTCAATGCACAACAAATTGGCAGTGTATGAATAAAACAATGAAATAGAAGCGAATAAAAGGATGCGTTATCGGCAGGTGCCTTATGGGGACATGGCAAAAGGTGAATGGCTCATTGTTCGCCTCTGACGTGTGCAAGGTCGATGGATGGATTGGGCGATGGACAATTTGCGATGAAAATATTGCAGGAATTTTGACATGCTTCTCTGAGAGCACGAGATAAATTTTTGTAAAGAGAGAACGAATTCTCTGGGCTAATGCATTAATGAATATCTAAGGGGAAATAATAAAGGGATCTCTACATTGTCGCATACATATAATCACAAATTTTCATGCTTCACATGATTACCCTAATTCTGTACCGCCACAACTCATGTTCATTTGTGTTTTGTTGGGCACCGTTTTCTCATCTTGGGATGCACCACTATCATAGGTTGTACCGGTGCCGTATTGTCGCTGCGTTGTTATTGAAATGATTTGTTTTAGGGTTCCTTTACCCCAATATGTTTCATTTTTGTTTGGAGATCTCGTGTCACACAGGCATTATTTTCCCAGTTTCTGCTTCTGCTGTGTGACATGCAACTTTTTCAATGTTTTATGCATTTTGAAACAAGTTTCCCATTTGGTCAAAGATTCACAATCTACAATTTTTGAAAGTCAAAGTCAAAGGAATGGGTTGCAATGAATTAGCGGAAAGCTTCGGAGTTCTTTGTGACAATTACGATTCCGATAATCAAATTGAAAACCCCCTTTTTTTGATATCGTTTCAAATTGTGTCTTATCTACTCAATATGCAATACAAGATTTTTGATAAACTTCTGTTTTTCCTGATTCACAATTATTTTGTTCATTTCTTTTGAAAATGAGGGGTTTTGAATGTTTGATTTACTTGTGGTGATTTGCTAAATCCATGCTTTGTTTTGCCTTCCATGAATGGTCATCTACCCGTTGGTAGCCATCAAAACACTTGTCAACCAAACATCGAAGCAGTGAATCATTTTTTCCCCCTTGTTGCATTCACCGTCCATCAGCAAATCCGTCGCAGATATATGGCACTAAATGTGTACATGAATACATTATGGCACATAACACAAACAACCATAACATTACTTGGCCAAAAGCGGCACATTTTCTCCCCAAATGGAATCATTGTGTTGCTGTCAACGTCGGGATAAGCGATGGTTTAGCGACTGAATTATCGTTTGCGTTGTCACGGTCTATGAACTGAACGATTTCAAAAAGCACAAGTGCACAAGGATGGTGCATGCAGGAAAATGCATACAAACCGTTTTTGAAACATGTTCAATGGAATGACTGCTGTACCCATATACCTTAGCCTTTAGAGGTGTCTGCAAGCAAACATGAGGCGGCAACATAAGCCGCTGATACGCACACTCTAAGGTCGCACAGTGACCAGATCAAAGCATCGCGCAAGATAACTTCACCGTAAGAAGGGCTGAGTGCCTACGTGGAAACAAGAATCAGCCAACGACAGATCATCCTGATTGGCCCCAGAACTCCAAGAACCCCTCCCCCCTCTTTTGAGGGTGCTGGATGTAAAGCTGCAAGTAGTATGGACATCGAGATCACAATAACACAATCTACAGCATGTATCTGCAGCAAAGTGTGCCATTTTTCATCCAAAATTGGCCAAAATTGGCCATTTTATAGTCAACAATTCAGTTCTTTGGCCTCAGACAAGCAATTCCAAGAGCCCCCCTAGCCCCCATTTTGAGGTTGCTGGATGCAAGTGGTATGCAAGTGGTATGGACTTAAGGATGACAGCTACACAATGTACAGCAGGCATGTGCAGCAAAATGTGCCAGTGTTCATCACAAATTGGCCAAAATTGGCCAATTTATGGTCACAAATTCAGAATTTGGCCTCGGACAAGCAATTCCAAGAACCACCCCTACTTTGAGGGTGATGAAAGTGAACCTGCACGTATTATGGACACAAAGATGCCAAGCACACAATGTACAGCATGCATGTGCAGCAAAATGTGCAATTCTTCATCAAAAAGTGGCCAAAACTGGAAATTTTATAGTCAAAAACTCTTTTTTTTGGCCTCAGATAAGCAATTCCAAGAACCTCCCCCCAGTGTTGAGGGTGCTGGACGCAAAACTGCAAGTATAATGGACATATGGATCACGAGAACAGAATGTACAGCATGCTCTGCAGCAAAATGTTCCATTTGGCATCAGAGGTTGGCCAAATTGGCCACTTCATGGTGAAGAGTTGAGTTTTTTGGCCTCAAACAAGCAATTCCAAGACCCCCCTCCCCTATTTTGAGGGTGCTGGATGTAAAACTGCAAGTAGTATGGACATCAAGTTCACAACAACACAATTTAAGTCTTAAGGCATGCATGTGCAGCAAAAGAAGCCATTTTTGACCAAAACTTGGCCGAAATTGGCCATTTATAGGCTCTACAACCCCATCAAGTGCCACAGGGGGGCGCACATCGAGCTGCAGTCCCCCCCAGGCAATGTCGTCACGCTACGCCACACACGACGCCCTGGCACGGGCACCACGGGCCGCACCACGCCTTTCCAGACAACAACGACCCATGGCCAGCAGCGGAGCGGGGGTGCCTCAACGAGTACGACGATGAGCACGTCCACTACTGCCGTCGCGAGCAGGGGCCCACCGACCACCCTGAATGGCGGGAGGTCCTGGTGCACCTGTTCCATACTACCGGCACGCAGGACCCCCGCCTGAGGCTAAACAAACCCACGAGGGCTAAACAGGACGCCCACACTGGCCTACCCCGGACGGCCTGCACCTCCACATCCGGAACTACTGCCGTCAGAGCAGCCTATCCCCCACCACGCAGGGGGCGGCGTACCACCCGCCGGCAGCCCTCATGTACCTCATCCGCGACGTGCTGGCGAACGGCGAACACCAGGCGCCCAATGCGGACGTGGCGTGGCCGGAGCCCCTACGTCCACAACTTCACGCACCGACACCGGTGTGGTTGGTGACCACGGACAACCAGTGCGCCGGGGCGACTGAACAGGCGCAGCTGCGGTCTGAGTGGGTGATAGTGCAGGTGGCGGCAGGCCAGCCCAGTCCCCGTGGGCTACCCCGCAGCACCACCCTGCTGCTGGCTACGGCGGTGCGACACGACCCACACATGGCGGTGCACACGCTGGAGGACCAGCCGGAAGACGCAGGGCACCTGGTGCTGCACCAACGCGGAGGCCCGGCGTGGCTCAGGGAGCACGTAACGGCGCTCCTGTCCTGGGCGATCACGGTCACCGGAGCTGAATTCCCGTTCCACGACCATCCGGCGATCCGCTCTGAGGACATTCTGGCCGTGAGCGTGGACCAGTTCACCCCCGGCCACCCCGACCCCAACTGGCACTCCGCCGCCCTCAACGCGGGTTGGCTCAACTGCGACGCGTACTTTTGGATCCCAGAGGCCTGGGGCCATAGGTCCTCTGACGCATCGGGGGGCGGGTGCTGCAGGCACGCCACTAGTGTCCCCCTCGCTGCTGACCTCACCCAAACGTGGGCGGTGGCCATCTCGGGCTTGGTATCCGCCAGGGAGGGGGTGGGCGCCTCCCTATCCCTGCAGTACGGCACCCGCAGGCCGTGCGTCCATACAGTGGACGCCGACATCATCCACCACCTCCTGAGGCACGCGGACTGCGAGCGGGTCACAGGGGTCCTCGCGGGCGCGGCAAAGGCGGTCAACCAGATGCCCCTGCAGTGGCTTCAGGACAGCCCTTGCGTGCGCGGGCACCACACCGAGCACCAATTCTGGTTTGCCCGGGCCACCTTCCACCACAGCAACGCGCTGTTGCACAAAGCAGACTGTGCGGTGTCCCAGAAGACCTTCCTGCAGAACACGCCGCCAGGCCCCAGCAACGCCCAGCTCATTATTGCCGGCCATGACAGCCACCTTGAACTGCGGCCCCCCACCATGCAGACGCTCGCCGCGGTCGCACAGCAGGCACAGCTCGACCACGCGTCGAAGCACCGAGGACATACGCCCCTGGGCGCGTCCCAGGCCACGGCCTAGGTCCACGGCCGGGACCTCATTGCGGCAGCCACCAACCATCAGGAGCTGCGAGCCAGGAACAGCCACATACCGGTGCAACAGAGCCTCCGCATCCAAACGGAGCGACACTCTGGCGTCACCATCCTCCCACAGCTGTGCCTTCTCTGTGGGGGCCAGGAATGGACCCCGGTGCACATGCACCTGGGCTGCGTGCACTCGCGACTCCTCTGGCCCCACGACCGGCAGGCGGTACTACACCTTTGATTTTACCGGGCACAAAGTGGCCAAAACCCAGATTCTATCCTATTGGTTGACAAAATTGACACATCTTTGCTGTGTATTAAGCTTGTTTTGAACATTTTGTGGTTTTTGTCTATCATTCATAATAAGAGTTGACGCATGGCTCATTTCGAGTGCCAAGATGTCATGCACATCCAATATTTCGGGCAAAACAAAAACTGAAGTTGTGTGGAGAAATGAATTACTTACTTGTCCAACACAATACAAAATGGAAACCATTGCAATGTATGTGGACAACATAGATTGACCCTGATCTACACACGATTCACATTGTCCTTGTGCTTTTTGTCTTGCACCATGCAGTTATAATGTGATATGCTCGTCAATACCCCAGCTTTTCATAACAAACATTTCACTAAAAAAATCTTTTGGCAGGCATCTTTAGATTCAACCACAGCATTGTAATGTTCTGACACATCCACACTTTGGTGCCAAGGAATCAAATGTATTCAAGCAATGGATTTTGCAGAAATTCATGTTTGAACGACAAATTTTTGGCACCGCGGCCGTTTCAGATCCAGTGCGGTAGCGTAAATGCGGTTTTGGCCGCAGAATGCCCCACAAAAATAATAGGTGTAGAGGCGGCCTGACAGCTCCCGTCCAGGGACAATGCGCTATGGGTGGCTTCGTGGCGTTCTGGCGGCGCCGAGTGGACGGAGGTCTTCTGTTCTAGGCTGGTGCCCGAAGCAGCGGAGGCGCAGCTCCGCGCGATTGCCTTCTACGACCCGCCAGGGGGGGAACTACGTGGTTGAGTTCCTCAAGCGCATGCTCAGGCTGGCAGATTTCGTGTGGGAGCTCCGCAACCACCGGCTGGAGCACCTCCCCTGCGCGCCCCACAGCGCGGCGGCCCGGTGCACCGATGGCTCACTGCGGCAGAAGGCGACTGCGCCCCTTCCCTCCCCCGCACCCCGGCAGGGACTTCGTGGCCTCCCTTCGCCTCCTGAACGGCACCCTGGAGTGTCCCCCGCAGGAGGAGCCTCACCGTTACCGGGACCTGCCCAGGGGTTTCTCAAAGCACCTCCAGGACCCTCTCTTCCCACCGTGGAGCATCGGTTGCAATTCCATGACCGCGAGGGAGGCGCACATTGTGGGCGCGGAGTGGGCGCGCGAATGGTGCAGCTGCTGCGCAAACAACGCGCGCACCTGGGACTCCCACACCGCAGTTCGCCGCTCTCCCACTCGAGGGGTGGGGGCCACACACCCGGCCGCGGCCAACGGTGATTTGCGGCACGGGTCCTGAGCGCCCGTGGGACGCGGCGGCCATGACGGAATGGCTGCAGGCAGCCCAGGGGCCCCATACGGGGTGGGGAGGCGATGTGTCCTCGCTCCTCTGAGCACCCCTTCTGCCCGCCTCATGCTCCAGGCCGCAAACCTGCTCTGAGCCACCGAGACACACACATTGGGGTGCGACGCAGCCACCGACCGGTCGCTCCCTCCAGAGGACGGGGGCACCCGGCTCACTGTGGCGCGCTTCATAAAAGAGGGGCCTACGTGCGATGACGTGCTGTCCAGGCTGGGCGACATTCCAGGGGCCCTGCTCATCATGCTCCCCACTGACCTCGCCACCGCGCTGCGCCGGGAGCTGGACGGCTGCGGGGGGCGCAGGCTCGGCTGGGAGGCGGTCGCGGACGGCACCCTGTTGGCCCTCCTCCACCGGGGCACCGAGGACGGGTGCCGATGAGACGCTCTTGTGCGTCACCTCACCGGATGTCACACCTATATGACATCCCCCCAGGGGCACCCCCGCGCGGCCTGGGATGACCTCATAGGGGCCTTCCACGACCACAAGATACTCCCTGACGACACGTGGCAGGCGCTCCTGCAGAAAACGGTCGGTAGGGTCTATCGGCGCCGCGTCCGCGCCCGCCTGCTGGAACTCTGGGGACCACTTCGCCAACGGAGGGACAACCTCTGGCTTCGCTGCCTCGATCCCTGGTCCCCGGCCTCCCACCTCCCGCACACCTGCCATCTCTGTGGGGAGTGTGACACGGTGTCCTCCGCCATACTGACAAGCGCCAAAAGGTGCGGGCAGTACTCCCAGGTAGCAGCGTGCCCGTGGCCGGAGCCGGACGCGGGCCGGCGCGGGCGCACGGAGGAGGAGGCGCTGCAGCGACGCATGGAGGGCTCGCAGACCCCCTCAAACGGTCAAGCGGGCCCCGCAGGTGCGCGCCTCCTGTGGATCCACGCGCACCTGAGGGACCCCACGTCTGTCGCGCACTTGTCGCACATGTTCGTGCCCTCACCCCCACCTGACGACGCGCATTGCAGAGCCTCCAGCACAATGCCCTGCCGAAGGGGGACGCGCCGGAGCATGCCAGATCCCGCCGCCAAGCGCAAGGGGCAGCCGATCGGGGCATGGTAGCGGGCGCGGTGGCAGAGGCGCACGCGGCGCACGCCGCCGCCCTGCACAACCCAGCAGGCAGCGCCAGGACCTTCCCTGGCGAGGCCGCCCTCCCCGCCGTCCGCGCACTGAACGGAGCAGGAGCCCCCACGCTGCTCCCAGCGATGCACCGGGTCGTGAACGCCGTTGGCCGGGCTCATAGCCCCCGACGTGGCTCTCTACGGGTACTGGATGGAGTGGCGCACGTCCAACCAGTCGGGCCGGCCCCTCGTCCATGGGTTGCACCCTGCGGCTAACGGGCAAAGAGTGGGCCACCTCCCTCCACAGCAGCGCCCCGGCCCTGCTGCCTGCCCTGAAGACCTGCCACTCCATGGAGGCAACCCCGTACCTGAACCAGGCGCCGGCCAGGTACCCGGGAGGGATGTCTGAACTGGACGCGGCGCTCCACCTCCTACATCCGCCGAACGAGGACTTAGAATTGGGCGAAGTCACGATATTCGTCGAAGGCGCGGGCGGGACGCCCGCCCGCCCCCGCCCGACCAACTCGGTGTACAACGGCACCAAGCCAACCCCCCCGTACGCGGTCTTGTGCGAGGCCTTCCTCAGAGAGCCCACCTAGTGCCCCGCCCTCCCGCCTGCCACCCATGCGCCCTGCTGCTGGGCCCAACCGCGCTGGTCCCCCCCCCCTCTTCAGGACCAGGGGGGCCCACCACAGAGGGCAGGTCCTCTGTCAAGAGCGCCCGGGCGCTCCCCTGCTCGTCCTTGCCATCACGACCCGCGGAGACCCGTAGCAGGTCCTGGGAGTCACCCCCACCCGCCCCTACGGGGCAGCGCCCGTGCCCCGCCTCCCCGTTCCGGCGCCCGAGGCGCGGGACGGGGTGCACGCCTTCCTTCGGACCCAGGAGGTCACCGCCGTTACGGGGGTCCACCTTGTGCGGCTCCCCCCGGCAACGCCCGACGACCTCTGAGGGCCAATGGCCCTGAGCCCCCATCCCGACCTTGGGGCTGTGGCGCGGCAGGTGGGCCGAGTGGCTCGCCCCCCCCCCGCCCCAGTGCCGGTTAATGGCCCCTCGCCCCTAACCGCCCCGAACCACCACCATAATCAACCCCCCCCCCCCTCCAACACCGCACGGTACTGCCCACATCACGCCATTGATGCACTGGGAGGTAGTGGGACAGGCATGCCTGCAGCCGCGCATGCCTACAAGGATAACAGCGATGTTGCACTCCGATGGCTATCCCCAGCGGGGCGACCGCCACCACCGCCGGTCCCGCTCCCGCTGCTTCGTCTCTCCGGCGTAGGGGGGGAAACTTACACGGAGCCCGAGGAGCGGCAAGTGGCGGAGGCCGCGGTACCGGTCAGGCCGCCAGCCGAGCAGCCCCAGGCGGCCCCGAACGACCCGGAACCGCCGACACCGGAAGGAGTGCAGGCCGGAAAGGCCGCTCCCGCCGCCAAGGCCGCTGTTTCTGCCGCCCTGCCCCCGGAGGCGCTCCCGATGGGCAAAGTGCCGCGGCCGCCGCCCCTGCCAGCCATGCCACGGCCCGCGGCACGCCGCTGCGGCGAGGGACGGGCTCGCGCGGACCCCGGGCGCTTCGCCGCCGACCGCCACGGCTGCGGCAGAAGGCAAGGAGGGCGCCAAGTACCGCGTCCACACCAAGCGCAGCCACACCCACAGGAACCCCCCAAAGCCGTACCCGCCCAAGGCCGCCTTCCCCGAGGGAAGGCCGGACGCCCAAGCACACTCCGCCGGGCATCACGCTGCTGCAGCTGCAGCAGCGTGTGGTCCAGGAGGGGGCAGACGCCAATCAGGCGGCGCGGGGTGCAAGTCACGGGGGCGCGGGGCAGGGGGCGGAGGGCGACAGAGGGAGGGAGGTGCGCGGAGGAGGGGGACAAGCGCCAGAGGAGGGCGGAAGTGTGGGCAGCAGTGCCAGGGGACGGACACAAGGGAAGGGCAAGGGCGCTCGCGGCGACGAGGGAGGGCAGGGGCACGGGCAGAGCGACGATGCAAGCAGCAGCGGGGGAGGACAGTCACACTGGACAGGCAAGGGCACGGGCAGCGGAAGGAGGGACACAGGGCACGGCAAGGAGCACAGGCAGGGGCACGGGAAGGACACGGGTGCCAGCGGAAAGGGCAAAGGCGCGGCTGACACGCGACACAGGCAGGGGGCCAGGCAGAATGGAGCACACCACAGCCAGGGGCTGGAGGCAGGGAGGGAGCCCAGGGAAAGGGAGGGGAAGGGTGACTCCGGCCACCATGGGCAGGCAGGATGGGCCTAAGGGTCGGGGGGGGAAGGAAAGAGCGGATGACAGGGGAAGGGCGGCGGGGCGCCCCCGCAGCCAGAAGTCCAGACGGTACGTTGCATCCCCCCCGGTATCGAGCAGATGCCGCCGCACCACGCCCACCACGATCACCAGCCCAGTTACAACATCGACCCCAACATAGGAGACCTGATCACCCGCCAACCACCCCAGCCCCCCCGCTAGCCGCCCGCCCGCCTACACGGCGACGCCCTGGACGGCTCCAGCGCCGCGGGGGTCCGGCGCGGAACCGGCGCGGCTGGCGCAGGAGCCATGGGCGGAGCCGGCACAGAGAGCAGTTGGGGTCCCTCGTCCTGCTGAGGCCAGGGGCGATTGGGTCCGGGACTGGGACGCGATTCCCGACCCCCTTGGGGGCAAGGCCCTCCTTCTGGTGATGGAGGTGTCTGGGTGGCTGAACTGGGCCTACTCAGAGACAACCAGGGGGTTGAGGAACCTGCCCTTCGATGCCGTGCTCCTCCGGAGGGATGAGGGGAACCGAGAAGTACCCCCAGGGGGTTGGGTGGCCCGGGAGGACCCCGAAAGGGTCCTCCGGGACGTGAATTGGGCGGGATGGCCCAACCAGGGGCGGGAGTGGCCGGCTTTCCTGGAAGAGGGGGCGGTACTCCGCATCACGGACGCGGAGCCCAATGTCTGGCTACCCCGAGCACAGGGCATCGCCCTCAGCCACTGGCGCTACCGCCGGAGGAACCTGTCGCCGCTGCAGCCCCAGCCCCCACGGAAGCAGAGGCGACGGCAAAGGCCCGACGCCCGGCAGGCCGGGCCTCGGACCCCTGACAGCGAGCAACGGGAGCTGGGAGCGTAATGATGGCCCGGGGCGCCCCCCCCTGGCAGGCCCGGGCTCCCAGACCCTGAGCGCCCCCCCCCCGGCCTCCCGCGCAGCAGGACGCAAGGGGGAAAAACGTAACCCCCGGTCCTGCATACCGCGAAGGTATGCGGGTTGAACAAAGGCCAGGTGGGCGCGCGCTGACGGCGCGGAACATGCGGACGCGAGCCACAAAGGAGTCCCTCTGACCCGCTAACCTCTGACCACTGACGGCTGGCCCGGGCCGCCGCCCCCACCACCCGCGGATGCCCCTTCCCCCCACGGGGCACCGCGCGACGCGGGCAGCAGCGGAACTGTGGGCCAAACAACCACCGTGGTGTACTGGATGAGGGTCTGATGGTGGAGGTGGACGAGGTGGTTGTAGTGGTGGAGATTGTGGAGTCAGAAACGGAGGAAACGAACGTGGAGGACCGCAGGGGGTCCGGAGTGGATTCTGTGGTGCGGGAGACGGAGGTGGGGGACGGCGGGGGGTCCCAGACGGCGTGGACGGGTGCTGGTTGCTGGGTCCTGTGGACAAGGAGGGTGAGGGGGCGGGTTCGGGCATCGGGTGTGTGCGTGCGCTTTCTCTGGATTTCTGTTAGCGTGCAGGTGCCGGTGCCATGGGTCGTGTCATGTGTGGTGCATGGTGGTTTTGTGGCGTGGTCTTGGACGGGGGGATTGGTGAGAGACTAGGGTGGGTCCAGGTCAGCTCTAGGACGTGTGGGTGTGACTGCTGGTGGCAGCGTAGGTTTCTGAAGAAGCTCCGCTGGATGCCGGGCATATCCTCCTCTGTGAGGCGGGGGTAGTGTTGGGTGGGGGTGTTTGGGCCCGGCAATAGCATGGTCATGAGGCGGGCCCCAACCATGAAGAGGCAGAGCTGCAAGGTGGTGGTGCGCGGGGTGGTGGGTCCTGTGCGGTTCGGGGGGGGCTCCCTCTGCTGGGGACGGAGGGTAACCTTCCACGTCCATTGCTGAGCGGGGACCTGCCAGGACCGTTGGGTCCATTTGCCAAGGCAGTACATCGACCTGCCAAGGGCTTGGTTGCCACTGGGGATTGAGAGCAGCGTCTCCAGGGACTTGTGCCCCCACGTGTGCCGGATGTGGGGGTCATAAAGCTCTTCCTCCCTTGTGTATGTGTTTGGGCCGGGGCTGTGCGGGGGGAGTTGTAGTTGCGGGTAGGAGGGAGTTGGTGCCGTGGATCACCTAGGTGGCGGTTGCTGCCTGGTCGTGATGTGTTGAGAGGATGTAGTGTTTGTTGTACATGAGCTTTATGTATGTGGAGGGGGCTGGCTGGCTGTTGTCGGGGGTGGGGATGTCGCCCTGGACTTTGTCCCTGAAATCGCTCAGGGAGGCCACACAGGTGACCCAGGTCCTCCTTTGCTACGTCATGGTGTTGGTTGAAGTTGTGCTAGGTGGCAGGGGGGCATGTCGTGCTTGCCGCAGCAGGCGCGGCCCGTGGAGGTCATGCGCTCCTCCTCGGGGAGTCAAACAAGGTGCCGTCCCCAGTCGCGGTCACCCGGGGGGGGCGGGCGTTTGCCGTTGGAACCGGCGAGCGGGAGGGGCTTGTTTCAGGCAACGTGCAGGAAGGCGTCAAAGAGGAGGTCTCGGTCGCCTTGGCCCAGGGTGGCCGCCTCGACCAGCATGGCCACCCGGATGGGCTGCTTGGTGCCTGAGACCCCGGAGATGCTGCTGTACCGCGGGGGGGCTGTGGACGGCGGAGAAGGCGGGAGGTTCGGCCGGTGACGCAGCTGGTGCTGCGGCATGTGGTGAGGGCGGTGGTGTGGGCGTGGAAAGGGTGGTTGCTGCTGCTGTGGGCGGGGTCTGGTGATGGGATTTCCCTTGGTGGCGGCGGGAGGAAGGATTCGCGGACGGGCTCGTCGGCAGGGGGGGGGGGGGCGTTGGGGCCTGGTCGGTGCCTCCGTGTGGCGAATCAGTGCTCGGGACTGGGGGGGGGGGGCGGGGGGCGGGTCGTGTGGGGGTGGCAATGCCGGGGGCGGCGAGGGGCACGTTGTGCAGATTGGGCGTCGGGGTGTCTCGCCGGGTCTTGTGGGTGGTGTCTCTGTGCGTCAGGCGGGTGATGAGGTCCCCGGCTGGCCGTGGTGTCGAGGTGGGAGGTGGCTGCCTGGGACTCGGGGTGCGACTGCGGGTCGCCGGCGGTGGGCGGCTGTTGGTGGGCGGTGGGCAGGGGCTGCGTCTGAGGGGGGGGTAGATGCTGGTGGGGAACTCTGTGCTGGCCTTTCATTTGTTCGTGCGCTTGCATGGTTCCTCGTGTGACTATGGGGGCGTATGGCGGCCCGAATGTCGTGGGCCGGTGTTGCGGGGCTGGCAGGTGGTGCTGGACCATGTGGTGGTGGTAGTGAGGGTGTGCTGGTCGCGTTTAGCACCATGGGAGTGGTGGTTACGCTGGCAAGGGCTGGTGGTGGTGGTAGGTGTCTCCGTGGTACACGTGGTGCTGTGGTGCGGTCCAATGTGCCGACAGGGCCGTGTGCCCTGTGGACCCCGGCTGTGTTGGAGGGTGGTGATGATTTAGCTGGTGTGGGGCAGGGGCCGGGGGTGGCGGGGGCGTGCTTGTGCTGCTTGTTGTGCCACGTTCCCTGGCCTTGCACGAATGGCGGCCCGTGTGCGGTGTAAATTTGTGAGAACAGCGGCCCCTTTGCGGTGTGCGCCGGCTGGTGTGGGTGCAGGGCCGGGATGCCGCGGTACGGCGGTTGCGGTGGGCGTTGGGAAGGGTTTTGCTGGCGTTGTGCTTCGGGGCCTAGGAACTGGTGTGGCACTATGCAGCTTGGCTTGAGTACCGGTTGGGGCACCGCGCCCAGTTGGCGGGCGCGCTGGCGGGCCCCTTGGCCCGTTTTCGCCTTCTTGGCCTGGCGGGCGTCGGGGGCTACAGGGCGCTGGTGTGCCAGTGATGCACCTGTCTGAGGCATGTCTCGAGGTGCCTGATGTAGGCGCGTTGGTCCACAGGGTCCACCTGCGTGGCGGCGGCTTTGGTGAGGGGGGTTAGGTGGGTGTCCTGAAAGGACACCCAGCCCTGTGGGGACTTCAGCTGGGTGGGAAGGGGGGTCCTGCTGGGTAGGGGAGTTTGCTGAGAGGGTAGGGTGTTCCTTTCTGCGAGCCGAAAGTGTTGTTGACCCAGCAGCAGGTGCGCCGGTGGTAGTCCGCCACCTCCTCCGGTGCCATCTCCCCCCACGCCTCGGGACCGGGGCTGCTATGTGGGGGGTTGGGAGATGTGGGTCCGGGTGGTGGAGGCCGCGGTGGTGGAGGTAGAGGCCGAGGTGGATGTGGCCGGCTGCCACATTCAAGCCGCCCCTGCTGAGGCGTAGGTGCCGGCTGTGGAGGGGCAGGGGAGTGTCGCCCGTTGCCATGGCGAGGGCCCATGTGGGGTCCGCTGGCTCTGCCGCGTAATGCCCTCCCAGGTAGTCCCGGAAGCTGTTGGTGACGGGGTCGAAGAAGCTGGGGTGGCTGGCGGGGGGGGGTTGCCGCCCAGGTCGCGGGCTGAGCGTGGTGGTGGGGGTTGAGCTCCCGACAGTGGAGGCAGCGGGTGAGGTGGTGTGCTGCCCCTAGGCAGACCCAGTGGCTCGGGTTGCAGGGCAGGTCCGTCCGTGGCAGCCGTTGGCGTACGCAGAGGGGGCATGCGGTGGCCAGCGGTTGGCGGCATCTGTGGATAGATGGTGGCATGGGGGCATGGGGGCTTGCGTTGTGCGCATGCTGGCGGGCCTGCCTGTGGTGCTCTGGTGCTCGTGAGTGTTGCGGTGGTTTTGTGTGCGGTGGATGGTGCGCGGGCTGCGGGGGGGGGTCCTGCGCCGGCCGTTAGGTCGCTGCAGGGGGCATTACGGTCCGTAGAACAGGACTTTGAGGATGTGGGTCTGGTCTGTTGGCGGTAACGTGGCTGCGTATTGTAGGTACTTGTGGTTGCGTTACGTGAGTTGTGTGGCTGTTTTGATGATCGCCATCCGTTGCATTTGTGCCGCCCTGGGCTCGGCTTCGTCTGCGTGGATGTGAAGTAGGGTGTAGACGACAGTGGGGTTGAGCCTCCTGCAGACTGCATTGAGCACCTCTGCCTGCCGGAGGATGGTGCTGACTTTTTTGACCGTCAGGAACTGTGTGTGCCATGCGGCGTGGTGTGCGATAGTGTTTGCCGGGTTCCAGTCTGTGAGGGTGTCAAGCAACAGTGAGTCCCCCTCAGTTTCACTGATGCCAACCCTCCCGGGAGTCTCCAGATGGCGTGCCATGGGACTCCAACGACCATCCCAGCTGCCACTTTGTCACTGACCACCTGGACCAGGGTGACTGATGGTCGAACTGCTCCAGGCCACGTAACCGTGGTCTCGATCCGTTGGCCTTAACAAGCTGACTGAATACCTGCAGTTTGAGTTAAATGAGCTTGACCAGGCATGGGCAAGTAGGAAGCCCGCAACGCGACTGATAGGATAATCAGCTACCTCGAGAAGGTGAGCGCTTATCGCCTGCAGCCATATTCTGAAGGTTTAGGGGTCTGCAGCCATTCGGTGGGTGTGAGGAATTTTAGGAATACCCCTTGCCTTATCTCAGTTTCCGCAAAGATGTCAGATGACAGTTAGTAAGTCAAATTTCAGTTGTCCAGTCCAGCGAGGTTTTCACTTGTCAGTCCTCAGTCAGCTGTGTGTACAGTCTGTCTGTTATGTCTTCTCAGGGGAGTCTGTTTGAGGCTTTCGACCAGCGCCCCCGTAGATACCCCCACTTCCAGTGTCAGGTCTGGGCAGGAGTATGAAAAAACCTCCTTAACCCCCATTTTCCTTAAGGGCGCTACGGTCACAGCTATAGTGTTGCACTGTACATGCAGATACAGATACAGATACGGATACAGATGGACTGTAGTACGGTACTCATTTGTACCGACAGATCTGTACTCCATTGATTGTCGTGCCGCTTTCGGGCCGCAACCAGAGTCTGAATTGACGTATGCAGATAATGTTTGATTTATTGAGGTCGAGAGATGATTTATTAGTTTCCGGCTGTTTTGTGATATTTTTCGATTGCCGCAACATTGATAACTCGTGCATAAATTCATTGCATTCATGCACGCATGGGTTCTTCACTGTTGACTAGTTCCAGTGGGCGCACGTAGCAGCATACTGTGCGCATTACACGTAAATATATGAACATGGCAAATAGGATCCACTTGTGCTGTATTGGTTGCATTGCATTTCCTGGTGTTATCTCATCATTACAATCATTTCCATCCCTTACCTTTAGACATGGTATAACCACCCAATCAGGGGGGTATAATGCCCCCTGTCCTGCCTGGGGTGGCAAGCGAGGACCATGAACTTGATCCAGTGAGAGTACACTTCCTTTGTGTTTTCCTTGCTTTGCATTCGCTCTCGTTTGGGTTTGTCGTTGCCTAGTTGGGAAGATGATAGTAATTAATTAATGCACCCCCGCCCCCCAAAATTTATGGACTTTTATGAGCCCATTTTTCAATCTTTGCTTTATGTGATATTTCTTTTATGTACCTTATTTCCAGTTATGTGAAAAATAATAAACTTCGGGATAAATGAATGTAGGACACATAAATCTGGGAACACACCGTAGAGCCAATAGAGTCGCAACCCATTTTATCCTTCCCTCTTGGGAACAAAGGACGCCGTCGTTTGTGCACGTCAGTGTAGCGCCTTTAGATGAGTTGACATATTTTATTGCACGGACACCGCAGAAACAAGGGGGACTTCACAGTCATTAACAAGCGCAGGAGGAAGCCCGGCCTGCCTACCCGCGACAAGACCCGGCGGCGCAGGGCTGGTGGTGGTGGTATACGTGGTAGGGAGCGGTAGTGTTTACAGTAGCATATCTACCATTGTACCATCTCGCTTGTTTCATTTTCTAAACTGCTAATAACATTTAATAGACCTACGTCTTATTCTCGGACAATACCTAATCAGCACAATTGACGGATAAATATACTGGGTTCATAAGTCGCGTTCATGGGATGTACCTAATGCTATTAAATGATACCTTGATTAATGCATGAATTTCAGTGCATATTTCATGCTATTATCACATCAGCAAAATTGTGCGGCATCAAGAATATCAATGCATGCCATACTAGCTATGCACCTTGTCTCCTTTTGCATCTTTGCAATCAAGTAAGAAAATGACAACAAGAAAACAACACATCGAGCAACAGCAGTTTACCTATTTTACACAAACCAAAAGCAAAGAAAAAAAAGACAAAACAAAAGGATAATCCAATGCATGTCATTAGCTTTGTGACTAGGCTGGGGAAGGACTCGTTATTCTCCTCCTTCCTAAGCCTACCAAGGCAAACAATGGTAGGCTGGGAGAGAAGGTGCAGGTTTGTGGCAGCAGTGTCCGCCTCGAGAAATATTCCATAGCTTCTTTGTCGGTATACTTGTGAACCTATGCCGCAACAGAGCCAGAATGAGCAGGAGAGACAAGGCACCAGCCGAACATCTTTGGCTGCTTTCTGATTCTTGTGGGATTATAAAAATGGCATGCAAAAAGTATGGATTTATAGAGAACTGGTGTGCCGACTGACAAACAAATCCAGCCCTATACACGTACGATAATTTTTAAGGCACAGCGAGTGTAACAACCGACTCTCCCATTTTGACTCATGGCACCATACGTTTCCTCGCGACTACAAATCTATGCCTCCGTGGGAAGACCCTGCAACAGTTCACCAAAATGAAGCAGGAGGAACATGCCCAATGCGGCCATCTTTAACCGCCGCAGATTTTGGGATCCAATCCTGCACCTTGAAAATGGGGACTTCAGAGATTTCTATATGCACAGTGGACGCTGTGGCAAATTTCGCTTGAGTATATGCCACGAATCACACTCTCTTCCGCCATTTGCGAACTACCTTGCACAAGAGAAAGAGAGTCAGCTGAGGCCCTTGACAGAATGTATTTTACCCTTGCTCATGGATATGCTGTGTGACTCCGTCACTTCAGCGAAAACTAGGAACCACTGAAATCCCCTTTCACCAGTGCTGTGGGTGTGGGAATCCTCTTTTTGTTTGCTTGGATACCACGCTCGCCATAGTGGTCGGCTTTACGTCTTGTAGGAGGGGGGGGGTTCTCGGTGATATCAACACTTACCATGTGGTCAGCCGCTCAACGTAAAGCTACTAATAAGCAGTTCAGTTGCCTTCGTCTATCGCAAGTAGCTCGCTCTTCTACACATGATGAACAGGTGCACAGGGCAAAGTATGGAAACAGTGTTGCATAAGCAGCCTCAGCATTTCACTAATCACGGCTGCTCCAAGTCCAACTTTAGAGTCCAGGGTGTCGTTGATGGTGCTGTTGCTGCTGCTGGTGCTGCTGCTGATGATGTTGCTGCTGCTCCTGTGGGTGTTGTTATTGCTGCTGCTGCTGCTGCTACTGAGGCTGTTGTTCTTGATGTTGCTGCCACTGCTGCAGCTGTTGTCGTTGCTGCTGTTGCTGTTGCTGCTGTTGACAAAGAGGGCGCCCAGAGGGCGCAGCAGGAAGGTGCATAGACGACGCGGCGGTGAGGCTTGTGCTGCTGTTGTTCAGGCTGCTAATGTTGATGCTGTGGCTGCTGCTGCTGCTGTTGTTGCTGCTGCTGCTGCTGCTGTTGCTGTTCCTTCTGCTGCTGTTGTTGTTGATGTTGCTGCTGGACCGCTCACTTCCAACAACTGCTGCAAAAGTGTGAAAAATAACTTTGAGTATCCCGTTTCCCTCAACGCAGCTCAACCAACAAGACAGCTGAGGCCACAACCGCACACATTGAGGATCAAATGACTTAGGCTCGCATTACCACGGGAATGGCTATGCAGGACTATTGCTTAAGAGTACAAGTAGGACTAAAGGATCTGCCGTGAAATTTTAACAGAGGTAGGTAGCTACGTCGACGTTGGACTGGGGTTGCCCCGCTGAAGGGTCTTACCAATGGGCTTCTGCTCACCCACCCACAGCCCCACTGCACGCGCCCCCACAAAGCGGCTCCCCCACATGGGGGAAGGGCGCGGTTGCCGCGAGCAGCACCCTACAGCGGGTTCTGCCCAGAGAGGCAACCCATTTGAGACCGAAGTCTCACACTCCTCTCCTTCGGGCGGATGATACGTGGCGGAGGGTCCCATCGCACATCCTCATCAACCTCCGGATTCTGGGGCCCAGAGGCCGGTAGCCAGGCCATAGGCCCTGTCCTGCAGGCACCCCCACCTGGGTTGGTTTTCAGTGGGCGTGAGGCGACTTGAAGAAGCACTTGCTACGGGACGCGCATGCCATGGCGCACACTCACGCCTCCTGACTCGGTCGAGCTTGCGCTCTCCCGGGGGGCCGGGGGTTCGAAGCAGGTCGTTGCGGTCGGTTCGTCCGTCGTTGAATCGTTCGGCGTAGTTTGTTAATGGCGGTCAGTTGCGTGATGGTAGAGTCACGGCATTATGTTTTGTTCGTGGGTATGGTCGTCGGCAGGCGTGGCGCTCCACGGTGTCGCCAACCTGTTGGACGCCGTTCCCGTTGGGACCCGTGCACGCCTGGCTGGTTAGGTGTTGGCCGGCTTGCGTGTGGTCTGTTTACGGTCAAGTCGCGACTGCAGCTGCGGTGTGGTTGGTGCGCGGTTGTCTTGGCGGCCTCACGGTTGGCTTGGTTTGCGTGGGTTCCGTCGCGCTGTTTCCCGGTGGTTGCATCGCTGAAGTTCCGTGTTGGTGCTGGTTAGTTGTGTCCTGGTTTGTCCAAGCGGGGTGCAGTGTAGGTTGTTAACGTTGGTTGGTCGGGTTCGTAATGGTAGAGTTTTGGTGTTCTGTTGTGTTCGTGGGTAGGGTGGTCGGCGGGCGTGGCGCATCATGGTGTCGCCAACCTGTCGGACGCCGTTCCCGTTTCAACCCACGCATGCCCGGCCAGTTTGGTGTTGGCCGGCTTGCGTGTGGTCTGTTTGTGGTCATGTTGTGTCCGCTGCAGTGGTTTTGTTGGTGTGCGGTTGTGTTAGCCGCCTCATGGTCGGCGTGTTTGGTGTTGGTTCCTCGGCGCTGCAGCGGGCGCTTGCGCAGTCAGATCGTGTTTGCGTAGGTGCCCTGCTTGTTCCGATGTTGGCTGGTGCCAGTTGCGTGGGGCCGGCATGGTACGTTTTGATTGTGCGCCGTCCCCCCACTGTGGGGGAGAAAAGTAACGATAGGTGGTTTGACCGCTGCAAAAGGTTGTAAATTTGGTGCCACATTCCCTGTCCCGCCCTGGCAGCGCCACATGCACAACTCATCATCTGGTACTTCGCAGTGCCCTTTGGCTGTCCTTGCAGCTTCGCCTGTGCCATTCATATGTACACCCCGGTCGATGGCAAGGCCCCGTCGGTCCCCCTTGGTGCGTCCCGGTGCTCCCCTTGGGAGCCCCAGGGTGCTGTTCCGGCTCGATGGTGCGGTGCTCGTGCTCGTGTCTGCCTGCCTGCCGTGCGCCGTCTCGTGCCGTGTCTCGCGGGTTATGTGGCTGGCGTGTCTGTGTCGCAGTGCTGAGTTTGGCAGTTAGGATGGTTAGGGCGGCTCGGCTCGTGCTTTGGTGCCGGGATGTTCCGTTCGGCGTGGCGGGCTGGGTTCTGCGTAACACATCCGTTCCCGCTGGCAGGGGCCAGCGGGTTCGCGGGTCCCGTGTGGCGAGCCTGTGGTCCCTTGCGTGCTCCGGATGGGGTTTCGGAGGAAATGAATACTGGGCAGTGTTGAAGCCCCCCTCTCGCTTCTTGAGGCTGTTAGCTTTCTGCGGGGAGTGTGTCCCTCGTACCATTCTCGCAGGTTTCATGTGCCTAATCACCCCCAGCGTCCAAGGCGTTTAAGATTCATGGAGGAGGTGCGCGCCGGTCCCCGCGGAGCACGTATCCCTTGATTCTCGCCTTGAAAGGTAACATTCTGGACGATTGTTCGATAGCATTTGCGTGGTCATCGGCCCGGCCGTTGGTCCCGCGTGTTTGGCTGGCCCCTTGGCCCGGCCCCTTGCGGGTCTGGTTCGCGCGAGAGGAGGGTCAGGTGGAAGGACTGGTCCGAGTTCGGCGCCGCCCCTTTCGCTGTTGCAGGCGGGTTGCGGGGGTCTGGGAAGCGCGGCCCCTGCCCGGGGGATGTGAGAGGAAGTCCTTGGGTTGTTGTTCGTGTTCCGCACCATGGACTGCTAAGGCTAGCCTCTATTTTTTGGGTGCCAGTTGTATGGGCCGGGCAGGTGGACGTCTTTCCCGCCGGTGTGCCAGACTGACAGGCGTTGTTGGAGTGTGTTGTGCGGCCGCGCTTTGTCGGGTTGTACGAGGGGGTCCTATTGGGCAAGGTTGGCTCACCCGGGGTCGTCACGGTTGACGGCCGATTCCGCAGCCGTTGGTGTGACGTCCATCACCGGGTCCTCCAGCGGGAGGAGGTGATCCCGGGCCGCCATGTCGTCTCCTCCCTTGCGTTTGGCCGGTGCAGGATTCGCATCGCGCGTGCGTGGCGGTCCGTTGTCGCTGCAGGCCCGGTGGCCGGCTGCGGCCCAGGACCCTGGGGGGTTTCCCACGCGTCGCTCAAGGCCGCTGCGGTGGGCACTGAAGATTTCATGCACAAGGGCCGTGTGTGCCGCCTGGGCCTCTGTCTCAGTGTGGATCGTGGGCTGCAGTTGCTCGCCCAGCGCCAGCTCCCGGATCTGGTGGATCGCGAAGACTGGGCACAGGTTGTGCGCAGTGGGGGTCTCTGCCGTCCGTTCGCGCTCGGGGATGGCTTCCAGCTGCTGCCGGCCGTCGAGGTAGAACCTCCATGTCGCTGACCACACCCTGGTGTGTGGCCAGCGGCGCTGCGCCCACTGCCAGAGGCAGTAGAGGGCATGGCCTGGGTGCCAGGTGCTGGCCGTCCCCGACACGATGGCCGTCAGGGGGTCCGGGGGCTGGTCGTTGAGCAGGGGGGTGGGGCTGTCCGGCAGGGCCGTGGTCGCCAGGAGCATGGAGTCGGCAGCCTTCAAGCTCCAGTGGCTCTCCTCCGGGTGCGGGATGATCCGCACGTGGTAGTAGTGGCCATTTTCCAACACGACCATGGCGATGGTGCAGGGGTCACGTTCGCGCCGTGGGGGCGCTGCACGCGCCGTCTCCGGGTACCGCGCCGCCAGGCTCGTGAGGTTACGCCCCCTGTCGCGGGCGGTTCCGCTTTCCCATGCCGCCAGGCCTTCGTGCGGTGGGATGCGGAGGGTTTCTAGCCTCAGCGGCGGGGCGGCCCGCTCCCGGCCCCTGGTGCTGGGCGCGGGCCAGGGGTCCGTCGTCGGTGCTATGAGCGTGTGTACCCAGCCCAGGTGTGGGACCCACACGCCCCCCTGGGCTGGTTGGTGGGTGTTGACCCACCAGATCCACGCTTCAACAAGGTCGTCTGAGACCTGTGCCCCGGGGGTGACGAGCTCCTGGAGTTGCCGCACAAAGATTTCGGTTGTTGCGGCGTGTGGCAGGGGGACCATGGCGAAGAGCCCTTTCGGGTTGACGTCACCGAGGTGTTCACAGAGGGCTGCCAACAGCTCGCTCAACGGTGTGGTAGCGGGGATGCCGTAGAGCGCTCCCAGTTCCGCGTCGTCGAAGGGACCCGTGCCCCTTTGCTGCGTTGGCCGGGGGGGTGGGTGGGGCATGGTCACCAGGTCTTGGTCCAGTGTGGCGCCAGTCGGGGAGGGGTGCCGTGAGGTGGTGCGAGGGTGTCCCCCAGGCGTGTACTCCGTGGAGGGCTCCTGTTGCTGGGGCACCGAGCAGGTCTTGGCGGCGGGCAGTGGGTCAGCGGACTCCTGAGGGCCGGAGGTCTCTGTCATTTCTGCGTCCGCCCTAGGGCCGCTCGCGTCGCGCCCCCGTTGTTGCGATGTGCCCTCGGTGCCTTGGCGGTCTGGGGCCTGTGGGGGGGGCTGTCCCCCCATCCCTTGCGCAGACCTTGGGTCGGCCGCAGGCTCCCTTGGCCGCGTGTCCGTGGCGTGTGGTCCCCCTGACAGCGGGTCGGCCGCTGACCCTGGGAGGGAGGCGGTGGATGAGCTGGATGCTCCGTCTGCCGCCCGGCGGGGGCCTGCGTGAAGCGCTGCCTGTCGCTCGCGCTCGACTAGCGTGAGAATGGTCGGGATGTGCGCCCCTTCGGTGCTGGGCCTTTTGGACCAGCGTCAGGGATTGGTGGTAGATGGTGTCTGTTAAGCGTGGGGGTCGCAGGGGCACCCGTGGTCCCTGTCCATACCCTCATGGAAGACGACTTGCCGTGCCGCGGGAGGCAGCGTGCGGCTGCGGCGACGGGATCGGTCAGGGTTTTTTGTCTCCTGGCGTTCTTCCGGTGTGCGGTGTTGCATCCCCAAGGTGTGAGGACTGTCCGGGCCCTCCGCGGGGCGAAAGGTCGTAGGGGGCTTCTGTATGTGGGGAACCCACTCCGGGTGGTGGCCCCCGTGGGTGTGCTGTGGAGTTACGGCGCGCCGCCTGCCTGGGAGGCTCCGGGACGTCTTGGGACCGCGGCCGCTGGTTGCCTGAGGCATGTCCCTGGTAGCCCCGGGACCCAGGGGTGTCCCAGTTGTTGTGCTCCTGCATTATCGCACGGATGCGCAGGGCGGCGCGCTGGTGCCACTGGCAGTGGAGTCCATTCATTTCATCCGGATTGTACGCCCCCATATGCGCCATGAGCCGGGTGGCCACATGGTGCCATCGGCCGGGGTGGTCCATGGTGGCGGGGGGCGTGTGCCCCGTCCGATGGCCAAAGGTGATGTCTGCCATGGTGCGGGTGCCCTCCGCAAGCTGGCGGGACCGCGAAGTAAGCAGCCATCGGATGCGGACTGCCAGGGTGAGCTGCTCCCCTGCAGTATGCCTGTGGATCCATAGGCCCAGGTCTCGGCCCGCCGCTTGTTCCGCTTGTTCGCTGGGGCGGCTGGCGTCGCCCTCCAGGCGTGCGTAGTCCAAGTGTCCCCGCCCCCAGGGGGGGGCGGTGCCCGGCAGGCGGCCAGTAGGCTCGCTAGCGGTGTTGGTGCCCGCTTCCACGCGCGCGCCACTTCCTGGAGCGCTGCGCTAGTCCGTGGTCCGGTCCGCTGCTCTGCTCGCGGCCGCATGCCCTTCACCCGCGGCGGTAACCTGCCTGGTGCGCTCCAGGGCGGTGTAATCGCGCTCGAGGTGTGCCTGGCGTGGTATCTTGAGGGGTGTGTCCTCCGCATGGTGGCGTTGTGGCTCCGGGTGGACGTGTGGCGCCGCCGGTGTTGGGACCGTGTGGGGGCCATCCATGCAGGACTCCATGAAGGAATCAAAAGAGTCGTCGTTGCGGTTGTGTCCGCTGGGCGACTTTTTCCTGCCAGCCGCGCGCTGGGGCGTGTCGGGTGTGGCTTCCCGGGTCTCTGACGTAGCGTGGGTTTCCTGTGGGTCCCGTGGCGGCGCCTCTCCTGGCGTGCTTGCGTCGGAGTGATGCGCTAGGTTTGCGAGGGGGGCGGCCCCCGCGCAACCTTTGGGTCGCGCTCCCTGGGCTGATGGTGGGCGGAGGCCGTCGTCACACTCGCTGTCCGGCATCGGTCCTTCAGGTTCCGTGTCAGGTCCGCCAGCGGTCGATGCCTCGTCGCTCCTGTGTGCCGCCATGTTTGGTGGGTCGGCATGCTGTATTGCTGGCCGGTCCACCCCCCCACCAGGTTCCCCCACAGGTGTTGGCGTTGCTGTCCGTTTTGGGGGTCCCTGCATTTCCTTCCAGCCCACCGTGGGCTCCCCGCGTTGCGGTTGGATTGGCAGTGCAGGCGGCGCGGCTTCATCGCTCGCCGGTTGCGCTGCCTCTCGGGCGTGGCCTTCCGACACGGGCGGCGACCCGGGTCGGCTTCCCGGGCCTGCGGGCTGCGGGGCGCCCACCGCGACGGTGGTGCGCCCCGGGTCCGGGCCAGGGTCCGGGCCGGGGGCCGGGCGACCGGGAGATGACCGTTCTGCGGGCTGTGCCGTCGGCCCGGTTGGTGGGGCGTGGTGTTGCTGGGGCGCCTGTCCGGCGTGTGTCCTGTCCGGCAGGTCCCCCCTGCTGGCCGTTGCCGGAACCTTGGGGGTCTAGGCTCTCGGTGGGGTCACGGGTGCGGGGGCGCACGGTGTCGGAGGGCCGGGTGGTGGCGGTGTCGGTCGGGGTAGCGGCATGTGTTTGCGTGGGGGGGTCTTCGGGCGGCGCGTATGCTGGGCCTGCTGCCGCCCGGTCAGGTGCGCCATGGCGCGGGCGGGGCTCCGGTTGGGCCTGTGTTGCTGCCGCCTGGCCGGCTGCCGGCTGGTGACCGTGTGCAGACGCGCCGGGTGGTGTTTGAGGTTGCTGGCTTCCTGTGGGGCTCGGGGTCGGCTCCCTGTGCGGGTGTGCGGTGCCAGGGGATTGTTCGGGCCGGGTGCCCACAGCCCCCGTATTCGTGGGGTTGGGTACGGCTCCGCTCCCGGCAGGTGACGCCCGGTGTCCTTGGATCCCTGTGGCAGGGGGGTGTTGTGGTGGGTTTCGTTCTGCCGCCCGTTTGGACGCACGCTCTTGTCGGGGGCTCTGTGGCGTGCCGGCCCTCGATGGTGCCGGAGCGTCTGTAGTCCGCGTGGCGTCGGTGGCGCGCTGTTGGTGTGGTGTGGCGACGGGTGCCCGGGGGGCGGAGGTGGATGGGCCAAAGGACTTGGAGGACATTGCGGCCGGCGGTGCTCGGGCGCGTACATTCGTGGCCCTAGTCGCTGTCGTGGCGCGAGATCGGGGCGGGGGGGTGGTGATGCTCGCGGTTCTCTGGGAGGAGGAGGATGAGCTGTCCAGCTGGGTACCTCTGGCAATCATCCTGGCCACTGCCACATTGCCGTACGTGCCCGGCTGCGGCGGCGGGACGCGCGGCTGTTGGGCACGCTGTGCCAGTGGCTGGAGGCTGCGTGGGAGGGGGATGCCCCTCCAAGTGTGATAGGCCGCCATCAGACTCTCGGTCGTCCCCGGGGTCATGACCACGCCGCGGTGGAAGAATTCCCCCCACTTGCCGCCATGGGTGCCGCGGCCGATGCCCATCGCCCATTCCGTGTCCTTCAGCAGCCAGCCCAACGCGAGCGGGAGGCGGGTGGTGAGAGTGACGATAGTGGTGCGGTAGTTGTTGCGGTTCATGGGCCTGACGGGGCCCCAACTGTCTGGCAGATTGCCAATGGGGGGTAGACTGCCCCATGGCGCGTCGTCGTAATGTTCGCTGTCGGGGACTTAAATTCTGGATCCGCCCCCGGGTCTGGCAGCGCCCAGGTTGGTGCGCGCCAGGGAGGGCGGGTGGGTGGTGTCGCCGGGTCCTCGTTGGTGAGGACGTCCAACCACTGAACGTCGGGGCTCTCTTCCCTCGCGCCATTGTTCCAGACGTTTTGCTGGATCAGAGTGCGCAGTGTCTGGAGTGTGAGATCTTCGTCTTGCGTTTCGCGCGGCGGCGGAGCTGTGCAGAGGGGATGCGGTCGCCGGCAAAGTGGGCACGACCAGAAGTTCGCAATGCACGGGCCGCAGAACCAGTGCAGCTGCTCGGTGCCGCCACAGTCGACGTCATGCCCACAGAGCGGGTTGCCGTATTTGTCGTTCACCTCACAGCAGACTCCGCACAGGTCTCCTGGCCGCGGATGTGGAGCTTCACCTTCGGGCATCCTGAGGAGAGGCATTGTTTGTAGGAGGATCGGGCCTCTATACGGGAGGGAGTGCGCGCACTCCGGGTGGCACGACGGCAGTTGCCTGGCGGTGCCCGCGTGCCCGTGCGTGTGGTTAGTCGCTGGGCTGGGCGTGTCTGTAGATGATGAGGAGGTTATAATACGTACGGCGGTCGTGGGTTGATTGTTGTGCGTCCTGTGCGTATACCTGGACGCGGTGCTGTAACTGTGCATCCGCCCTCTTGACGGCGGTGAGCTGCATGTGACGTACTGTGGCCTCAGATTCTGGGGCGTGGTTGGCGATGACCCTGTAGAGTTGGAGTGGCACCGCTCCCCTGAGTACCGCTTCCTTGATCTCCGGTTGACGCATCAGGCGCCAAACCTCATTTGCCGGTGGCGTGGCCGGGTTCCATCCGGTGTGTTGTGCTATGGTGTCCCCCGGTGTCCACGTGGCCAGGTGGTTGCCCCCTTGGGCCAATGGGCATTGTTTGAAGTGTTCCCACGTTTCTGGCTCTCGGAGATGGCAGGGGCATATGGTGTATTCCGGGGGTATGTCTCTACCTCGCCGGGCATACAGCGTGCCACCCTGTTTAGGAGGGGCAGTTGTTCAAGCAAGAGTTGGGCACGTCGCGTTTGCAGTTGCACCGTATTAGGGATGGGTCAAGAGCTGAGAAGTATAATGCGGTGCGCATTTTATGTTTGACGTGGTTCAGAAGGGCGTTGTCCGCTAACCCTAACCCTAACCAAGTGCGGATGGGTTGTGGGTAGTGGTATGCCCGCCCCGTGTTGATATAGATTCGATCGTCTGGTACCCAGGCTGGTGGTTCCCCGGAGCGTAGGACTGGCGTCAGGTGTTGGAGGTGCGTGTGCATTTGGTCTTGTAGCGGCGGGTCCTCGCCGTCCGGCATATGCTCGGCAAGCTGGTTGTTGGCGTGTAAGTCTATGTGTCCGGTGCCGGGGCTATACCGATGAGACTCTTGTTTGACGAGATGTAAGATGACCTGTTTGGGGAGGTGCCGCAAGGCTGTCCAGAGGTGTAGGCCCTGGGTGCCCAGGCTAGTGTCAGTCGCCTTGTGCAGGGGCTGTTGTGCCAGTCTGCAGACAATCTGGAAGTCCACCGCTGCGTCTACCACTACCCACACATGGTGCGTGTGGTCAAGCGGTTCCTGGTGGGTGTCATTGACGGCGTCCACGACGATCGCCAGTGTCTTCAGTTCCCCGTGAGAGGAGGCCCCGAAGATGGTAGCCCCTGTGAGGTGGTGTTGGTGCAGTCGGCCTGTCGTGTCCGCTTTCAACTCCAAAGCTGCCCCCCCAGCCGTTGGGGTGAGGCCTGAGGTGGTGAAGGCATCCGCGAAAAAGACGTTGTTATGGTCGTTCGGGTGCGGCAGGCAGCACGGCGTGATTAGTTCGTAAGCATGGATGTGTGCCCCCCGTTCCGTGGTGGCCCACGGCGTGTTCGCGTCCGGTCAGAGTCTCCGGGTAGCATACACGCCCACCCCCTGGCAGATGATCACGGTTGCCGCTGGGTTCATGCCGATATGGTCGTTGTTCCCCTCGTGGCCCTGTGTCACATAGCTGTACACATACTGGAGCAGGTACGCTTTCTGCGGGTGGAATGTGGTCCACTCGACCGTCTGCCAGTCCTGTACTTGGGAGCATCAATGTTTAACCGGGTAGGCAGGGGCCTCCGGCGTAGCGCTGCGGTGTTTGGCCAGCACCGGGAAGCTGATGGCTGGGTGCTTGGTGTCCCACGTCCCCCGGTGGAATCTCCATTCCGCCTTGGCGGTCGGGCCCCACGCCACTGTGGCCGTGTCCCTCTCCGTGGCACGTTCGAAGTGCGTGTGTTGCAAACCGGTGTTGTTCCAGGGTAGCGTGGGGCGTTGGCACGGGGTGGTAGCATGCCAGTAACTGGAGGAGGGGCCATGGGGTGGCCAGCGCTTGGGGCCCACATCTCCAGCAAGTGGCGGGGGTGCCCGTCAGCTTGTCTTGCGACAGTGGTGGTGGACAGAAGGGGCGCACCGTGGGTGCCGGTAGCATCCAAAAGTTGCCCCGTGCTCTGCCCGGTCGCAATATGGCTTTGAGCCCGTTGGGTGCTAACGGGAGTAATGCTGGCACTGTGGCACCGGGTATATACTTCACTTCTTCCGGTGGCCGGTGGTGGGCCTTGTTCCCTCGCGGTGGGCCCGGTGGCAGTGGCCGTTTGTGCGTGTTCCAAAACAGGTTGTACGCCTCACGAACTTCCCCATCGGTCGGTTGTGGATGCCCGGTTTGGGTGGCCGCACTGCGCATGTGACTCTCCAGGAGTGATTTGTTCGGCCACTCCCGGTGTTGTAGGAATGGGAGGTGGTGTGTGCCCACCCGTTGGAGTGCTCGCATCTGGTTTGGAGTGACCCATACGAGGTGGAGGGTGGTGCCCACCAGGTCTAGAGTGGTGGTGCTTCCCGTTGGCCCTCCCCCCACATCGGTGTGCAGGACCGCCAGAGGGCCGGTTTCCTGCACCGATGGTTCGTTTGGATGACATGGTGGTCGTGGGGTAGCAGGAGGTGCAGGTGGTTCCATACGCGGGACCCCACCTTGGTGGGGAGGCCCCGCTGGTGAAGTATGTATTGGGGGCAGGTGTTGCGATGGTACTGGGCCTCTCGCAGCGTCAGCGTGAAGACTTCTCGTATCTCAGGCTCATGATTGTGCATGAGACGGTGCAGGTGGACCGCAGTGTGAGCTGTGTACGCGTTGTTGTGGAGGTGATCGGTGTTGTCTCCGTAGTACGGTGGCGACGCCGCGCGCACCGCTGCAGGTAGCGATGTGGGCCGGTGGCCGTGGATGGTCCACGCTCGCCGCACTGTGGTAGCGGCCACTTGCAGCATGTGTTGGGGGTGCGTTAGGTGCAAGGCCTGGTACCCTACAGCGGCGTTGAGCACGGCTTGTAGGAAGTACGCCAGGGCATGGGTGGAGAGTGCCACGATGCGTGCTATGACCAGCGTCCGTGTGAGCTGTTGTATCAGATTTGGTAGTAGGGTGACCCCGCCTGCGCTGGCCGCTTGTTGGACCCCCAGGTGGGGGGCCATGTTTACCCGGCTCATTGGCGGGTCCCCGGGGAAGAGGGGTGGCGGCGGTGCATTGTGCACCATGGTGGCAGATTTGACGTTGTGTACCAGCAGCTGGTTGCCCTCCAGACAGTTGGTGACAACGTGGAGTACTTTGGTGGTCCTAGTGCGGTCCGGGCTGGTCGACAGGGGTTGACGTGCGGTGGCGGTCACCACCGCCATGTCGTCCGCAAATGCCAGGAGTCTGGTCCGTAGGGGGTATGGTGCCACGTCCGGGTATGTGCGTCAGATGAAAAACGCCAGCGGGAGGGTGACGAGTAGGAAGGGGAATGGGCCTTTCGCACCCCCTTGCGGGACCCCACTGGTGGGGTGGACCCATGGGGTGGTGCCCACGTCGGTTTTTACTGCGTACATGCGGGTGGCGAAGTACCCTTGCAGGAAGCCCTGGAAGGGGAGTCCCATGTGCTCCCATACAGCCTGTAGGAGGCGGTGTGGGGTGTTGGAGAAGGCCCCTTTGACATCCAGGCATGTGATAATGAGGCTGATCGGGTCCATGTCCACCACGGCGTCCTGCATAAATATGGCCTCCGATGGCGACCTACCTGGTATGGCTCCCCACATTGTGGGCGGTATAGCCCGGTACACTGCCGGGGCCACCCGTTTGAGGATGAGCATCCATATGAGTTTGGCTTCTGTGGTGGCGCCTACTATTGGCCTCCAGTTGTCGGGGTTCGCCCAGTCGCCTTTCTTATACAGCGGGTGTACTAGGTTTGCCCAGTCGGGTGGTACGTCCGTTTTTCCGATGGCAATATCCCACGGGCGCGCGGCCAAGTGTCTCTTCAGGTTCAGCGGGAGCCTGCGGTAGAGCTCCGCCGGGGGTCCGTCCACCCTGGGGGTTTTTTCCGGTTGTAGTTTGTATAACACCTCATCGAGTTCCTGAATGGTGAACGGGGTTCGGTCCATGTCTCGTCGCTGTGTTCGGTTGTAGAGTTTCGTCAGGTGCGATATCAGTTCCTCCGTGTACGCTGACAGTTCGCCATTCTCAGTGTTGTGTTGGCGCAGGAAGCTGTTGAGGACTTCTTCCAGGACCACCTTGGGATCGTTGGTCACTGTGCCGTCCTGTACGCGTACCGCCTTGATGCCTCTGTTGCCCGTCTCCCCAAGGAACTTGTCCACGTGTTTCAAGGATTTGTAGGGTTGGGGAGTTTGAAAGTAGCGTTGTTTTCTTGTGCCAGCTGCTTTGCCCGGCGGACGTGCCATTTCCTGAGTTGCCGGCGCATGGTATCCAGCCGTGCGGCGATTTCCTGGGCGTCATGTTGGGCTTGCAGGTCATGTGAGTGCACTGCTGTTTGTAGTGCCCGCTTGTCGCGCCATATGGCTGTAACCAGGGACCGTAGGTCTTGATGCGGGGTGGCATCGTCCTGTGTTCTGTGTTGTCCGTGGAGACCGCACGCCGTGGCCGCTTGTCGCATGGAAAGGCTGAGGTCCGTCTCGTCTTGTTGGCCCAGGATGCACTGTACTGTGCGGTAATATGCCATCCATTTGTGGGTGTCGTGCTGTTCTGGCGGCCTAATGGGTGGTTGCTCTTCGTGGTCCATGTCATCCCTGGAGGCCGGGGGTACTTGAAGTACCTTGATTTGTATCTCCAGGGGTTGATGTCCGGTGATCTTGGATGGTAGGTCGTGGTATTGCGTCCGTGCCACCTCGAGGTGTGCCGAGTCCGCGTAGCAGAGGTCGATGCGGGAATCTGCCGTGCAAAGTTGCGGTGGCCTGTGCGAGGGCTGGCCTCGTAGAGAAGCTGCAGGCCCAGATGTTGCATGGCCACTTGCACCGCTGTGTCCTCGGGCGTCTGGCGCCCTCCGCGATCGCCCGCTGACAGGGCTGCATTGACGTCCCAAATGATGACAGTCGGCCCGATCATAGCAAGTTGTCGGTAGGCCTCCGTGAGGTGTTCGAGGAACGTCTCCGTGGCGTCTCCAAAAGGGGACGTGTACGTTGATGATATTCAGCTGCCACGTTGGGACAACAGTTCAAATGCCGCTCGGCGGCTTTCTACTCCCAGGTGGTGGTGCATGTGTACTTGGACTTCACCTTTGTGGGATATGGGCACTCCCTTGACCCACGTGGTGCGGTATTGGTGTCCCGTCCTGGTGAGGACGGGGGTTAGGCTGGGGCGGGCTGCCTGGGGTTGGAGGGCCTGTTCCTGCCACACCATGGCGTCAGGGTCGCATTTTGCCACGACAGGTACGGCTTGTAGGTCCAGAGCTTTGGCCGCGTCGTACAGGGTGCCTCGTCTGTTGAGGAACATGAGAGTGACGAACGCAGTTGTGACTTCGTGGGTGCGCGCCTTGGTGGCCCTTGGGGGTTGCCTGGCGCGGAGTGGTAGTAGTCATTGTCCCAGGCGCAGTTTGTGGTTGATCGCTGTGGCCACCCTTTGTTCCTCCGGTATATCCGGCTCCTCCAGCCATGCTTGTGGTACGTCACCTGTCCAGGCGGTGCCCGGCGGTACCTGGTTGGCGGGTGTGCGGAGCTGCACCGGGCACTCCGGCAGCTGTCTGTCGTCCCAGAGTTCGAGGTTCGAGGTCTCCGCTTTTTCGCCCCACTCGGGGAGTGCTTGCCATTTGATTTTCAACTGCAAGTTGCCATGTTGGCCCGGTGTGGCCAGTCTGCCCTGTATCTTGCCCCAGAACCATACAAATTGCTTCGGTTGTCCTCTAAGCGTGACTCCGAATACTCCCTGTACTTCCGCGCCGTCTGGCCATTCGCGGTGCATAGCGGCATGTTCCGCTGGCGTGAAAAATGGGCACGCTTTGGCCTTTGGCTTCGGTTGTGGATCGGGTGGTGGTGGTACTGGGGCCGCTTTTGGCTCTGGTTTGGGCCGGTTGCACCAGCGGGCCGAGGCGTCCGCTCCCCCTGGACGGGGCCTCGGTTTGGGTCCGGGTTGTTCTGGTGCCGGTTTCGGCCCCGCTTCGGTGCGTTGCGGTGGAATATGCTGTATGCCGGTCCCTCCCCCTCCTGTGGCCGGTGCTTACCCCGAGGTGGTTTGCGTGTTCTTGTAGGCTGGTGGTGCGAAGTTTGAGGGTTCGTTGCGTGTCCGTGGGCCAAGACATCCAGCGTTGCGCCTTTGCTGTCCCGTGTTTTTGTACATAGGCTGCCAGGTTCCGCGTGAGTGTAAGCCACGTCTCGGGCAGCGTGGTGTCCGTCGCTGGGGCATCCACTGTCCAGTGCATCACCATTTTGAGGGCCAGTCAGTGTGCCCGGGGGTTGTTGGTGTGGTGGCTGGAATGTTTAAACCGGTCCCCCAGTGCCAGTGGGGTTGCCGGTTTCGCTTCCGGTTTGAATGTGTGGACTCTGTCCGTTGTGCCCGTGGCGTTCCACTGTGCCACCCACCATGTGTGTTGGTGGCATGTTAGTGTCACCATGGGGAAATCCGCGGGCCTATCAATAAAGGCTGCCCAGTCAGTGACCTTCGGACCTTCGGTTTTTCTGTCGTGCTGCTCCGTTGGGCTGGTCAGGGTCACCAAATGGTTCACAAGGTCCGGCGTCAGGGTGTCTTCTGTGTCCTGTACCCTGTCCTTACGTGCCGTGGGGTGGCCTACGGCAACGTCCTAGGCATCCCTGGTGGCCGCCAGGTTGTTGGTCGCTAGGGTGATGACATCGTCCGTTAGACCTTCCAAGATGAAGTACTTCTCTCCCGCCAGGGTGGCCGGGAGTTGGGCCGTGTGTTTCATGGTGAGCTGTAGTAGCGCCCTGTCGGGACTTGGGGCGTTTTGGTCCAAGGGCCTGTGGTCGTGTGCGCCGTGCCTCGCCAATGGGTGCCGTGGTTTGTAGCCGATGGGTAGTCGTGGCTCAGGGCCATGTGGTGTACCTGATCGAGAGGGATCGCTTGGCCCGTGGTGTCTCTCGTCGTGAGGTACACTCCTTTGGCGCCTGTTACCGTGTTTAGGTAGACACCTGGGAGTGGGGCGAGTTGTGGGGCAATCGTTGGAACAGGGCGTGGGGGCAGGGTCGCCCGCAGGGGGGGTCCCCGGGCCGGAGCTTTGGGCACGGGCCACCCATGCCGTGGGGTACGGGGTATAGTATGTAGGGCCCCACCACCCTGCGTAGTTTTTGGGGGTTTAGGGTGTTCAACCACCCCCCCACCTTGATGGTGACAGAGCCTCAGTCGATCAAGGTGGCTTGGTCGCGGTCAATGTCGTGGTGTAGGGCCCTCCTGATGGTGCCCCACGTTTGGCGGTGGGTGTCATCTGGGGTGGGGCACCCCGTGTCTATGAGAGGCATCCTGGCGTTTGCGAGGACCGAGTTTATGATGTTGAGGGGGGGTTGGTTGCCGTGGGTGCCGGTGGCGGTGCTCCCCGCGGGTTTCATGCTCTGGCGGGGCACTCGCCTCCCATGGAGGGGTTGGTGCCAGGATGGGTCCGGGTGCCAGATGGGGCCTGGTAGGTCCCCGTATCGTGCCCAAGTGTACACCGTGTATGCCGTGCCCTCGGTGTTGGCCTGCAGTCTGTACGTGGACTTCCGTGCTTCGCCGTAGGTGTCGAGCATATTTGAGGTGGAGACAGTGTAGTTGAGGTGCGTGTGCGCCAGGGCGTGTGTGATTTGTACTTCCGTGCCCTTCCCTTTTCTCCCATGGTCTTCCAGGATGAAGTGTACCATCCACGGGCTGTGGGGCTGGAGGTTACTGTCTTTGTCGTGTAACGGCGGGTGTATTTGGCGTATTGCCTGCTGCGCTTTGTTGGCGTTGTGGTGGGCGCGTTGCTCGACGAGGACGTTTGGTCTCCAGTCCTGCGGGGCACCCTCCCTGTGCGCCATGGCTTTGGCCGCCTTGGCGAGTGCCGTGACGGTGCAGGGCAGTGGGGGTTCGGCGACCTGTGGCACCATGCCGTCGTCTGTGGGGAAGTTCCAGTATATTGTGAACATCCCCGGCTGGTGGGCGTTGTGGGTGTCCGGGAGGGTCAGAGAGAGCGCCTCTTTGATCTGGGTTACCGCCTCCGGTCGTATGGTAGTGGGGTAGTGCCAGAGGGTGTGCTTGGTGGGGTTCCGGTTTGTTTGGGCGGTACGTCCCGCGGGCTTCATTGCCTGCGGCGTGAGGGTGTCGTCGAGGGTGACATCGTCGAGGCGGCTGGCTTCAGGGGCCCACCTTGTCTGCCATTTTGTCAGTGTGTCGTCCTCGGCGCAGTCCAAAGTATAGTGGATACCCGTCCACTCCGGGTCGGGGTCGACGGTAAACCCGTTGTTGCGTTTATCGAGATAGCTTGTGTGGGCCTTGCCTGGGGCGTTTGGTCGTCGTCGCCCAGGGCTGTGCCTTCCATGGCTGCCGTGCCCTGGGTGGTTATCAAGAGGTGCGTGGCCTGCGTTAGTTGTACTTTGTGTGGCGTAAGGAGGCGCATGGCTACCATCGTTGTTATCCTTGGGAGGATTTTCTTCCAATAGATGGTGCCTGTTGGTAGTCGCCATGTCGTTGCTGTGCTCCTTGTGTGGTTCCCCCCTCGGGCTAGTTGGTAGTTGTCTAGGATGTGACGCGAGGTGAGAGGCTTGTTGAGTTGTTGAACGGTTGTGGTGGCGTTTGGGGGTTCGGCCCTTTTGTGGGCTGGTGGGCTGTGCCCTTGTTGGGGGGGCCCATGTTCGTGCGGCGTGGGCATTTGGCATATCGTGAAATTTTAACACAACCGACACCCCTTTCTTCTTCTCTGAATACATCTTTGACAACCGGCAAAGATGCCCTCTGCTGTGGTCCGTCGAACGGTGCATCTCTCGGAGTGTCCTTTGCTGATTCAGATTTTAAGATTTTCCGTCCCTGAAAATGTCTCGCAAGCAGCTCTTGACTGCATCATTTGACTGGGTAGACCTTGAGGTGGATTCCAGTACTCAGCACTCCACCCAACCCCATCCTGTGCAGCAACCAACTGACGACAACTCACTTGAGTGGAAGGCATCCCCTGCCAAGGCAAGGGAGGAGTTCCTCCCTGAACGGTCATATGACTCCCATGCCTTGACCCCCACAGAGGAGTGGTGGGAAAGGTCCGACGATGTGGGCTTACAACAGTTTTGAATGGCACCCTTATCGTATATTATTTCATTGGCACTCCTTGCATGAATGTCCTATTCCATTGTAGAGAACGAGGAGGATGAGGTTGTGCCTGGACATGAACCGTGGTACGTCACGTATTGGAACGAACAAGAAGAATGAGAACAAGAGGAAGAGACTTGGGAGGACGAATGAGAAAAGCAAATTGACTTGCACCCATTGCTTCTTTGGGCATGCAAATGCATGCAACGACACTTTCATAGCACACAAAGCATAACAAAAGCTTGTTGCGTTCTATGTATCCTCCGCTCAGCAAACAATGCTGGTTCCGACAATGACTTGGTTGATGAAGGCGCGGGGAGTCCAATTGAGGACGCCGTCTCAAGAGTAAGAAAAAGTGTAATTCCCTGCCTAGAGGTAAGCTTTAGTTGTGTTAGAGCTGCCTAGAGGCATAGCAGATTTGTATCCTAGTATTGGCCTAACCAAATAGGGGTGATAAAGCATTTTAACCTGTAAAACCAAGCACTAACTTCGGATTTTGTTTGGACCCCTTTACCCCCCAACCATGTGGACGTAATCACCATTCCCTGGACTGACTGAGGCGCTGACATTGATCTAGAGCCTATACAGTTTTCTGTATTTTCTCATGATTGCTTAGCTATCCTAGTGGTCTGCACCCTAGGGGGCTGGGGCACCTCTTTGTGAGAGGGGCTGGGTTCAATTCCCAGTCAGCCTAGCTAAGTAGGAAGATCCCATGTGACATGGCAGTGACCCCATCGCCACCTACCATGCCGCCTCAGCACCTATGGGAAACAAAAAAAAGAGTGCACATCTCTAGATGGCACCATAAAAGAGAGAGTGCCCAGAGTGGGCAGTTTTTCAATGATTGTAGGATATTTTCTAACTGGCTTTTCCTAAATCTGTAGCTATTGTGAGTTCCTTTGTTGATATACTACCTCCTTTGACTGCAGCTGTTCATGTTGTGGATTTGATCCTGTATTTCCTCTTTTGCACTGTAGGTACTTCGGAGTTTTGTTTCATTTCAACAAAAGGTTTACATTTGGAACACCTGAGCCACACCAGGAAGCGAGAGGAGGAAACTGAGGCAGAAACAAAACAACATCATCAAAACAATCAACAGTGGAAGCCTGTTTTAACACTCCTGTAGCAGAGAGAGGCCTGCAGCCCCGTGCAGTAGAACCAGTACGCTGAGACTGACAACACTACTGAAGGGCGGAAGAAATACAACATGGACACCAAGGACACTGCGCAGAAGACAGCCCCCTCAGTGGCACCGGCCAAGCCAGCGCCAGTGCCCAAACCTGCTGGTGAACCTTGACGTCAGGAACCTGTACCTTCAGTGCCTTGAAGTGGGCGCGTGGATGATTCCCTTGATGGACTGGGAGCTGCCTTCAGTGGACTATCCGTCGGACCATCTGAAGGCAAAGAGAAGGAGAAGGAGAAGGAAGCAGTGGATATGGGAGCGGAAGCAGTACACCCTGGACATGATCCAACTGACGAGGTAACCTTCGAGGACAAACCTTCTGGGAGCGCACCCAGCGCCTCTGAACACCCTGCAGCACGCTCTCGAACTACCACTACAGTCCCAGCCTCACATCCAGCAACATCCTCACCCACAACCACTCCACCTATACCTGAGGGTCTAAGCTTTCGCCTAGGTTTTCATGAGGTACCGGAATCCCGTAACTGAACCGTCCAAAAACTGCCGCGATCGCGATTTACGGCCCCTCGCAATTTCGCCGTGGTTTTGGTGATTTGTGCCAAATCTGTGCGCATCTGCCCCGATTTAGATAGTGCAATGGGTAACATACGACGTTATCTAGTTGCTGTATTGAAATCACGTCGATTGGTTTACCTGATGTCACAGATAAACCCAAAATACGACCATTTTTGCCAGTTTTGGGCCATAAACGGTCATTTCGATGATGTCCTTGTGGTGTCACGAGATTTCAAATTTATCAAGTTTGTCCCTAGTGCCCTGTGAGGCTAGGCAAGCAATGACTTGTGCCCGTGCCTGCCCTTTACCCAAGATAATAATCCGGAGGGTGCCAAAAAACGCCCAAAAAAGCTATATTTGCACTTTGGAACACATAAATGTTGATTAAAGTGATACGGCCGTGCTTTCATGTGATTTCAAATTGATCACGTTTGTCGGCTGTGCTACGTGAGGCTTGGCAAGCAACAATTTGTGACCGTGCATGCACTTTACTCAAGGTTATGGCCCGGAGGGTGCCAAATAAGGCCCCAAACAGCTATATTTGCACTTTTGAACAGAATAATGTTGATTAAAGTGATACGGTCGCGCTTTCGTGTGATTTCAAATTGATGAAATGTGTCCCTAGTGCTAGGTGAGGCTTGGTAAGCAATGATTTGTGCCCGTGCCTGCCCTTTATCCAAGATAAGAATCCGGAGGGTGCCAAAAAACACCCAAAACAGCTATGTTTGCACTTTTGAACACATGAGGTTTGAAGTTTGAGGTTTGATTTTGCGGGTACTAGACGCCTTTCGGCCCCGGGGGGCCACCTGGTCGGGCCAGGTGATATCCTCCCCACCGGGTCCTAGTGGGGGGCCCTCCAAGACGCACCTCCTGAATGGTGGCGGAGTCTCCTGGGTTCACAGGGCTCGGAGCCCCGTCCTTCCCCGGCTTCCCCGTTTCGCCTCTCCCCGGTCAATGCATCAATTCGCAGCCGTGGCTGCAGGCGCTTACCCACTGTGTCGCCCCCCTTATGCGTGGTCGCCCGGGGCGCCGGTGCCGCTGGGCCCGTGCTACTGGCTTGTCGCCAGTGGGAACCCCTTGGGCTGGCGCGGAGGCTGCCCAGCCTAGGGGTTGGGGCGTGGCGCTGTGCGCCACTACTGCCTTGGCGGGCGCAGTGTCTCGTCTGTGTGTGCGCGGCGCTCTCGGCCGGTTCGGGGGTTCGGGCCGGTACCTGGTGTTGTGTCTCTCTCGTTTCCCCCTTCCCGCCCCGCGTGTTCCGCGCTGCGTGTGGCGGGCCGTCCTGTCCGGGTGTCCCTTACCCTCGGTCGCTGGTACGCCATTCCACGCGGTCTGTGCGTTCCGCGCGCTCGGTCCGGTTGCCCTTCTGGTCCTCCCCGCGTGCCCCTTCTGTGTGTGTGCGCTCGCGCTCCCGCGGCGTCCGCCCCTCCCCCCCCCTGGGTGGTGTGGCGGGCGCACCTCGCGTGGTCCCGGCACTGAGCGCTGGTAGGGCCGTTCCACGTGGTCCGTGCCCATCCGCGTGTCCTGCCCCGGTCCCTTGCTCTGTCTGGCGTGCCTTGGGGGGGGGCGGTCTGGTCCTGGTTCCCCCCTACTTGGCTTGGGGTTGTGGGGGTGGCGGTAGGGCGTCCCCGGGGGGGGTGCCTTGGGGCGTCTGGGCGGGCTGCCGGGGCCGGTGTGGGGCGTCCGGGGTCGGACGCTCTCCCACTCCCGACTGCTCGCCCTCTGGGCGGGCTGCCGGGGCCGGTGTGGGACGTCCGGGGTCGGCGGCTCTCCCACCCCCGACTGCCCGCCCTCTGGGCGGGCTGCTGGGGCCGGTGCGGGGCATCCGGGGTCAGACGCTCTCCCACCCCCGACTGCCCGCCCTCTGGGCGGGCTGCTGGGGCCGGTGCGGGGCATCCGGGGTCAGACGCTCTCCCACCCCCAACTGCCCGCCCTCTGGGCGGGCTGCCGGGCCCGGTGTGGGGCGTCCGGGGTCGGGCGCTCTCCCAGCCCCAACTGCTCGCCCTCTGGGCGGGCCGCCGGGGCCGGTGTGGGGTGTCCGGGGTCGGGCGCTCTCCCACCCCCGACTGCCCGCCCTCTGGGCGGGCTACTGGGGCCCCTCTGGGGTGTTCGGGGTCGGACGCTCTCCCACCCCCGACTGCCCACCCTCTGGGCGGGCTGCTGGGGCCGGTGTGGGGCGTCCGGGGTCGGGTGCTCTCCCACCCCCGACTGCTCGCCCTCTGGGCGGGCTGCCGGGGCCGGTGTGGGGCGTCCGGGGTCGGACGCTCTCCCACCCCCGACTGCCCACCCTCTGGGCGGGCTGCCGGGGCCGGTGTGGGGCGTCCGGGGTTGGGCGCTCTCCCACCCCCGACTGCTCGCCCTCTGGGCGGGCTGCCAGGGCCGGTGTGGGGCGTCCGGGGTCGGACGCTCTCCCACCCCCGACTGCCCGCCCTCTGGGCGGGCTGCCGGGGCCGGTGTGGGGCGTCCGGGGTCGGAGGCCCTCCCACTTTCGACTGCCCACCCTCTGGGCGGGCTGCCGGGGCCGGTGCGGGGCGTCCGGGGTCGGGCGCTCTCCCACCCCAAATTGCCCGCCCTCTGGGCGGGCTGCCGGGGCCGGTGTGGGGCGTCCGGGGTCGGGCGCTCTCCCACCCCCGACTGCTCGCCCTCTGGGCGGGCTGCCGGGGCCGGTGTGGGGCGTCCGGGGTGGGGCGCTCTCCCAGCCCCGACTGCCCGCCCTCTGGGCGGGCTACTGGGGCCCCTGTTGGGTGTCCGGGGTCGGACGCTCTCCCACCCCCGACTGCCCGCCCTCTGGGCGGGCTGCCGGGGCCGGTGTGGGGCGTCCGGGGTTGGGCGCTCTCCCACCCCCGACTGCTCGCCCTCTGGGCGGGCTGCCGGGGCCTGTGTGGGGCGTCCGGGGTCGGACGCTCTCCCACCACCGACTGCCCGCCCTCTGGGCGGGCTGCCGGGGCCGGTGTGGGGCGTCCAGGGTCGGGCGCTCTCCCACCCCCGACTGCCCGCCCTCTGGGCGGGCTGCCGGGCCCGGTGTGGGGCGTCCGGGGTCGGGCGCTCTCCCAGCCCCTACTGCTCGCCCTCTGGGCGGGCTGCCGGGGCCGGTGTGGGGCGTCCGGGGTCGGGCGCTCTCCCACCCCCGACTGCCCGCCCTCTGGGCGGGCTACTGGGGCCCCTGTGGGGTGTTCGGGGTCGGACGCTCTCCCAACCCCGACTGCCCACCCTCTGGGCGGGCTGCTGGGGCCGGTGTGGGGCGTCTGGGGTCGGGTGCTCTCCCACCCCCGACTGCTCGCCCTCTGGGCGGGCTGCCGGGGCCGGTGTGGGGCGTCCGGGGTCGGACGCTCTCCCACCCCCGACTGCCCACCCTCTGGGCGGGCTGCCGGGGCCGGTGTGGGGCGTCTGGGGTTGGGCGCTCTCCCACCCCCGACTGCTCGCCCTCTGGGCGGGCTGCCAGGGCCGGTGTGGGGCGTCCGGGGTCGGACGCTCTCCCACCCCCGACTGCCCGCCCTCTGGGCGGGCTGCCGGGGCCGGTGTGGGACGTCCGGGGTCGGACGCTCTCCCACTTTCGACTGCCCACCCTCTGGGCGGGCTGCCGGGGCCGGTGTGGGGCGTCCAGGGTCGGAGGCTCTCCCACTTTCGACTGCCCACCCTCTGGGCGGGCTGCCGGGGCCGGTGCGGGGCGTCCGGGGTCGGGCGCTCTCCCACCCCCAATTGCCCGCCCTCTGGGCGGGCTGCCGGGGCCGGTGTGGGGCGTCCGGAGTCGGGCGCTCTCCCAGCTCCGACTGCTCGCCCTCTGGGCGGGCTGCCGGGGCCGGTGTGGGGCGTCCGGGATGGGGCGCTCTCCCACCCCCGACTGCCCGCCCTCTGGGCGGGCTACTGGGGCCCCTGTGGGGTGTCCGGGGTCGGACGCTCTCCCACCCCCGACTGCCCGCCCTCTGGGCGGGCTGCCGGGGCCAGTGTGGGGCGTCCGGGGTTGGGCGCTCTCCCACCCCCGACTGCTCGCCCTCTGGGCGGGCTGCTGGGGCCGGTGTGGGGCGTCCGGGGTCGGACGCTCTCCCACCACCGACTGCCCGCCCTCTGGGCGGGCTGCCGGGGCCGGTGTGGGGCGTCCGGGGTCGGGCGCTCTCCCACCCCCGACTGCTCGCCCTTTGGGCGGGCTGCCGGGGCCGGTGTGGGGCGTCCGGGGTCGGACGCTCTCCCTCCCCCGACTGCCCGCCCTCTGGGCGGGCTGCCGGGGCCGGTGTGGGGCGTCCGGGGTCGGGAGGTCTCCCACCCCCGACTGCCCGCCCTCTGGGCAGGCTGCCGGGGCCGGTGTGGGGCGTCTCGGGTCAGGCGCGCTCACACCCCCGACTGCTCGCCCTCTGGGCGGGCTGCCGGGGCCGGTGTGGGGCGTCCGGGGTCGGGCACTCTCCCAAGCCCGACTGCTCGCCCTCTGGGCGGGCTGCCGGGGCCGGTGTGGGGCGTCCGGGGTCGGGCGCTCCCCCACCCCCGACTGCTCGCCCTCTGGGCGGGCTGCCGGGGCCGGTGTGGGGCGTCCGGGGTCGGACGCTCTCCCATCCCCGACTGCCCGCCCTCTGGGCGGGCTGCCGGGGTCAGTGTGGGGCGTCCGGGGTCGGACGCTCTCCCACCCCCGACTGCCCGCCCTCTGGGTGGGCTGCCGGGGCCTGTGTGGGGCGTCCGGGGTCGAGCGCTCCCCCACCCCTGACTGCTCGCCCTCTGGACGAGCTCCCGGGGCCGGTGTGGGGCGTCCGGGGTCAGACGCTCTCCCACCCCCGACTGCCCGCCCTCTGGGCGGGCTGCCGGGGCCGGTGTGGGGCGTCCAGGGTCGGGCGCTCTCCCACCCCCGACTGCCCGCCCTCTGGGCGGGCTGCCGGGCCCGGTGTGGGGCGTCCGGGGTCGGGTGCTCTCCCAGCCCCAACTGCTCGCCCTCTGGGCGGGCCGCCGGGGCCGGTGTGGGGCGTCTGGGGTCGGGCGCTCTCCCACCCCCGACTGCCCGCCCTCTGGGCGGGCTACTGGGGCCCCTGTGGGGTGTTCGGGGTCGGACGCTCTCCCAACCCCGACTGCCCACCCTCTGGGCGGGCTGCTGGGGCCGGTGTGGGGCGTCCGGGGTCGGGTGCTCTCCCACCCCCGACTGCCCACCCTCTGGGCGGGCTGCCGGGGCCGGTGTGGGGCGTCTGGGGTTGGGCGCTCTCCCACCCCCGACCGCTCGCCCTCTGGGCGGGCTGCCGGGGCCGGTGTGGGGCGTCCGGGGTCGGACGCTCTCCCACCCCCGACTGCCCGCCCTCTGGGCGGGCTGCCGGGGCCGGTGTGGGGCGTCCGGGGTCGGACGCTCTCCCACTTTCGACTGCCCACCCTCTGGGCGGGCTGCCGGGGCCGGTGTGGGGCGTCCGGGGTCGGAGGCTCTCCCACCCACGACTGCCCGCCCTCTGGGCGGGCTGCCGGGGCCGGTGCGGGGCGTCCGGGGTCGGGCGCTCTCCCACCCCCAATTGCCCGCCCTCTGGGCGGGCTGCCGGGGCCGCTGTGGGGCGTCCGGGGTCGGGCGCTCTCCCAGCTCCGACTGCTCGCCCTCTGGGCGGGCTGCCGGGGCCGGTGTGGGGCGTCCGGGGTGGGGCGCTCTCCCACCCCCGACTGCCCGCCCTCTGGGCCGGCTACTGGGGCCCCTGTGGGGTGTCCGGGGTCGGACGCTCTCCCACCCCCGACTGCCCGCCCTCTGGGCGGGCTGCTGGGGCCGGTGTGGGGCGTCCGGGGTTGGGCGCTCTCCCACCCCCGACTGCTCGCCCTCTGGGCGGGCTGCCGGGGCCGGTGTGGGGCGTCCGGGGTCGGACGCTCTCCCACCGCCGACTGCCCGCCCTCTGGGCGGGCTGCCGGGGCCGGTGTGGGGCGTCCGGGGTCGGGCGCTCTCCCACCCCCGACTGCTCGCCCTTTGGGCGGGCTGCCGGGGCCGGTGCGGGGCGTCAGGGGTCGGACGCTCTCCCACCCCCGACTGCCCGCCCTCTGGGCGGGCTGCGAGGGCCGGTGTGGGGCGTCCGGGGTCGGGAGCTCTCCCAGCCCCGACTGCCTGCCCTCTGGGCAGGCTGCCGGGGCCGGTGTGGGGCGTCTCGGGTCAGGCGCGCTCACACCCCCGACTGCTCGCCCTCTGGGCGGGCTGCTGGGGCCGGTGTGGGGCGTCCGGGGTCAGGCGCTCTCCAAAGCCCGACTGCTCGCCCTCTGGGCGGGCTGCCGGGGCCGGTGTGGGGCGTCCGGGGTCGGGCGCTCTCCCACCCCCGACTGCTCGCCCTCTGGGCGGGCTGCCGGGGCCGGTGTGGGGCGTCCGGGGTCGGACGCTCTCCCACCCCCCACTGCCCGCCCTCTGGGTGGGCTGCCGGGGCCTGTGTGGGGCGTCCGGGGTCGAGCGCTCCCCCATCCCTGACTGCTCGCCCTCTGGACGAGCTCCCGGGGCCGGTGTGGGGCGTCCGGGGTCAGACGCTCTTCCACCCCCGACTGCCCGCCCTCTGGGCGGGCTGCCGGGGCCGGTGTGGAGCGTCCGGGGTCGGACGCTCTCCCACCCCCGACTGCCCGCCCTCTGGGCGGGCTGCCGGGGCCGGTGTGGGGCGTCCGGGGTCGGGCGCTCTCCCAGCCCCGACTGCTCGCCCTCTGGGCGGGCTGCCGGGGCCGGTGTGGGGCGTCCGGGGTCGGACGCTCTCCCGACCCCGGCTGCCCACCCTCTGGGCGGGCTGCTGGGGCCGATTGGGGCGTCCGGGGTCGGGCGCTCTCCCACCCCCGACTGCCCGCCCTCTGGGCGGGCTGCCGGGGCCAGTTTGGGGCGTCCGGGGTCGGACGCTCTCCCACCCCCGACTGCCCGTCCTCTGGGCGGGCTGCCGGTGCCGGTGTGGGGCGTCCGGGGTCGGGCGCGCTCCCACCCCCGACTGCTCGCCCTCTGGGCGGGCTGCCGGGGCCGGTGTGGGGCGTCCAAGGTCGGATGTCCTCCCACTCCCGACTGCCCGCCCTCTGGGCGAGCTGCCGGGGCCCGTTTGGGGCGTCCGGGGTCGGGCACTCTCCCACCCCCGGCTGCTCGCCCTCTGGGCGGGCTGCCGGGGCCGGTGTGGGGCGTCCGGGGTCGGGCGCTCTCCCACCCCCGACTGCCCGCCCTGTGGGCGGGCTGTCGGGGCCGGTGTGGGGCGTCCGGGGTCGGGCGCTCTCCCACCTCCGACTGCCCGCCCTCTGGGCGGGCTGCCGTGGCCGGTGTGGGGCGTCCGGGGTCGGACGCTCTCCGACCCCCGACTGCCCGCCCTCTGTGCAGGCTGCCGGGGCCGGTGTGGGGCGTCAGGGGTCGGGCGCGCTCCAACCCCCGACTGCTCCCCCTCTGGGCGGGCTGCCGGGGCCGGTGTGGGGCGTCCGGGGTCGGGTGCTCTCCCACCCCCGACTGCTCGCCCTCTGGGCGGGCTGCCAGGGCCGGTGTGGGGCCTCCGGGGTCGGGCGCTCCCCCACCCCTGACTGCCCGCCCTCTGGGCGGGCTGCCGGGGCCAGTGTGGGGCGTCCGGGGTCGGACGCTCTCCCATCCCCGACTGCCCGCCCTCTGGGCGGGCTGCCGGGGTCATTGTGGGGCGTCCGGGGTCGGACGCTCTCCCACCCCCGACTGCCCGCCCTCTGGGCGGGCTGCCGGGGCCTGTGTGGGGCGTCCGGGGTCGAGCGCTCCCCCACCTCTGACTGCTCGCCCTCTGGGCGGGCTGCCGGGGCCGGTGTGGGGCGTCCGGGGTCGGGCGCTCTCCCACCTCTGTCTGCCCGCCCTCTGGGCGGGCTGCCGTGGCTCGTGTGGGGCGTCCGGGGTCGGACGCTCTCCCGCCCCCGACTGCCCGCCCTCTGGGCGGGCTGCTGGGGCCGGTGTGGGGCGTCCTGGGTCGGGAGCTCTCCCACCCCCGACTGCCCGCCCTCTGGGCAGGCTGCCGGGGCCGGTGTGGGGCGTCCGGGGTTGGGCGCGCTCTGACCCCCGACTGCTCGCCCTCTGAGCGGGCTGCCGGGGCCGGTGTGGGGCGTCCGGGCTCGGACGCTCTCCCACCCGCGACTGCCCGCCCTCTGGGCGGGCTGCCAGGGCCGGTGTGAGGCGTCCAGGGTCGGGCGCTCCCCCACCCCCGACTGCCCGCCCTCTGGGCGGGCTGCCGGGGCCGGTGTGGGGCGTCCGGGGTCGGACGCTCTCCCACCTCCGACTGCCCGCCCTCTGGGCGGGCTGCCGGGGTCAGTGTGGGGCGTCCGGGGCTGGACGCTCTCCCACCCCGAACTGCCCGCCCTCTGGGCGGGCTGCTGGGGCCTGTGTGGGGCGTCCGGGGTCGAGCACTCCCCCACCCCTGACTGCTCGCCCTCTGGGCGGGCTGACGGGGCCGGTGTGGGGCGTCCGGGGTCAGACGCTCTCCCACCCCCGACTGCCCGCCCTCTGGGCGGGCTGCCGGGGCCGGTGTGGAGCGTCCGGGGTCGGACGCTCTCCAACCCCCGACTCCTCGCCCTCTGGGCGGGCTGCCGGGGCTGGTGTGGGGCGTCCGGGGTCGGGCGCTCTCCCACCCCCGACTACCCGCCCTCTGGGCGGGCTGCCGGGGCCGCTGTGGGGCGTCCGGGGTCGGGCGCTCTCCCACCCCCGACTGCTCGCCCTCTGGGCGGGCTGCCGGGACCGGTGTGGGGCGTCCGGGGTCGGACGCTCTCCCGACCCCGACTGCCCACCCTCTGGGCGGGCTGCCGGGGCCGGGGTGGGGCGTCCGGGGTCGGACGCTCTCCCACCCCCGACTGCCCGCCCTCTGGGCGGGCTGCCGGTGCCGGTGTGGGGCGTCCGGGGTCGGGCGCTCTCCCACCCCCGACTGCTCGCCCTCTGGGCGGGCTGCCGGGGCCGATGTGGGGTGTCCAGGGTCGGGCGCTCTCCGACCCCCGACTGCCCGCCCTCTGGGCGGGCTGTCGGGGCCGGTGTGGGCCTTCCGGGGTCGGGCGCTCTCCCACCTCCGACTGCCCGCCCTCTGGGCGGGCTGCCGTGGCCGGTGTGGGGCGTCCGGGGTCGGACGCTCTCCCGCCCCCGACTGCCCGCCCTCTGGGCGGGCTGCCGGGGCTGGTGTGGGGCGTCCGGGGTCGGGCGCTCTCCTGCCCCCGACTGCCTGCCCTCTGGGCGGGCTGCCGGGGCCGGTGTGGGGCGTCCGGGGTCGGACGCTCTCCCAGGCCCGGCTGTCCGCCCTCTGGGCGGGCTGCCGGGGCCGGTGTGGGGCGTCTGGGGTCAGACGCTCCCCCACCCCCGACTGCTCACCCTCTGGGCGGGCTGCTGGGGCCGTTGTGGGGCGTCCGGGGTCGGACACTCTCCCAGCCCCAACTGCCGGCCCTCTTGGCGGGCTGACGGGGCCGGTGTGGGGCGTTCGGGGTCGGACGCTCTCCCACCCCCGACTGCTCGCCCTCTGGGCGGGCTGCCGGGGCCGGTGTGGGGCGTCCGGGGTCGGACGCGCTCCCACCCCCAACTGCCCGCCCTCTCGGCGGGCTGCCGGGGCCGGTGTGGGGCGTCCGGGGTCGGGCACGCTCCCACCCCCAACTGCCCGCCCTCTGGGCGGGCTGCCGGGGCCGGTGTGTGGCGTCCGGGGTCGGGCGCGCTCCCACCCCCAACTGCCCGCCCTCTTGGCGGGCTGCCGGGGCCGGTGTGGGGCGTCCGGGGTCGGACGCTCTCCCACCCCCGACTGCCCGCCCTCTGGGCGGGCTGCCCGGGTCGGTGTGGGGCGTCCGGGGTCGGGTGCTGTGCGTGTGCGTGCCCTGCTTGGCCGGGTCGGGCGGGCCGGCCTCCCGGGCGCGTTCTGGTGCGCGTCACCTTTCCTTTGGCCTTTCTTGCTTCGCTCCTTGCTTGTTCGGCCCCCTCCGGGCTAGGGTTGCCCTGTTTGTGGTTGTTGTTGGGTTTTTTTGCCTCTTGTCCCACCCCCCCCCCTTGTTTTTTTTTTCCTTCCCCCCCCCCTCTGTTCGCCCCGTTGTCTCCTGCTTTGCTTGTTTTCCGGCCTGGGGTGCCCTGGGCCTTGGCGTCCTGTTGCCCCCCCTCCCCCCTTTTTGTTTTTTTTGGCCCTCCCCCCCTCCCTGTTGTCACCGGCGTTTCTTGCTTTCCAGTTGCCTTTGGCCTCTGCGCCCCCCCCCCTTTTTGTTTTTTTTTTCCTGTCTTGCTGCTTTTTTTCCTGCTGCGTGTCTGCTCTGTGTGTTCTGGTGTGTCGTGCTGTGTGTTCCCTGTCCTGCCCGTTCGTTGTGCTGTGCGCGTCGTCTGTGCTATTTCTGGTGGCTGGTGTTGTTGGTTCCTGGTGTCGCTGCCTTTTGTTGGGGGTCTGCGGGTGGCTCTGGTTGCCCAGCGTTGTCGTTTGGTGGTGTGTGTCGGCTCTGGTGCCCGTGTCCGGTCTGGCCATCGCTTGGCGTCCTCCCTGTGGTGTCCCAATCCCCTGTGCTGTGTCCTGTGGCACTGTGCTGCCGTGTTGCTGCGCGTTGTGCCGCGTGGCGTTGCGTTGTTATGCACTGTGTTGTTTTGTTTTGCTCTGTTTGGTGCTGCCGCGCGCCATGCTGTGTCCTGGGGCGCTGTCCTTTGTCTTGGGGTCCTGTGCCTTCTGGCGCCGTGTTTTGACTTGTCCCCCCACGCTGCGTGTGTTTTGCTGTGGTGTGTCGCTGCGTGGTGTTGTTCGCCGTTGTGCTTTGTGCCGTGTGCGCCCTGGGGTGTCGTGTTGTGCGTTTCTTGTCGTCTCCGCCCTGTGCGGTGTTGCTGTGTGGCCCGCTCTTCCTCGGTGCCCTGCTTCCCTGTGCTGTGCCCCGCGGTGCTCTGCTGCCGCCTGGTGCCGTGGTGTCCTGTCCTGCTGCCTTGCTGGGTTTGTTTCTCGCGTGGGTGTGGTTGTACCTACTCATAAAACCGCTGCAAACTTTCGTAAAAAATTTTATTTTCCTCTTTCTTTGGCTTTTGAAAATAAAATAAAACTATACACGACCCAACACACTCGCGTGCAGCATGACCATGTTCGCTGCTGTGCCTTAGTTGCTACCCGTCGTTCTTGATGTTCTCAGCCTTGTTCTTGTGCGTGGCGTCGTGGAGCGTGTTGGTGTCGATTGCTAAGCGCTAACCGCGTTCCCTCATGGCCGCCGCATGAGCTGCAGGGCAAGGGGAGTGATGGGCACGAGGTTGGGGAGGCAGGTGCATGGAGAATAAGAAGAAAAAGGCGGCAGGGCGCGACGTGAGGGGTCGTGGCGAGTTATGAAAAATTTTCGATTTTTACGCGCTGCGCGCGACGCGGTTTTCTTTGCGCCTATAGCGAATTAGACGACGGCAAGGACGGCGTTGGGGTCCCACGAGCGTTACGGTGCTTACAACGTTAACTATTCACCTATTTCGGGTCGAAAAATGTTTCGTCGCGTTTTTACATGGTTCGCAGCGCGCTTTTTCGCCTAAGCGTTTTTTATGCTGATTTGCTTTATGTTCAGCTATTCAGAAAAGTTTTTCGTCGTGTTTTACCTATTTTTTTTTCGTTCTGGGACAGGGCCCCAGCGCGCGCGACAACCAGCAGAACCAGGCCGTCATCTTTTGAACACATAAATGTTGATTAAAGTGGTACGGTCGTGCTTTCGTGTGGTTCCAAATTGATTACGTTTGTCCCCTGTGCTACGTGAGGCTTGGCAAGCAACAATTTGTGACCGTGCATGCCCTTTACTCAAGGTTATGGCCTGGAGGGTGCCAAAAAAGGCCCGAAGCAGCTATATTTGCACTTTTGAACACAATAATGTTGATTAAAGTGATACAATCGCGCTTTCGTGTGATTTCAAATTGATGAAATGTGTCCCTAGTGCTAGGTGAGCCTTGGCAAGCAATGATTTGTGCCCGTGCATGCCCTTTACTCAAGGTTACGGTCCGGATGGTGCAAAAAAAGGCCCAAAACAGCTATATTTGCACTTTTGAAGACACAAATGTTGATTAAAGTGATACGGTGGCGCTTTCGTGTGATTTCAAGTTGATGAAATGTGTCTCGAGTGCTAGATGAGGCTCCGTAAGCAACAATTTGTGGCCCTGCATGCTCTTTACTCAAAATTAGGGCCCGGAGGGTGCCAAAAAAGGCCCAAAACAGCTACATTTGCACTTTTGAAGACAATAATGTTGATTAAAGTGCTATCGCTGCCCGTGTGTCTGATTTCAAGTTGTTCAAGTTGGTCACTGGTGCTAGGTGAGGCTAGACAATGAACAATTTGTGCCCCTGCATGCTCTTTACTCAAGAATATGAACCGGAGGGTGCAAAGAAAGGCTCAAAACAACTGCATTTGCACACACGCCATCATTAGATTTGCAAATGCTGTAATGGTCAGAGCCACACTCCCTTGGCACTGCCTGTCAGAAAAAACAAAAAGGAATCTCCCTTGTACGTGAGCGCATACAAGCTGCGTTTGTATGGGTTGTAAGGTGTGTCCTTCTCCCTTAAATGACCCACCTTGGGGTAACAAAACGCCCCAATAGTAAAAACTTGCTGGGCCGCTGTGTGTTTCGGGTCCACATGATCTACGAGGTCACTGGATGTGTATTTCTGACACTGTGCTGCCTCTGATAGGAAGTACGTGTCTGCAATAGGCGTGATGGTATTATCTTCACTAAGAAGACATGCCGTCGGTATGCAAAGGAACCACTGAAAATTGTTACCCTTCCCATGCATTGACACACTGCACCTAACAGAAGCAAGCCACAAATGAGTTCTGAGTTCTGCAATAGGCATGATTGTATTATCTTCACTAAGGAGACATGCCGTCGGCGTGCAAAGGAACCACTGAAAATTGTTACCCTTCCCATGCATTGACACACTGCACCAAACAGAAGCAAGCACAAATGAGTTCAAAGATCAATATATCGTGGCATGTGCATACGTACCTAGGTAGAGTTATTATCTTTCTGCCCGGGTTGCAGTTCATGGGCACCAACCGTGCCTCCGCCCAAAATGCTAGCTTCAAGGCTTAAACCTCGAGAAGCACTTGCAATGCGATAGAACATTTCCAACGGGGTCCACTCCGCCGCATGCTAACCACGCCCTTGACGTCTGTAGGGCACGTCTCCTCAGTTCACGTAGGTAGAACTGTAGTGGCTCCTGCTGAACGGACCTACGTTGCGGAGTGACGGAGGTAACCTCCAGCCCATAAGCCTGTTTTGGCAGTAGTTCATAGACCTTTTGCCAAAACACGGGGTTTCCCAACAAATCCCGAATGACAAAACATCGCGGCTTCCATCGATTTGGATGGCTGCCCGGCCCACGCTCTAGTGGTGGCACATACGGCGACTCTTTGGTGTGCTTCTTGCATATCGCTCTGAATTCTCGTATCATTCCCTCGGGCATTAGCCCGGGTACTTGGCATGTTGGTCTTGTAACCAAAGATCTATGCCATGTAAGCCCATATTGACCACAACCTCCTTTGTACAATGTGACACATCGTACCCCACATCAAGGTCCGACTCAAAGATCTGGAAGTAGTCCGCTAGAGGGGTGGGAAAGAAACTCAAGGGCCCCTCTGGTGGAGGATTGTATCCGAAGAGTTTCCAGTCTTCCCCGGGCACCGGACACACACAAGCATTGGGATGTCTCGGTTGCTCCAATGTAAGTAGCTCTCCCAAACAACCCCAATCAGGGTAATGCGGTAACGATGTCCATTCAATTTGCCATCCCTTGCTGCCTTTAAGACTTCTACGAGTCCCAACGGTCTATGTGTAGGTGCAACTGATTCAGATTCTCCTTCGCAATGTACTGCCCAACCCGCAGTATCGAATCCAAGCGATGGGGCTGGCGTGTTAAAGGCAAAGTTAGGCAAATGCCCACACAACCGCGCAGCTCATACGCATCAACCTTCGCCCTGTCAATAAACGCACCAGGTAACGTGGGTAATCACCAGGTAGATGCAATCTGTCTCGGTTTGCTAATTGTAGGTACAAAGCGACAGCTCGCCATGAATCAAGCTGCACCTTTCTTGTCGACAAATGTACCCCATCTAGGTTGTTCACCAATTCCTCTTTCAGCTTGGTGACTCTACCGCGGTACGCACCAATGCTCTTCTCCTTGCAAATATCAAGAAGCTTTGCCCATGTCACTTTTGCTGTACCATGGACAACAGATTCTCCAGATTCTCGTGTTCTTTTGATTCTGCAAGTGTTTTGACTTTGCTCTTTCATAACAGTGCAGGTTTTTGTGGGCTGGCTGTAGTGGGACACGAGCCTGATGCTTTCATCTGTCTGCCACTTGGGGCTGATCTTTTGACCCCGTGGTTCAGAGCAGCGTGAACAGTATCTTTGATTGCAGTGTGCCGCATGGCCTTCATGTTTGTTTGGCATAAGCTTGTGTACATTGAAATGTCTGATATCCCGTCCACCATATTGCCCTGCTTTTTGACTGTCATCTGCACTTAGCTTCCCATGTTCAATTGATTTTTTGGTTGAGCAGTTGTGCTGGTGTTGAGAGTGCTCTTGTGAGTTGGCCGCCTCGACTTGCCGTGAACTTGAAACGGCGAGGACCCCTTCACTCTCTACGCTTACGCCTGCGGACTGCATTACACGAGGAAACCCGACGTGGTTCACGAACACCCCAACATGAAGAAAGCTGTGTCTGATATTACCAATGCTATTCAACTGTTGACAACTGCGACAACTGCGCCGGTTCTGTCAGCCCCGAGCGACGTCACCGTGAGCCCCGATCTCAGTGTGAGTGAAGCAGACGGCATCCCGCCTGTTGATGGATCAGTACCTGTACCTATTGCCGGAAGTTGCGATATTGAAGTGGAGATTTAGCTTGCTGCTGAGTTTTTGCTCCTGGGTCTGGAGAATCCTTATTTTCTGACCTGGAAATACCCAGTAGCCTGACTGAAGGCCTACCTGGTACATTACAGTCACGCTACCAAATTTTCTGTGATTTGGCTACACCCGCAGTCCTGTTCTCACGGTGATGCCTGGCACTATGTCGGATCCCTTCGACGAATATGTGTCGTGTTTACCTCCGGAAGTTCGGTCTATTGTGGACCTGCAGTTCAGTATCATACAGGAGGACACACTGTTGATCACAGAGCTGGAGAACATGCTGCGGCAATTCCCTGGCCAGCAGGCCGAGTCACATAAAAGGGATATCACCCACTTTTCCTCCTCTTTGTCCTTTTCTACCTCTGTGTCTTCTGAGAGTTGCTGTTCTTCTTGTTCTAGAGATGGTAATGTAGACAATGCTATCGAGTCTTGGGAGATGCACCCAATGTTAGGGGACTCCTCTGATCCTTGTTTGCCAGACACCCGCTCATGCGCTGTGGAACCCTTGCAAGTTTCTACAAGTGAGGACGCAATGCCTGACCTGTGCCCGGTAGACTGTGATAGTGATGATAGTTCTTGTCTTAACGCACGTGATGATGCGATGAGTTCCCCCGTTCATACAATACCTCAAGCCGCTGAATACCATGCGTGTCACCAGAATTCCTTTCTTGAAGCCGGTCAACACCCTGAGGTGCTACCTAATGCTGGAAGGTGGGTCGGGACGAAACTCAGTGACCCAAACTTCACTACGAAAGTGTGGCTGACAGCGCTTAAAGATAGGACGGTGCAACAGGAGTGGCGGTCGTACCTAAATCTGCAAGGTAGATCAACTATGCGTATGCTCTTGGATCCACCAAGCGAAGTGCAGTGTGGTACACTATATAGATACTTAGACATGTGTGGGATTGTCCCTGTTGAGATACATGATGACCCGAGGACACTGAGGTTTAATTGGGGATGGAAAGACCTTTTCTTATCCCACTTCAATGTCCGGTTTTCCATTATCTCGTCGCCGTGGGCTTCCTTTACTACTAGTTTTAGTTCAGTCGCTGATGCCGATGTTATGTTAGGTGCGCAAGCAAATGACTTACAAGCCACCCTACTTGATTGGGTAGAAAGATCAGCGAATCCTCCCTCATTGTTTATTAGGTCAGATCTGTGGAATCCCTCTGAGCTGGACCTCCAGGTCCTGGATGAATTTCTGTTTTCTGAGGCTCCACTACGCTTGATGGTAGCACTCAAAAGAACAGTGTCCCCCGGATGGAGTCGATGGATTGCCAAGTGGGGTCAATTCGTCCGCGCGGAATGTTTTTGCTCTATGCCCCGGTTAAAGATGCGCCGCTTTGGACGCACGAAAGAGGCGGGGGTTAGGGATGAAGGCATGTGGGAATTCTTTCTACTTGAGTCTGGGAGTAAGCCTGTACGTTTGGGGTTGGACTGGGACCAGATAGGTTTAGCCCTTTCTTCCCTGACACATAGAGCTAGAGGCTCCTGGGCGTCCCCCTCCCACCCAGGCCCACTAGGCGAGCAACACGATCCAACGGTGAACCGGAGTGCAGAGTACACAGCGTTCCGGGAAAAGTGGGATCTGCTGGCCCAACATCGAGCTGAGCTGCTTAACGGTCACCATGTGCCGTGGGCGGAGGTTGCGCAGTCGTTGAGAGAAGCAAACATTCTACTCTCCAGCTCACCTGATCGTAAGTTGCGCAGAATTGCACGTTTGACCTCGTTGCCGTCTGACCACGATCTGACGGTTGCTGACTGTCTCATCTATGCTGTCTGTGGCCCCGGTCTGACCTACATTGGTCAGGTGGGCGCAATTAATGGCATCAGGCCACCCATTGAACGTTTTAAAGAGCATATACAGAAAGGAAAGTCGATTCGTAACCACTATGCACATAAATCAGGTAGAAACACCCCTGCCAGGGTAAACCTCAGGGCAAGACCAACGATTGGGCGCATCCTTGCCAGGGTAGGCCCGCACACCTCAACTATGCTACCCATTGAGAGGGTGATCCCGGAACGCGCTGGTGAACGAGAGAGGTTCTGGGCACGTGTGCATGCCCCGACAGTGAATGCGGTTACCCCTTTTGGTGGTATTGACCGAATTCTATGGGAAGAGATTGTCTCTAAGTCGTGTGAAACACCAGAGGGGAAGTCATTGAAGGCGAAGGCCCTGTGGTTGTTAGACCATCCGAGTGCATTGGACTGTGCCTCGCTGCTGCTGTTTCTTTTCAAGGTAGACAAACATGTAGAGTCCTCAATTTTTGAACGTTTGTTCCGGGTTGCTAAAAGTTCCGCTAAGAAAGAGTGGGACATATCCTTGAAGAGACGGTTCGTATTCCGTGTCCCTTCATATGATGAGTCTGTACTACGCTTGGTGAAAGAATTTTGTGAAAAGCATTTCCGGAGGTTTGCTGTGCCTGAGCCTCTGGTTGGCTGGATTGCGCATGCACTCTCTGTCATTCCGTTTTCCCCGCCGTCAGTTGCTTCTGCTATCCATGGCTCTGGGTCTACTTCGGTCCCTTTCCTTACCTCACAAGCGCTAGGGGCTGTCAATGATAGCCAGCAGTGCGCCTCATGGTCTCCCATTGATTCGTACTTTGGGGCGTGGGTCTTCAACAGAGATTTTGACCCAGACACTTTGGTCTGTGTGCAGCAAACTGTTGCTGCCTGGGTCCAGAAGCAGGCCTGCAAATGTCAACACCTACGAGCTGAGTTTCCTGCGCTGCGTAACGCCACAGGCCATTTGGTCCTGAGAAGTGACGAGCAGTGGGCGTGTCTTTTTGAACCTTTGGCTGCTGAATTTATGAGTTCCAATGCACGTAACCGCACCTTTCCTGATGCTGCTTTCGTCCACAGCAGATTTGAGGATTTCGCTAACTGCCTGAGTGATCTGCAGGTGCCGGTGTTACAGTCTGCAACCGGCTCTTTTACTTCCCAGTCGGTCCTGGTTGAAAGGCAGATCTCAGTTTTTACATCTGAAGTCTCTGCATTGACTTGGAATGCGATTGAGAGTGAATCCAGGGGTGCCACTTGGCTCACAGCTGATGCTATAGCTGCTGCACGTGATACCATATGGGATCTGCGGTTGCGAACCGGGCAATGGGACAAACAGCTGCCCTGAAACTTTGGTATATTCCTTTGGCTACTAGCACAACAGTCTTGTCCGGTCTGGATTTTTGGGCAAATTGTGACTTTTGTGTGAAACGTTCGGACAGGGGTATTTGCATGTGGCGGATCTTGTGGTTTTGGTGTTTTTTGATGATTCAACGAAGGATTAGAGTTTTGCATGTAGACCAATTTGGCAGATCACAAGACCGGTCTAGACCGGTTTTTGTACCAACTCAAACGAACTCAAACGAAAAAGGGATACAAGGATTACAAGGTTTTTACTTCTTCTGCGCCAACTGCATAAAACGAGACAAACTGATCGAACCGACCGGACCGAACCGTTCATTACACTTCGTGTAAAGACCAGACCGGACCGTCTCGGACCGGTCTTTGAACAAACTGCATAAAACGCGCTAAACTGGGCGGTCCGACCGGTTCGACCTGTTTATACCTGTTTGGGATGTGAACTGTAAAAATTACAGAAACTGCTCTAAATGATCGGACCGGCCCGTTTAGATCGTTTTACGCGGTTTGTTCAAGGACCGGTCTGGACCGGTCTGGACCGGTCTTCTGGTAAATTAAAACGAACCGCCTAAACTGCATAAACTATTCGGTCTGCATAAACTGCATAAACTGCGTAAACCGGCGTAAAGTAGAAGTTTTGCTAGAATAAACTGCGCAAAACGGGAAGACCGGGCAGACCGGATGACTGGACTTTATGAAATGCGTACCTGTAGCCAAAGGAATATGCCGTCATTTTGATGATGCTAAATGGCTAAAGAATATTTTTTTCGGTTCACGTTTATCTATCTGGGGCTGGGCACATTCTGTGACTGAAGGTAAAATTGTTGCTATGCAGCATATCCTCCATAAGGCCCTTGACAAGGGGATTATTGATGACGCCAAAGGCCTTAGGAAAATCCCTAAGCATCTGCACACGGTATCTGACATGCAGCAGTGGTTCTTGCAATTACTGGGGGGTTAAGATCTTCCAGATATTCCTGAGATAGCTGTGGTCGAGAACACTGGGGTTGCGGTTGGTGATGCGTGCGAGTCCAACCTGTACCCGGATACGACACAGCCACGAACCCTCAGTGTACCCCCGCTCTTCACGCCGTCTATTTTCTCGATTTTGAAATGGAAAACAGATGAGCTGACCACAGCGGCGCTCCGGTTTCGAGACATAGTGTCCTTCAAAGGGCACCCCCTGCAGAGCTACAGCCGTGTGATGTCACGTTGCCTGCAGCTCCTAGTGAATGCCTTGATCGAGCAGTCTGAGGGTTTTGGTTTTGCATGCATGCCTGGTGTGAGAGATCAGCTGGTTGCAGCCTGTCAGTTAGGTGCGCTCCCGGAACACACCAATTTGGTTGAAGAGGATATGGCAGACATGTTCTGGGAGATTCCCCTGGAGCAAGTTGTGCTATCGTTAGAATGGGCACTTGCTAATCTAGCTAAGAAGCGTTGTTCCACTTCACTGACCTTTGCGGTATCGAAGGCCAATAAGCACCTGGACCACATTGGCTCAGCTGCTTCCAATGCTTTCCTGAATGTCACCCAGGACATGGTGACACGGTTCCTCAGGTTTGATACCTATGATAACGTATTGTTTGTTGCGGGCCCGGTCATTTTGCGGCAAGGCCTTCGCGGTGTCCCTATTGGAGGCTTTATCTCAGCACAGTTAGCTGAGATTTGGGCTATTTGGAGAGAAGTGACAGTTTTGCACGGTGAACAGGTGCCACAGACGATACAGGACATTCACTCAGCTAATCGTCAGCCAGCCCGAGATTTTGTTGATTCCCCGAAACCGGCTGACCTGCCTCTTGAGGTCCGGTATACCTTTTCAGACAATTTTGATTTTACCATGGCCCCCCGCAATGCAGCCTGCATGATACCGTCCGGTAAGATCATGACAGCGCCCTCCTGCCCTGCGATGACTATTGACAGCCTGCGAGAAGTGGGGTGCTATGAATGGTGGGCCCCACTTGACAGCATGTTTGGATCTGTCCAGGTGGGCAGTGAAACTGTGTGGTTGATCAAATCGACCCCATGGGATAAGGCAGCCAATGGCAGGATTTCCACTGTGTTGCAGCACGTCCAAAAAAGGAGCGCGGGAGAGTTGCGAATTTTCTGAAGGCTTTTCATCCTTTACTGGCTGTTCGGGGCGAAATTCTGAACCCCATGTGTTGGCCAGACTCCCAGCAGCTGAGTGCAGCCTCCTTCCCCTTCGTGCTGTTTAGTGTTGGAGCATATTAAATTTGTTGTTTGTGGGATCCTTCGAATTGTCTATGGAATCCCCTTGAAATGGGAAGCGCATGGGAGCGACGTCGTCTGGGGTGAAGCTGTCATCACGCATGGGTCCCACCCCTCCGTCCTGCGTTTGCGTCGTAAAGGGGTCTGCCTCGATCTGCATGACACAGTGAATGCTGAATGGCATAAATGGGTCCACCCTAAGGCGCCCAATGCACGTGTGGAGTGGAGGTCACTCGTGAGTGCCCTGATTTGCAAATCGATGTGGTATGCATGGTCACGAGACGACCTTGTCTGCAACTTGCGCTCTATCATCTGGGGCCTGACTATTCGAGGTTACCCCTCTCGATGGTGGAAAGGTCGGGTCTTCAGAGCGTGTCAGCGGTTTGCCCTGGATGCCTTCTTTACCAAAACCGATATTCTGGTTTGGATTGAAGAAGCCAAGCGCTTTGTTTGCGATTCTGAAAGCGCTGGGCCGAGTTCTGGATCTGTCTTGTGATCTTTTGCTGTTCTTTGTTACTATTTGAGTGCAGGAGCCAGCGCACGAAAAGCGGGGCTGAGCTGGCAGTTGCACTCGGATTGCGGGTCAGGGAGGGATGTCGTGTTCTTCTGATTCTGCAAGTATTTTGACTGTGCTCTTTCATAACAGTGCAGGTTTTTGTGGCCTGGCTGTAGTGAGACACGAGCCTGATGCTTTGGTCTGTCTACCACTTGGGGCTGATTTTTTGAGCCCGTGGTTCAGAGCAGCGTGAAGAGTATCTTTGATTGCAGTGTGCTGCATGGCCTTCATGTTTGTTTGGCATAAGCCTGTGTACATTGAAATGCCTGATATCCCGTCCACCATATTTCCCTGCTTTTCGACTGTCATCTGCACTTAGCTTCCCATGTTCAATTGATTTTTTGGCTGAGGAGTTGTGCTGGTGTTGAGAGTGCTCTTGTGAGTTGGGCACTACTTTCTCCGACGGCGGATTGCGTGGTGCTCTTAGTCGTGTGACAATCTGGGGTTTACTTTTTTTTTCTTGATTTGATGCTTGGGGGTGCCTTCGGATTTGCGTCTCAAGACACTCTGGCGGCTTGCGAGGTCAGCAGAAAAGGTGTTGAAGCAATCAACGACACCAAGGATTGGGATCAAGGGTCAATGCGTGCTGTACTACAACGCATCAGGCTTTGGCATACGAAGAGCAGCACCGCAAAGGAACTGTGAATGCAGTTGAAGCGTGAGATTGCAGCAGGTTTGAGGGAGTCACGCACAGTACCACTGAAGATGCCCCCCAACACCCTTATCTACAAGCCATGTTTGAGTGGAGCCAAGGCAAGTTCCATTGGGAAATGTTGGGACTTCGATTGCAACCGTTGGTCTTGATGGAGAACCCAGCTGCGGCAAGGTTGCTTGACGACCTTGTTCGTGAGGTGACGGCCCAGGCTACCTACGATTTGCACAAGTTCCCTTTCCAAGGCATGTACTTGAGCAGACTAAAGGCATCCCGGGAAGGGTCTCTTGGACCGTAATGGGCGGAGAAAAGAGGAGGCATCACAGTCCTTTGTAGCGCATTGTTGCAATTCGAAGACCCAGCAATTGCATTGCCAACAGCATTTGATGCACCACGGGAGGTACTGTCACACAAATTGTGTTCTGTTGACATTGCTGACCCCTTGCTCATTTTCTGAGTGTCTATTTTTTTTCGAAAGCTTTCGCTCAGGCCACTTGGCTCTTTTGCATGTGCCTCGTTTGCGTTGCTCTTGAGTCGTGGTAACCAGAGCCTCCGTTGACGCAGAGACGGTAGAGAATTTAAGACGGTTTGGTGTTGCTGTGCATTGTGTACACATATGCCCCCAAATGGCCCCGTGACAAGAAGTTTGTGATTGTCCATTGCATGCATGCATACACTTGTGTGCAGAAAATATTTAGTTTCACGCCCCTGTATTTGTGATGAGTGCTTTGCCAAAAATTGTATGAACCCTAGTGCATTCAACCCATGGGAAATACTGTAGCAATTCTGATTGGGTCCGGCTTCTCCCAATAAAACCGGTGGTGCATGAACTCATTGGTCAGTGTGAAATGCTGCAGCTGTTCTTGCCCAGCCCCTGCACAACCTCCTTCTGCATCCTTCTGCATCCTTCTCTCTCCCCTATATTTTTCACGTGGTAGATGCCGAGCTTCAGCCACCATGTCGTGCCCCTCAAGTGCCGGTGGAGCCGCGGGCACTACGGGCCAGGCCAGAGCCCCCGGCAAAGCTCGATGAGGCCTTCGTGTAGAGCGAGATCCGACGCCGCACAGACGCTGCCGTGAAGGCCGAGCGCAGCCGTGCCAAGACAGACGTGACGGCAGCCCGCACCACACAGAGGAAGGCTGAGCAGACGGCCAAAGAGCTTCGGCGGGTGCAGATTGGGTTGGAGAAGGAGCGCAAGGTACGCAGCGATGAGTTGCGCAAAGCGAAAGCCCGCGCCTCGGATTTGGAGAAGGCGAACAAGGATGCCGCTGATAAGGAGGCGGCTGCATCAGCTGCCGAAGCAGCTCGCAAGGAATTGGAAGCAGCTCGCAAGGAATCTGAAGTGGTGCACAGTGGGGCGCCCAATGGAATGGGGAGGAATGGGGATGGGCAATCGGCAATTGCTTTTGACACATTTATGAAATCTGTCCTGATTTTGTACAGTAGGAATTCGATATTGCTTGGCATTGATTTTTGTCTATCGGTAAGATTGCTTTGCTGAATATTTCAATACGACAAAGGTCTGCAGATGCCACATGCGTATTTACTCAGGGCCCTTCCTGATATTGTGCCTGCTCCTACTTCACAGCTGCCCCCTCTCGAAGTAGGGCTTAACAGATTTAGTGCGTTGACCGACGCACAAGCAGTGTGTCTCAGGAAATAACAGAACACCGGTGCGGGGAGAATGTTGAACTGCACCATCTAGTGGCCGAAAAATCTGGTTCAGAGAACATCAAAATCCTGCATATCTGCCATGCCTCCCGCATGAGGCTGTGTCTTGATATCGTCTATGCCTCCTTGATATCGTCCATTTCACTTCACTTTGCCTCATTATGTATGGTAACCGCATCACTGACTGACCGCTGCATGGCAGCAAGTTGGCCTGCTGCATGCGAGCCAGTGTTGTCCAGGGCCCTGTTGTCTGTTGACTGTTGTCTGTTGCCTGACGTCAGTTGGAAGTCGTCAACTGTTGTCTGCTATCTGTTGTCTGTTGTTGTCTGTTGTCCGTTGTCTATCGCTCTGTTGCCGGCCGTCAGTTGAACATCGTCATCCATTGTCTTTTGTTCGTTGTCTGTTGTCGGTTTTCTGTTGCCTGCAGTTTGTTGAACGTCGTCGTCCCTTGTCTGTTGTCTGTTGTCTGTTGCCTGTTGCCTGACGTCAGTTTGTTTTCAGTGCAGACCTGGAAGGACAAGATGCAGCCCCAGTGAACACATGAAAAATGGTACAGGTTGGATTTGTATTCTCGCTTCAAGAAACATGTTTCGCAGGGTATTGGAGCAAGTTATGAAGTGTTTCCGAGCCGCCAGCACGAAAAAAACCGCATTTTTAGCCAAAAAATTGGCCAAAAAATGCCACTTTTTGGCCTAAAACATTTTTTTTGGGGCCTGAGTGGGCAGTTGTAGGGCCCCCCACCCTATTTTGAGGGTGCTGGACTCAAAATAACGTGTTTCGCCAGATTTTGGTGCAAGTTGTCGAGTGCTTCGGAGCCGCCATCACCAAAAAAAACCCCATTTTTTGCCCGAAAATGGCCAAAAAAAGCCATTTTTTGGCCTAAAACAGTGTTTTTGGGGCCTGAGTGGGCAGTTGTAGGGCCCCCCACCCTATTTTCAGGGTGCCGGACTCAAATAAAAGTGTTTTGCAAGGTTTTGGATCAGGTTATCGAGTTTTTCGGAGCCGCCATCACCAAAAAAGCCGCATTTTTTGCCCAAAAATGGCAAAAGAAAAACCATTTTTTGGCCTAAAACAGTGTTTTTGGGGCCTGAGTGGGGAGTTGTAGGGCCCCCCACCCTATTTTCAGGGTGCTGGACTCAAAGAAACGTGTTTTGCAAGGTTTTGGAGCAGGGTATCGAGTTGTTCTGGGCCGCCATCACCAAAAAAGCCGCATTTTGGCCTAAAACAGTGTTTCTGGGGCCTGAGTGGTCAGTTGTAGGGCTCCCCAGCCTATTTTGAGGGTGCTGGACTCAAAGAAAAGTATTTTGCAAGTTTTTGGAGCAGGTTATGGAGTTTCTCTGGAGCCGCCATCACCAAAAAAACCGCATTTTACGCCCAAAAATGGCCAAAAAAAGCCATTTTTTGGCCTAAAACAGTGTGTTTGGGGCCTGAGTGGGCAGTTGTAGGGCCCCCCACCCTATTTTGAGGGTGCTGGACTCAAGAAGAAAAGTGTTTTGCAAGGTTTTGGAGCAAGTTATTGATTGTTTTGGAGCCGCCATCACCAAAAAACCGCATTTTTTGCCCCAAAACGGCCAAAAAATGCCATTTTCCCCCAAAACAGTGTTTTTGGGGCCTGAGTGGGCAGTTGTGGGGCCCCCCACCCTATTTTGAGGGTGCTGGAGTCAAAGAAACGTGTTTTGGAAGGTTTCGGAGCAAGTTTATTGAGTGTTTCGGAGCCGCCATCACTAAAAAAACCGCATTTTTTGCCCAAAAATGGCCAACAAATGCCATTTTGTAGTGTTTGCAGTGTTTTTGGGGCCTGAGTGGTCAGTTGTAGGGCCCCATACCCTATTTTCAGGGTGCTGAACTCAGAAAAAAGTGTTTTGCAAGTTTTTGGAGCAGATAATCAAGGGTTTCAGGGAATCACAAAAAAAACGCAGTTTTTTGGCCAAAAAAAAGCCATTTTTTGGCCTGAAACAGTGTTTTGGGGGCCTGAGTGGTCACAGGTAGGGCCCCATACCCTATTTTGAGGGTCCTGGACTCAAAGAAACGTGTTTTGCAGTGTTTTGGAGCAAATAATCAAGCGTTTCAGAGCCACCATCACCAAAAGACCGTTTTTTTGCCCAAAAAAATGCCAATTTTTTGGCCCAAAACAGCATTTTTGGGGCATGGGTGGTCAGTTGTAGGGCCCCCCACCCTATTTTCAGGGTGCTGGACTCAGAAAGATGTGTTGTGCAAGGTTTGGGGGAAGTTATTGAGTGTTTCGGAGCCGCCATCACAAAAAAAACCGCATTTTGTGCCCAAAAATGGTCAAAAAATGCTATTTTATAGCCTAAAACAGTGTTTTTGGGGCCTGAGTGGTCAGTTGTAGGGCCCCATACCCTATTTTTCAGGTTGCTGTACTCGAAAAAACGTGCTTTGCGAGGTTTTGGAGCAGATAATCAAGGGTTTCAGGGCCGCCATCACGAAAAAGAACGCATTTTTTGGCCAAAAATGGCCAAAAAAAGCCATTTTTTTGCCTAAAACAGTTTTTTTGGGGCCTGAGTGGTCACAGGTAGGGCCCCATACCATACTTGGAGGGTGCTGGACTCAAAGAAGCGTGTTTTGCAGTCTTTTGGAGCAAATGATCAAGGGTTCCGTAGCCACCATCACCAAAAAACCGCTTTTTTTGCCCAAAGAATGCCAATGTTTTGGCCTAAAGCAGCATTTTTGGGGCATGAGTGGTCAGTTGTAGGGCCCCATACCCTATTTTGAGTGTGGTGAACTCAGAAGAACGTGTTTTGCGAGGTTTGGGGGCAGCATATCGAGTGTTTGGAGCCGCCATCACCGAAAAACCGTATTTCTTGCCAAAAACAAACGTGTATGGTTTGAGCTATACAAAAGCTGCTATTCGCAACTAGGTGATGAATGTCATATTTCTCGAATACGGCCGATTTTAGATGGAATCAAGCCTGCATTTTCGATCTAGAGGCTGGAAAATTCCAATTTGGAGGGTGGGGGGGGGGGGCTAACTCCGGAAAATATGCTCTTTATGGTATAATTTGACAGAAAAAATAGTATTTCTGACTGTAGCTGGGTATGGGATTTTTGGACCCCATACAATCCTAGGTCTACTGGTGTGGACTCATTCGTGGCTGCACCACCTGTGGCAACTGCAGTCAGCGAACCAGTGGCATCCAATTCCACCTACACCGGTATTTGTGATTCTCTGCCACGTCACTACGCTGAGGTCTATCACAGACCCGCTACGGGTGTGGACATGACCAGTATGCATGGCTATGCAGCGCCCGAGACTGGCTATACCATGCCAGCACCTGGCTTCACCTCTCCGAGTGGCCTACAGTGCCCTGAGTCATGTAGGGAAAGGCGCAGGGGCTCAGGAAGATCCTCAAATAAGTCCCCGACGCAGTTCAAGATACGAGAAGCTCTTCCAGGAGCGACTGCAGACCTAGTGGGTGATCTAACTCATGAAATTAGGGTAAAATTGGAGCCGCTGATTCCTCCCTAAGGGTCACCTACAGCTATTGGAGCTTGCCTACATCGTCTACAAGCAGACCATCTGGTGGCGGGACTGACTCACACCCGGAGAGGCGTGAGGAGCCGACCTATGCCGACCCCTGCTGTAATACCAAGGAGTCCCTTTGTACCAAGAACGGCCCAGCCGCCCTACAGCCATGTGGACAACTCGACCCGAGCCGAGCCTGACCAGTTGGGACTGGCAGCCCTAAGAGCTATGGTTGGTATTGAGCCTTATGGCTCTAGTGACCTGGGAGCTGACTTCTCTGATGACGAACCGCCATCCCTATCGTCTGCTTCACTCTCTGAGGATGATGACCCTGAGGACCCCGACTACTCCAGGGACAAAAAAAAGAAGAAAAAGAGGAAGTGCCGACGACATGAGTGACGCCGTTCCAAAGAGGCTAAGGCTATCGCCACCCGAAAATTGTGGTGAATTTGCCTGAGTTTACTGGGAAGAACCTCAGCGAGTTCGCCGAGAATTTTGGTCGGTTGTTAAGAATGACCGGCCAGACCCAGGCTATTGGTCGGGTGAAGTGCGATCTGCTCCTACAGTGTTGAAAGACCAATTACCTGGAGAAGTAAGTCAAGCAGATCCTGACGAAGTCCGCTACCTTCGCTGACGTGTTGGTTGCCTTAGAGAGGCAGTACCCTTCTTATGAGACCAACCTCTCCATCTGGACCGAGATTAAGAACCTGGCTGTATTGCCCAACAGCCCCGAGGCGTCCCCGATTTCCGAGTTGCTCGCCGACTTGGACCACTGGGTAGGGCGACTGACGCCTGATTCTTATGGCAGCAACGAGCTGCTATTCTGGTTGGTCGCCAAGATCCCACGAGAGGTGTTGGAGGAATTTCGGGCAACGGCGGAGCGCAAGGCAAGAACCCTCACCTATGAGAACTTGTCTGTGCCACTTTTGGAGCTGGCGTTGGAGAAAGAAAGCGACCAGCACGTGAATGCCTACCACCCCGGAGGAGGCAGCTCTGGGAGCCATGGCCGGGGGTACCAGGGACCCCGACCTGGACAGGGGACTACCCCGGAAAATGCTCGCATTATGAGCAATGTCCAGGGGCTCTTCTGGTGTGATGCTCGAGATGAGCGGGGTTGCCTGCTTCATGCCCCTGATTGCGACCAGGAGAATCGTTTAGTGGTCCCCGGGAAGAAGCAGGAGACCAGCACCGGCGGCAAAGCCAAGCTCCCGGACCACTACAGGTGCACTATCACCTGTGTGATCTGTGGTAAGAGGAAGCACTACAAAGATGAGTGCTACCACAAGCAACGCCTCTCAGCGAAGCTCAAGAAGGAGAACGGCAGTGGCAAGGGCAGTGGAAAGGGCAACATCGACGTGGACAGTGGCAAGGGCAAGTTCAAGGGCCGTGGCAAAGGCCAAGAGAAGGGCTAAGGTGGACGAGGAGGCTCTGACCGCAAGCCCGACATGTCCTTAAGGACAAGAACGCAGACAAGTCCGGGGGGAACCCAAATCTTACACCAGGGGCGAACTCTGAGCCCTCTGGTGGGCAGTCGAATCCGGGGCCTACAACCCGTTCCCAGAGGCAAGCTCGACAAGAACAAGGAGCGAAGCGTGGCAACAAAGATGGGGACAAGTCTAACTCGCGTAAACGTTCCCGGTTTATGTGGATTGCGCAGGAACTGCGCAAGAAGGGGTTTGAAGTGACCTGTCCAGCTCAGTTCTGACAGGGACGCTCCGGGGCATCAACGGATTTGGTGTTCTGGGTACGTATCCGTGTAGCGGGATGAGAATACCGGGGGGTGCTGGATACTCGGGCCACTATATCTATTGTGGCCAACAAAGTTTTACCTCGTGGGAACCTGAAGAACGTCATGCCTACCGCTGCCTTACGGATGGGGGACGGCCATGTGGTGCACAGCTGTGGTGATTGTGAAATTGATTTGCCTATGGGCTCCAGGAGTATTGCCGATCAGTTGTACGTGATGGATACCGAGGCCTTGGACTTCATTCTGGGAACTGACTTCTTCGTTGAGCTCGCCCAGATACTCTCCCTCACGCTACAAGGGCCCTAGGTCCTCCATGTGGACCATGGTGACGGCCGGGAATCCGTACCTCTGCAGCAGTCCGAGCACACGTCAAGCTACCTGACGGTATGCAAAAAGGAGCCCTTTACCATGATGCTGGCCTCCAAGACGGAGGACTACCAGCTACTAGGGGATGTCCTAGACCAATGTTTGAAGGAGTTGGAATACTCCCGGGAAGACCTGAACTTGAATCTATTCGCAAGCGACAGGCAACATGTCCTAGATCTCCACTGCAGCAAAGGGAAAAAATGCTGCTACAAATTTTACTGGCCCCCTAGGAGAGTACTACCTGGCGCTGGGGCCCTAAAGAACAACAGGCGTTCGAGGAGCTCAAGGACAAAGTGGCTTACGCCAATTGCCTTGGCGCGCCTAGGGGACATAGAGAAATTATCCTCGTGACAGTCGCCAGCCATGCGGGCGGAGTTGGAATGTTGTTCGAGTGGCAAGCACCCGAGAAGGAGAAGTTAGACTCGGCCATTTCCCAATGGGGGACTGACGGACTGAACCGAGACGGTACCCTAAAGCACAGCTACCCTGACAATTTGATCAGTCGCGCGCAATCGCAGCAAAGAAAAATACAAAACCAAGAAAAAGACGCACAGCCAGGAAGAAAAAAAAGAAAAATTGTTTTTTCTGACCTCAGAAACCCGCCCAAACGTTTTACGCCGCTGTTTGGCGAGGTCGGAAATCGTAGAACACTCACAGAAAGCCTCCAACACAAGAGCCGCCAAGACAGCGAAGTTGCACTTGCGTCCCCCAAAACACTTCGTAAAGTGCATGCAGTAGGAGGTAGGGACTTGTGCGCGCCCCAACACCGAAAAGAAAAGCAAACAACAAGACAACATTGAGTGTAGAAGCCATGAGAAAATGCCGGCCCCCGAAACAAAAGTATGTTACACTTCACGCTATGCTACCTAACGTAGAAAGGGAGCCGTGGCGTGCAACGCACGAGGGAAACAAAACAACGACCGCGCTGTCACCAACAAGAGAGCACGCCGGCACATCCCCCGCACGCATAGGACGCGGACGCCATGAGACAAGCAAGGTGTGTGAAAGCAACAAGGGGACGACGGCCCCTGAACACAGAGCACAACACGGAAAGACACAAAAGGCACACCAGACCACAAAAAACAGGCAAGAGCGATGAGCCCGCAGGCGCCAAGCGGCAAAGAGGTATGCCCATGCACGCACGTAGTATGAACCGCCGCGAGCACAACAAGGTATAGTCCAAGAGGGCATACGCCGGAAGGGACACAAGCAAGCGACCAAACACCAACGTGCCCGCCGCCGAACAAATAACCGCAACGAACACGAAGCCGCCACCCTGCAACCGACGTATGCTTTCTAGGCCGTCCACACGGAAAGAAGTATGGTATGAGGGACAGCCGCACGTAAACAAGAGGAGGGAGCCACACGCCACCGAAGAACACACCAACGCCACAAAACACACATACCACAAACCAAAGGGCAAAAGATGAGCAGCACCCGCTCCCAAGAATGCACGCTGTCGGGCCAGTGCTAGGCCCCCACGCGCACACCACCCGCGCACGGGATATAAGGGCACCGGGACCTGGCTGCCCGGTCGCCCGTGACCACAGTAGGAGATCTGCCCCCCAGGGCGACCTCCCACCGCCCCTACGGCGCGCAACGCCCCGCAGAGCACGCGCGCCAACGCGGCAGTGACGGGTCCCCACACCCGCACGACCGCACGCGCGCCCAAAACAAGTGGGCAGCAGACCCGGACCCCGACCGTCGCCCCGAAGACGGGCAGCCGGGGGAGGACGAGCGTCTAACCTCAGGCGCCTCTCACAACAGCACGAGGCACCCCCCGGAAGGGCGCCCTGCGGCCACCCCCACAGGACGCAGGAGCGCGCACGCTGTGGGAACGTCGCTGCGCCCCAACGCCCACGCAGGCCACACCCAGGACGCACAAACGGTGCGCTGGCTGCCCGCTCCAGGGATAGAGGGCCGGGGAAGGAGAGCGCCCAACACCAGACGCCGCTCGCAACAGTGAGAGGTCCCCCCCCCCAGGCGACCTCCCGCCACCCCCACGGCGCGCAACACCCCGCAGGACACGCACGCCAATCGGGCAACAGGCCAATGGGGCTACCCGCACGGCACGCGGGCAGCAGACCCCGCCCACCTGCTTCCAGTGCGGGCAGTCGGGAGAGAATGCGCGCCCTAACTCAGTCGCCCCTCACAACGGCGCGAGGCGCCATCCCCAGGGACGCCCTCCGGCCACCCCAACGGTGCGTGACGCCGGCTCACAAGAGCACACACTGTGAGGCCGGTGGTGGGTCCCCACGCCCGCACCACCTACGCATCAGAGACGGAGAGCCGCCGGGAGCGGGGGAACGCCTGTCACCGGGCGCCCCTCACAATGGAGGGGAATCCCCCCCCCGGGAGGCAACCAGCCCGCATAACACCCACCACAGGGCGCAAGCGTGGGCAACAAGGCCTGGCTGCCGCCCCACAAACGGGCGGCCGGGGGAGGGAGAGTGCCTGACGCCAGACGCCCCTCAGAACGGCGAGAGCAGGGGGTCACCGCGAGCGCACCACTCATCCTCTTAGGCCACGCAAACTGCACCCCCCTTTTGGAAGATAAGGACCTAAAAAATGACCGCCTGAAAAACTATTTTTTTTGGACATTTGCAACACACATGACCCGGATACCACCGAAAAAATACAATTTTACCCAATTTGCTGCTTTTTTTCCACTTTTTGTTTTTTAAAATAAACTCTTATTTCGTCTGATTTGAAGGGTGTGTTTTACCAATCTTGTCGTTTTCGTATTTCAAAACCAAACTGGTGTATGCCTGTTCGGGAGCTCATTTTCAAAAATGACATTCTGCAGGTCTCGAGTTGCACCTATTTTCGTCATGCGAAATAAATTGCTTTTTTATGTCCATGAGTGCGCGAGGCCTCGCGCACTCAAGGTCATGGAAACAATTGTGTAAGAAGGGAACAAAAACAAGACAGAAAGCACACAACATACAAACACTGAAATAAAAGCTCGGCAAAAATGTACAAGCCCTTAAGGGCATATAATTGCATTCGCGTCGAAGGCGAGTGCGCGAGGCCTAGCGCACACATGACTGCAAAAACCAGGAGAAACACTTGGGTTAATGGTGGCTTACTGCTTCTTCGGTGCGGCAACCTTAGACATCCTTGAACCCAGGTCTCTTGCCACCGCACTTGTCCCACTTGGAGAGGCAACGGTACCACGAGACGGCTGGGCACCAGAACGCGAGGGCGGCTTGAACTCTGCACGAGCGGTGGCTGCAGTCTTCGCTTTCTTCTTCGGCTGTTCCTTACCAGATGCGGGGCTTGCATCGAAGTGAGCGGCGGCAGCCCGCTTGCGCTTCTGCTGGGTCTCCAGTACTTGCTCCGGATCCTCTTCTTCCTCCTCCTCGTCGGTATCATCGTCGTCTGATTCCGTGGGCTTGTCCGATTCCTTCAGGTTTCCCCTTGCCTGCTTCTTGCTGCTCGAGGGGGTTCTCTTTCCGGCTGCAGTACCCTGAGTTGGTATAACTTTGGCAGTCTTCTTCACCTTGGCTTGCATTGGCAAAGTAGGTGCAGGCGCAACAGGCTCAGTGTCGTCAGCGGGGGCCTCAGTCACGACATCTTCCTGGACGGCCTCTGCAGCATGCACCTGCTGGTGCCCTTCATGCCCTCGGTTGCTGTCCAAAACCCACAGTGGAATGCCACGCTGATTCCACTCCTCTTGAGTATCCCAAGGTGCAGCTGTTGCTCCCTGCTCCGTCTGCTCCGTTTTGGTTATCGTTTCGCACAGCGATCTTTAAAAACAATGTGTTTCAAAACATCTGGCCTTTTCCTGTCATCATTTCTGGTGCGCGTGCCGCCGCAGATTGTATTTGATGTCTGCGTGCGCTCCGTTCCCAGTAACCGAAAACCGTTTTCGCAACCACAATTTCCTATTCTGTTTCCTTTTGTAAACCCAGTTGGAAAGTAAAAACCATATCTATCGGGCAGCGAAGGCTACGGCCGCTATTAGAACCGGACACGTCTGCCATTAAGTGGCTGTCCGAAAAAAGCAAATCATTCCCCTGATCCCCTGAAAAATATGACGAAGGTTACCGATGTATAATCGACTGTCACAGGTGGCAGCCGTGAAAGGGAATGTAAATACCGGCGTGCCTGACCTGACCTGCCTGCTTTTTCATTTTCTTCCGTCGTTTGAGTGCGCGAGGCCTCGCGCACTGATTGTTTCCGTGGGACAATGTTCTATGCCCTGTTATATCGGACCAACATGGTGTCTACACACACATACACCCGAAAAATCGAATGTGTCTGTCCGTCTGGTACCGTACCTACAATTGTACGCGTTATTTCAATTCTGCAAATTCAATACATAACGTGACCTCAGTGCGCGAGGCCTCGCGCACTCAGGGTGCCTAAATTTGTATTTTATTTTCACTTTAAAGTATATGTGTTTCCCCTAACATGGGAAGTCGAACAGTCCTACACTTCCAATGCTCCGTGGGCAACACAGTCCTACTTTTAATACCGTGTACCGAGCTGAGTATTTCCGCAAACGCCAGTCCTTACGGGTGTTTGGGTTTCGTGATAAACTCTACTTTGAACATCCTGAGTGCGCGAGGCCTCGCGCACTCAGAACGCCAGAGAAATGTAAAAAACGTCGCATTGAGGAGCGCGGAGGTGCACAACACAAAAAAAAGCAATTTATTTCCCTACGTCTAAAATCACGTTCATCAAACATCGAAAAACTTTTTTTTTTGCCCTGTTGCGAACGGGTCTTTTTCTGCGCGTTCAGCGCGCAAAACGGGGTGCAGTTTGCGTGGGCTAAGACCCTGGGGCTGCACTGCGCATATGCAAGGCACCCCGCAGCGCCCGAAGAGCAATACTCGGCACCAGCACGCAAAAGTGTACAATGACGAGCCAACGTCAGGCTCGCCCACCCGCACCCCACGAGACACACAGCACGTGCCGCAAAACGGGCCGCTACAGGCAGACAAACGCCACAGGGGGTCCATCCCCATCCCTGCTCTCAAGCACAGCGACACAGCAATGGCGTAGCCGGCAGCGCCACGCAAAACGCGCCCCCGTCTCCAGCGCTGGACGCAGCTCATGAGGTCATCAGGGCGCTGAGACTTCAAAGCCGCGGCAGGGACCCTCCCCGGAGGACGCGGACACGGACTCCGACCTGAAGCTGATCCCAGAGGCCCCCGCAGGCCGCGCGCCCGCGGGACCCACGCCGCCGGCGGGCAGCGTGCAAGCCCTCTGCCCCGCGTGGAAGCAGGGGCACTGCACCGGGGAGGGCCGGTGCCAAAGGCAACAGCCCAGGGCACCGCCAACGACAGGGCGCTGCCCGCAGGGGGTTACGCGGCCGCACACGCCCCGCTGCGTTTTGGTGTCGCGCAGGGCTCGAACCAGGATGAGACCACGCGCAGCAGCGTGAACATGCAGGAAGCCATCAACCGGGTCGCGCACAGGGGCCGGACGGGAGTGGCCCTGCACACCCGGGGCCGCCACGGCAGACCGGTGGAGGGGATCGTCGTGGAGCCCATGGGGATGGTACTAGTCCTGGCTGCGGAAATGGTCCGAGGGGTGCTCTACGCATCCTAACTGCGGCGCGCGCGCCCGCAGTGGAGCATCCAGGTATACACCCCGCCACGGGCGTGGACTTTCTCCACATGGGCAGTACTCGCCATCATGTGGCACCTGGCATCCGAAAGCACCCCCACGGGCACCGCGGAGGGTATCGCCCGCGACCTCGACGCCTGGCCGGCCGACACGGACTTCCCCTGCCGCAGACATCAAGGCGGTCTCCAAGTGGTGCCCACGGCGGAGGGGTTCAGCCTTGCGGCGACCCTCCTACAACGACCCAACAAGAGTCCGTGCCCCTTCCTGCAGACCGGTACGGCCCGCCCGCCCCGCCAGACTCAGGATGGAAGTGGGACGCAGAGGAGACACAACCGCTGCGGGACCCCTGGATCCCCTCACTTTGGTACTTGCCCACGGATGCCCTGGCCCATGCCACGCAGGCCGTCAAAGGGGCCTTCCCGCCGCCCCAGCCCCCCGGCGCAGCCCTGCTCCGCAGCCTGCAGGCGGGAGCGGCCTGGGCTCGGTGGCGAGAGAACGGACGCCCGGGCCCGTACTTACCCCTGGTGCAAGGGCAGGCACTGCTTCACGCCGAGGACATGAGGACCGTGGAATAGGGGGTGATCGCGCCCGACACGGCGTGCAGATGGATAACAGCTGCCGCCTCGCAACCCATGCGGTCGCAGCTGGCGTGCCACCGCCTCCTACAAACAGTCCCTCCCTTGGCCCCCCGCCACGCCCTCACACCGGACGTGTGGCGGGCCCTATTGAGCCACCCCAGGGAATGGATGGCGACCCCGGGCACACGATACCCACCAGAGCCAGTGCTGGAGCGACTCACGGCCCCCAGACCCGGAGTCCGCCAGGTCCTGCAGAGGGCGTCGGCCCCAACAGAACAGCTCACCGACGAGGTGCTGGAACTGGCGCTGGAACTCAGCAGGTGCCCTACCCGCAGGCCCATATCCCGCTGGCGGGTACGTCCAACCAGCTCGCCCGCCTAGGACTACAGCGCTGCGTTGGGGCCACCCATGCTGGAGGCGTGGTGGTACAGTGGCTGGATCTCCGCAACCCGTCCACCGCGCAAGGCCAGTGGTACCGGCTTCAACCCCTCCTCCTTCGGCGGGCGGCCCCGGAGCACCGCCGGCAGAACCCGTACGACACGCACCCGGAGCGCCTGGGTGCACAGGGCTTCCCGCAGCCGGCCCCGCCCGCCCTCCCGCAAGGGCAGGGCCAGGAAGCACTGCTGCAGGGACCCCCACTCGGCGCGGCCACCGCGGTGTAGCAAAGGGGAAGCAGCAACGCGGACGGGGCCGAGCCGGACTGCACGAACTGCAGGGTGGTGGCCCGGACCGTGGCCTGCAGGCACCTCGCCCGCAACACCACGGGACTCAGGCAGTACCGGCCAGCAGACCGCACAGCACTGGCGTCCACAGTGGCGGCCGTCACCATGCGCCCGTGGCGGCATGGCCGACGCGCTTGCTGCCACACATCCCCTGCCGAGATGCGCAACCCCGCCAACCAGCCGCAACGCACACCCCAACTGCGCCCCTCACGGCGGAGCAGCTGTACGCTGTCGCGGCGGCGCTGCTGGCCGACAGCGGGGTAAGCTTTGTCCATCATCGCGGCCCGGCACAGATTGCCGGCAGCATACAAGGGCTGCAACACGATGCGCCCCATCTGTGGCAAGCCACGCTCCGTGAGCGCACCCGCGTCAGAAACGCGGGCGGCAGGAACCCCCTCCTGGGCCACAGCAAGGAGAAGCGCTGCTGATACAGACTACCAAGCCATCCTACACGGCAACGCCGGAGGCTACCATTTACACATCCTAGCTGCAGGCCAATGGACCGTCTGGCGTGGCCGGATCAGGCAAGCCCCATGTCGATTGGCGGCAGGAGCCCACCCAGGCCTACTATATGGCGGCAGAACCCTGGCCACTGGCAGTCCTGCTGCACACTATCAGCGCCCCTAGCAAGTGGCAGGAGCCAGTATGGACCAACCCCCCCACACTGGTCTGAAGCCCCGACCAGGAGAAGCATCTGGGGGCCACATGGCACGGCGACGCCATCCGGACGACGGATGTCCCGGACCTCCACGCGGGGCCCATCACCCACGCCCGCCCAGCAGCCACCCTCGCGGTGGCGCCACGCGGGCAGCAGGGCCTGAAGTGGGTAGTCTGCATGTTCAGCCCGGCGGACGCGCACATCGCCGTCTGCGACCCCGAAAGCCTGCTGGGGCCTGAGGCTGTGATCCGGGTAATCGTCAAGGCGCTGCGGAAGGGCGAACACCATGCCCTCCTGCTCCAAGCCTGCCTCAAGGACAACGCCAGGGCGGCAAAACCGGGGATGTGGCCGGCGGTGGCGCTGCCCGCCGATCTAAAGCTCCAGCTGGCGGTCCGGACCACGGTATACCACTGGCTCCAGGCCTTGCAGCAACTGCCTTGGAGAGGCAAGCCCGACCGCCAAATCTGCGCCACACACTGGCAAGAGAGGCTACAGGCGGACGCACAGCGCGCCACCGTCCGAAGCCCCGGACCCGCACCAACGGTAAGGGCCTTCGACGCCTCGGCCTCTGGCCATGCACTTGCGCCGCACAAGGTCCCACTGGCCAATCTACCCTTCAACTCAGCGCCGGAGAGCTCCATCCGCAAGTCGGTAGCGCTCCCTGCGGCAAGGGGGGCCACAGAACCCACACAATGCCCCCTATGTGCAGACCAATTCTACACAAGCGGGGCGATGCTGAAGCACCTGACGTTGCACACGGCGCACGCTGCCGCCCCGAGGAAGACAAGAGGCCGCCTCCCACATCCCCAGTCTCCGTGGCACGCCCCATACGCCCAGCGGCCCCCCTACCAGGCGCCCGAGAATGTGGCGACCCCGGAAAGGGGAGAGGAGGCGGCCGACGCGGTCCCGGGGGCTGGCGGTGCAGCCCACGAGGGGTACATCTCCGCGGGACTGGCCTCCCTGTGGGCCCCCCTGGGGGCAGGCTCCCCACACCACATGTTCCGGCACCACCCGGGGACCTTGCAGCCCCGGCAGACCCCGCGGTGACACCAGGTGGACGCGGCAAGCGACGTCCTCTGGCTCTTTTCCTGGAATCTGCGCAACGGCCTCGTCTTGCCGGACCGGTTTCTCCGGGACACACTACAACAACGCCGGGGCCGGCGGCCTGTACGGACAAGGAGTACCTCATCACCGGCATGCTGCCCCAGGGGGGGCCTTTGCCATCATGCTCCAGGAAACAGGGATCGCCATGCTGCCGCAGGAGATGCACGTGGCCGCGGCGCTTTGGGACAAGGGGTACACCCCCTTCCTCAGCAACCCACTGGCAGAGACGGGGACGACCTCAACATCGAGAGGGGTAGGCCTCCTCACCGCTGTCAGCAGCAAGTATGTGGCCGAGCACAAGGTGCTCAGTATCACGAAACTCGTCTCTGGGAAGGCCGCGGCCCACGAGATCCGCACGGACAAAGGCGGCCTCACCCTCATCAATGTCCACGGGCCGCAGGCAGGCTGCTCCCCCTGGTCGGGACGGACAGCGTTCTGGACCGACATGTATGCCATGTATGACATGTATGCCACGGCGCGCAGCCTCGGTGGGAGGCACCCGGTGGTCATCGCCGGCGACACCAAGGTCCACATCGACACCACCACGAACCCGTCCACAGAGCCCTTCTGCGCGGGCTGGGAGGCCTGCGGCTTCAAGAGGGCCACGGAAGGCGGCATGGAGGACATGACCCCCACCCTCCACCCGTCCCGGCACCGGGTCGACACGTTTCTGGTCAACGAGCTCCTCCTGCCATGGTCCCTGGGGGAGAGCGTCTGGGCCCGTGGCATGGCACGACCCCAGGTGATCTGGTTGGATCGCCTCCCGGTGCTCCTGGAACTGCCGGGCCTCCTCGACACAGCAGGGCACGCGGCAGTGCCCGGCCCCTGGGGCCACACAGAGGGCTGCCTCCCCCCGTACGACGCCAAGGCCGCGCTCGTCCAGCGCTGCCTGTGGGTGTCAGTCACCGCCGCACAAGAGGAGCCCTCTCTGGCGGCCTGGCTTGGCCCCGCCGAGCAACACGCTTACGGGTCAGTGCCCGCAACAGCTGTGGACAAGGTGTTCGAACACCACCACGCGACGCATGACGCCCTGGCCCGCACGTTGGGTCACCGACAGCCGTCCCCGGTGGGGTTGGACCCAGCGGGAGGAGACCCCCCTGGGAGCAGGAAGCGGCTAAGGCGGCAATCTTCAGGTACGACGCCCTGGCAGCGTGCGCACCGGCGGCGTACCAGGCAACCGCGGCCCGGCATGTCATCCACTCCGAGGCAGCGCTCTGGCTCACTGTGGCTCTGCAGGGTGCCTCGCCAGGGTTCCACCCGGCCAGGCAGAGCCAGCTACAGGGGGAGCTGGAGAAGCAAGCAGCCGCACTAGAGGAGGACATCCGCCAGCTGCGCACTCTTCTGGCTGCCGACCGCAAGCGCTCCTTCAAAGACTCCTGACGCCGCCACGCCCAGGACATCGTCCAGCGGTGGAAGGCCATGACAGGGGCCATCGAGGTGGAAGCCCCGGGCCCGTTGGGCCTCTGGAACGTGCGGGTCCCCAACACGCAAACGCTCCTGACGGAGGCCCACGACGTGATGTCCGGGCTTCGCGCCTTCTGGCGGGAGCTGTACGACAAGCGCCCAGTGGACCTCCCCGGCTTCCAGGCGGTCCAGGGCCGCCATGTGCCTCGGGTCCCTGAGGAAGCATGGACCCAGGTCCAGCAGTACTCCATGCAGGACCTACGGTCCGCGCTGCACAAGGCCCATGGCAAGGCCCCAGGCCCCAACCACGTAGAAGCCTGCTTCATCAAGGCGCTTCCGGAGCCCGTCCAGTGACTCTTTGTCCACTCCTAGCGGGCCATCTTCCGTGGCGCCCCGCCGCCGACGCACTGGAGAGATGCGCACATTTTGGTCAGCCCCAAGGTCCCGGGTTCCGCCAAAACGGACAACTACCAGCGCATAGCCCTGGGTCAACTGGACATGAAGCCGCTCACGGGCCTCCTGACCCAGCAGATCACGGAGGTGATCACGCGACACGGTGGTTCCAACATCGGCCCCCCCCTGTTCATGGCGCAGCGGCAGCTCCAGCGGGGAAGACCCAACTACGTCTTCTCCTTCGACAGCGGCAAGGTATTCGACACCGCCCCGCGCGTCACACTCCCCCCCATCCTGCGCCACCTGTCCGTGCCGCTGGAGGTCGTTTACCTCCTGCTCTTCCTCCACACGGCGGCCAGACTGCGCATCGCCATAGCAGACGGGCTGACATAGCCAGTCCGCCTGCTTCGCGGCGTCTCGCAGGGCAACCCCAAAAAGCCCCCTGCTGTATGCACTCCTCCTGAAGCCCCTACTCCGGGCCCAGGGGCACCGCCTGCGTTCGCCTGGAGAGGTCGAGAGGGGCCTCATCCTGGCCTATAGAGACGACCTGCTGGTGGTGGTCCACACGCTGCAGCACTTCGTCGAAGGCGTGGAGGCGGTGGCCGCGTACCTCGGGAAGATGGGCATCGAGCTCGACCCCCGCAAGTTCGCCATGGCAACCAGGGAGGGAGTCCCGGGCCTGAACCTGCGCCTCTGCCCCCACCTGGACAACCCATGTCACTGGGTACCGGCGACGGACTCCGTCCCCTACCTTGGACTCCAGCTCCAGCCGGACCGGGAAGTCTCCCTGCAGCGCAAACACCAGCTGCGCCTGGCGGCGGTGCACCACTGGTGCTTCAACACCCTCGCGCCGCCCAAAGTGGTGCAGGACGTCATCCTAGCGATCCTGTAGGGGGTGACCCAGTACATTGCCCCCTTCATCGCTGACGACTCTGACACCGCGCGCCACCTGGACCGTATCACGGTCCAGGTCGCAAAGGACAGGGCGCGGTACGCCTTCGACGCCTCACAGGACAACCTACAGGACTACCGGACCCTGGGGCTCACGCGGGTGCCAACACGGTGCCAGCAGATGGCAGTGGCCCTCGTGGGCACGCTCCTGCAGCGCTGATGCAGGATGTTCTGGGAAATCGCTGGCGCGCATGGCATCTGCCCCGAAGTGCACTATCCCGTCCCTCAGTTCGCAAGCCTGGCAGGGGGCGACTGGGTCAATTGCCTACCCCGGGCCCTGGCTGCCCTGGGAGTCAAACATTCATTTTCTTGGCCTCAGAAGGCCCAAAAAGGGGGGTTGTTGGGGAGGGCAAAAAAAAATTTTGATAATGTTTTTTAGAGATAAAAATGCCCTACAAAAAGATGCAAACCACTTGACAGCCAATTCTTCAATTTCGCGCGAATTTCTAGGCAGGTTCTGCTTGTCAGCCGAACCAAAATGGCCCTGAATGGGGGGTGTGCGGGGGACGAAAACATTTTTTCTTCCAATAATGTTGACTTATACATGAAAATAACCCCAAAAAAATGTAAACCACTTGACAATCAATTCCTCAATTTCGCGGGAATTTCCTGGGGCTAAGGTCCTAGGTTCTGAGAAGTGACTGGCGTGTTGCCGCAGACATACCCGAAGGTATATGCCCTATTGCTTGTGTCTTTTTTGGCGGAAGGTGTCAAATTGAGTGACCACCGGAGCGCTCAGGTGCAATCCGAAATCAGCGAATGACAGATTCCAACGAATGGCTCTGCGCGGAACTCCTACTGCTTCTCGCCCTCCTTGTCCAAAAACGCAACAATAGGCTCACAGTAAACTGTGCGATGAAGCCTGCGCAGTGCGCGGGGGTTCTGGTCAACAAAAAATAGTTCGTTAAGTTTGTCATTGTAGAGCCGATTGCAATCCTTGCTGTGGAGAAACCCAAAGGTGGACCAGTTGAGCTCAGCACCAGAGGTCACACAGGTAAAGGAAAACACCCGCTTAAGAATATCTTGCAGCTCAGGCACGCCACCTCCCCAGAGCTCCCACCAACTGAGCCCACTGCCCTTTGTAGCTTCCTCTGTCCACAGAAGAGAATCTCAAAAGTCACCACACTTAAGCCGATACTCCTGAATCTGTTGCAAGGCCTTAGAGGCGTTATCACCAGCAAAGGCATGCAGAACACTGCGGAGATCCTTCAGCAGTTCTGAACAGTGCCAATTTGCTGTGCTGTGCAACTGAGGATTGCAAAGTTGTGCTACAGAGCATACAGGTTGGTGCAGAAACCTCCACCTGTCAATCACACAGGTACGCAAGTACGTAAGATCACTGGCCGCGAACTTCACTTTTGGTGGTGGAGCCCAGTTTTCCACATGCACTTGGAACTGCAACATATGGTGATACACCCACAGTACGTAACCTGGTCCATCAGTTTCTGCCCGACGCATTATCTTCCAGAGTGTCTAGATTCCACGACTGCAGCCTGCAGGGCTGCCTTGTTCTTCAACATGCAGCGGACTGTGATCAAGCGGCAGCCCATTCTTGTTTCCGCAGGTAGTGGAGCTGGAGTCCGCTGCATGGTCAGTGCGAGCTGCTTGAAATCTACCAGATCGCGCAGCCAACTTCTGTTCTTGAAGCCCACCCACACGCACACACACGGACCCCTCCCCCCCCAAGGCCCCCGCCCACCTGGCCTGGTGGTCTGCCCCCGCTCTGCAGGAGCTCCGCCGCTGGGTGAAGTGGGCCGGGGGAGCGGGAAGGCAAGATGGGGTGCACATGGTGCATACCTTCGAGGAGATACGCACCCGCACCCCCGCCGACCCCAACGAGGCCGCCCCGGAGGCCATCATGCCGCAAGCGGCATGGGAGGCCCTCCTCCGCGATGCGGTCCAGGGCCTCCGCCCCCCCTACACCCCCCAAGCCCTCCGCCAACGGCTCCAGGCCACCCATCCCCAGGCCTGGGCCCCCTCCCGCCACCACCAAACCAGGAAGGAGAAGGACAAGGGCAAGGGGAGAGCAAGGGACAGCAAGGGGCACTCAGGCAAGAGGGCACGGAGGGGCCCCAAGTGAGGGCAGGCACCCATAGGGACAGGGCGCCGGAAGAGACACCACATGGGGGCAGGAAACCACCCAAGAACCAGGAAGGGGCAGGAGCGGGGACCAAGGCGCGGAGGAAGAGGGCACCACGGCAAACGCCACGACCCACACCCAGGAAGGGCATACCACGACGAGGGGACCAGCGCCGTCCCACCCCCACCGAGCGCCCCACGACTCCCCGGGGCGCACCCCCCAACACGCACCGCCGAAGCAAGCATCGGACGCCGTACAGATCACACCAGCGCACACCCACCAGCTACCGGAAACCACACGGAAAATGGAGGGCACACCTACACGGGGAGAACGGGCCACACCCACAGAGGAAGCCGCAGGGAACGCCTCCGCACGGCGCACCACCACGCCCTCACCGCCAGGCGACGACTCCGGCCGCCACAAGGGCCACCTCACAGGCACCGGAAGAGGGCAAAGGCACAGCCACAGCAACCAGGGTTAGGGACCGAAACCCCCAGAGGACACGGGACCAAGGCACAGGCCCCCAGGGAGGGCAACCCCACGGACGCCTACCCGACCCACCAGCCCGAGCGGCACGCCCAGGCCCCCACAGCACGTACCAAGCGCGACACCCACACCTAACCGCACCCCCCAGCCACCAGCCAGCCACACTCCGGCCCGCGCTCCGCACCACGACACAGGCCAGGCTGACCTCCACTGACCCAACATGGCTCAACGCGAGACCACGGCACACCGCACCACAGCGCGCCACAGTGCAACGCGCCACAGCACGAGGCGACGCGACGCGGCACAGAGCGGCACAACACGGCACGACTGACCCTAACCTGAAGGACTAACCAAAGCAAGCCACCGCACCACCCGGAAGGCGACGCACCAGCACGCCACACACCGGCACCGCAGGCCACATCCGGGGCCACCGCGCGCCCGGCAACAACGGTGGCGGACCACCGAGAAGGTTAAAACCGGCACCGCAGAGGGGAAAGGACACGAACAACCCGAGCCCCCTAACCCAGAGCCACACGCAGCCGCCTGGCGCAGCCGCCCAGCCGGCAGAGCCAGGACCTAACCCGACAAGAAGGGGCACCGAGCCCAACGTGTACATAGCCAACCCGACCCATGGGGCCGGAACACGGCCAAACAGATGCAACCGCCAACAGCAGCCCGGAAGACAACACTGAATGCGGGCCAGTGCGTGCGCCAGCCAAGGGAAGGCAGAGGGAGGAACAGGCAGCCCCCCGTTAAAAAAAAAACAGAGGGGGGAGGGGGGGGGGGGGCGCGAAAACAGCCCACAGCCACCAAACCGCCGGCCAACACCACCAGCGGCACCCCCCACCCAGAAGGCACCAAAGACAGGACCCCCAAAGAGGCACAGGGGGACCAACCAGCCAAAACCGGCAACACCAAGCCAGGAACAGCGGCCCACCGGGGAAAGGGACACCGGAACATGCAGACACACACCACGAAAAAAAAAAGAGCCAGCAGCCCAGCCCGAAAGAAAGGGGATGGGGGGACAGAGACCACAAGGCCCGGGACAGGGACACACAGCAACCGACACCACACCCCTACAACCCAGCCAAGAAGGGCGGGGCACAGCCGAGACCCGGGCCCAGCACGCACGCCCACAACGCACACCGGAACCGGAAACGGCGGGGGGCAAGCGGAGCGCGCACGAAACCACACACGTCCCGTAAGCAGGCCGAAACCTAAGCCCAACCACGAACACCACAAACAGCCGGCACTAGAGGGACAACACCACAAACCGTGCCCAAACACACCCACCCAAGACCCCAGCCAGGACTGGCGGGGTTAACAAAACCCACACCCAAACACAAACCGGACCCAAACACAAACGCCGCACAACAGTAGGAATCACAGTGCCCACAGCCCGGGCACTGAGGCAGCCCGTGCCATGCAGGTGACCCGGCCAAACGAGATCCAGAGACCGGGGGTAAGGCTGCATCCTAAGGCCTGCGCTGCTTTGGGACTCGAGGCGGAGCGTGCGACACCCAAGCTCCTCGGAACCCTAGTACCAAGAACGTGCATGCATGCCTTGGGAACGGGATACGCAAGGAAGTCCGGTGAACCTCTAGGTCCCCGCCCAAAGGAGGGGACGTGTGCAAGCACGGGGGCACACCCTCCCGGCAAGACAAGCACGTCACGCCGGCAGCGATCAGCCCTCCCGGTGTTGCCCCGGGCTGCTTTGTTGGGGGCCAACAGTCAGGTCTAGCGGGATGTAAGCCGCCTCCCCTCTTCACGCACGGAGCCTCTTCCTGTTCGTCACAGGGGCGACGCCAGGGGGAACCAAGAGGCGCCTCCCCACGACGGAGTGCACCTACCTACCTACCTACCTGTTCTTGAAGTCCTTTGAAATGAGCACTGCAGTGCCAGCAGCATTCTTCGTGGGACCAATCTTCAGCATGTGCTTGAACAACAAAGAAAGGGAGTGCAGGAGACAGCACATCTTTGTCAGGTAGCCCATCTGCTACTTATTCTCCGAGTGCAGTACAGCATATGCTGCACACATGACACTGGCATTATCCAGCACTATTGTAGTTAGTTGGCCGCCAGTGTTAAAGCTCTTGTAGATCCTCTTTGTCTCCACCAGCTTTTCGGCCAAATATTCAGCATCTTTCTTCACCAGTTTAGGATACTCGGCATGCATGAAAACGGTGCCTTTCCTGCCAGTAATGGTGTATTTGAGCATTTGATCTGACATTTGACCAACCATCACTGGCCATTGTTGTGTAATTATTGTTTGCAAAGTATTCTTTGAACACCTGTGTCCTCAGTGTCTCATATTGAGTGTCAAAGGTCTTCCGATTTTTCTTGCGATCGGGAGTACCCCAGTTTTGAAGCCCAGCGACGATGTATTGTTCATACATAATGAGGAACTGGTCTTATACTGGATCTTCAGTAATGTGAAAGGGTACTCCTGCATGGAACAGGAGTCTACTTCATTTTTCATCAAGATCTGACCTCTTTTTTGTCTCCGTGGCTGCAATGGATGTTGGTATTTTGCTGTTTGCGCTCTGTTCAGCACCGTCCAGCACTGTGTTCCTCAGCTCAGCGTTTGCTGCTTTGCTCTTGACCAGTGCCTTCTGCTGGTCATCTTTTTCTTTTCTCTGCAAGACCATCTCATTGAAAATCCCTTCAGGGACTGATTTGCAGGCAGCCACATTCTTGCTCCCACCTGCTAATTGCTTTCGTGTACGACCAGGGGCAATCAGGCCTTTTTAATGTCTTGTCGCAGTAATTGCAGGTCCAATCAGTGGGGTGGTTCACAGCGTCCCAATGGTGAAAATATTTCTTTTAGTCTGATCTTTAATGCTGATGCCTGCAGCAAAGCCAAGGAAGGAATCAAAATGAATTAAGTCAGTCAACTGAAATGACTCAGATCTGATCCGCGTCTAGAAAGTCTGACTAGACCTCCCCTGGTGGCCTGCCATCGACAGGTAATTTTGCTAAGCCAGCGAGTGTGGACAGCAGTCTGGATCTGTATGGCCTGGCCCGGAAGGTCGGAAACCACTCAAGCAGAAACGTCATTTCAAAGGATGTGATCTGGTTTGTTTTTGATGCATATAATGGGGGCATGTCACCTGATGACGTTATGACCCTTGACAGCATTGATGATGTCATCTCGTGACAGTGTATCATCAGTGGTAGCATGATGATGCCATCAACCAACAGCAAATGGAGAAGAAAGCTAGTGCACGTTGCAATGGTTTTCAAGAATATCTGAATCATTCTTCTCTCAAAGGAAGGACAATGGAAGGACATTATTTTGTCAAAAGAAACATTCTGAGTCGACGTTTTTTAAGAAAGCACAAGTTTCATTTCTTGTGCATGAGAAGGAAGTACCAATCGGATGGGGCGCAATGGAAGCAAGCAAACCATTAGAAGCAATCCGAAACGACATTAACAAGGAAAAAAAATTCACAAACTATGTTCGTTTACTTTTATCGTTCGTTCGTTCGTTCGCTAATTTTCCAAAATAAATTAACAAGCAACGCTTGTTAATCCCAACCCTGGTTGTTGTGGTCCACAGTTTCTTCGATATGTGAGTGGTCTGAAGACGCATTGGAATAAATAAAAACTTAAGATCATCATTTGAGAAAACGTGTCTTCCCAATCCAAGATGAAAAATATCAAAAACGTGGCTCGCATATGTGCATTGTTTCTCAAAGATCCTCACAATACTGGTTAACAGCATTCAAAATTCACTGTTGCATGTGTGCCGTAGTGGCAAAGATCAAGATAGATTTTGATGTTGTTTCACAAGGCAACCAAAAGAAGGATAGGATGACTGGAATGCCACATTTATATTTGTTAGTTAATGTAGGGAGTGTGCTATCATTTCGACCTAACAACATTCAAAAAACTTTTTTGTTGGCGTTTTATGAAATCAAGTAACATTTTGTAGGATGGTGTAGATAGTTACGTGCACAGAAACACGTAGCTGTGTTAAGTATGTCTAATGCCCCGTATAATGGTGCGGTAGGCCTACAAACATCTAGTTCAGTCTAGCGGTATAAGTGTTACCTCTAGCGAATAAGTGTTACATGTAGCGGAATCTCATAACTGGACCGAATTTAACATCACAATGTTCTGCCACGCGTACCTCAACGTACATCCGGTTATTACATGGTCATCTTAGGCCCTACCTCAGTAGACAGAGTTGCCCTACTCGTCCACACATCTGTTTGCCCCCAAATACCAAAACCCAAGGTCCACATACCCGGTACCCTCCTCTCTGTTTTCTTACCCCTCAACACCGTCCCCAGCATGCCATCTGTTCGAGTTGCCTAGTTCTACGGTCCACACAGGCTCATGGATAAGCACGCAAACAAACTTCACCAGGATTCCCTCCCTATAGACAACTTCATATTGCTTGGTGATGTCAACGCAGTAACCAAAGTGACCCACAGCACTACACTAAAGCCAGTCCTGAGGCCCTGGCTATGTGCTAAGGGGAAGAGGTCGGCTCTCAGTGATGTCCTGATTTCGCACGCCTTCGGAGTTTCATACAGGCGAGTCAGATGATATGGGGGGTTAAAGGTTACATTGAAAGGCTACAGCTCCAGTCGTTTTTGTGCCCTCCTCCAGCCCTTGGCTGCACGAGTGCTGGAATTTTCTTCTGCAACGGTTTTCTTCTTCATTCTGCAACGCAACTCCCCCTCATCTCGAAAATCCCTGGCTGGCACCCACATAATCACCGATTCCCTCATGCTTGATCCCTGAATCGAGACATATTATCCCGAAGTGAAGCAAGGTGCAAAAGAGGGGTTTACAGACAGAAAAAACCAATGGTTGCAAATGTGGGGCGCCGTGAGGGGGGCCGGTCTGCTCAGTGATACCGTCCTCTGTTTTCTTTTCTGTGTTTTCCCCTTACGGAAGCCTTGAGAAAGCCGAAGCAGGAGGTGTTGCCGGCAGCGGAGAACCGAGAGGAGCCGCAGGGGTGCCTAATGTTTTAGGTCGGACAATGTACCCCTTAGTGTTCTCCTCTTTACTCTCTGATGCCTGGGCGTGCTCTGGGCCCCCCCAGACCGGCGAAGAACCCCTGGCACCCCTCCAAGGCGCCAACTCTGCGGACAGTGTAGTTTAGCGGAAAGAAGAAAAAAGCCACGTGGAAAGAAGCAGGCGCGCGGGCAAAAAAGACGTTTTGCGCAGAAGCGACACTGCTGCGGCCCCAGGTTTCATTGAAAAGATGAGCAGAAGAGTCGAGAGTTGGGAGAGAGTGCTGGACCGTACAGTGTTGACAATGAGAAGACTCGGTCCCCCACACTGAACGGGAGACCGCATTGAAATCTGGGGGTGTGAAGCATGGCAGAATACTGTTCCAGACACACACAAAAAGAATGGCATACACATACACAGAGGAATGTGAAGCAAAACACTGAATGTGCAATCATCTGTGCTTCCATGACCCTGCATTACCTCTGCTACCTTCATACCGGAAATGCCCCCCCCCACACGTCTCCACGGTCGGTGTACGTACAGCACAACACATGTACAACCTGTCTTTCGGGACAGAGATTCAGGGCTCACATTGCCACGGAAATACTCCAAAATGTACTAAAAAGCCCCCCAAAAAGCACTACAAACCCCGGGAAATGTACTCAAAGATCCCCTCAAATGCACGGAAAAACCTCCCAAAATGTACTAACAAATCTGCCTAACTGTACTAAAAATCCCCCAAAATGTACAACAGAACCTGCTAAAATATACTAAAAAAAGTCCCGCAAAATGTACTCCAAAAACCCCTTGGAATGTACAAAAAAGACCCGCCGCTCAAAAACTGCCCAATTATACTAAAAGAAACCCCCGCAGGTTTTTTTGGTATAATTGAGGTGGTGCTTTTAGTGCATTTTAGGATGGGGTTTTTTTCTAGTACAAAGAGCGGATTTTTTGGTACAAAGATGGGGATTTTCAGTACCCGGCCCGGGCACACCAGTTTAGATTCAAAACGAACTGTCCAATGAAGGAGGACAACTCCAATAGCCACTCACGGGAGAGGGGAAGACACGCGGTGCGGTACAAGAGGTGTGGCGGAATCATTGTGCTAACCGATAGGATCCCGTCAAAAACCTGAATGCGCTGAGTTTGTAACTCGGCAATCTGCACATGACGTCGGCTCGGACAAGCCCAAACACAAAAGGAACATCGAGGCGTGCGGGGAGAGCTTTGCTCAAGTGCAGTAAGTTTGTCACGCATCTGAAGCGATGTGCAGACTCGGCAGCCCACAGTCGTATCATCGTAGGACTACGGAGACAGCGCTCAGACCTGGACAGGGGAATGCGCGCAATGATATTCGGGTAGTAGGGGAAATGCGGGGGGGGGGGGCGTCAAGGGGAGCATGTCACTCTTGGTGATGTTGCACCGACAACCAATCAGGGCTAAGGGTTCTTGCACAGTGGATGCAAGGGCCTGGCTCCGTCCAAGGAGGGATCGGGTGCTGAGGTTGTCAATGTAGGCAAAAGATGTCGTGCCACGGCGCGCAAAAAAGCAGGGAAAAATTTCAAAAACAACGACGGAATAAAAGGAGGAGAGATAGGAGCCTTGCTTTACGCCGTGGGTGGTGCAAACGTTTGTCCCAAGGGCTCCACAGATGAAGGTAGAACCAACGTCAAGTGCAGGAGAAATGATACGTAGCAGCTTAAGGGGGCTACCTAGCCTGTCAAGGGCCTTTCAGATGAGTAATTTCTGTGGGGCTGTCAAAGGCCTGGTAGACATCCAAGGCCAAAATGGCTATGATGTCAACAAGCTGCTGGACGTCGTGCAAAAGGTCGAGGCTACCAAGGGCGGGGGAGCAGCCTTGTTTGCTTCCCAACTGGCGGGGCTAGAGGAGGGGGGCGAAGAGCGAGTATAAGGTGTGGTGGACCAAACGCATGAGCAATTGGGACATGGAGTAGCTCATTGTAATTGAGTGCCACCGGTCAGGCCTCTGGCATACTCTTTTCCCGTTGACCACACAGAATACCTGCGAGACAAGCCACTCGTGGGGGATGGAAGGGGAGTCATACACAGTGACCAGGAAGGTGAGGACGATGAAGAAGGCTGATTCGGGGAGAACGTAAAGCAGGTATGAGAAGGATACCATCAGGACAAAGAAACTTCTTGCAGGCTGCCATTGCAAGGGAACACAGCTGAGACTAGGATCGCGGGGGGGGGGGTGTTGGAGCGTTCAACCAGTCTGGGGTAAGATGCAGCGTGCTCCCACCAGGGGGAGTTGCGTTGCGGAATGAAGAAGAAAACCGTTGCAGAAGAAAATTCCAGCACTCGTGCAGCCAAGGGCTGGAAGAGGGCACAAAAACGACTGGAGCTGTAGGCTGTGTCAATGTAACCTTTAACCCCCCATATCATCTGACTCGCCTGTATGAAACTCCGAAGGCGTGCGAAATCAGGACATCACTGAGAGCGGACCTCTTCCCCTTAGCACAAAGCCAGGGCCTCAGGACTGGCTTTAGTGTAGTGCTGTGGGTCACTTTGGTTACTGCGTTGACATCACCAAGCAATATGAAGTTGTCTATAGGGAGGGAATCCGGGTGAAGTTTGCATGCGTGCTTATCCATGAGCCTGTGTGGACCGTAGAACTAGGCAACTCGAACGGATGGCATGCTGGGGACGGTGTTGAGGGGTAAGAAAACAGAGAGGAGGGTACCGGGTATGTGGACCTTGGGTTTTGGTATTTGGGGGCAAACAGATGTGTGGACGAGTAGGGCAACTCTGTCTCTTGAGGTAGGGCCTAAGATGACCATGTGATAACCGGATGTACGTTGAGGTACGCGTGGCAGAACATTGTGATGTTAAATTCGGTCCAGTTATGAGATTCCGCTACATGTAACACTTATTCGCTAGAGGTAACACTTATACCGCTAGACTGAACTAGATGTTTGTAGGCCTACCGCACCATTATACGGGGCATTAGACATACGTAACACAGCTACGTGTTTCTGTGCACGTAACTATCTACACCATCCTACAAAATGTTACTTGTTTTCATAAAACGCCAACAAAAAGGTTTTTTGAATGTTGTTAGGTCAAAATGATAGCACACTCCCTACGTTAACTAACAAATATAAATGTGGCATTCCAGTCATCCTATCCTTCTTTTGGTTGCCTTGTGAAACAACATCAAAATCTATCTTGATCTTTGCCACTACAGCACACATGCAACAGTGAATTTTGAATGCTGTTAACAAGTATTGTGAGGATCTTTGAGAAACAATGCACATATGCGAGCCACGTTTTTGATATTTTTCATCTTGGATTGGGATGACACGTTTTCTCAAATGATGATCTTAAGTTTTTCTTTATTCCAATGCGTCTTCAGACCACTCACAAATCGAAGAAACTGTGGACCACAACAACCAGGGTTGGGATTAACAAGCGTTGCTTGTTAATTTATTTTGGAAAATTAGCGAACGAACGAACGAACGATAAAAGTAAACGAACATAGTTTGTGAATTTTTTTTCCTTGTCAATGTCGTTTCGGATTGCTACTAATGTTTTGCTTGCTTCCATTGCGCCCCATCCGATTGGTACTTCCTTCTCATGCACAAGAAATGAAACTTGTGCTTTCTTAAAAAAAGTCGACTCAGAATGTTTCTTTTGACAAAATAATGTTCCGGATGTTTTTGAAATCCATTGTCCTTCCTTTGAGAGAAGAATGATTCAGATATTCTTGAAAACCATTGCAACGTGCACTAGCTTTCTTCTCCATTTGCTGGTGGTTGATGGCATCATCATGCTACCACTGATGATACACTGTCACGAGATGACATCATCAATGCTGTCAAGGGTCATAACGTCATCAGGTGACATGCCCCCATTATATGCATCAAAAACAAACCAGATCACATCCTTTGAAATGACGTTTCTGCTTGAGTGGTTTCCGACCTTCCGGGCCAGGCCATACAGATCCAGACTGCTGTCCACACTCGCTGGCTTAGCAAAATTACCTGTCGATGACAGGCCACCAGGGGAGGTCTAGTCAGACTTTCTAGACGCGGATCAGATCTGAGTCATTTCAGTTGACTGACTCAATTCATTTTGATTCCTTCCTTGGCTTTGCTGCAGGCATCAGCATTAAAGATCAGACTAAAAGAAATATTTTCACCATTGGGACGCTGTGAACCACCCCACTGATTGGACCTGCAATTACTGCGACAAGACATTAAAAAGGCCTGATTGCCCCTGGTCGTACACGAAAGCAATTAGCAGGTGGGAGCAAGAATGTGGCTGCCTGCAAATCAGTCCCTGAAGGGTGTTTCAATGAGATGGTCTTGCAGAGAAAAGAAGAAGATGACCAGCAGAAGGCACTGGACAAGACCAAGGCAGCAAACGCTGAGCTGAGGAACACAGTGCTGGACGGTGCTGAACAGAGCGCAAACAGCAAAATACCAACATCCATTGCAGCCACGGAGACAAAAAAGAGGTCAGATCTTGATGAAAAATGGAGTAGACTCCTGTTCCATGCAGGAGTACCCTTTCACATTACTGAAGATCCAGTATAAGACCGGTTCCTCATTATGTATGAACAATACATCGTCGCTGGGCTTCAAAACTGGGGTACTCCTGATCGCATGAAAAATCGGAAGACGTTTGACACTCAATATGAGACACTGAGGACACAGGTGTTCAAAGAATACTTTGCAAACAATAATTACACAACAATGGCCAGTGATGGTTGGTCAAATGTCAGATCAAATGCTCAAATACACCATTACTGGCAGGAAAAGCACCGTTTTCATGCATGCCGAGTATCCTAAACTGGTGAAGAAAGATGCTGAATATTTGGCCGAAAAGCTGGTGGAGACAAAGAGGATCTACAAGAGCTTTAACGCTGGCGGCCAACTAACTACAATAGTGCAGGATAATGCCAGTGTCATGTGTGCAGCATATGCTGTACTGCACTCGGAGAATAAGTAGCAGATGGGCTACCTGACAAAGATGTGCTGTCTCCTGCACTCCCTTTCTTTGTTGTTCAAGCACATGCTGAAGATTGGTCCCACGAAGAATGCTGCTGGCACTGCAGTGCTCATTTCAAAGGGCTTCAAGAACAGGTAGGTAGGTAGGTAGGTGCACTCGGTCGTGGAGAGGCGCCCCTTGGTTCCCCCTGGCGTCGCCCCTGTGATGAACAGGAAGAGGCTCCGCGCGTGAAGAGGGGAGGCGGCTTACATCCCGCTAGACCTGACTGTTGGCCCCCAACAAAGCGACCCGGGGCAACACCGGGAGGGCTGATCGCCGCCGGGATGACGTGCTTGTCTCGCCGGGAGGGTGTGTCCCCGTGCTTGCACATGTCCCCTCCTTTGGGCGGAACCCCAGAGGTTCACCGGACTTCCTTGCGTATCCCGTTCCCAAGGCATGCATGCACGTTCTTGGTACTAGGGTTCCGAGGAGCTTGGGTGTCGCACGCTCCACCTCGAGTCCCAAAGCAGCGCAGGCCTTAGGATGCAGCCTTACCCCCGGTCTCTGGATCTCGTTTGGCCGGGTCACCTGCATGGCACGGGCTGCCTCAGTGCCCGGGCTGTGGGCACTGTGATTCCTACTGTTGTGCGGCGTTTGTGTTTGGGTCCGGTTTGTGTTTGGGTGTGGGTTTTGTTAACCCCGCCAGTCCTGGCTGGGGTCTTGGGTGGGTGTGTTTGGGCACGGTTTGTGGTGTTGTCCCTCTAGTGCCGGCTGTTTGTGGTGTTCGTGGTTGGGCTTAGGTTTCGGCCTGCTTACGGGACGTGTGTGGTTTCGTGCGCGCTCTGCTTGCCCCCCGCCGTTTCCGGTTCCGGTGTGCGGTGTAGGCGTGCGTGCTGGGCCCGGGTCTCGGCTGTGCCCCGCCCTTCTTGGCTGGGTTGTAGGGGTGTGGTGTCGGTTGCTGTGTGTCCCTGTCCCGGGCCTTGTGGTCTCTGTCCCCCCATCCCCTTTCTTTCGGGCTGGGCTGCTGGCTCTTTTTTTTTTTCGTGGTGTGTGTCTGCATGTTCCGGTGTCCCTTTTCCCGGTGGGCCGCTGTTCCTGGCTTGGTGTTGCCGGTTTCGGCTGGGTGGTCCCCCTGTGCCTCTTTGGGTGTCCTGTCTTTGGTGCCTTCTGGGTGGGGGGTGCCGCTGGTGGTGTTGGCTGGCAGTTCGGTGGCTGTGGGCTGTTTTCGCGCCCCCCCCCCCCTCCCCCCTCTGTTTTCTTTTTTTTGGGGGGGGGGGGCTGCCTGTTCCTCCCTCTGCCTTCCCTCGGCTGGCGCACGCACTGGCCCGCATTCAGTGTTGTCTTCCGGGCTGCTGTTGGCGGTTGCATTCTGTTTTGCCGTGTTCCGGCCCCATGGGTCGGGTTGGCTATGTACACGTTGGGCTCGGTGCCCCTTCTTGCCAGGTTAGGTCCTGGCTCTGCCGGCTGGGCGGCTGCGCCAGGCGGCTGCGTGTGGCTCTGGGTTAGGGGGCTCGGGTTGTTCGTGTCCTTTCCCCTCTGCGGTGCCGGTTTTAACCTTCTCGGTGGTCTGCCACCGTTGTTGCCGGGCGCGCGGTGGCCCCGTGTGTGGCCTGCGGTGCCGGTGTGTGGCGTGCTGGTGCGGCGCCTTCCGGGTGGTGCGGTGGCTTGCTTTGGTTGGTCCTTCAGGTTAGGGTCAGTCGTGCCGTGTTGTGCCGCTCTGTGCCGCGTCGCGTCGCGTCGTGCTGTGGCGCGTTGCACTGTGGCGCGCTGTGGTGCGGTGTGCCGTGGTCTCGCGTTGTGCCATGGTGGGTCAGTGGAGGTCAGCCTGGCCTGTGTCGTGGTGCGGAGCGCGGGCCGGAGTGTGGCTGGCTGGTGGCTGGGGGGTGCGGTTAGGTGTGGGTGTCGCGCTTGGTCCGTGCTGTGGGGGCCTGGGCGTGCCGCTCGGGCTGGTGGGTCGGGTAGGCGTCCGTGGGGTTGCCCTCCCTGGGGGCCTGTGCCTTGGTCCCGTGTCCTCTGGGGGTTTCGGTCCCTAACCCTGGTTGCTGTGGCTGTGCCTTTGCCCTCTTCTGGTGCCTGTGAGGTGGCCCTTGTGGCGGCCGGGGTCGTCGGCTGGCAGTGAGGGCGTGGTGGTGCGCCGTGCGGCGGCGTTCCCTGCGGCTTCCTCTGTGGGTGTGGCCCGTTCTCCCCGTGTAGGTGTGCCCTCGATTTTCCGTGTGGTTTCCGGTAGCTGGTGGGTGTGCGCTGGTGTGATCTGTACGGCGTCCGATGCTTGCTTCGGCGGTGCGTGTTCGGGGGTGCGCCCCCAGGAGTCGTGGGGCGTTCGGTGGGGGTGGGACGGCGCTGGTCCCCTCGTCGTGGTATGCCCTTCCTGGGTGTGGGTCGTGGCGTTTGCCGTGGTGCCCTTTTTCCTACGCGCCTTGGTCCCCGCTCCTGCCCCTTCCTGGTTCTTGGGTGGTTTCCTGCCCCCATGTGGTGTCTCTTCCGGGGCCTGTCCCTATGGGTGCCTGCCCTCACTTGGGGCCCCTCCGTGCCCTCTTGCCTGAGTGCCCCTTGCTGTCCCTTGCGTGTGGTGGTGGCAGGAGGGGGCCCAGGCCTGAGGATGGCTGGCCTGGAGCCATTGGCGGAGGGCTTTGGGGGGTGTAGGGGGGGCGGAGGCCCTGGACCGCATCGCGGAGGAGGGCCTCCCATGCCGCTTGCGGCATGATGGCCTCCGGGGCGGACTTGTTGGGGTCGGCGGGGGTGCGGGTGCGTATCTCCTCGAAGGTATGCACCATGTGCACCCCATCTTGCCTTCCCGCTCCCCCGGCCCACTTCACCCAGCGGCGGAGCTCCTGCAAAGCGGGGGCAGACCACCAGGCCAGGTGGGCGGGGGCCTCGGGGGGGAAGGGGTCCGTGTGTGTGGGTGTGGGTGGGCTTCAAGAACAGAACTTGGCTGCGCGATCTGGTAGATTATAAGCAGCTCGCACTGACCATGCAGCGGACTCCAGCTCCACTACCTGCGGAAACAAGAATTGGCTGCCGCTTGATCACAGTCCGCTGCATGTTGAAGAACAAGGCAGCCCTGCAGGCTGCAGTCGTGGATTCTAGACACTCTGGAAGATAATGCGTCGGGCAGAAACTGATGGACCAGGTTACGTACTGTGGGTGTATCACCATATGTTGCAGTTCCAAGTGCATGTGGAAAACTGGGCTCCACCACCAAAAGTGAAGTTCCCGGCCAGTGATCTTACGTACTTGCGTACCTGTGTGATTGACAGGTGGAGGTTTCTGCACCAACCTGTATGCTCTGTAGCACAACTTTGCAATCCTCAGTTGCACACCACAGCAAATTGGCACTGTTCAGAACTGCTGAAGGATCTCCGCAGTGTTCTGCATGCCTTTGCTGGTGATAACGCCTCTAAGGCCTTGCAACAGATTCAGGAGTATCGGCTTAAGTGTGGTGACTTTTGAGATTCTCTTCTGTGGACAGAGGAAGCTACAAAGGGCAGTGGGCTCAGTTGGTGGGAGCTCTGGGGAGGTGGCGTGCCTGAGCTGCAAGATATTCTTAAGCGGGTGTTTTCCTTTACCTGTGTGACCTCTGGTGCTGAGCTCAACTGGTCCACCTTTGGGTTTCTCCACAGCAAGGATTGCAATCGGCTCTACAATGACAAACTTAACGAACTATTTTTTGTTGACCGGAACCCCCGCGCACTGCGCAGGCTTCATCGCACAGTTTATTGTGAGCCTATTGTTGCGTTTTTGGACAAGGAGGGCGAGAAGCAGTAGGAGTTCCGCGCAGAGCCATTCGTTGGAATCTGTCATTCGCTGATTTCGGATTGCACCTGAGCGCTCCGATGGTCGCTCAATTTGACACCTTCCGCCAAAAGAGACACAAGCAATAGGGCATATACCTTCGGGTATGTCTGCGGCAACACGCCAGTCACTTCTCAGAACCTAGGACCTTAGCCCCAGGAAATTCCCGCGAAATTGAGGAATTGATTGTCAAGTGGTTTACATTTTCTTGGGGTCATTTTCATGTATAAGTCAACATTATTGGAAGAAAAAATGTTTTCGTCCCCCGCACACCCCCCATTCAGGGCCATTTTGGTTCGGCTGACAAGCAGAACCTGCCTAGAAATTCGCGCGAAATTGAAAAATTGGCTGTCAAGTGGTTTGCATCTTTTTGTAGGGCATTTTTATCTCTAAAAAACATTTCTTAAAAAAATTTTTTGCCCTCCCCCACAACCCCCCTATTTGGGCCCTCTGAGGCCAAGAAAATGAATGTTTGACTCTCAGAGCAGCCAGGGCCCGGGGTAGGCAATTGACCCAGTCGCCCCCTGCCAGGCTTGCGAACTGAGGGACGGGATAGTGCACTTCGGGGCAGATGCCATGCGCGCCAGCGATTTCCCGGAACTTCCCGGTGGCCTCGGCGCGCACAGAGACCGATCAGCGCTGCAGGAGCGTGCCCACGAGGGCCACTGCCATCTGCTGGCACCGTGTTGGCACCCGCGTGAGCCCCAGGGTCCGGTAGTCCTGTAGGTTGTCCCGTGAGGCGTCGAAGGCGTACCGCGCCCTGTCCTTTGCGACCTGGACCGTGATACGGTCCAGGTGGCGCGCGGTGTCAGAGTCGTCAGCGATGAAGGGGGCAATGTACCGGGTCACCCCCTACAGGATCGCTAGGATGACGTCCTGCACTACTTTGGGCGGCGCGAGGGTGTTGAAGCAGCAGTAATGCAACGCCGCCAGGCGCAGCCGGTGTTTGCGCTGCAGGGAGACGTCCCTATCCGGCTGGAGCTGGAGTCCCAGGTAGGGGATGGAGTCTGTCGCCGGTACCCAGTGACATGGGTTGTCCAGGTGGGGGCAGAGGCGCAGGTTCAGGCCCGGGACTCCCTTCCTGGTTGCCATGGCGAACTTGCGGGGGTCGAGCTCGATGCCCATCTTCCCGAGGTACGCGGCCACCGCCTCGACGCCTTCGACGAAGTGCTGCAGCGTGTGGACCACCACCAGCAGGTCGTCTCTATAGGCCAGGATGAGGCCCCTCCCGACCTCTCCAGGCGAACGCAGGCGGTGCCCCTGGGCCCGGAGTAGGGGCTTCAGGAGGAGTGCATACAGCAGGGGGCTTTCGGGGTTGCCCTGCGAGACGCCGCGAAGCAGGCGGACTGGCTATGTCAGCCCGTCTGCTATGGCGATGCGCAGTCTGGCCGCCGTGTGGAGGAAGAGCAGGAGTCAAACGACCTCCAGCGGCACAGACAGGTGGCGCAGGATGAGCGGGAGTGTGACGCGCGGGGCGGTGTCGAATACCTTGCCGCCGTCGAAGGAGAAGACGTAGTTGGGTCTTCCCCGCTGGAGCTGCCGCTGCGCCATGAACAGGGGGGGGGCGGTGTTCGAACCACTGTGTCGCATGACGACCTCCGTGATCTGCTGGGTGAGGAGGCCCGTGAGCGGCTTCATGTCCAGTTGACCCAGGGCCATGCGCTGGTAGTTGTCCGCTTTGGCGGAACCCGGGACCTTGGGGCTGACCAAAATGTGCGCATCTCTCCAGTGCGTCGGCGGCGGGGCGCCACGGAAGATGGCCCGCTAGGAGTGGACAAAGAGTCACTGGACGGGCTCCGGAAGCGCCTTGATGAAGCAGGCTTCTACGTGGTTGGGGCCTGGGGCCTTGCCATGGGCCTTGTGCAGCGCGGACCGTAGGTCCTGCATGGAGTACTGCTGGACCTGGGTCCATGCTTCCTCAGGGACCCGAGGCACATGGCGGCCCTGGACCGCCTGGAAGCCGGGGAGGTCCACTTAGCACTTGTCGTACAGCTCCCGCCAGAAGGCGCGAAGCGCGGACATCACGTCGTGGGCCTCCGTCATGAGCGTTTGCGTGTTGGGGACCCGCACGTTCCAGAGGCCCGACGGGCCCGGGGCTTCCACCTCGATGGCCCCTGTTATGGCCTTCCACCGCTGGACGATGTCCTGGGCGTGGCGGCGTCAGGAGTCTTTGAACGAGCGCTTGCGGTTGGCAGCCAGGAGAGTGCGCAGCTGGCGGATGTCCTCCTCTAGTGCGGCTGCTTGCTTCTCCAGCTCCCCCTGTAGCTGGCTCTGCCTGGCCGGTTGGAACCCTGGCGAGGCACCCTGCAGAGCCACAGTGAGCCAGAGCGCTGCCTCGGAGTGGATGACATGCCGGGCCGCGGTTGCCTGGTACGCCGCCGGTGCGCACGCTGCCAGGGCGTCGTACCTGAAGATTGCCGCCTTAGCCGCTTCCTGCTCCCAGGGGGGTCTCCTCCCGCTGGGTCCAACCCCACCGGGGACGGCTGTCGGTGACCCAACGTGCGGGCCAGGGCGTCATGCGTCGCGTGGTGGTGTTCGAACACCTTGTCCACAGCTGTTGCGTCCACTGACCCGTAAGCGTGTTGCTCGGCGGGGCCAAGCCAGGCCGCCAGAGAGGGCTCCTCTTGTGCGGCGGTGACTGACACCCACAGGCAGCGCTGGACGAGCGCGGCCTTGGCGTCGTACGGGAGGAGGCAGCCCTCTGTGTGGCCCTAGGGGCCGGGCACTGTCGCGTGCCCTGCTGTGTCGAGGAGGCCCGGCAGTTCCAGGAGCACCGGGAGGCGATCCAACCAGATCACCTGGGGTCGTGCCATGCCACGGGCGCAGACGCTCTCCCCCAGGGACCATGGCAGGAGGAGCTCGTTGACCAGAAACGTGTCGACCCGGTGCCGGGACGGGTGGAGGGTGGGGGTCATGTCCTCCATGCCGCCTTCCGTGGCCCTCTTGAAGCCGCAGGCCTCCCAGCCCGCGCAGAAGTGCTCTGTGGACGGGTTCGTGGTGGTGTCGATGTGGACCTTGGTGTCGCCGGCAATGACCACCGGGTGCCTCCCACCGAGGCTGCGCGCCGTGGCATACATGTCATACATGGCATACATGTCGGTCCAGAACGCTGCCCGTCCCGACCAGGGGGAGCAGCCTGCCTGCGGCCCGTGGACATTGATGAGGGTGAGGCCGCCTTTGTCCGTGCGGATCTTCTGGGCCGCGGCCTTCCCAGAGACGAGTTTCGTGATACTGAGCACCTTGTGCTCGGCCACATACTTGCTGCTGACAGCGGTGAGGAGGCCTACCCCTCTCGATGTTGAGGTCGCCCCCGTCTCTGCCAGTGGGTTGCTGAAGAAGGGGGTGTACCCCTTGTCCCAAAGCGCCGCGGCAACGTGCATCTCCTGCGGCAGCATGGCGATCCCTGTTTCCTCGAGCATGATGGCAAAGCCCCCCTCCTGGGGCAGCATGCCGGTGATGAGGTACTCCTTGTCCGTACAGGCCGCCCGCCCCGGCGTTGTCGTAGTGTGTCCCGGAGAAACCGGTCCGGCAAGACGAGGCCGTTGCACAGGTTCCAGGAGAAGAGCCAGAGGACGCCGCTTGCCGCGTCCACCTGGCGTCACCGCGGGGTCTGCCGGGGCTGCAAGGTCCCCGGGTGGTGCCGGAACATGTGGTGTGGGGAGCCTGCCCCCAGGGGGGCCCCCAGGGAGGCCAGTCACGCGGAGATGTACCCCTGGTAGGCTGCACCGCCAGCCCCCGGGACCGCGTCGGCCGCCTCCTCTCCCCTTTCCGGGGTCGCCACATTCTCGGGCGCCTTGTAGGGGGGCCGCTGGGCGTATGGGGCGTGCCACGGAGACTGGGGATGTGGGAGGCGGCCTCTTGTCTTCCCCCGGGGCGGCAGCGTGCGCCGTGTGCAACGCCAGGTGCTTCAGCATCGCCCCGCTTGTGTAGAATTGGTCTGCACATAGGGGGCATTGTGTGGGTTCTGTGGCCCCCCTTGCCGCAGGGAGCGCTACCGACTTGCGGATGGAGCTCTCTGGCGCTGAATTGAAGGGTAGATTGGCCAGTGGGACCTTGTGCGGCGCCAGTGCATGGCCAGAGGCCGAGGCGTCGAAGGCCCCTACCGTTGGTGCGGGTCCGGGGCTTTGAACGCTGGCGCGCTGTGCGTCCGCCTGTAGCCACTCTTGCCAGTGTGTGGCGCAGATTTGGCGGTCGGGCTTGCCTCTCCAAGGCAGTTGCTGCAAGGCCTGGAGCCAGTGGTATACCGTGGTCCGGACCGCCAGCTGGAGCTTTAGATCGGCGGGCAGCGCCACTGCCGGCCACCCCCCCGGTTTTGCTGCCCTGGCGTTGTCCTTGAGGCAGGCTTGGAGCAGGAGGGCGTGGTGTTCGCCCTTCCGCAGCGCCTTGACGATTACCCGGGCGCAGTCCGCCACGCGGATCACGGCCTCAGGCCCCAGCAGGCGTTCGGGGTCGCAGACGGCGATGTGCGCGTCCGCCGGGCTGAACATGCAGACTACCCACTTCAGGCCCTGCTGCCCGCGTGGCGCCACCGCGAGGGTGGCTGCTGGGCGGGCTTGGGTGATGGGCCCCGCGTGGAGGTCCGGGACATCTGTCGTCCGGATGGCGTCGCCGTGCCATGCGGCCCCCAGATGCTTCTCCTGGTCGGGGCTTCAGACCAGTGTGGGGGGGTCCGTCCATACCGGCTCCTGCCGCTTGCTTGGGGCGCTGATAGTGTGCAGCAGGACTGCCAGTGGCCAGGGTTCCGCCGCCATATAGTAGGCCTGGGTGGGCTCCTGCCGCCAATCGACATGGGGCTTGCCTGATCCGGCCACGCCAGACGGTCCATTGGCCTGCAGCTAGGATGTGTAAATGGTAGCCTCCGGCGTTGCCGTGTAGGATGGCTTGGTAGTCTGTATCAGCAGCGCTTCTCCTTGCTGGGGCCCAGGAGGGGGTTTCCGCCGCCTGCGTTTCTGACGCGGGTGCGCTCACGGAACGTGGCTTGCCACAGGTGGGGCGCATCGTGCTGCAGCCCTTGTATGCTGCCCGCAATCTGTGCCGGGCCGCGGTGATGGACAAAGCTTACCCCGCTGTCGGCCAGCAGCGCCGCCGCGACAGCGTACAGCTGCTCCGCCGTGAGGGGCGCAGTTGGTGTGTGCGTTGCGGCTGGTTGGCGGGGTTGCGCATCTCGGCAGGGGACGTGTGGCAGCAAGCGCGTCGGCCATGCCGCCACAGGCGCATGGTGACGGCCGCCACCGAGGACGCCAGTGCTGTGCGGTCTGCTGGCCGGTACTGCCTGAGTCCCGTGGTTTTGCGGGCGAGGTGCCTGCAGGCCACGGTCCGGGCCACCACCCTGCAGTTCGTGCGGTCCGGCTCGGCCCCGTCCGCGTTGCTGCTTCCCCTTTGCTACACCGCGGTGGCCGCGCCGAGTGGGGGTCCCTGCAGCAGTGGTTCTTGGCCCTGCCCTTGCGGGAGGGCGGGCGGGGCCGGCTGCGGGGAGCCCTGTGTACCCAGGCGCTCCGGGTGCGTGTCGTACGGGTTCTGCCGGCGGTGCTCCGGGGCCGCCTGCCGAAGGAAGAGGGGTTGAAGCCGGTACCAGTGGCCTTGCGCGGTGGACGGGCTGCGGAGATCCAGCCACTGTACCACCACGCCTCCGGCATGGGTGGCCCCAACGCAGCGCTGTAGTCCTAGGCGGGCGAGCTGGTTGGACGTACCCGCCAGCGGGATATGGGCCTGCGGGTAGGGCACCTGCTGAGTTCCAGCGCCAGTTCCAGCACCTCGTCGTTGAGCTGTTCTGTTGGGGCCGACGCCCTCTGCAGGACGTGGCAGACTCCGGGTGTGAGGGCCGTGAGTCGCTCAAGCACTGGCTCTGGTGGGTATCCTGTGCCCGGGGTCGCCATCCATTCCCTGGGGTGGCTCAATAGGGCCCGCCACACGTCCGGTGTGAGGGCGTGGCGGGGGGCCAAGGGGGGGACTGTTTGTAGGAGGCGGTGGCATGCCAGCGGCGACCTCATGGGTTGCGAGGCGGCAGCTGTTATCCATCTGCACGCCGTGTCGGGCGCGATCACCCCTCATTCCACGGTCCTCATGTCCTCGGCGTGAAGCAGTGCCTGCCCTTGCACCAGGGGGAAGTACGGGCCCGGGCGTCCGTTCTCTCGCCACCGAGCCCGAGCCGCTCCCGCCTGCAGGCTGCGGAGCAGGGCTGCGCCGGGGGGCTGGGGCGGCGGGAAGGCCCCTTTGACGGCCTGCGTGGCATGGGCCAGGGCATCCGTGGGCAAGTACCAAAGTGAGGGGATCCAGGGGTCCCGCAGCGGTTGTGTCTCCTCTGCGTCCCACTTCCATCCTGAGTCTGGCGGGGCGGGCGGGCCGTACCGGTCTGCAGGAAGGGGCACGGACTCTTGTTGGGTCGTTGCTGGAGGGTCGCCGCAAGGCTGAACCCCTCCGCCGTGGGCACCACTGGGACACCGCCTTGATGTCTGCGGCAGGGGAAGTCCGTGTCGGCCGGCCAGGCGTCGAGGTCGCGGGCGATACCCTCCGCGGTGCCCGTGGGGGTGCTTTCAGATGCCAGGTGCCACATGATGGCGAGTACTGCCCATGTGGAGAAAGTCCACGCCCGTGGCGGGGTGTATACCTGGATGCTCCACTGCGGGCGCGCGCGCCGCAGTTAGGTTGCGTAGAGCACCCCTCGGACCATTTCCGCAGCCAGGACTAGTACCATCCCCATGGGCTCCACGACGATCCCCTCCACCGGTCTGCCGTGGCGGCCCCGGGTGTGCAGGGCCACTCCCGTCCGGCCCCTGTGCGCGACCCGGTTGATGGCCTCCTGCATGTTCACGCTGCCGCGCGTGGTCTCATCCTGGTTCGAGCCCTGCGCGACACCAAAGCGCAGCGGGGCGCGTGCGGCCGCGTAACCCCCTGCGGGCAGCGCCCCGTCGTTGGCGGTGCCCTGGGCTGTTGCCTTTGGCACCGGCCCTCCCCGGTGTAGTGCCCCTGCTTCCACGCGGGGCAGAGGGCTTGCACGCTGCCCGCCGGCGGCGTGGGTCCCGCGGGCGCGCGGCCTGCGGGGGCCTCTGGGATCAGCTTCAGGTCGGAGTCCGTATCCGCGTCCTCCGGGGAGGGTCCCTGCCGCGGCTTTGAAGTCTCAGCGCCCTGATGACCTCATGAGCTGCGTCCAGCGCTGGAGACGGGGGCGCGTTTTGCGTGGCGCCGCCCCCTACGCCATTGCTGTGTCGCTGTGCTTGAGAGCAGGGATGGGGACGGACCCCCTGTGGCGTTTGTCTGCCTGTAGCGGCCCGTTTTGCGGCACGTGCTGTGTGTCTCGTGGGGTGCGGGTGGGCGAGCCTGACGTTGGCTCGTCATTGTACACTATTGCGTGCTGGTGCCGAGTATTGCTCTTCGGGCGCTGCGGGGTGCCTTGCATATGCGCAGTGCGGCCCCAGGGTCCTAGCCCACGCAAACTGCGCCCTGTTTTGCGCGCCGAACGCGCAGAAAAAGACTGGTTCGCAACAGGGCAAAAAAACAATTTTTTTGGATGTTTGATGAACGTGATTTTAGACGTAGGGAAATAAATTGCTTTTTTTTGTGTTGTGCACCTCCGCGCTCCTCAATGCGACGTTTTTTACATTTCTCTGGCGTTCTGAGTGCGCGAGGCCTCGCGCACTCAAGATGTTCAAAGTAGAGTTTATCACGAAACCCAAACACCCGTAAGGACTGGTGTTTGCGGAAATACTCAGCTCGGTACACGGTATTAAAAGTAGGACTGTGTTGCCCACGGAGCATTGGAAGTGTAGGACTGTTCGACTTCCCATGTTAGGGGAAACGCATATACTGTAAAGTGAAAATAAAATACAAATTTAGGCACCCTGAGTGCGCGAGGCCTCGCGCACTGAGGTCACGTTATGTATTGAATTTGCAGAATTAAAATAACGCGTACAATTGCAAGTACGGTACCAGACGGACAAACACATTTGATTTTTCGGGTGTATGTGTGTGTAGACACCATGTTGGTCAGATATAACAGGGCATACATCATTGTCCCACGGAAACAATCAGTGCGCGAGGCCTCGCGCACTCAAACGACGGAAGAAAATGAAAAAGCAGGCAGGTCAGGTCAGGCACGCCGGTGTTTACATTCCCTTTCACGGCTGCCACCTGTGACAGTCGATTATACATCGGTAACCTTCGTCATATTTTTCAGGGGATCAGGGGAATGATTTGCTTTTTTCCAACAGCCACTTAATGGCAGACGTGTCCGGTTCTAATAGCGGCCGTAGCCTTCGCTGCCCGATAGATATGGTTTTTACTTTCCAACTGGGTTTACAAAAGGAAACAGAATAGGAAATTGTGGTTGCGAAAACGGTTTTCGGTTACTGGGAACGGAGCGCACGCAGACACCAAATGCAATCTGCGGCGGCACGCGCACCAGAAATGATGACAGGAAAAGGCCAGATGTTTTGAAACACATTGTTTTTAAAGATCGCTGTGCGAAACGATAACCAAAACGGAGCAGACGGAGCAGGGAGCAACAGCTGCACCTTGGGATACTCAAGAAGAGTGGAATCAGCGTGGCATTCCACTGTGGGTTTTGGACAGCAACCGAGGGCATGAAGGGCACCAGCAGGTGCATGCTGCAGAGGTCGTCCAGGAAGATGTCGTAGCAGAGGCCCCCGCTGACGACACTGAGCCTGTTGCGCCTGCACCTACTTTGCCAATGCAAGCCAAGGTGAAGAAGACTGCCAAAGTTATACCAACTCAGGGTACTGCAGCCGGAAAAAGAACCCCCTCGAGCAGCAAGAAGCAGGCAAAAGGAAACGAGAAGGAATCGGACAAGCCCACGGAATCAGACGACGATGATACCGACGAGGACGAGGAAGAAGAGGATCCGGAGCAAGTACTGGAGACCCAGCAGAAGCGCAAGCGGGCAGCCGCCGCTCACTTCGATGCAAGCCCCGCATCTGGTAAGCAACAGCCGAAGAAGAAAGCGAAGACTGCAGCCACCGCTCGTGCAGAGTTCAAGCCGCCCTCGCGTTCTCGTTCCCAGCCATCTCGTGGTACCGTTGCCTCTCCAAGTGGGACAAGTGCGGTGGCAAGAAACCTGGGTTCAAGGATGTCTAAGGTTGCCGGACCGAAGAAGAAGTAAGCCACCATTAACCCAAGTGTTTCTCCTGGTTTTTGCAGTCATGTTTGCGCTAGGCCTCGCGCACTCGCCTTCGACGCGAATGCATATATATATCCTTAAGGGCTTGTACATTTTTGCCGAGCTTTTATTTCAGTGTTTGTATGTTGTGTGCTTTCTGTCTTGTTTTTGTTCCCTTCTTACACAATTGTTTCCATGACCTTGAGTGCGCGAGGCCTCGCGCACTCATGGACATAAAAAAGCAATTCATTTCGCATGACAAAAATAGGTGCAACTGGAGACCTGCAGAATGTCATTTTTGAAAATGAGCTCCCGAACAGGCATACACCAGTTTGGTTTTGAAATACAAAAACGACAAGATTGGTAAAACACACCCTTCAAATCAGACGAAATAATAGTTTATTTTAAAAGACAAAAAGTGGAAAAAAGCAGCAAATTGGGTAAAATTGTATTTCTTCGGTGGTATCCGGGTCATGTGAGTTGCAAATGTCCAAAAAAAATAGTTTTTCAGGCGGTCATTTTTTAGGTCCTTATCTTCCAAAAGGGGGGTGCAGTTCCCGTGGGCTAAGAGGATGAGTGGTGCGCTCGCGGGGACCCCCTGCTCTCGCCGTTGTGAGGGGCGTCTGGCGTCAGGCACTCTCCCTCCCCCGGCCGCCCGTTTCTGGGGCGGCAGCCAGGCCTTGTTGCCCAAGCTTGCGCCCTGTGGTGGGTGTTATGCGGGCTGGTTGCCTCCCGGGGGGGGGATTCCCCTCCATTGTGAGGGGCGCCCGGTGACAGGCGTTCCCCCGCTCCCGGCGGCTCTCCGTCTCTGATGCGTAGGTGGTGCGGGCGTGGGGACCCACCACCGGCCTCACAGTGTGTGCTCTTGTGAGCCGGCGTCACGCACCGTGGGGGTGGCCGGAGGGCGTCCCTGGGGATGGCGCCTCGCGCCGTTGTGAGGGGCGACTGAGTTAGGGCGCGCATTCTCTCCCGACTGCCCGCACTGGAAGCGGGTGGGCGGGGTCTGCTGCCCGCGTGCCGCGCGGGTAGCCCCATTGGCCTGTTGCCCGATTGGCGTGCTTGTCCTGCGGGCTGTTGCACGCCGTGGGGGTGGCGGGGGGTCGCCTTGGGGGGGGGACCTCTCACTGTTGCGAGGGGCGTCTGGTGTTGGGCGCTCTGCTTTCCCGGCCCTCTATCCCTGGAGCGGGCAGCAAGCGCACCGTTTGTGCGTCCTGGGTGTGGCCGGCGTGGGCGTTGGGGCGCAGCGACGTTCCCACAGCGTGCGCGCTCCTGCGTCCTGTGGGGGTGGCCGGAGGGCGCCCTTCCGGGGGGTGCCTCGTTCCGTTGTGAGAGGCGCCTGAGGTTAGGCGCTCGTCCTCCCCCGGCTGCCCGTCTTCGGGTCGGGCGGTCGGGGTCCGGGTCCGCTGCCCACTTGTTTTGGGCGTGGGTGCGGTTGTGCGGGTGTGGGGACCCGTCACTGCCCCGTTGGCGCGCGTGCTCTGCGGGGCGTTGCGCGCCGTAGGGGCGGTGGGAGGTGGCCCCGGGGGGCAGATCTCTTACTGTGGTCACGGGCGACCGGGCAGCCAGGTCCCGGTGCCCTTATATCCCGTGCGCGGGTGGTGTGCGCGTGGGGGCCTAGCACTGGCCCGACAGCGTGCATTCTTGGGAGCGGGTGCTGCTCATCTTGTGCCCTTTGGTTTGTGGTATGTGTGTTTTGTGGCGTTGGTGTATTCTTCGGTGGCGTGTGGCTCCCTCCTCTTGTTTACGTGCGGGTGTCCCTCATACCATACTTCTTTCCGTGTGGACGGCCTAGAAAGCATACGTCGGTTGCAGGGTGGCGGCTTCGTGTTCGTGGCGGTTATTTGTTCGGCGGCGGGCACGTTGGTGTTTGGTCGCTCGCTTGTGTCCCTTCCGGCGTATGTCCTCTTGGACTATACCTTGTTGTGCTCGCGGCGGTTCATACTACGTGCGTGCATGGGCATACCTCTTTGCCGCTTGGCGCCTGCGGGCTCATCGCTCTTGCGTGTTTTTTGTGGTGTGGTGTGCCTTTTGTGTCTTTCCGTGTTGTGCTCTGTGTTCGGGGGCCGTCGTCCCCTTGTTGCTTTCACACACCTTGCTTGTCTCATGGCGTCCGCGTCCTATGCGTGCGGGGGATGTGCCGGCGTGCTCTCTTGTTGGTGACAGCGCGGTCGTTGTCATGTTTCCCTCGTGCGTTGCACGCCACGGCTCCCTTTCTACGTTAGGTAGCGTAGCGTGAAGTGTAACATACTTTTGTTTCGGGGGCCGGCATTTTCTCATGGCTTCTACACTCAATGTTGTCTTGTTGTTTGCTTTTATTTTCGGTGTTGGGGCGCGCACAAGTCCCTACCTCCTACTGCATGCACTTTACGAAGTGTTTTGGGGGACGCAAGTGCAACTTCGCTGTCTTGGCGGCTCTTGTGTTGGAGGCTTTCTGTGAATGTCCTACGATTTCCGACCTCGCCAAACAGCGGCGTAAAACTTTTGGGCGGGTTTCTGAGGTCAGAAAAAACAATTTTTCTCTTTTTTCTTCCTGGCTGTGCGTCTTTTTCTTGGTTTTGTATTTATTTTGCTGCGATTGCGCGCGACTGATCAAATCGTCAGGGTAGCTGTGCTTTAGGGTACCGTCTCAATTCAGTCCGTCAGTCCCCCATTCCGAAATGGCCGAGTCTAACTTCTCCTTCTTGGGTGCTTGCCACTGGAACAACATTCGAACTCCGCCCGCATGGCTGGCGACTGTCATGAGGATAATTTCTCCTTGTTCCCTAGGCGCGCCAAGGCAATTGGCGTAAGCCACTTTGTCCTTGAGCTCCTCAAACGCCTGTTGTTCTTTAGGGCCCCAGCGCCAGGTAGTACCCTCCTAGGGGCCCAGTAAAATTTGTAGCAGCATTTTTTCCCTTTGCTGCAGTGGAGATCTAGGACATGTTGCTTGTTGCTTGCGAATAGATCCAAGTTCAGGTCTTCCCGGGAGTATTCCAACTCCTTCAAACATTGGTCTAGGACATCCCCTAGGAGCTGGTAGTCCTCCGTCTTGGAGGCCAGCATCATGGTAAAGAGCTCCTTTTTGCATACCGTCAGGTAGCTTGACGTATGCTCGGACTGCTCCAGAGGTACGGATTCTCGGCCGTCACCATGGTTCACATGGAGGACCTAGGGCCCCTGTAGCGTGAGGGATAGTATCTGGGCGAGCTCAACGAAGAAGTCAGTTCCCAGAATGAAGTCCAAGGCCTCGGTATCCAGCACGTACAACTGATCGGCAATACTCCTGGAGCCCATAGGCAAATCAATTTCACAATCACCACAGCTGTGCACCACATGGCCGTCCCCCGTCCGTATGGCAGCGGTAGCCATGACGTTCTTCAGGTTCCCACGAGGTAAAACTTTGTTGGCCACAATAGATATAGTGGCCCGAGTATCCAGCACCCCCAGGTATTCTCATCCCCCTACACGGATACGTACCCAGAACACCAAATCCGTTGATGCCCCGGTGCGTCACTGTCAGAACTGAGCTGGACAGGTCACTTCAAACCCCTTCTTGCGCAGTTCCTGCGCCATCCGCAGAAAGCGGGAACGTTTACGGGAGTTAGACTTGTCCCCATCTTTGTTGCCACGCTTCGCTCCTTGTTCTTGTCGAGCTTGCCTCTGGGAACGGGTTGTGGGCCCCGGATTCGGCTGCCCACCAGAGGGTTCAGAGTTCGCCCCTGGTGTAGGATTTGGGTTCCCCCCGGACTTGTCTGCGTTCTTGTCCTTAAAGACATGTCGGGCTTGCGGTCAGAGCCTCCTCGTCCACCTTAGCCCTTCTCTTGGCCTTTGCCACGGCCCTTGAACTTGCCCTTGCCACTGTCCACGTCGGTGTTGCCCTTTCCACTGCCCTTGCCACTGCCGCTCTCCTTCTTGAGCTTCGCTGAGAGGCGTTGCTTGTGGTAGCACTCATCTTTGTAGTGCTTCCTCTTACCACAGATCACACAGGTGATAGTTCACCTGTAGTGGTCCGGGAGCTTGGCTTTGCCGCCGGTGCTGGTCTCCTGCTTCTTCCCGGGGACCACTAAACGATTCTGCTGGTCGCAATCAGGGGCATGAAGCAGGCAACCCCGCTCATCTCCAGCATCACACCAGAAGAGCCCCTGGACATTGCTCATAATGCGAGCATTTTCGGGGGTAGTCCCCTGTCCAGGTCGGGGTCCCTGGTACCCCCGGCCATGGCTCCCAGAGCTGCCTCCTCCGGGGTGGTAGGCATTCACGTGCTGGTCGCTTTCTTTCTCCAACGCCAGCTCCAAAAGTGGCATAGACAAGTCCTCATAGGTGAGGGTTCTTGCCTTGCGCTCCGCCGTTGCCCGAAATTCCTCCAACACCTCTCGTGGGATCTTGGCGACCAACCAGAATAGCAGCTCGTTGCCTTGGGGTTGTTGGGCAGTACAGCCAGGTTCTGGATCTCGGTCCGGATGGAGAGGTCGTTCTCATAAGAAGGGTACTGCCTCTCTAAGGCAACCAACACGTCAGCGAAGGTAGCGGACTTCGTCAGGATCTGCTTGACTTACTTCTCCAGGTAATTGGTCTTTCAACACTGTAGGAGCAGATCGCACTTCACCCGACCACTAGCCTGGGTCTGGCCGGTCATTCTTAACAACCGACCAAAATTCTCGGCGGACTCGCTGAGGTCCTTCCCAGTAAACTCAGGCAAATTCACCACAATTTTCGGGTAGCGGTAGCCTTAGCCTCTTTGGAACGGCGTCACTCATGTCGTCGGCACTTCCTCTTTTTCTTCTTTTTTTTGTCCCTGGAGTAGTCGGGGTCCTCAGGGTCATCATCCTCAGAGAGTGAAGCAGACGATTAGGACGGCGGTTCGTCATCAGAGAAGTCAGCTCCCAGGTCACTAGAGCCATAGGGCTCAATACCAACCATAGCTCTTAGGGCTGCCAGTCCCAACTGGTCAGGCTCGGCTCGGGTGGAGTTGTCCACATGGGTGTAGGGCGGCTGGGCCGTTCTTGGTACAAAGGGACTCCTTGGTATTACAGCAGGGTTCGGCATAGGTCGGCTCCTCACGCCTCCCCGGGTGTGAGTCAGTCCCGCCACCAGATGGTCTGCTTGTAGACGATGTAGGCAAGCTCCAATAGCTGTAGGTGACCCTTAGGGAGGAATCAGCGGCTCCAATTTTGCCCTAATTTCATGAGTTAGATCACCCACTAGGTCTGCAGTCGCTCCTGGAAGAGCTTCTCGTATCTCGAACTGCGTCGGGGACTTTTTTGAGGATCTTCCTGAGCCCCTGCGCCTTCCCCTACATGACTCAGGGCCCTGTAGGCCACTCGGAAAGGTGAAGCCAGGTGCTGGCATGGTATAGCCAGTCTCGGGCGCTGCATAGCCATGCATACTGGTCATGTCCACACCCGTAGCGGGTCTGTGATAGACCTCAGCGTAGTGACGTGGCAGAGAATCACAAATAGTGGTGTAGGTGGAGCTGGATGCCACTGGTTCGCTGACTGCAGTTGCCACAGGTGGTGCAGCCACGAATGAGTCCACACCAGTACACCTAGGATTTTATGGGGTCCAAAAATCCCAAACCCAGCTACAGTCAGAAATACTATTTTTTCTGTCAAATTATACCATAAAGAGCATATTTTCCGGAGTTAGCCCCCCCCCCCCACCCTCCAAAATGGAATTTTCCAGCCTCTAGATCGAAAATGCAGGCTTGATTCCATCTAAAATCGGCCGTATTCGAGATATATGACATTCATCACCTAGTTGCGAATAGCAGCTTTTGTATAGCTCAAACCATACACGTTTGTTTTTGGCAAGAAATACGGTTTTTTGGTGATCGCGGCTTCAAACACTCGATATGGTTCCCCCAAACCTTGCAAAACACGTTCTTCTGAGTTCACCACACTCAAAATAGGGTATGGGGCCCTACAACTGACCACTCATGCCCCAAAAATGCTGCTTTAGGCCAAAAAATTGGCATTCTTTGGGCAAAAAAAGCGGTTTTTTGGTGATGGTGGCTCCGGAACCCTTGATCAGTTGCTCCAAAAGACTGCAAAACACGCTTCTTTGAGTCCAGCACCCTCCAAGTATGGTATGGGGCCCTACCTGTGACCACTCAGGCCCCAAAAACACTGTTTTAGGCAAAAAAATGGCTTTTTTTGGCCATTTTTGGCCAAAAAATGCTTTTTTTTCGTGATGGCGGACCTGAGACCCTTGATTATCTGCTCCAAAACCTCGCAAAACACGTTTTTCCGAGTCCAGCAACCTGAAAAATAGGTATGGGGCCCTACAACTGACCACTCAGGCCCCAAAAACACTGTTTTAGGCTATAAAATAGCATTTTTTGACCATTTTTGGGCAAAAAAGCGGTTTTTTTTGTGATGGCGGCTCCGAAACACTCAATAACTTCCCCCAAACCTTGCAAAACACGTTTTTCTGAGTCCAGCACCCTGAAAATAGGGTGGGGGGCCCTACAACTGACCACTCATGCCCCGAAAAATGCTGTTTTGGGCCAAAAAATTGGCATTTTTTTGGGCAAAAAAAAACGGTTTTTTGGTGATGGTGGCTCTGAAACCCTTGATTATTTGCTCCAAAACACTGCAGAACACGTTTCTTCGAGTCCAGCACCCTCATAAAAGGGTATGGGGCCCTACCTGTGACCACTCAGGCCCCAAAAACACTGTTTTAGGCCAAGAAATGGCTTTTTTTGGCAAAAAAATGCGTTTTTTTGTGATTCCCTGAAACCCTTGATTATCTGCTCCAAAACCTTGCAAAACACTTTTTTCAGAGTCCAGCACCCTGAGAATAGGGTATGGGGCCCTACAAGTGACCACTCAGGCCCCAAAAACGCTGTTTTAGGCTACAAAATGCGGTTTTTTTTTGGTGATGGCGGCTCCGAAACACTCAATAAACTTGCTCCAAAACCTTCCAAAACACGTTTCTTTGACTCCAGCACCCTCAAAATAGGGTGGGGGGGCCCATGACTGCCCACTCAGGCCCCAAAAACACTGTTTTGGGGAAGAAATGGCATTTTTTGGCCGTTTTGGGGCAAAAAATGCGGTTTTTTGGTGATGGCGGCTCCAAAACAATCGATAACTTGCTCCAAAACCTGGCAAAACACTTTTTTGTTTGAGTCCAGCACCCTCAAAATAGGGTGGGAGGCCCTACAACTGCCCACTCAGGCCCCAAACACACTGTTTTAGGCCAAAAAATGGCTTTTTTTGGCCATTTTTGGGCCAAAAATGCGGTTTTTTGGTGATGGCGGCTCCAGAGAAACTCGATAACGTGCTCCAAAAAGTTGCAAAACACGTTTTTTTGAGTTCAGCACCCTCAAAATAGGCTGGGGAGCCCTACAACTGACCACTCAGGCCCCAGAAACACTGTTTTAGGCCAAAATGCGGCTTTTTTGGTGATGGCGGCTCCGAAAAACTCGATACCCTGCTCCAAAACCTTGCAAAACGGGTTTCTTTGAGTCCAGCACCCTGAAAATAGGGTGGGGGGCCCTACAACTGCCCACTCAGGCCCCAAACACACTGCTTTAGGCCAAAAATGGCTTTTTTTGGCCATTTTTGGGCCAAAAATGCGGTTTTTTGGTGATGGCGGCTGCAGAGAAACTCGATAACCTGCTCCAAAAACTTGCAAAACACTTTTGTTTGAATCCAGCACCCTCAAAATAGGCTGGGGAGCCCTACAACTGACCACTCAGGCCCCAGAAACACTGTTTTAGGCCAAAATGCGGTTTTTTTGGTGATGGCGGCTCCGAAAAACTCGATATCCTGCTCCAAAACCTTGCAAAACACGTTTCTTCGAGTCCAGCACCCTGAAAATAGGGTCAGGGGCCCTACAACTGCCCACTCAGGCCCCAAAAACACTGTTTTAGGCCAAAAAATGATTTTTTTTGCCATTTTTGGGCAAAAAATGCGGCTTTTTTGGTGATGGCGGCTCCGAAAAACTCGATAACCTGATCCAAAACCTTGCAAAACACGTTTCTCTGAGTCCAGCACCCTGAAAATAGGGTGGGGGGCCCTACAACTGCCCACTCGGGCCCCAAAAACACTGTTTTAGGCCAAAAAATGGCTTTTTTTGGCCATTTTTGGGCAAAAAATGGGGTTTTTTTGGTGATGGCGGCTCCGAAGCACTCGACAACTTGCACCAAAATCTGACAAAACTTTTTTTTTGAGTCCAGCACCCTCAAAATAGGGTGGGGGGCCCTACATCCGACCACTCAGGCCCCACAAACACTGTTTTAGGCCAAAAACTGGCATTTTTTGGCCATTTTTTTGGCTAAAAATGCGGTTTTTTTCGTGCTGGCGGCTCGGAAACACTTCATACCTTGCTCCAATACCCTGCGAAACATGTTTTTTGAAGCGAGAATACAAATCCAACCTGTACCATTTTTCATGTATTCACTGGGGCTGCATCTTGTCCTTCCAGGTCTGCACTGAAAACAAACTGACGTCAGGCAACAGGCAACAGACAACAGACAACAGACAAGGGACGACGGCGTTCAACAAACTGCAGGCAACAGAAAACCGACAACAGACAACGAACAAAATACAATGGATGACGATGTTCAACTGACGGCCGGCAACAGAGCGATAGACAACGGACAACAGACAACAACAGACAACAGATAGCAGACAACAGTTGACGACTTCCAACTGACGTCAGGCAACAGACAACAGTCAACAGACAACAGGGCCCTGGACAGCACTGGCTGGCATGCAGCAGGCCAACTTGCTGCCATGCAGCGGTCAGTCAGTGATGCGGTTACCATACATAATGAGGATAAGTGGAGTGAAATGGACGATATCAAGGAGGCATAGACGATATCAAGACACAGCCTCATGCGGGAGGCATGGCAGATATGCAGGATTTTGATGTTCTCTGAACCAGATTTTTCGGCCACTAGATGGTGCAGTTCAACATTCTCGCCGCACCGGTGTTCTGTTATTTCCTGAGACACACTGCTTGTGCGTCGGTCAACGCACTAAATCTGTTAAGCCCTACTGCGAGAGGGGGCAGCTGTGAAGTAGGAACAGGCACAATCTCAGGAAGGGCACTGAGTAAATACGCATGTGGCATCTGCAGACCTTTGTCGTTTTCAAATATTCAGCAAAGCAATCTTACCGATAGACAAAAATCAATGCCAAGCAATATCGAATTCCTACTGTACGAAATCAGGACTGATTTCGTAAATGTGTCAAAAGCAATTGCCGATTGCCCATCCCCATTCCTCCCCATTCCATTGGGCGCCCCACTGTGCACCACTTCAGATTCCTTGCGAGCTGCTTCCAATTCCTTGCGAGCTGCCTCGGCAGCTGATGCAGCCGCTTCCTTATCAGCGGCATCCTTGTTCGCCTTCTCCAAATCCGAGGCGCGGGCCTTCGCTTTGCGCAACTCATCGCTGCGTACCTTGCGCTCCTTCTCCAACCCAATCTGCACCCGCCGAAGCTCTTTGGCCGTCTGCTCGGCCTTCCTCTGTGTGGTGCGGGCTGCCGTCACGTCTGTCTTGGCACGGCTGCGCTCGGCCTTCACGGCAGCGTCTGTGCGGCGTCAGATCTCGCTCTACACGAAGGCCTCATCGAGCTTTGCCGGGGGCTTAGGCCTGGCCCGTAGTGCCCGCGGCTCCACCGGCACTTGAGGGGCACGACATGGTGGCTGAAGCTCGGCATCTACCACCTGGAAAATATAGGGGAGAGAGAAGGATGCAGAAGGATGCAGAGTGAGGTTGTGCAGGGGCTGGGCAAGAACAGCTGCAGCATTTCACACTGACCAATGAGTTCATGTACCACCGGTTTTATTGGGAGAAGCCGGACCCAATCAGAATTGCTACAGTATTTCCCATGGGTTGAATGCACTAGGGTTCATACAATTTTTGGCAAAGCACTCATCACAAATACAGGGGCGTGGAACTAAATATTTTCTACACACAAGTGTATGCATGCATGCAATGGACAATCACAAACTTCTTGTCACGGGGCTATTCGGGGGCATATGTGTACACAATGCACAGCAACACCAAACCGTCTTAAATTCTCTACCGTCTCTGCGTCAACGGAGGCTCTGGTTACCACGACTCAAGAGCAACGCAAACGAGGCACATGCAAAAGAGCCAAGTGGCCTGAGCGAAAGCTTTCGAAAAAAAATAGACACTCAGAAAATGAGCAAGGGGTCACCAATGTCAACAGAACACAATTTGTGTGACAGTACCTCCCGTGGTGCATCAAATGCTGTTGGCAATGCAATTGCTGGGTCTTCGAATTGCAACGATGCGCTACAAAGGACTGTGATGCCTCCTCTTTTCTCCGCCCAATACGGTCCAAGAGACCCTTCCCGGGATGCCTTTAGTCTGCTCAAGTACATGCCTTGGAAAGGGAACTTGTGCAAATCGTAGGTAGCCTGGGCCGTCACCTCACGAACAAGGTCGTCAAGCAACCTTGCCGCAGCTGGGTTCTCCATCAAGACCAACGGTTGCAATCGAAGTCCCAACATTTCCCAATGGAACTTGCCTTGGCTCCACTCAAACATGGCTTGTAGATAAGGGTGTTGGGAGGCATCTTCAGTGGTACTGTGCGTAGCTCCCTCAAACCTGCTGCAATCTCACGCTTCAACTGCATCCACAGTTCCTTTGCGGTGCTGCCCTTCGTATGCCAAAGCCTGATGCGTTGTAGTACAGCACGCATTGACCCTTGATCCCAATCGTTGGTGTCGTTGATTGCTTCAACACCTTTTCTGCTGACCTCGCAAGCCGCCAGAATGTCTTGAGACGCAAATCCGAAGGCACCCCCAAGCATCAAATCAAGAAAAAAATAGTAAACCCCAGATTGTCACACGACTAAGAGCACCACGCAATCCGCCGTCGGAGAAAGTAGTGCCCAACTCACAAGAGCACTGTCAACACCAGCACAACTCCTCAGCCAAAAAATCAATTGAACATGGGAAGCTAAGTGCAGATGACAGTCGAAAAGCAGGGCAATATGGTGGACGGGATATCAGGCATTTCAATGTACAAAAGCTTATGCCAAACAAACAGGAAGGCCATGCGGCACACTGCAATCAAAGATACTGTTCACGCTGCTCTGAACCACGGGCTCAAAAAATCAGCCCCAAGTGGTAGACAGACCAAAGCATCAGGCTCGTGTCTCACTACAGCCAGGCCACAAAAACCTGCACTGTTATGAAAGAGCACAGTCAAAACACTTGCAGAATCAAAAGAACACGACATCCCTCCCTGACCCGCAATCCGAGTGCAACTTCCAGCTCACCTCCGCTTTTCGTGCGCTGGCTCCTGCACTCAAATAGTAACAAATAACAGCAAAAGATCACAAGACAGATCCAGAACTCGGCCCAGCGCTTTCAGAATCGCAAACAAAGCGCTTGACTTCTTCATTCCAAACCAGAATATCGGTTTTGGTAAAGAAGGCATCCAGGGCAAACCGCTGACACGCTCTGAAGACCCGACCTTTCCACCATCGAGAGGGGTAACCTCGAATAGTCAGGCCCCAGATGATAGAGCGCACGTTGCAGACAAGGTCGTCTTGTGACCATGCATACCACATCGATTTGCAAATCAGGGCACTCACGAGTGACCTCCACTCCACACGTGCATTTGGCGCCTTAGGGTGGACCCATTTATGCCATTCAGCATTCACTGTGTCATGCAGATCGAGGCAGACCCCTTTACGACGCAAACGCAGGACGGAGGGGTGGGACCCATGCGTGATGACAGCTTCACCCCAGACGACGTCGCTCCCATGCGCTTCCCATTTCAAGGGGATTCCCTAGACAATTCGAAGGATCACAGAAACAACAAATTTAATATGCTCCAACAGTCTCGCCCCATATTTGCACAGATCAGGTAAATGTTATCCCTATACCGGCTAAACAGCACGAAGGGGAAGGAGGCTGAACTCAGCTGCTGGGAGTCTGGCCAACACATGGGGTTCAGAATTTCGCCCCGAACACCCAGTAATAGATGAAAAGCCTTCAGAAAATTTGCAACTCTCCCGCGCTGCTTTTTCTGGACGTGCTGCAACACAGTGGAAATCCTGCCATTGGCTGCCTTATCCCATGGGGTCGATTTGATCAACCACACAGTTTCACTGCCCACCTGGACAGATCCAAACATGCTGTCAAGTGGGGCCCACCATTGATAGCACCCCACTTCTGGCAGGCTGTCAATAGTCATCGCAGGGCAGGAGGGCGCTGTCATGATCTTACCAGACGGTATCATGCAGGCTGCATTGCGGGGGCCATGGTAAAATCCGAATTGTCTGAAAGAGTACACCGGACCTCAAGAGGCAGGTCAGCCGGTTTCGGGGAATCAACAAAATCTCGGGGTGGCTGACGAATAGCTGAGTGAATGTCCTGTATCGTCTGTGGCACCTGTTCACCGTGCAAAACTGTCACTTCTCTCCAAATAGCCCAAATCTCAGCTAACTGTGCTGAGATAAAGCCTCCAATAGGGACACCGCGAAGGCCTTGCCGCAAAATGACGGGGCCCGCAACAAACAGTACGTTATCATAGGTATCAAACCTGAGGAACCGTGTCACCATGTCCTGGGTGAGATTCAGGAAAGCATTGGAAGCAGCTGAGCCAATGTGGTCCAGGTGCTCATCGGCATTCGATACCGCAAAGGTCAGTGAAGTGGAACAACGCTTCTTAGCTAGATTAGCAAGTGCCCATTCTAACGAAAGCACAACTTGCTCCAGGGGAATCTCCCAGAACATGTCTGCCATATCCTCTTCAACCAAATGGGTGTGTTCCGGGATCGCACCTAACCGACAGGCTGCAACCAGCTGATCTCTCACACCAGGCATGCATGCAAAACCAAAACCCTCAGACTGCTCAATCAAGGCATTCACTAGGAGCTGCAGGCAACGTGACATCACACGGCTGTAGCTCTGCAGGGGGTGCCCTTTGAAGGACACTATGTCTCGAAACCGGAGCGCCGCTGTGGTCAGCTCATCTGTTTTCCATTTCAAAATCGAGAAAATAGACAGCGTGAAGAGCGGGGGTACACTGGGGGTTCGTGGCTGTGTCGTATCCGGGCACAGGTTGGACTCGCAGGCATCACCAACCGCAACCCCAGTGTCTTCCACCACGGCTATCTCAGGAATATCTGGAAGATCTTAACCCCCCAGTAATTGCAAGAACCACTGCTGCATGTCAGATACCGTGTGCAGATGCTTAGGGATTTTCCTAAGGCCTTTGGCGTCATCAATAATCCCCTTGTCAAGGGCCTTATGGAGGATATGCTGCATAGCAACAATTTTACCTTCAGTCACAGAATGTGCCCAGCCCCAGATAGATAAACGTGAACCGAAAATGATATTCTTTAGCCATTTAGCATCATCAAAATGACGGCATATTCCTTTGGGTACAGGTACGCATTTCATAAAGTCCGGTCTGCCCGGTCTGCCCGGTCCTCCCGTTTTGCGCAGTTTATTCTAGCAAAACTTCTACTTTATGGCGGTTTACGCAGTTTATGCAGTTTATGCAGACCGAAGAGTTTATGCAGTTCAGGCTGTTCGTTTTAGTTTATCAGAAGACCGGCTCAGACCGGTCCAGACCGGTCCTTGAACAAACCGCGTAAAACGATCTAAACGGGCCGGTCCGATCATTTCGAGCAGTTTCTGCAATTTATACAGCTCACATCAAAAACAGGTATAAACAAGTCGAACCGGTCGGACCGCCCAGTTTAGCGCGTTTTATGCAGTTTGTTCAAAGACCGGTCCGACCCGGTCTGGTCTGGTCTTTACACGAAGTAAAATGAACGGTTCGGTCCGGTCGGTTCGATCAGTTCGTCTCGTTTTATGCAGTTGGCGCAGAAGAAGTAAAAACCTTGTAATCCTTGTATCCCTTTTTCGTTTGAGTTCGTTTGAGTTGGTACAAAGACCGGTCTAGACCGGTCTTGTGATCTGCCAAATTGGTCTACATGCAAAACTCTAATCCTTCGTTGAATCATCAAAAAACACCAAAACCACAAGATCCGCCACATGCAAATACCCCTGTCCCAACGTTTCACACAAAAGTCACAATTTGCACAAAAATCCAGACCGGACAAGACTGTGTAATAGGACCACAGAGCGACGACAGACCAAGGGTAAACACAGGAGGGATGTGGCCTTAGGCACACCAGACCTGTTAGTGAGGCCTGTACATATGTCGAATCTCTGTACACAATAATACACAGGACAGTGCAGAACAGGTTTGTCTGTGGTGATATTGTGACATCTTACAGGAGGGATTATCAAGCTGGCTGTGCGTGCGCTGTCTGTTGGGTCGCGCTGTAATGCAGGCCAGCCAACAGAGCACCACCGTAGTGCTAATAGTGTTAGATCTGTCATGCGAAAGCATAGATAGGCGCACTACGGGTGGAGGAAAATTGGTTGTTGCACTGCAACATGTCTTTGCTTCGTAGTCAGCGCCGTGCATTAATATAGTTTCACTGCATGTGATATTGGACGATGCGAGCGACTCCCTGGCTACATGTGTTTCACTCGTACAGGGGTCCACTCTGATTTAGTGAGTCGTTTTTACAATTATCGACTTTCCTTTTTGCATCTCATATCACATGTGTCCTCATTGCCTTGTCTCTATGGATTTATGGAAATTGCTCATTGAATGTCGCCACTTTGCCCAATTGCTATTGATTCTTTTGTTTGCCTTCGCCACATATATGTACATACTTGGAATGTACATACCATTTTATTTGCATGTCCTTGTTGCGATTATGTGAACATAATGAAAGTAGGGAGAACATATGTGTGGTGTGGTATTATAGAAAGAAGAGAGAGTCATTGGTTCATGCGTCGGTAAATGTCACTCGTCTGTGCATTCATGCACACATGTTTGGTTTCGAACATGCACATATGCATACATCATTTTGCATCTTCTTTTGGCATGCTTCTTTCTCGCCCTCTCTCAGGGTCTTGCGGATTGAATATTTGGGAATCAAATTACATAACATGGAGATTCAATAATATGGAGATTCAATAAGTGAAGCAGCCTCACGGAGACCCTCACTTCAGGTTCATACACAGTTTCGTGTTGTTTGTTTTGTTGCCTTGCAGCTTGGTGTTGGGTGACTTGAGGGCGGTTGTCTTTTGGGAAAAGCATTGGAGTTTACATTTGATTTTTGGGTTTGTATCATTCAATTATCCTTTGGGTCTTCTTTTCCTTGATTTTTTTTAAGATTTCAAGAAGAATAGGATCATTTACGAAAGGTTTTATTGCATGGTAGCATCGTTTTGTGTTTACGTATCTTGCTTGAGTGATACATTTTAATTCTTATTTCATTACTCGTCTTGTTATTTTTGTGGTTTGTTTGTTTGTTCGTTCGGTTCGGTTTTGCGAATGGCGTCAACAATTGGTGAGAACGAATATGAACATTGTGTCTCGCATGGCCAGGAGCCATCCTCATCATCTCACACAATAATTCCGATGAAGCACGAGCATTTTGCTACGCCGGTCAAGTCGGGATTAGTGATGGACATGGATTATGATGTACCGGAAATTCATACACCAACGGAATATGACAAAAAACCCCTCATTGGCAAAAGAAGCCCGGTGTAGCGAGGTATTGCTCAAATCAAAGGGGTTGTCAAAGCGTTCTCGCGGTGGTCGGGTGAACAACCAACTTCCTTGGAAATTTCAATTCCGCATAAGATACGTCCGGGGCCATATGATACACGGGAACGTGCAGAGGCCAAAGCACGAGGACATGAGCGACTTCGGGAACTCACTGCGCGAGTTGAAATTTTGGAGGATACATCAGTGGATGCCCGTTATGTAGAGGAGTGCTCGAGACGGTTGGAAGGCTCTTTGCTCCAAAAGGCCAATGTTGGGGAGGTATAACTCCACATTCGGCCATATGCGCGTGCACTTGAAGAAACACAACAAGCTATTCGTGGACTAAAAGGAGGCTTGGGCGTCCATGATGAACGTCTCAAACGATTAGATGCCATGCAGCAATCATTAGGCGAGTCCATGGCCACCCATTGTCAAGGTGTTGATGAAACTATCGTAAAGTTCGAGTCATTCAAGACTTCCATCACACGGGCGGCTTCCACGGAACATGAAACCATGAAGAAGCAATTCGAGACCACCCATCATGCAGTGCGACAACTGCAGGACAAGAACAATGTGGATAACGAGCAAATTCACAAACAATTCGAACGAGCCGAAGCTGAAATTCGACAACTACAGGATAAAAATGCCAAGTCGGACCAGCAGGTGAATACTTTAAGTGAAAAGGTGGTGCGGCTTGAACATGAATTGCAACGACTTCAAGTACGAGTACAAGATAATGAACATGCGCATCATCAAAGGGAATTGCAGGTTGATCAGCTCCTTGCCCGTCTGACAGGGCAAGTTGAGGGGTTGCAGGGTACAGTGAGTCAGGGCCCGCCGCAAGACCCGAATGGCCCACCACGGGTACCCCAAACAACCGTCAACCAGGTGCAACAAGCGGTGTTGGATGCACAGCAAGCCTTGTTGGTGGCGCAACAGGCACAAGATGCCTCAACAGGCACAAGATGCCTCAACGGCTGCACAACGTCTATCACAGCAAACTCACACTGCTGTGCAGCAGTTACGGGTGGAGATCCAAGAAGTACGTGGCGCGGGCGCGGCGATTTCTACTGAGGTACAACGCTCGGTCGAGGTTGCCAGGGCTGCCCATGCCACCTCTGCAGCAGCGCAGTCTGCAGCACAGAGCACATCTGATCAGATGGTCGTTGTGCAGTCCAACATACAACTGGTGGACCAGAAAATCAAGCAGTTGGAGTCCGCTAATGGTACGTGGGGAATTGTGCCTGAAACTGGGACACTCAGCGGGGTCCGGGACATGCTCGGCCAGGCCAATGCCATGCTGGCTGAGCTGAAATCAGCGGCTGAACGGAGACGTCGGGGTGCCGCTGATACCACACACAGCTCAATGGAGGAACGTCTTAGGGCTGTTGAAAACAACCTGAGGTCTGGCCCCGACACTGCCTTGTTCACCACCCATTTGGAAGGTGTACAACGAGATGTACATGGAGTACTGACACAAGTAAAGACACATGCTGATCGTGTTGCGGACCTTGAGTCTGTTTGTGAAGGGCATGCAGGATTTGCCCAGGATCAGCGCAGGGCAGTTGACGACCTGGTTGCCCGGTGCCAGGGCATGCATGATGATATGAGGACCAGGACAAGTCCGGAGTCACATTCATCGTCACCGCCACCGCCGCCACCGCCTCCACAGCCAACTGGGGCTGGATATGGTGGGGGTCATGGTTACCGCGACGGCCGTGGTGATGGAAATGGCAATGACCCTGGGGACCATCCTGCGGGCCATTGGAGACCACCAGCAGCTGCCACATTCCCACAGGCCCATCAATATGTCAAGTCCATGCGCAGGGAGGATGATCTTTGCCAGCTTGCTCCTTATTTCGATGGTCCATGGTTCATTCCTTCCAGGGCTGTTGACCCGCCTCCTAATGGACAACGAAAAAAGATCAGGCCCACGGGTATTGGTGAGGGCTTTGCTTTTCATGAAGTACGACCTTTTATGGTCGCTGTGATGGAGCTACAGGCCCTGCCCCATGAGCAGTCAGGTGCACGCATGCCCATGGCGTTCTTCAAGAAGGATGGCCACCCCATGATTGACGCCTCGACAGTGCAACTGCTGCAGACGGAGTATGCAATGCCAGTGTGGAAAGACCTCGAGGACCAGGAGGAGCGCGAAAAATGGGAGAAACAGTGGAGTCGATGGGTAGGGGTGCGGCTGGAAGTGGTTGATGGTCGTACTCTGGTGGGGTGCTTGCTTGTCTCTATTCCGAAGGCTATTCATGACCACTTCTTCGAGCGTACGATGCGTGAGGACCTCGACCTGTTTACTCTGTGGAAAGAGATTTTCAGGTATGGGCGTCGATTCCGGAACATTTACAGAACTGAGCCGGTCTGGAAAGGATTACGCCTGGAGGGCTCAGTGGGTCCCATGGAGTGGTGCAATTGGTTCACCACCTGGCTTGAAAAAGGCAGCCAGGTTATCGGGGGAGTGACCGAAATGCAAGCCCATTCTCAGTTGTTTTTGGTGTTGACCCAGTATTGTGAAGTACGGGAAGACATGCCATGGAGGCGCATAGGGGAAAAGCTTTTTGATGACCCAGCACAGCGCGGATTCGGTTACAATTACCTGGAGCTGGATGTAATGGTGATGGATTTCCTCACACAGACAGAGGACGCACGTCGAGCCAAACGTCATTTTCTGGGTGCAGCACATTCTGTGTCTGCGGTATCTCGGCACCGTTTTACTTGCGGCAGTCCTGATCACATTAAGCCGGATTGTCCCAGGAACAGGCGTCCTGAATAGGCAGGGCAGTCGGACCAGAAGCGAGTCTGTCACAACTGCGGCAAGCCTGGACACTTCGCTCGTGACTGTCGAGAGCCAAAGAAATTGCAATTTTATCATTGCGGTGGACCGCATCGGGCTGCAGAATGCCCCAAACCAAGGTCTCGCAGTCAATCACGTGACAGGCCTGGGTCTCAGCCCAGGGATCGATCACAGCAACGCGGGCCATCTCAGCAACGAGAACAACAACGAAGTGGCTCCACATCTGAACCACGCACTAGCGTGACGTCTCAGCACACCGTGCGTTCGCAACGCGGTAACACTCCTGAGAGGAGGCCCAGTTCTGCATCACAACGTGGACGGGGTCCGGAACGTAGGACCAGCAGTGCACATCGGGGCAGTCCCAGTCCCAAGTCCAGTCCCAAATACTAAAATTGTCAAGGAGGGCAGTTTCTTGGGGAGAGCCACGTTACACACCGACTACGACAGTTGGCAGCGGCGTGGTGTCCCAGGCAGCTTGCTCCCCCCTTCCTGACTGAAGGGCATACCCCAGCACGCAGGCCCAGTTTGATTTCACAACCTCCATTGGATTCGGAAGGAGTACCGTATAGCATTGGGAGGTTGCAGTCTTCCGCAAGTTTTGCTGAAGTTGACTTTGACAGCCTGCCGGTGGTGCAGCGACGGCCTCAGGTGGCAAGCAGATCATTGGAAGAAAAACGTGAACTGCAAGTGTCTGTACGATTCCATTTTGCAGGCCATGACCCGCCGTACATGGCGATGCCGTGCATGGTTGATTCAGGGAACCAAGTGATCGTGGTCGCTGGTTTTGAGGTTTTTCCGAACAAGCTACACGAGGGTGCGCCTCGTCGCTTATGTCTGAAGGGTGTGGGACAGAACTCGCCCCTTGCTGGTGGTGCAGTGGGAGTGAATGTGAATTATATGGAGTTGGCGGTTTTGAATGTTGATGGTTTGCACTTGTTTCAGTGTGCTGACGTCTTTATTTACCTGGCCGATGTGGGGCCTAGGGTTATTATTGGATTTCCTTTTCTTATACGCTACAATTTAATGCTTGTGCCTCAGTGTGAGTATCTTGTACCTGGTGAGGTTCTGAATAAGTATTTGAGATTTGTTTCGGCACTGGAGGAGGACGTTTCATGTGCTTTGTGCCGTCCATCCGATCCCTGTGTACATCATTTCTTTGCCCGTCGCCTGCAGAATTCTTTTGAGGATTGGAGGCATGAGGTCGGGAGAATCAGAAGTCGAATGAGGCGCAAGCGCCCGAATTCTGTCACGGTATGCCGCTCTGGTGTGGTTTGCACTTTGCGAGCTGAGCCTTTAACGTTAAGTCGCGTGAGAGCTCGCATTCGTAACAGCATCACAGGGTTTTCCTGTGGAGACGTCCAGTGCAGTCAGTCAGAGCCAGAGGCCAGTGACAGCCTGTCACAGTCACAGCCAGGAGTCAGTTGCATCCTTTCACGGTCACAGCCAGTCACAGCTGATTACACTTCAGCAGAATGGTTCGTTTTTTTCATGCTTTTTTCGATGCTTGCTGGTTGTTCAACGAATACACCCCGGCCTGAGAATCGGTTGTGTTACAAGAAACTCAGCTCCAGCGCGTCCGCCCCGATCCGAGGATCACCAGGTGCTGCTGGACTGGATTTGTGTTCAGCCACAGCGTTGGAGCTGCAGCCTGGTGAGATTGTGGTGGTGCCCACAGATTTGGCCATCACAGTGCCTGCGGGTACTTATGGGCGAATTGCCCCACGAAGTGGGTTTGCATCCAAGGGGATTGTGGTGTTAGGAGGTGTAGTGGACCGTGATTATACTGGTAATGTAGGGGTGATCCTTGGTAACATTGGCACTGCCACATTGTCAGTGCAGTTGGGACACCGCATTGCCCAACTGATTTGTGAGTGCATTGCTGTGCCAGTCCCCACCGAGGTTTCTGAATTGGGGACTACAGTTAGAGGCAACTCTGGCTTTGGCAGTACAGGTATCACGGCTGTACAAGTACAGCCTTTGGAGTTACATGAGCCCATTAACTCTGCAACATTTCCGGTGCTTGATGGGAGTCTTCTGTCGCAGTTGGCTTTTCTGTGGGCAGGGTTTCTGCCGCAGATGGCATCATTGTTTTTATATAGCACTGTCCCGTCTGGTCCTGGGTGTTCCGGGGCTGACTGTAGCAACGAAAGTGATAGGGCAGACCCAGGGTGGTCTAGTACTGCCTCACTACCATCCTGTGCTGTGTCTCTACCCCCTCAATCAGGACGGATTATGGTGGGATACCGAGTCCAACCCGAACAGAGGCCAGTGGCACTGTTTGAGGCAGAGGCACAACAGCTCTTGGATAATTTGGTGTGTTCCGAAGATCCAAGTGGGGAAGCTGATATATTTCACATCCATTATCTCCAGCAATGGGAGACTGAAATCCCAGACTGCGGTTCCGGTAGGGCCGGTGAGGTTCAAGGCGACAGGACTGATCACCCTGAAGCCTTGTATCCGGACGACTTCATGGGTGGCTTTGGCCATTCACGGAGTCCCACCGATAGTGTCTTACTGGCACAAATGTCAGCGAGTGAGGACGCCCCATTGGTGGAAGAGGCGTTACAATTGGCAGGGCGGATACACCCCCCTTTGTCAGAGTACATGTATGAGTATTCCATTTCAGCTTTACAGGATGCGGGGAGCGGCCCTGAAAGCTCTGCTATGCGTGAGCCCCCCCGGGTAGTGCAGGATAGGCAACCCAGGGTGCGCCAGAAGAAACCACGGAGTACCGGTGATGATTTGCAGTTTCGCAGTGTTCTTTTTGCGGCTGCTGAACAGTGGGCATCCGAATATGGGTTACGTCCCACTGTAGATGCCTTTTGTAGAAGTAAGTCTGACTGTCTTGTGACCCATTCCGGTGTCAAGCGATTCTGGACTCGCAATCAGGATGCTTTTCAGCAGTCCTGGTTGGATGAACACCTATGGTTGCACCCTCCCAATCGACTTTGGGAGGATCGTGTCACTAAGATCATGGGTGATCAGGCACGCGGATTAGCCCTCGTACCCACCATGAAACATGAAAAGTGGTGGTGGGTCTTGGGAGAATTTGCGGTTGACTGGGTTGATTTTTCAGATCCCAGTCAGATATTTGAACCCAGCAGTGTCACCAGGGATTTGAAGATCCCATATCGACTTATTTTCTTTGATGCCATGGGAGCCGATAGGGAGCGCGGTGGATCTCCTTCCCCAAATCAATTTGCTGATCCACAGCGTGGGGGAAGCCAGACAGATGACTGGGAACCAGTGCGAAAAATATTCCGCAAGCGCAGGCCTGTCAATAAGTCTACTGGCACTGTCCCCAGCACTACCGCTCCCTCTTGTCCCCCCTCTGCTTTGCCCATCAGTGGCGCAGATTTTTTGCTCCTCCCCTCATCTCAGGACCAGAAACGAGCCAAGGCACGCCAGAAAATATCTCAGAAGAGGAGACAACGCCGAGGGCAATCTGGTATGCACACTTCTGACATTGTTTCTCCTTCTCCCCAGACTGATACAGATTGTTCTGCTTCAGAGTGCTGTGGCTCTACCACTGAATGTGGCATGACATCAGAGTCGGAGTCTGAGCCCGAATATTGTAAATATGGGTACAAGAACGACTTTGACAGTCGATCAGCGCCAACTGCCTGTGGACATCAGGAAACCGGGGTCCAGGTGCAGAATTTGTGTTACCCACGCTCAGTGCAGTCTGTAATTCAGACAGATCTAGAACATCCTGATTGCCAGATGTATCGAGAGCAGTTACTTTCCAGCTTCAAAGATACTTTATTCACACCAAGGGGCTATGAAGAGGATGCGAATGAGCATCAAGGCCCTAATGCGATTCTGCGTCTGGACTTGGTGGACAATCCACAGCCAATGAGTTTTAAGGCGATTCGTTCTGTGGGGGTACACGAAGTTGCCTTGCGGGAGAAAATAGACTCTTTTCTGAAAAAGGGTTTTATTCAGAAATCGGAGGAGGACAGTCCTGAGTGGGTCAGTCGGGCCTTTTTGGTCCCCAAGCCCAATGGTAAATGGCGACTGGTAATTGATTATCGGCATTTAAATACCCAATTAAAGGGTCAAAATTTTCCTTTGCCGGTAATTGAGGACCAGCTTGCCAACCAAAATGGGAATTTTTTGTGGTCACTGGTGGATTTGGACGACGGGTTCCACCAAATGCACTTGGCCAGGGAGCATTGGCATTATACTTCCTTCATTACACCCTTTGGTGTTTATGAATGGAAAGTATTACCAATGGGGGTAAAAGTGGGTCCACAAGCCTTTCAAAGGATGGTGGCCTACTGTTTGAAAGATTGTCCAGATAGTAGGCCATATATTGACGACGTTCTCACAGCACCAGGGAAGAAATATGCATGTCAGGGCCAGGTCACAGACCACAGACACATACAGCATATCATGAAGGACCCTGACAAGCGGCAGGAATACCTTCAGGATCATTATGCGGCTTTGCATCATTTGTTTACAAATTTGGCTAAGGCCAAACTGTATGTGAAGCCAGAGAAATGTCATCTGTTTCAGTTACAGGTACATTATTGTGGGCATATACTCAGGGAAGGGAGGAGATGCCCATCTCCTGCTAAGACAGAGGCCATACGTAATTGGGATCATAATACCATAAAAACGCCGAAGGCGCTTAAGGGTTTCTTGGGGTTGGCTAATTGGTATAGTATATACATACCCAAATATGTAACACACGCCGCCCCGCTGATGGATGCCCTTAAGGGTAAGTATCTGTATGAACAACAGACAGGTCCATCTATCACCAAAGATGGCATGCCAGCGAAAAAAAGGAAACGGGTCAAGTTGAGTGCGGCTGAGGCCCGAATCCACTGGACTGAGCCCACGATACGTGGCTTCAATGCCATCAAGGAGGGGCTCAGGAGTGCAGTTGACCTGTATTTGCCCACCCCCAACGGCAAATGGAAAATCACAACTGATGCTTGTGATTATGCCGTCGGAGGGGTACTAGAGCAACAGGGTACTGATGGGGGATGGCACCCTGCCGCGTTTTTTTCCAGGAAACTGCAGGGCAGCAGTGGTAAACAAGACTATGATTATCCTGAGAAAAACAGCCCTGAGTTTGAGAAAACAGCTCTTTCTGGGCGGGGGCAGATGGGGTGGACTGTGCGTGAAAAGGAGACATATGCTTTGGTATGTGCTCTCCTGAAATTTCAAGCCTGGATTGGGGGTCAGGAAGTTACAGTGCGCACAGACCACAGCAGCATCCTGCAATGGTACAAAGAAGACCTTTGTACCATTTCAGGCTTGTTGGGGAGGCGGGGGCGATGGCATGAATTTTTGAGCAGATTTAATATGCACATTGAGTACTTGCCGGGGGAACAGAATGAGGTGGGGGATACCTTGTCCAGGTGGGCGTATCCTGCAGGGGATTGTCAGGATACCACCTTCCATGGTTCAACCCTGGATGCTGAGGGTTGGGATCGGGATGAACAAGGGGAACAGGCCAGAACGCGGGATTTTTTGCAGCGTGAATACCCAGGGGAATTTCTGGATCCTGCTGCACTTGCATCTGTGTCTGCTCAATTTTTCCCTCTCGCGCCTGAATGTTTTGTGTCCTCTCTTGCAGATGTTGATTCGATTCAATTGCACACTGAGTTCGAACAACTTGTGTCTCGCTCCCTTTCTCATGTATGCTCTGCTTCTTCGCCCCCTCCTCTTGAATATGTTTCTGCTTTGAATGATCTGTCGTGGCACATGCCAGGGGCAGCGCAGTACGCCGTTTCTGGGTTAGAAATGTTCTGTGATGTTAAGGTTCCGCCAGCCATCAGTATTTTACAGCAGGACTGGTCTGAATTTTACAAGACAGATCCAGAATTTCAGGACATTACGCCGCAGCTTGTCAAGGATAGGGCTGTTGGCAAATATTTCTTCAGTAATGGCAAGGTGCGCAGTAAGGGTAAGATTTGTGTTCTTGTTGCCATAGTGAAGCAGGTCCTGAATGGCCTGCACTCTTATTCTCACCCTGGCACTGACAAACTCCGTCAGCTTTTCGCTAGAAAACTTTCAGCGCGAATGAAGCGGGCTGAATTTTTAAAGGCGGTTTCGCAGGTTGCTACGTAGTGTAATGTATGTCAGGCCACCAAGCCATGACGGGGTGCGCAACCGGATACTCTGGAGTTTTTCCCCATTCCACAGTTTCCTTTCTCGTCCATTTCTATTGATTTTGTTTCGGTTCCAGAACTGAAAGTTGGACATCAGCTGTACAATAGTATCATGGCGGTTGTATGGAGATTGACGGGTTACATTATTGCTGTGCCCTGCAGCAATACTCTTAGCAGTGAGGCATTGGCATCGCTTTTTTTGGAGAGGGTAGTCTCCTTTATGGGACTCCCTCATGAAATTTTTTCCGGGCATGACAGTATTCTCAAGGCCATTTTTTCTGATACCTTGATGAAACTGTCAGGGATTGAGGACCATAAGTCCACTGTTTACAACCCCAAAGCCAATGGGAGGGCGGAGCGAGCAGTGCAGTCTATTATTCAGTCCCTGCGTCAAATCATGGAGCAAAAAAATTCTAAAGACTGGTTTCACTTGCTCCCATTGGCCACGTGGGCCCTCAATGATTTGCCAGGGGCTGTTTCGGGTTATTCCCCCCATAGACTTGTCTTTGGGAGGGACCCCATGGGTTTTGGGGATTGTCCCCCCATTATCCCCGAGGATGGCAGTGAGGACGCTGCATCCTTCTTCAATAGACTCATTTCTGAGCGACGCCAGGTCCAGAAAAAGTTGTGTCAGATCCACAAGCGGCAGACACAGAAGTTTTTTCAAAAACACCCTTTGCAGGTGTTCAGTCCGGGGGATCGGGTTTGGGTGCGTATCCATAAAGATTTGAAGAACAACAGCAACACTACCAAGTTGGATCGGATTTGGACGGATCCGGCTGAGGTGTTGGAGCGCGTGGGTACAGGCAGATACAGGGTATATACACACAAAGGGCAACAAATTTTGGAGAGTGTCAGACTTAAGCCTTACCAGGCACCCATCAGTGGTAATCAGCCACCGCTCCATTTTTACACGGATGCGGAGGAGATGGTTGAGTCGGACCGGTATATTGTAGAGGAGATCCTGGATCACAAGCCTAAGGGCCGGGGGAAGAACAGGGGAACCAAATGGCTTGTGAAGTATCAGGGATATGAGGAGCCTGAGTGGCAGGATGCCAGGGCATTCCTCCACGACATCAATGAGGATTGGATGGCTTACAATAAGCGCCATAAGCTTCTGGATAGGCTACGGTTGGACCAGGTTAATGGGTTGAGGTCTGCTGAGATTTCTCGCCTTGTGGCATTTGCCTTTTCCCCGTAGCTGACGCACAGTGGGTGCAGTGTGTTCAGCATACGCTCTCTCCTACGCCGTTGCAGGGGGCACGGGGAGCACAGCTGTCAGTGTCAGCAGACCCCCCCCCCCACCTGCCGTGATTTGTGCGTTCCTATTTTTTTCTCCCTCCATCTCAGGTGAGTAGCAATTTGTCAAGGCTGTGAACTGCATCTGTGGATATCGCGCAGTTCGGCTCATTGCTGCAGGTAAGTACTGCATTGCATATGTATTATCTCAGTGTGTAAGCCGTTGGGATGCCAGTGGTGACCTTTGGCAGCACTTCTCATCTCCACTGTGATACCAGACTGGTCTGTTACAAATGCTCATTGTGATCTGGGTACGTCTTACCCATGCTACATTTTTTTACAATGTTTTACAGTAGTAAGTAGGTATTTTACAGGTACAGCCTGATGGTTTTTGGCCAGCATGGTGAGCAGATCTATCAGTCTACTACTGATGATCCACTCTGTGGTCCATTAATTCTTTTGTCAGCCTGACGCCCTTTCAGGTGGCATCAAGCTTGGGAGGGGAGTGTAATAGGACCACAGAGCGACGACAGACCAAGGGTAAACACAGGAGGGATGTGGCCTTAGGCACACCAGACCTGTTAGTGAGGCCTGTACATATGTCGAATCTCTGTACACAATAATACACAGGACAGTGCAGAACAGGTTTGTCTGTGGTGATATTGTGACATCTTACAGGAGGGATTATCAGGCTGGCTGTGCGTGCGCTGTCTGTTGGGTCGCGCTGTAATGCAGGCGAGCCAACAGAGTACCAGCGTAGTGCTAATAGTGTTAGATCTGTCATGCGAAAGCATAGATAGGCGCACTACGGGTGGAGGAAAATTGGTTGTTGCACTGCAACATGTCTTTGCTTCGTAGTCAGCGCCGTGCATTAATATAGTTTCACTGCATGTGATATTGGACGATGCGAGCGACTCCCTGGCTACATGTGTTTCACTCGTACAGGGGTCCACTCTGATTTAGTGAGTCGTTTTTACAATTTTCGACTTTCCTTTTTGCATCTCATATCACATGTGTCCTCATTGCCTTGTCTCTATGGATTTATGGAAATTGCTCATTGAATGTCGCCACTGTGCCCAATTGCTATTGATTCTTTTGTTTGCCTTCGCCACATATATGTACATACTTGGAATGTACATACCATTTTATTTGCATGTCCTTGTTGCGATTATGTGAACATAATTAAAGTAGGGAGAACATATGTGTGGTGTGGTATTATAGAGAGAAGAGAGAGTCAATGGTTCATGCGTCGGTAAATGTCACTCGTCCGTGCATTCATGCACACATGTTTGGTTTCGAACATGCACATATGCATACATCATTTTGCATCTTCTTTTGGCATGCTTCTTTCTCGCCCTCTCTCAGGGTCTTGCGGATTGAATATTTGGGAATCAAATTACATAACATGGAGATTCAATAATATGGAGATTCAATAAGTGAAGCAGCCTCACGGAGACCCTCACTTCAGGTTCATACACAGTTTCGTGTTGTTTGTTTTGTTGCCTTGCAGCTTGGTGTTGGGTGACTTGAGGGCGGTTGTCTTTTGGGAAAAGCATTGGAGTTTACATTTGATTTTTGGGTTTGTATCATTCAATTATCCTTTGGGTTTTCTTTTCCTTGATTTTTTTTAAGATTTCAAGAAGAATAGGATCATTTACGAAAGGTCTTATTGCAGACTGTTGTGCTAGTAGCAAAAGGAATATACCAAAGTTTCAGGGCAGCTGTTTGTCCCATTGCCCGGTTCGCAACCGCAGATCCCATATGGTATCGCGTGCAGCAGCTATAGCATCAGCTGTGAGCCGAGTGGCACCCCTGGATTCACTCTCAATCGCATTCCAAGTCAATGCAGAGACTTCAGATGTAAAAACTGAGATCTGCCTTTTAACCAGGACCGACTGGGAAGTAAAAGAGCCGGTTGCAGACTGTAACACCGGCACCTGCAGATCACTCAGGCAGTTAGCGAAATCCTCAAATCTGCTGTGGACGAAAGCAGCATCAGGAAAGGTGCAGTTACGTGCATTGGAACTCATAAATTCAGCAGCCAAAGGTTGAAAAAGACACGCCCACTGCTCGTCACTTCTCAGGACCAAATGGCCTGTGGCGTTACACAGGGTGGGAAACTCAGCTCGTAGGTGTTGACATTTGCAGGCCTGCTTCACGACCCAGGCAGCAACAGTTTGCTGCAGAGAGACCAAAGTGTCTGGGTCAAAATCTCTGTCCAAGACCCACGCCCCAAAGGACAAATCAATGGGAGACCATGAGGCACACTGCTGGCTATCATTGACAGCCCCTAGCGCTTGTGAGGTAAGGAAAGGGACCGAAGTAGACCCAGAGCCATGGATAGCAGAAGCAACTGACGGCGTGGAAAACGGAATGACAGAGAGTGCATGCACAATCCAGCCAACCAGAGGCTCAGGCACAGCAAACCTCCGGAAATGCTTTTCACAAAATTCTTTCACCAAGCGTAGTACAGACTCATCATATGAAGGGACACGGATTACGAACCGTCTCTTCAAGGATATGTCCCACTCTTTCTTAGCGGAACTTTTAGCAACCCGGAACAAACGTTCAAAAATTGAGGACTCTACATGTTTGTCTAGCTTGACCAAAAACAGCAGCAGCGAGGCACAGTCCAATGCACTCGGATGGTCTAACAACCACAGGGCCTTCGCCTTCAATGACTTCCCCTCTGGTGTTTCACACGACTTAGACACAATCTCTTCCCATAGAATTCGGTCAATACCACCAAAAGGGGTAACCGCATTCACAGTTGGGGCATGCACACGTGCCCAGAACCTCTCTCGTTCACCAGCGCGTTCCGGGATCACCCTCTCAATGGGTAGCATAGTTGAGGTGTGCGGGCCTACCCTGGCAAGGATGCGCCCAATCGTTGGTCTTGCCCTGAGGTTCACCGTGGCAGGGGTGTTTCTACCTGATTTATGTGCATAGTGGTTAGGAATCGACTTTCCTTTCTGTATATGCTCTTTAAAACGTTCAATGGGTGGCCTGATGCCATTAATTGCGCCCACCTGACCAATTTAGGTCAGATAGGGGCCACAGACAGCATAGATGAGACGGTCAGCAACCGTCAGATCGTGGTCAGACGGCAACGAGGTCAAACGTGCAATTCTGCGCAACTTACGATCAGGTGAGCTGGAGAGTAGAATGTTTGCTTCTCTCAACGACTGCGCAACCTCCGCCCATGGCACATGGTGACCGTTAAGCAGCTCAGCTCGATGTTGGGCCAGCTGATCCCACTTTTCCCAGAACGCTGTGTACTCTGCACTCCGGTTCACCGTTGGATCGTGTTGATCGCCTAGTGGGCCTGGGTGGGAGGGGGACGCCCAGGAGCCTCTAGCTCTATGTGTCAGGGAAGAAAGGGCTAAACCTATCTGGTCCCAGTCCAACCCCAAACCTACAGGCTTACTCCCAGACTCAAGTAGAAAGAATTCCCACATGCCTTCATCCCATACCCACGCCTCTTTCGTGCGTCCAAAGCGGCGCATCTTTAACCGGGGCATAGAGCAAAAACATTCCGCGCGGGCGAATTGACCCCACTTGGCAATCCATCGACTCCATCCGGGGGACACTGTTCTTTTGAGTGCTACCACCAAGCGTAGTGGAGCCTCAGAAAACAGAAATTCATCCAGGACCTGGAGGTCCAGCTCAGAGGGATTCCACAGATCTGACCTAATAAACAATGAGGGAGGATTCGCTGATCTTTCTACCCAATCAAGTAGGGTGGCTTGTAAGTCATTTGCTTGCGCACCTAACATAACATCGGCATCAGCGACTGAACTAAAACTACTAGTAAAGGAAGCCCACGGCGACGAGATAATGGAAAGCAGGACATTGAAGTGGGATAAGAAAAGGTCTTTCCACCCCCCATTAAACCTCAGTGTCCTCGGGTCATCATGTATCTCAACAGGGACAATCCCACACATGTCTAAGTATTTATATAGTGTACCACACTGCACTTCTCTTGGTGGATCCAAGAGCATACGCATAGTTGATCTACCTTGCAGATTTAGGTACGACCGCCACTCCTGTTGCACCGTCCTATCTTTAAGCGCTGTCAGCCACACTTTCGTAGTGAAGTTTGGGTCACTGAGTTTCGTCCCGACCCACCTTCCAGCATTAGGTAGCACCTCAGGGTGTTGACCGGCTTCAAGAAAGGAATTCTGGTGACACGCATGGTATTCAGCGGCTTGAGGTATTGTATGAACGGGGGAACTCATCGCATCATCACGTGCGTTAAAACAAGAACTATCATCACTATCACAGTCTACCGGGCACAGGTCAGGCATTGCGTCCTCACTTGTAGAAACTTGCAAGGGTTCCACAGCGCATGAGCGGGTGTCTGGCAAACAAGGATCAGAGGAGTCCCCTAACATTGGGTGCATCTCCCAAGACTCGATAGCATTGTCTACATTACCATCTCTAGAAAAAGAAGAACAGCAATTCTCAGAAGACACAGAGATAGAAAAGGACAAAGCGGAGGACAAGTGGGTGATATCCCTTTTATGTGACTCGGCCTGCTGGCCAGGGAATTGCCGCAGCATGTTCTCCAGCTCTGTGATCAACAGTGTGTCCTCCTGTATGATACTGAACTGCAGGTCCACAATAGACCGAACTTCCGGAGGTAAACACGACACATATTCGTCGAAGGGATCCGACATAGTGCCAGGCATCACCGTGAGAACAGGACTGCGGGTGTAGCCAAATCACAGAAAATTTGGTAGCGTGACTGTAATGTACCAGGCAGGCCTTCAGTCAGGCTACTGGGTATTTCCAGGTCAGAAACCAAGGATTCTCCAGACCCAGGAGCGAAAACTCAGCAGCAAGCTAAGTCTCCACTTCAATATCGCAACTTCCGGCAATAGGTACAGGTACTGATCCATCAACAGGCGCGATGCCGTCTGCTTCACTCACACTGAGATCGGGGCTCACGGTGACGTCGCTCGGGGCTGACAGAACCGGCGCAGTTGTCGCAGTTGTCAACAGTTGAATAGCATTGGTAATATCAGACACAGCTTTCTTCATGTTGGGGTGTTCGTGAACCACGTCGGGTTTCCTCGTGTAATGCAGTCCGCAGGCGTAAGCGTAGAGAGTGAGGGGGTCCTCGCCGTTTCAAGTTCGCGGCAAGTCGAGGCGGCCAACTCACAAGAGCACTCTCAACACCAGCACAACTCCTCAGCCAAAAAATCAATTGAACACTGGAAGCTAAGTGCAGATGACAGTCGAAAAGCAGGGCAACATGGTGGACGGGATATCAGACATTTCAATGTACACAAGCTTATGCCAAACAAACATGAAGGCCATGCGGCACACTGCAATCAAAGATACTGTTCACGCTGCTCTGAACCACGGGGTCAAAAGATCAGCCCCAAGTGGTAGACAGACAAAAGCATCAGGCTCGTGTCTCACTACAGCCAGCCCACAAAAACCTGCACTGTTATGAAAGAGCACAGTCAAAACACTTGCAGAATCAAAAGAACACGAGAATCTGGAGAATCTGTTGTCCATGGTAGAGCAAAAGTGACATGGGCAAAGCTTCTTGATATTTTCAAGGAGAAGACCATTGGTGCGTACCGCGGTAGAGTCACCAAGCTGAAAGAGGAATTGGTGAACAACGTAGATGGGGTACATTTGTCGACAAGAAACGTGCAGCTTGATTCATGGCAAGCTGTCGCTTTGTACCTACAATTAGCAAAGCGAGACAAATTGCATCTACCTGGTGATTACCCACGTTACCTGGTGCGTTTATTGACAGGGCCAAGGTTGATGCGTATGAGCTGCGCGGTTGTGTGAGCATTTGCCTAACTTTGCCCTCAACACGCCAGCCCCATCGCTTGGATTCGATACTGCGGGTTGGGCAGTACATTGGGAAGGAGAATCCCAATCAGTTGCACCTACACATAGACCGTTAGGACTCGTAGAAGTCTTAAAGGCAGCAAGGGATGGCGAATTGAATGGACATCGTTACCGCATTACCCTGATTGGGGTTGTTTGGGAGAGCTACTTACATTGGAGCAACCGGGACATCCCAATGCTTGTGTGTGTCCGGTGCCCGGGGAAGACTGGAAACTCTTCGGATACAATCCTCAACCAGAGGGGCCCTTGAGTTTCTTTCCCACCCCTCTAGCGGACTACTTCCAGATCTTTGAGTCGGACCTTGATGTGGGGTACGATGTGTCACATTGTACAAAGGAGGTTGTGGTCAATATGGGCTTACATGGCATAGATCTTTGGTTACAAGACCAACATGCCAAGTACCCGGGCTAGTGCCCGCGGGAATGATACAAGAATTCAGAGCGATATGCAAGAAGCACACCAAAGAGTCGCCGTATGTACCACCACTAGAGCGTGGGCCGGGCAGCCATCCGAATCGATGGAAGCCGCGATGTTTTGTCATTCGGGATTTGTTGAGAAACCCCGTGTTTTGGCAAGAGGTCTATGAACTACTGCCAAAACAGGCTGATGGGCTGGAGATTACCTCCGTCACTCCGCAACGTAGGTCCGTTCAGCAGGAGCCACTACAGTTCTACCTACGTGAACTGAGGAGACGTGCCCTACAGACGTCAAGGGCGTGGTTAGCATGCGGCGGAGTAGACCCCGTTGGAAATGTTCTATCGCATTGCAAGTGCTTCTCGAGGTTTAAGCGTTGAAGCTAGCATTTTGGGCGGAGGCACGGTTGGTGCCCATGAACTGCAACCCGGGCAGAAAGATAATAACTCTACCTAGGTACGTATGCACATGCCACAATATCTTGATCTTTGAACTCATTTGTGCTTGCTTCTGTTTGGTGCAGTGTGTCAATGCATGGGAAGGGTAACAATTTTCAGTGGTTCCTTTGCACGCCGACGGCATGTCTCCTTAGTGAAGATAATACAATCATGCCTATTGCAGAACTCAGAACTCATTTGTGGCTTGCTTCTGTTAGGTGCAGTGTGTCAATGCATGGGAAGGGTAACAATTTTCAGTGGTTCCTTTGCATACCGACGGCATGTCTTCTTAGTGAAGATAATACCATCACGCCTATTGCAGACGCGTACTTCCTATCAGAGGCAGCACAGTGTCAGAAATACACATCCAGTAACCTCGTAGATCATGTGGACCCGAAACACACAGCGGCCCAGCAAGTTTTTACTATTGGGGCGTTTTGTTACCCCAAGGTGGGTCATTGAAGGGAGAAGGACACACCTTACAACCGATACAAACGCAGCTTGTATGCGCTCACGTACAATGGAGATTCCTTTTTGTTTTTTCTGACAGGCAGTGCCAAGGGAATGTGGCTCTGACCATTACAGCATTTGCAAATCTAATAATGGCTGGTGTGCAAATGCAGTTGTTTTGAGCCTTTCTTTGCACCCTCCGGTTCATATTCTTGAGTAAAGAGCATGCAGGGGCACAAATCGTTCATTGTCTAGCCTCACCTAGCACTAGTGACCAACTTGAACAACTTGAAATCACACACACGGGCAGCGATAGCACTTTAATCAACATTATTGTCTTCAAAAATGCAAATGTAGCTGTTTTGGGCCTTTATTTGGCACCCTCCGGGCCCTAACCTTGAGTAAAGAGCATGCAGGGCCACAAATTGTTGCTTACCAAGCCTCATCTAGCACTCGAGACACATTTCATCAACTTGAAATCACACAAAAGCGCGACCGTATCACTTTAATCAACATTTGTGTGTTCAAAAGTGCGAATATTTGAGATTCTGATGCGCGTCGTCGGTATCCTCCTGCATTTTTTCAATTTTTTGCTTCAAACTGTGGACTGCGGTTGTCAATTCGCCCAAATGCTTGTTCATTGCACGTGATGATGCAGAGGAGTGTGCCGGCATGCCACCTTGCTCAACACCCGGTGTTTTCACAGTCAGTCTAGCACCTTTTTTACATGGAAAAAAAAAAGCATAACCAAAGCAGCGGGTTGTGTTGCGCTTCGCATGTAGAATACCCCTATGGGGCAGAGCTACCATTGTACGTGTCAGGCGCTTTGACAGCGTCAGCCCATTGTCATGATCTAAGACCCCAGCTCGCCGTTCTAAGCCAAGAACCCAGCACACTCCTGCAGACTCGCCCTGGCACTGAACAACAATTGGCTGTGTGCCACCATAATCAAGGCGCGCAATAATACTATCATCAACTGCACCCCTGACCTGTTTTAAGTGCTTCAGTCCAGACTCCAGATAACTGCGAAGAGAGGAAGATGGGTGGCCATCAAGTGCTGCAAAGGCATCACCCGCCTCTTGTATCCACTTCTCTCCTTTTTGTTTGCGAAGACTCCCCAACACTGCACCCTCTTGAAGAGTAATTAATAGCAGCCTTTGCGGCATCTGCAAGGTGCACATCTGCTGAACTCAGTTCTTCTTCCTGCGTCTCATCAGAACCAGACTCCTCTTCTTCTGCCTGGTCTTCACTTTCTGAATCCACATCCCCATCGTCCAGATCTGCATTATCTTCCGAGGCTTCCGAAGGCTCTGATGGTGCATTCACGGCTGCACTCTGAGACAGCAGGCAAGAAGACTGCTGAATAGCACCAACCGCGCATGAGTAATGAGTTCGAACATGTGACGCATCGTGACACGCCAAAAACGCGACAACTGGCACCTCACAAACAGCGAACACAACACAGAGTGCTTGACTGCAATATAAAAGCACACAAGACCTCAGCAAAGTTGTCTGCAGCACTGCTTGAACTGTCCTGGCAAGAAGACTGCTGCCCAACCGCGCATGAGTGATGAGTTCGAACATGAGACGCATCGTAACACGCAAAAAACGCGATAACTGGCACCTCAAATCAGCAAACGCACCACACAGTGCTTTACTACAATATGAAAGCACGCAACACCTCAGCAAAGTTGTCCGCAGCACTGCTTGAACTGTCCTGCCGCTCGGACTTCTCTGCATCAACCGCTCGTGACTCCGGCTGTTGACACGCATGTTGAGCCGCACAGCACATGATAAGTGGCAGGCAGAACTCATGAAAGGTGGACACACAACACCGATGCAATTGCTGAAATACAGAATTAGACTGCAGGGATAGAGGGGTCGAAGACAGTTTCAAAAGCTTCATTATATGCGTGCAGAAGCAGGTCATCATTGTTCCGATGGGCATACACAACGCCCTGCAGCAAGTGGGCCCACATGTTGCTGCCTCCTCCAGCATCCAGCCACATGTACAAAGTGAAGGGGAGCGGAAGCCCTTGATAACCTACATAGGTGGTCCACCCTTTTGCGGACACACAGAGGCAGTATGGTGTCAGCTCCTCGGCAGGGCCCTAGTAGGCGCCTGCTTAGCGTGGAACCTGTACAGGTAGATAGGTATCTTCGGGAGCTCAGGATGCCTCCTTTGACATTGCAGGAAGAAGGTCTTACCAAGGGGACGTCCTGTCCCTCCCACTGCCCTATGTCAGGTGCACCTTGAGCCGCTCCCGCATGTGCTTGGGAAGGCATTGTCGCGGCCACCCGGTCCATGTGTCCCAGGTGGGAGGGTTTCCCCACATGTGTCCATGGGTAGGGCCACATGCCCCCTCCTTTGGGCGGCAGCTGTGGGGGCTGCCCAGCGGTGTGGAGTATCTCTTACCACAAGGGGTATTGCTCCCGCCTGTCTACGGTACAACCGCCTCAGCCTTGTGGCTTGAGTTGCGGGGCCACTCTGCCTGGCAGGCGACCCCCTCCTGGACTGTGTACCGGCTCGCCTGTCACCGGTTGCTTCCATGGCTCCGGGTGACGTTTGCCATGGTCCCCGATGCAGCCTGGCCGGGCTCGGACCAGTGGCCTTGAAGTACCGCTCCTGCCCCTGGCCCGGTGGGTTGGCCGGGTCGCCCCAGTGCGTTAAACCGAAGGGGTGTTGGTTCTCTCCTGTCCCTCGGCCGCCCTGCGTGTGCGCGTATTTCAGGCCTCTTTGCTCCTGTTCACCGGTGTGTTCGCGTGGTTTGTTGTGTTGGCTCTGCGGTGTCCTGGGCCACTTGGCGCCTGTTCACCGGTGCGCCCGCTCGGTGTGGTTAGTTGCGTGTGCGGTGTTCCAGGCCCCTTGGCCCCCGTTCACCGGTGTGCCCGCTGCGTGTGTTGTGTTGCGTGTGCGGTGTCGTGGGCCGCTTGGCTCCTGTTCACCAGTGCGCCCGCTCGGTGCGTTGCTTTGCGTGCGCGGTGTCCTCGGCCACTTGGCTCCTGTTCACCGGTGTGCCTGCTCTGTCTTTTGTTTTGTTCGTGCGGTGTCCTGGGCCACTAGGCTCCTGTTCACCAGTGTGCCCGCGTGGTTTGTTGTGTTTTGTCTGAGGTGTTCTGGGCCACTTGGCTCCTGTTCACGGGTTTGCCTGCTCCGTGTGGTGTGTTGCGTGTGCGGTGTTCTAGGCCCCTTGGCTCCCGTTCACCGGTGTGCCCGCTGGGTGTGTTGTGTTGCGTGTGCGGTGTCCTGGGCCACTTGGCTCCTGTTCACCGGTGCGCCCGCTCGGTGTGTTGCTTTGCGTGCGCGGTGTCCTGGGCCACTTGGCTCCTGTGCACCGGTGTGCCTGCTCTGTCTTTTGTTTTGTTTGTGCGGTGTCCTGGGCCACTTGGCTCCTGTTCACCAGTGCGCCCGCTCGGTGTGCTGTTTGGTGTGTGCGGTGTCCTGGGCGTCTTGGCTCCTGGTCACCGGTGTGCCAGGCCGTGGTGTCCCGTCCGTTTATTGCCCTCGGTGCACGTGCGTGTGCGGTGTCCTGGCCCTCGTGGCGCCTGTTCACCGGTGTGCGCGCTGTGTGCGGTGCCCGTGTGCCGTGGGTGGTTGTGTCCCTCCTCCCCCCCCCCCTATTTTTCGTTTTTTCTTCCTCTGGTTTTTTTTTTTTGAAATTGTAAAAAAGGGGGGCGCGCGTACGCTGCAGGCACAGGCACGGGCAGCTGGTGCAGCGGTGCAATAGTGTTTGGTTCTCTGGCGTGTTTCGTAGGTGCTTTGGCGGCGGTTGCGCCCCAGGGGTGCGGCCCGCGCGTCCTGATGTACACGGGTATGGGTCAGGGTGGGTTTGTCTAGGTGCCTCTTTGCTTCTGGTGTTGGCTGGTTAGGCGTCTGTGTGGGCTGTGGGTGTGGGCCGTTGGTGGCGTTGCTCCCTCGGCGGGCCTGGTTAGCAGTCAAGGATTAGCAGTTTTCTTGTGTGGCACGGGTTTGATTCGTGTTGGGGCAGTGGCTGGGTTAGGCGGTTGTGACGGTTGCGGGCTTGAGTTTGGTCCCTTTGGGCGTAGCGGTGCCCGTTGGCGTGTGCAGTGGCGTCCTTTGGCTTCCGGTTCGCTCGGTGTCTTCTAGGCGGGGCCTGGCGTGGCGCCTCGCGGCAGTGGTGGGCTGGGTAGCGGGGTTAGGTGGCGACGCTGCTGGTTGCACCTAGGCTTCTAGGGGGGGGGGAATTCCCAGATTACTCCTCAAATCCTTTTTCTGAACCCCATGGGGTAGATCGTATTGGACTTCGGCCCTAAACACTTGATCCGTAGATTTCACGACTTTTGTTGATAGTTTCTTCCCGCTTGATGCCGCAAATGTCACTTTTTTTGACACCAATGATGTTGACATGCGAGTTATCTTGCGGTCTGCACGTCAACCCGCATGCTAACTGCATAACCGTGTTTGGCTGCCCAATGTCTGCGGTGTGATCATTTTGTTGGATGATTTTTACCAATACGTTTGGAATGGTGACTGGAAATTTTTTGAAAACTCGTTTTGCATCAAAAATGTGTACCACACGAATTGAAATGCAGGCTAACACGCATCCTGCACAACAAACTGCACAATAAACGGATGCAGCACAATTCACTGTGTATAATGCAGTGTTTCGCTGTATGAGCAGTGTATCCAGTCAGAGCCTCACTGCTGCCATGGAGTAGGTATATAAAAGAATGGTGCCTGTTGCATGGGACCCTGTGACACTGCTTGTGCTTGCGAGTGCGAGGGTGTATTCTGTGAAATATTCTTTACGCATTCAGAAAAATGGCTTTAGCTGGTCTGCAAGTGATTTGAGATTCTGATGCACGTCGTCGGTATCCTCCTGCATTTTTTCAATTTTTTGCTTCAAACTGTGGACTGCGGTTGTCAATTCGCCCAAATGCTTGTTCATTGCACGTGATGATGCGGAGGAGTGTCCGGCATGCCACCTTGCTCAACACCCGGTGTTTTCACAGTCAGTCTAGCACCTTTTTTACATGGAAAAAAAAAGCATAACCAAAGCAGCGGGTTGTGTTGCGCTTCGCATGTAGAATACCCCTATGGGGCAGAGCTACCATTGTACGTGTCAGGCGCTTTGACAGCGTCAGCCCATTGTCATGATCTAAGACCCCAGCTCGCCGTTCCAAGCCAAGAACCCAGCACACTCCTGCAGACTCGCCCTGGCACTGAACAACAATTGGCTGTGTGCCACCATAATCAAGGCGCACAATAATACTATCATCAACTGCACCCCTGACCTGTTTTGAGTGCTTCAGTCCGGACTCCAGATAACTGCGAAGAGAGGAAGATGGGTGGCCATCAAGTGCTGCAAAGGCATCACCCGCCTCTTGTATCCACTTCTCTCCTTTTTGTTTGCGAAGACTCCCCAACACTGCACCCTCTTGAAGGATAATTAATAGCAGCCTTTGCGGCATCTGCAAGGTGCACATCTGCTGAACTCAGTTCTTCTTCATGCGTCTCATCAGAACCAGACTCCTCTTCTTCTGCCTGGTCTTCACTTTCTGAATCCACATCCCCATCGTCCAGATCTGCATTATCTTCCAAGGCTTCCGAAGGCTCTGATGGTGCATTCACGGCTGCACTCTGAGACAGCAGGCAAGAAGACTGCTGAATAGCACCAACCGCGCATGAGTAATGAGTTCGAACATGTGACGCATCGTGACACGCCAAAAACGCGATAACTGGCACCTCACAAACAGCGAACACAACACAGAGTGCTTTACTGCAATATAAAAGCACACAAGACCTCAGCAAAGATGTCTGCAGCACTGCTTGAACTGTCCTGGCAAGAAGACTGCTGCCCAACCGCGCATGAGTGATGAGTTCGAACATGAGACGCATCGTAACACGCAAAAAACGCGATAACTGGCACCTCAAATCAGCAAACGCACCACACAGTGCTTTATTACAATACGAAAGCACGCAACACCTCAGCAAAGTTCCCTAGTGACCCCTTTTGCACACCATGGTGCCATGTCCTATGTTCAACCGGTGTTCAACTGACTTCACCTGGGCCCTTGAACCACCCCTGAACAGCGGTTGAACACCCCCACCGCGCGTAGTGCAATTTTACCAAAAATTAAACTTTTGACGTATCACCATGCCATTCCAAACCATCCATGACGATGTACCATGCTTTTAACAACATACTAATGCCCAATGCACTATTCCATGCCATACCCCTCAAATTGCCACTCCCTTTCTATCATGTCCAAGAGTAGCGTCAACGCCGCCTTGGTGTTCAACCATGCGGTTGAACACCCCACTTGACACATTCCCCTAAGCTTTGACCTTCATTGTGGTCCTTTGGCTTCCATTCTATCGTGGATGGTGTTCAGAGGTTTTTGCAGTGTGCACCTGCCTTATCCAAATCAATTATAACCACAAAACCATGGATTTTCTGCTACTTTCATATTGCCGCCCATACGCGTTCGGCCATGTTCAACTGCGTGTTCAACCGCGCGGTTGAACACGGTTGAACACGGTTGAACACGGTTGAACACACACTGGAGCGCGTTAGGAGAAATGCCGCACGTAATCGCAATCACACAACAATGGCACCAACAATTCACGTCAAATTGGATGAACAATCCCAGTGCCTGTCACCATGGGAACCCCAGGTCCAGGAGTTCAGTGCGCATCGGAGCGGGAAGGCGGTGCCACGCGATAGATGTATACGCCACAATGGCATACCTTTCACCCTCCCATCGCTCCGGCCCATGCGTACGCCACGCATTGAAAATCACCCCCTTTCGTGCATCCACAACAACCCCTTGCACAATTTGACGCCCACATTGCATCCATGCTTGACGCTGCGCCCCCCCCTCCCCCCCACCACCCATCCACGCCGTAGTAAAGAAACCACCACCACGGAAATCACCCACCGCCACCACCCCACTCAACGCGGAGTCATCCCTTGGATGTTTGTGTACATCCATGGGTGCACATCCGTTGCCCCACACGATGGAAATTGCGGTGTAACTGAGGGACGGTAAACAAACCGTGAGGAAATTATTTACAAGGCGCACAACATGTGCATCATCATGTGTCCTCTTAGACATGCCCACGTGTGTAAACGTCGGAAACTTCCTTGTTGCTCCCCATAGGATCCGGCGGTACTCTCCTCCATGTTTCTTCTTGTGGAGCCATCCCTTCAAGCCTTGTAAGGCTTCATGGACCTTGTCGGCTAGTCACTTTGAGTCCACGGCCCATAGTGCTTGCGTCTCCGGTCCGACCTCCTCCTTCCCATCATCGGCACACTCCTTCTCCCTTGTGCTCGCCATTGCCCTTTCGCTCCCACCTTCGTGCATGCCGTCTTGAGGTCCACCTTCCTCCTTTGCATCATCTCCAACATGAGGTCGTTCATTCTCCTTGGCATCGTGCTCCACCTTGGGGTTGTTGAGGGCATAGGACATGCCCTCCTTGTTGGCATCGTCCACGGACGTGCCCTCCTTGTTCGAATCCTCCACGGACATGCCCTCCTTGTTGGAATCGTCCACGTCATTTGAAGTGCTCTCCTTCATGGGATCCTCGGAGTCCTCCTTGGTGCCATTGTCCGACGCATTGGTGGTACTTCCCGCGATTGCTTCCGTGCTTGCGATTGCTTCCGTGCTTGCCCCATCTTGACCTCCATCTTTTGTATCTCCGCTCTCGGTTGCCGCGTCTTGGCCTCCATGTTTTGCATCTCCGCTCTCGGTTTCCTTGTCGTGGCCTCCATGTCTTGCATCTCCGCTCTCGGTTTCCTTGGTCGCTTTCTCCATGTTCTCCTCCCACTTCGCCAACATGGCCTTTGCCTCATCCTCGCTCGTGAACGCTGTGTGGCGGAGGCGCACAATGACTGGCCACGTGACGTTGGCCTCACTCTGCTCTCCGGGCCATTGGGGGGGGAGTTTCACCATCTCCTCCCCCTTCCGTGGCTTGGGGTCGTCCTTCGTTGGCTTTGCCACAGCGCCCACTGCGATGCGGTGGCGCTTGTCTGGACCCTCGGTCAGCACCCACCGTACTGCGGATCCCGCTGGCAACCCGAACTTCTCACGTGCCTCTTGGCGCTTCTCGTCGAGGCGGCGTTTTTCCTCCAATCGTTGCACTTTCACCATCTCCTATGCAAAAGCGTTGCAGAGAGTTCAACCGAGTTCAACCGCGTTCAACCGTGTTCAACCGACCGGTTGAAGTGTTCAACCGTGTTCAACCGTATTTCACGACGTACCGCCACACACTATAGCACCGGCATGCTTCGACGTTGTGAAGGCGCATTGCAACCAAATGTAGAGGCATATGCATACGCAGGAACATGGGGACATCACCTCTTCCGCTGGTGCGCTTGCTTGCACCGTGGTACTTGTGCTTGCACTTGTCTCCATTGCGCCACTTGCCTCCATCGCGCCACTTGCCTCTGTCGCGGCACTTGCCTCCGTCGCGCCACTTGCCTCCGTCACGTTCGGTGTTGACCGTTGTCCTTCCTTTGCTCCCACATTTGCGTTGTTGGCGTCTTTGGGCCGCAGAGATGCCTTCTCCTTCTTGTCCTTGTCCTTTTTGTCCTTCTTTGGTTTTGCTTCGATCTTCTTCTTCTTGTTTGCCTTGGGAGCCTCCTTTTGCTTGGGAGGTGTCCACCCCTCATCATTGTCCGACAATTGGCTTGCACTTGACCCTTTTGAGTCGGACGACGAGTCCGCTGACGTTGCCACCCGTTGCCGCTTTTTGGAATGCACTCCCCGCCCGTCCTTCTTCTTCTTCTTGTCGGTTTTGTCTTGCACCCTTTGTTTGAGCGCAGTTTGCGCTTGGAGGAGCAAAACCTTTGGGCTTGCACTTCCTCCCTTTGCTTGTGGAATTGCCTTTGGTGGAGGCTTCAAGAGTCCACGAATGGGGACGTGGACTTTTGGCTCTTCTCGGAAGGGTGATGTTGAGCTCTCTGCCTCGTCGACCACGGGATTTTCACTCTTCACGTCTCCATGATCCGGCGCAAACCATGCATTAGAATTCTCCCACCACGTGCCATCGTCGGTGTTCACGTCATCCCTCAATTCCTCCTTCACGCCAAACATTGGTTGGGGGAATTGCTTCGCCTTGCCCGACTGACTCCGATGCTTTGGGGTGGACTCCATGGGTGTGCCAATCGCATGTGTGTCAATCGCATGTGGGGACCCGCCATGTGCAAGCTCTTGGAGTGCGCGATGGAGTCCTCGGGTCCATTTCTTCACGAGGGCGTCGCGATCGGAAACCCGTGCACCTGGCCCATGCCACCATTCATCGATGGGTAATGGCGGCCATGCTCCATGGAGCATGACCGCCGGTCCGCGTTTGTCAATGACGAACATGTGGGGTGGGACGTCTTGGGCCGATAACTAAGAGAGATGAGCGGTTGAATGGGGTTGAGGTGCGAAACCGACCGGTTGAACACCGGTTGAACACATGTGGCCACCACCTCATATGCACGGCACCCTCAGCGCACTAACACAGGGTATTCAATTATTGAACCATGTATGCATCCCAGACATGCAGGTCTCAATGTCCTAGCCACCAATTGCCCAAAACATCCACACCGAACGTGTCACACACGGACTGTATCCATACTCTCTCCGTTCGCTTTGCTTCAACTGCCCGGTTGAACACGGTTGAACACCGGTTGAACACTTGTTGCACACACCTGCTCCACGCCTCGCATCATTGACGAAGTGCTTGTGGCCGCATTGGGTAGTGTGGTTGGTGGTGCAACCGCTGCAGGTGCCTCCTCCATGCTGGACTTCTTGCTGCGCCCGCCACTTGATATGGTTCCCCCGACCTCGACCATGGATGGCGGTGACGCGTTGTAGTTGGTGGCGTCAGAGGCGTCATACCAATTGTGCGGCACGGACTCCACGTTTTTAAAAAAGAATTGCGGCCCATGGCCCTTGCCATGGCCGCCACTTCGGCCAGCACACCCAGGGCCGGTCCATTGGGGGGCCACTGCAGTCCCCAGCCCGTAGGATTCCCATACCCTAAAGAGGGCATGGAGGGCGGTCTCCGACAACGTCATGGCAATTCCGGGGCGCGTGCTCAAACCAATCCTCAAAAGTTTCCACTCGGCCCAATTCTGGGCTGTGAGTGCTTTCGTTGTCCACGGGTGGCTCCGGTGGCCATGGAGGTCATACTGGGCGTTTTTTTTCATCCACACCCCGACACTCCTCCGGTACATGAACCGGGGTGTGATGTCCCGGAGCCATCTCCATTGAGGGGAGTCATCCGCCAACGACGATGAGTCGTGGCACACCCCAAATTGGGTCAACTCCTCCTTCGCTGGGAACAAAGCATCCAACGCTGGGACCACTTGTGGCAAAGGCAAGGATGCTCCTCCTGTTGTACCCCCGCCTATCGGCCCCGTTGATCCCGTAGGCCCAGTTTGGGTCGGCGCAATTACATTTGGGTGTGGCAATTGCGGCGCGGCCAATTGCGGTGGTCCCAATTGCGGCACTTGGGCACCTTGTGGTGCTTGCGGTCCTTGTACCCCTTGTGCGGCTTGTAAGAACTGCATGAGTGCGAGCCCAATCGCTTGTTGCGCCGACGCTTGTTGTCCTTCCATGACCCCCCCCTAAAAACAAAGAAAAATAGACACTCGCGCGGTTGAACATGCTTGCACACCTCAACCGACCGGTTGAACAACTTGAAGTGCCGCTGAACACGGTTGCACACGGAACACGGAGCATAAAGTATGAAGCACCAACGACAAACCACATAGCCCACACCTAGAGTTTGATCATTCTCCACCCGCACTCGTACGTTCCCACCGTGGTAGCTCTTTTGCCAGAAAGATCCTTTCGTGCGCTTGTTTTAGCATGCGCTTATCACGAGCTACACGCCCACCGGGGCCACCGCCACGCCCACTTGAGCATAAGAAGTGGTCTTTTAATATATAGTTTAGTGATTCTACTATATCCCCACTAAACATTCCCGCCCCCCATGGGTAAATATTTTGCAGAACCTCCGTAGCCTCTCTTCTAAGCCACAAAAGGTAAGGTGACCGCTTATGCGGACAAATTAATTTCTGAAATCGACGTGCCACACGTTTACACTTTGAAAGGGCCGCGGCCTCGTAGCGCCATGATTGCATGGCCGTCAAAAGGTTTGCCATTTCTTGTACAATAGATATATTGAAGCGGTACCCAGAACCCCATGGCCAGGTTACGGCATACAACCGGTCTCCGGTCCACTAACCCCATGCACGGCGTGTTCCGTGCCGTGAAGCCCCGCATCGGCAACCGATGCACCGCCAGCGGAGATTTGTGTATCAGAATATCAGGAATCAACAGGGTTTTATTTTCATATTGTTTCCGTCAATTTTTATGCTTCCGTTCCGATACTCACTGTTTTGACTGCTGGCGGTTGGTTCGCGACTTTACCGTAACCGCCAGATTAACTGTTTATAATGGAAATTTTAACGTTATCCGCGACGAAGGCTCCAAAGTCGCCAGGAACTGCATGGATGCTTCCGCCATTTTCATAATTAATACTCGCAACCTTAATCCGAATTTTTCAGGATGTCGAAATCGGATTTTCGACTTCGACATCCCCGCACTTGATTTGACCTCTTTCGAGTGGACCTACGTGCTTCCGTATGCACGAATCAACTTCCCTTTTATCTTGCCCTCCATTTGTCTTAAAGATATGGGCAAAATAAAGTTGATTCGTGAGGCCACTTGTGAAGGTCATATCTCGTGTTGCTTGCGAGGATTTACGATAAGGAAACGTGGGATGTATTCACAATACTCCCGACGTAATTTAGGAAGCATTATATGCCTTGCGTATCCACACGTGCGCGCTAGTGTAACGGATCATGGTCAAGAGGGTAGAGTCTGCGTTATAACTCTTTGGCCATGACATTGCGTGCGTTAAGATAACTTTCGAGTGTAGCGCGCAAGTGTTGGTGTTGCATAGGAACTCTCCTTGAGTTCCTATGACCGATTGACACAAAGTTATGCCCTTGGAGGGGCATGACATATCGTGGTGGGAGCTACATTTTTGGGCAATATTTGGTATGTGCCATGTGTTGGGTTGCGTGCCCATTTGGCGGGCCTATTGCTCCAAGACAAGCCCGCCAATGGACCTCATATTGTGCAAGCCCCTTCTCCGTACTCCCTACGGTCAATTGCAAGCCTAACCTTCGTGAAGGGAAGCTTGTGTGGTGATCCCGAAGCGATGCGTTGGGAGCAAGGTGTGTATTTTACATTTTTCCATATTTTCATGTGCCCACTTGGGAGGCAGCGCTCGTAACCTTTCAAGGCGCCCCAAGTGGAGCACATACGTGGGATCGAAGGTCATTGGTGTCAAGTCATTGTGTTTAGAAGGATTAAGTGATTGCACGATCCAAGCCGGAGATATTATAATATAATTGTAGACCTTTCAAGGCACTTTTGTGTGTCATTGTGTCAATTTTGCCATTTTTGGCTTGTCATGATGTCAAGTGGCGACCGTGTATCTCAACGTTGCGCTCAATTGACATCATGACCCAAGTATGTTATGAGGGTACATACTTCGGTAGCCAACATATCTTGGACCCGGCGAATAACTCCTCTTAGGCTTGGCATACCGTGGCCGCCATGTTGGCGATTTGGGACTATTCCAAATCATGGGCTCACTTGGCGACCCTGCCATTCCCAATACCGAAGGAGTTGGGCGACGCCCCAAAGATATGTTGGACATATATGACTTGATACCAATCCTATGGCACACTCCGGTCCGAGTCGGGCATGTGCCTCATTTGCCCTAACCATGAGCGTGCGCAATTTTGGCCATTTTGAGCATTTTTCCACTTTCGCTGCCCGCCGTGCCCCATGTTCTAACCTTCGTGCACGCCGGACGCATGGACCAATGGACCATATATGACATGGGTGTTATGGGTAATGGTCCCCATGGTCCACATACTACGTGGGCGAAGCGGAGCCGCCTTCGTTAAGGCGCTAGGCCAATTTGAGTATGGGCAATTTTGCCATTTTTGCATTTGTGGACCCAATTGGGATCGTCACCACGCCAAGCAGCATGGAGATCTATGAGAGCCAAAGGCATGGGAGTCTCTGTTGGACTCCGGGTGGATCGCGTATGGATTGGCGGATCCGATCTCCAAGCCGGCGTGGAGATATACTATTGGGAGCACACCGAATTTTGGCTCATTTCAAGCAGCCAAAATGACCCAATTTTGGGACCCCAATTTCCCCCTTCCGTGTGGTCAATTGGCGGCCCCATTTCTCTAAGCCCATAGGGAGCCCGGACCTAAATCCAAGTTGTACACTCAGATATAAGTCCTAGGTCCTGCCTCCTACCCTGTGAGCCATTGGCCTTACCTTGGCCGGGCGAGCCACGCATGGGAATGACGCCAATTTTGGTGATTTTGGCATCATGACCCCACTTGACTCATCCGTGTTGCCCTGATGCCGGGACCTCAGAGGGAACCAGGTTGGGTGAGGGCTCCAGGGAGTTCGTACTCGAAGGGCATAGGGTCAGTTGCCTCGTCCCTACCTCTGGCGGGTCCGGACGAGGGGTCAATTTTGGAGTTTTCCAAGCTAATTTCAGTTTGGGCTGAAACAGCCCTTTTTCAGCTACCAACTCCTGGGTGATAATGGCGGGGCCATATCTCTGGCTCAGAGTGGAGTTGGGACCTGCCATTAAGGGAGCATAGGGAGCCACTGTCGGTTGGCCTTGGAGCCCCTTGGTTCCCAGGAACTCGCCTGTGGCTGGGCGGGACACCTCTCCCATTGGCAGGGTTTCAGGGTCCGGACTGATCAGGGCATGGGTTGTGTTTGAGCCCCCGCCCCCATCAGCCACTGAGAGGGTCGGACCTGGGATTGGGATATGAGTTGGGACTGAGTGTCTATGGTCCTGTGATGCCCTTACCCCAGTCCAGTCTTAACCCCATGTGTACATATCCTGATGTGTTGCTGTACATACTTTCGTTCCCTCTTTGCAGAGTGGCAAGGATTCTGAAACGCTTTGTCACATGACACAGGCGTATTGATGCCCTTGTGAGCGTAGTGCCTTGCCTGCCTGCTCACTTGTGCGTGTCACCGCAGCGTCCCGTGGCCGGCCCCCCACGGGAACGCGTCAAAAGCGTTTCACCGCCGCGGGGTTACCCAACCCTCGCGTGCCACTCGGGGCCACAGATCCCGAGCAGCGCGTCGCAGCAGCGCGGCGCAGCTCGCAGCTCGCAGCGCAGCGCAGCGTCTCGCAGCGCAGCGCAGCAGCTCGCAGCGCCACTCAGCGACAGCGCCGAGTTCGTCACGGAGCCCGCAGCGCCGTCCAGAACATCGTCCTGACCGCGCAGCGCCCGTGGAAGAGGTGCACAGACCCGGACTCCTGCATCAGCCCCATCGGCCGACCCGGAGTCCCAACGGCCGACCAGTAAGGCCGCGTCAACCACCTCCACAACCACCGGCTGACCAGCACCAGCCGCACTTCCAATCCAGTGCTGCAGCACCCTCCTCAACAACCACAACAAGTTCGTTGAGTTGAACAAGTGCTCGTCAAGGACCTCAAGACCAACAACGCCCCCGCTGCCATGGTCAATTGGCAGGAAGCGGGTAGGACGTGGCCGCGGCCCCACCCCCATGCAGCACGCCTGCTGCGTGGGTTGGTTTGGGACCAGCATTACCGCCACAGCAACCCCCAGTGCGAAGGGGGCATGCCCAGGAGCTTCGAGCTCCGCACGGACATCGCCCCCGACCGCCTGCAGGCCGTGGAGGACTGGCTGCGGGCGGAGGGGTACGAGTACCGCCACCAGCAGAGGCGCTGGAGGGCGTGGACCCGGCCGGACAGGCCCGGGGAAGGGCTGCGTCCCGACGGGATTGAGGAGGACGAGGAGCCCAACGCCTACCCGTCGGGCGCCTCGATCAACGTCTCCCTGTGGGACGTGATCGAGAAGAAGTTCCCGGAACCGGGGAACGAGCGCAGGCTGCAGGGCAGCAGCAGCGCGTCTCCGGCGACGGAGAAGAGGTCCGCCGGGGACAAGAAGAGGGACCGGAGGTGGCGGGAGTACCAGGAGTCCCTGGCTGCCGAAGCCGCCCAAGGCGCCAAGGGCGGAACCCCAGCCCCCAGTCCCCAAAGGCCCAATGGTGGACACCACCCCGGCTCCACCACCCTTGGCGACTACATCCAAGTCGCCAAGCAGACCCAGGCCAAGCCCCGTTCGCTGCTCCTGAAGGCCCGGCAGGCCTCAGCAGGCCCCAGCAGCGACATCGAGTCGGCCCACCGCGGGAGGACGCCGGCCGACCAGGCCAGCTCCAGCAGCAGCGTCGCTCCCGAAAGGGAAGTGGCGCGCGCCTGTGAGCGCGCCTGTGGGGTGCCCTGCAACCGTCGGGTTGCCCGGCAACGGGCCAAGCAGTACAGCGCTGCTGTGGAGGGCGCCGCCGGCATCGCCCAGGAGGAGGCTGCGCAGTGGGCGCATGGCATGGCCATCCACACCCAGACCGTGGCGGCCATCGCGGCTGGACTCACGGCCGTGGCCGCCCATAGTGCAGCAACTGCCCGGGTCAACGGTGAGTTGGCGGCAGTCGACGAGGAGGCCCGCCTGACGCAGGAGGCCATTGCCTGCAAGGAGGCCGAGGTGAAGGCGCTGGCAGAGGCGCTTGCCCAAGAGAGGGCAAAGAAGGAGGCGGAGGAAAGGGCCCACGCCGAAGCGACGGCTAAGGCCCAGGAGGATGCCGCCAAGAAGGAAGCCATCGAGGCCGCGCGACGGAAGGTCGCTGAGGAGAAGGCCAAGACGGAAGCGGAGCTGGCGGCGTTGGAGGCGCAGAAGGCGCAGCTGGAGCTGGCGGCGTTGGAGGCGCAGAAGGCGCAGCTGCTGCAGGCCCGGGAAGCCGAGGCGGCTCGTGCTCGGGAAGAGGCCGAGGCGCGAGCTGCCGCAGCCACCGCCGCCGCAATGGAGGAGGCAGAGGCCAAACTCCGCCACGAGACTCCCCCGGGAGGATCGCGAGTGGAGACCCTTCGAAGGCTTTTCGAAGGGGACGCCTCCTCCAGGATGAAGCTGGATGAGGCGGACACGGGCAGCAGTGGGAGCGGTAGCACCACCGCCCGTCGACGGAGGAAGGGCAAGGGGAAGACCCCCGAGAGGCCGCGGAGGGCAGCGGGTGGGCACCCCCACGACAGTGACCCCTTCTTCACCGCCAGTGACGGGGACGAACGAGGCCGTCGACATCGCCAAGTGGTGGCTTGGACGGGTGGAAGTGGCGGAGACGTCCCCATGGAAGGTGAGGATGAGGATCCCCCTCCTCCCTACCGGAGCTCCGAGTCCTCCGTGACCGAGACGCCCAGGTGGGGCGACATGGACGAGGATGACGACATGGAGTTCGGCATCACGCGCCCATCCTCGGACCCACCGAGGCGACCCGGCGGAGACCCACCGGGACCCCCTGGCGGAGGACCTTCAGGACCCCCTGGAGGACGCCCACCAAGTGGACCCCCTGGAGGCGGACCACCGGGCGGGGGAGGACCCCCTGGACCGGGCGGACCCGGCGGAGGCCCTCCTGGAGGACCCCCTGGGGACCCCGACGACCCACCAGGGAACGGAGACCCGGGTGCCACCTGGTGGTGGATTGTCTACCTCCGCAGGAGGGTCTTTGCCCTCGAATGCGAGGTAGACACGGGCAAGACCGAGATGGCTCGCATCTCCACGGTCGCCTCGCGCGCGCAGAAGGACCTGGACATCGCCAGGGCCGAGACCAAGTCGCTGACCAACGTCGTCAGCGGCCTGCAGGAGAGGCTGGATGCGCTGGAAGCCCGTGGGAGAGTCGGCAGCGACCACCCACCCCTGGAGTCAGGCTCGTCGGACGACGGCTGGGGACCCGGACCAGGTCCAGGCAGACCCCACGCCCCCGGCAGAGCTCCCAGGAGTCGCCCCAGCGCCAGTGCCCCCTCTCTCAGCGCCCCCTCTCACCACAGCGCGGGCCGCCGCAACGAGCGCGTGCCGCCCGGCAGCGGCAGTGAGGAATGGCGCGATGAGTGGCTCAGCGCGGACTACCACAACCGCCGTGCTCCACCGCGGACGCCTGTACGCCCCCGACGCCCGCCACCAGCCCCGGCGCCAATCCCCAGGGCTGGAGGACGTTATGGTGGACTCAGGGATGAGGTCCCCAGAGGAGACGTGGACTGGGACGTCGGCGAAGGTGAGGACCTGGACCTGGACCTGGACCTGGAGGAGTTCGACATCAGCCCGCCGCGTGGTGTACGACGGGAGGCCGCTGAACGCAGCCGCCGGCGCCGTGATGAGGATGCGTACATGGATGCAGTACGGCGTGAACACTTCGGTTCAGCGTACGTGGAGGAACCGCGGCGTAGCCACAGGGATTCCATGGAGGAGATGGACGTGGCGGCCGTGGGAGTCCGTGGGCGAGGCCGATGGGAACCTCGGTCGACCTCGCGGCCGGCGTTCATGGTCTCTAAGGCCGCGGACGCCGCCGTGTGGGAAGACTTGAAGGACATCAAGCCCCCCATGTACGACGGCAACCCCCTCAACCTCGACCGCTTCTTGGAGAAGCTGGACGATTGGGGGCTGGCCGTCACTGAAGACCAACCTCCCGCGGATGCGGAGAGATATGTCTTCAAACGGTTCAGGTACCGCCTGCCGGAAGTGCTCGGCGAGCTATACTTCGTGGCGACCAAGGAGGGGAAAATCAAGACCCTCAAGGACGCCAAGAAGTGGCTCAACGAGCAGGAGCGGGTGGACGCTCCGCAGGTGGCTGCCAAGCGCTGGAAGTCCATCAAGCTTGAGCATGATGGACGGGAGATCCGCCTACGAGAGTGGCGGGACTTCCGAGGGAAATACACCCTCTCTCGCCGCAACGTGGAGGATTGGAACGAGGGTGACGAGCAGGCTCGCCTGCTCTCCATGCTGCCGGAAGCATGGATCAAGAGGGTCACCAAGGAGGAATCCAAGAGGGCCAAGTCCAACCACACGGTCAAGATGATGCTCCCCAAGGAGTATCATACGAACGTGGTGAGTTGGGCGAAGAAGAACGTGGCCCGGGACGTCAAACGGCACTCCCTGCGGAACGCTCTTCTCATCACCGTCTCGGGCGATCGCGAGAGGACTGCGATTTGGCGCCTTGACGACTGTGAGTTGAGCGGCCAGACCATCCGTCTGCAGCCCATCCCGGCGCGGATGAGCTGCGACGAGATCCTGGAGTGGGTTGGCGAGGAAGTACTCAAGGAGTACCGAAACCTCCACCACACCCGCGGGTTGAGGCCCGGCGACCGCGACGTCAACTACGTTGGCGAGGGGCCTGGCGGGGAATCTGCCATGGACCCAGCGGGAGCCGGCGGCGATGAGACTCTCGTCGACGATGACGACGACGATGAGCCCGCCGAAATGGCCGTGTGTGCCTTCGTGGCCAAGAACATGAGCGCGGGGAGCAAGCCAGCAAACTGGAAGCCCCTGCAGCCAGGTTGGAAGAAGCAGGAGAAGAGGGACCCTCGCCGTATTGGCGACCCTCCGCTGTCCTTTGGGGAGTTCGTACGAGCTCACCCTCAGGGCTGTTTCGTGTGTTATGGGAGGAAGAAAGGCTTCAACCATGACCACCGAACATGCCCCGTCCACAAGGCCGACACGGAGGCTTACAAGAAGGCGCACGGGTCGAAGAAGCGTGCGCCCGCGGGTATCCGGGAAGCCAAGATGGAGGTGGACAAGGACGAGCTGGCCAAGCTGATGTCGTCGGTGGGAAACGAGTTGGCCAAGGAGATCCAGGAGATCAAGCGGAACTGGGTCCCCAGATCGGACAGCAAGAACAAGGAGAACAACCAGAATGACCAGAACAAGGACAAGGACAAGAACAAGGGTAAAGGAGGAGGTAAAGGGGGAAGAAGGAAGGGCGTCAACGACGTTGAGGCCGAGGAGAACACCCCCTCTTCCACAACCGACGCCCCCTAGCGGAGCCCCTGCAGCCAAGGGCCCCAGCTAGGGCGGTCGCAGGATGGTGACGTGGGAAGCGCCGATCCATCTCTGTCGGGAGTCGGTAAGCACAAGGGGACTGCCGCGGGCGGAAGGCCCGGTCTGGCGCCCAGTCGCGGAGGCGGGGTGAAGGCAAGTGAAGGCACGAACCCTTGCACCCGTCCGTCCTTCGCGACCAAGAACGTGTTTGATGTACTACAGGATCTATCCGAGAGTATCGGAGGATCACCCGGACCGCAGCTGGATGCTGCAGATGGGCAGCCTGAGCCCATTGTCCACGACCTGCACCAGTCGCTTGTGGAGCTCCTGGAACGGCCGGAGATCCTGAGTTTGCACGCCGTGCGCCGTGTCGGTCGCGAGCGGCAGTTGCATCTTAAGGTCCGTGCCTTATGCGGGGAAGTGGAAAAGGTCTTCGACGTGTTGGTCGACACGGGAGCTCAAGTCAGCTTGGTCAAGGCTGGCCTACTTCCACCAGAGTGTCTGACCGACAGTCGGAAGCCTGTCAGGCTGAAGGTGGCGAACGGCCAGTACATGGTGGGAGGCACGAAGGAAGCGGCCATTGGGCTGCAGTTCGTGAACCATCGTGAACTGAGCCGCCCAGACCTCGGCAAGGAAATCCTCCTGCACGGTAGCTTCTACGAGGCCGAGATGGACTGGGACATGATCGTCGGGTACGACTTCATGATGGAGACGGACTCCGGCGTCCTCCCGGCCCAGGCTTCCATGACCCTGTACCAGGACGACCAACTCTCGTGGCTTTCGTCACCTGAGCACCACGTGGAATGCCAATGGATCCACCCCGAACGCAATCAGCTCGAAGTGGCCGCGCTGGACACTGAGCCTACTGGGCCAGCGAACCAGGAGTACGGCGTAAGGCCGGAAGTGGCGTACCGAGTGGTCGCGGACTTGGGAGCTTCGGATCTGGCCCTGGATGCGTTCTCTTCAGGAACCTCCGCCCATCTTCGGGTTTGTGAGAAGTACTGGAGCGCCCAGGACTCCGCGTGGAAGAAGCACTGGGGTCCGCATCAGGGATTGATGTGGATCCATTGCCCCCGTTGGGACATTCCCAGAGCGATAGCGAAGATTCGCAAGGACCGCTCCAAGGCAGTGCTGGTTGTTCCTATGGGATGCACCGAGGAGGAAAGTACCCGACATTGGGTAGCCTCACTGACCAACATGACCTTGAACAAGGTCGTCCTACCGGCTGGAGAGAGTGTCTATCAGGACGCTAAGGGACAGCCCATGCCACCCCAGAGATGGCCAACAGAATTCCACTATGTGGATGGGGGCCTTGATCAGGCCGGCACCACGGACTTCGTGTGTGTCAACCGCATCATAGCAGAGCCCTGGCGGCAATGCTTTGCGGTTCCCCCTGTTGACATCGAAGAATCGGACTCCGAAGACCCCCTCACTGAGGAGGAGTGGGATCTGGTTCAGGGGTATATGGATCAGCCCTTTCACGACTGGGGAAACCAGCGTGAGGGCAAGGGCCAGGACAAAGCCTGGTGGGAAGTGGACTCAATCGTCTCCGGTTCCTATGACGGGAATACCTTCGTTCAGAGGGTGCTGGATCACATGTCCAGCCAAGACGAGCCGCCTGGCGGTAACCCACCCACCTACGGCGATCTGTTCCGAGGCAAGACCAGGGATGGCCCTTTGGGCCACCTGGGAAGACCACCTGAGCCGAAAGCGAGCGGGGTCGCTACCCCTCAAGTAAGCTCCGTGGTTCAAGTGCCCGGAAAAGCCAAGGCGGAGTCCGATGACTGCCCCAAGATCCAGGCGTTGAGGGCCAGGCTGAAGCAGAAGTATGGCGAGACCTTCTTCAGCGGAAAGCCTGTGTTCCCCCCACCGGTGCGTGGACCGTATGGCGAGGCCAAGATACGACTGAAGCAGGACCCCCGTGTGTATCGTCACCGGGAGTTTGCCCTGAGGGGCGAGAGGAAAGAGGCCATGGAGAAGATCCTCCGTGACTTCATCCAGAGAGGCTGGCTTGAGCCGTGCCACTCCGAGTGGGCCTCTCCTTGCTTCGTCGTCCCCAAGAAGGTTGCCGGTGAGTGGCGGCTCGTGGTCGACTACCGCGGCCTGAACGCCCAAACGCAGCACGACAGCTATACGCTGCCCCTCATTGAGGATATGCTGCAAAAACAACACCGGCGGAGGATCTTCACGGTGATTGACCTGAAACATGGTTACCATCAGATGCCTCTCGCCGAAGAGTCCCGTGCCTGCACAGCCATGAGCACTCCACTTGGACCTCTCCAGTGGAAGGTGATGCCTATGGGCGTTACCAACGGCAATGCGGCTTTTCAGCGGATGCTGGAGAACCTGCTTGAGCCGGTGCGCGACTGTGCGGACCCCTTCGTGGACGACGTGATCATCGCGTCCGGGGACCCCAGCATGAGCTACGAGGAGCTCCTGGAGGCACACGAGAGGGACGTCACTCGAGTGCTGGACCTTCTGGTTCTGCACAAACTCACGGGCAGCAGTGACAAGGCCACCATTGCGGTAAGCGAGGTGGTCTTCGCTGGCCACGTAGTCGGGAACGGGCAGCGAAAGCCCATACCTGGCAAGGTGGCTGCGATTGAGCACTGGGAAAAGCCCAAAACGGTCTCTGAGCTACGGGCGTACTTGGGGTTCTGCAATTACTACTCGGGGTATATCAAAATGTATGCCGAGTATGCAGCCCCCATGACGACCATGCTCAAGGGCAACCGAGAGGAGACCAAGAAGGGGTCCAAGAAGGCTCTGGTCTGGACTGAAGAGTCTGACCGTGCCTTTGAGGGGATGAAGCAGGCGCTGCTATCCGCAGTGGGTCTGCACCTCGTGGATCCCGACCGAGGGTTCGTCCTGCGCACCGACGCTTCCGACTACGCCATTGGGGCTGTGTTGGAGCAAGTGCTTGACGATGGGAGGCACGTGCCCGTGGCCTTCTGGAGCCGAGTCCTGGCGGAAGGCCAGAGACGGACGTGGACGCCCCGTGAAAAGGAGGCGTATGCCATTGTCATGGCTCTCAGGAAATGGGCTGGGTACATAGCCCTCCATCCCGTCGCCGTCTGCACCGACCATCAGAGTCTGCAGTCGTGGCACAAGGAGCACGTGGACACCCCCTCAGGTCCCGCCTCCCGACGGGCAAGATGGCACGAGACCTTGGCCAAGTTCGACCTTACGGTTGTTTATATTCCTGGGAAGGATAACACCGTGGCGGACTGTCTCAGTAGGTGGGCCTATCCCGCCAGCAAGGGCATGCAGGACATCTCTGCCCATGGCGATGAGGCTGAGACCGCTGAAGCCAAGAGGATCATTGAAATGGAGCGCCTGATGGAGGAGGAGGGTGCCAAATGCTTCGTCGTCATGGCCGCAGATGCCCCCCTCGCGTCGAGGGTGAGCAGAACGGTCAGTGTACTCGCCCCTGTGGGTGCCGCGGGCGGAAGGCCCAGTCCGGCACCCCCTGTGGGAACTGAGTCCGACAAGCACCTCTTCCCAGAGTCTTGCCTCCAGGACGACTGGACCGACGATTACGCCAAGTCTGAGGCCTTTGCGGCCGAGTATAGGGCTGTGACCGACCCTGACGACGGGCAGAAGTGGCCAAAGGGGCTGACCGAGGAAGATGGCAAGCTCTACTGGAATGGTAAGCTGCTAGTCCCGGAGTCCCGGGTGCTCGAGCTGTGTGAAGCTTGGCATCACCACATGCTGCACCCAGGGGTCAAGAAGCAAGCTCTTGACATGCAGCGTCGGTTCGGAATCGACCATATCGTTCTCTACACCGCCATCAAAAAGGTCAGGAAGGGTTGTTCGGTCTGTCAGGCCTGCAATCCCGATAACCGGAACGTCAAGGGGGAACCCCAATGGACCCCGGTTCCTGACCAGCCCATGGAGAGCGTGGCCATGGACGTCTTCTCCATGCCCGAAGTGCACATTGGCAAGGAGACCTTTGACTGTGTGGTTCTCTGTGTGGACCGCCACAGCGGCTACGTTGTAGCCGTTCCGGCACGCAAAAAGGGGTTGCTTGCCAAGGAGGTGGCAGTCATGATGATTCGTCATTGGCTGACCGTCTTTGACATCCCCCGCACCATTTGCAGTGACCGAGGGCCCCAGTTTACTGGTGGCTGGTTCAAGGCTATGTGTTCCCTCATGGGAATACGACATGCCAAGAGCGTTGCCTATCTCAGCCGGTCTAACGGCCGTGCTGAAGTGGCTGGACGGCAGCTGTTCGAGAAGCTGCGCAAGATCCACATCACCAATCCACGGCGGAACTGGTTCGAGGAGATGTGGCCTGCTCTGAAGGCCCATCATGACACCCCCACTCCGGGCGGTTTGTCCCCTCACCAGATTCTGTTTGGCAGGGACCCCCTGGGTAGGGGACTTCCCTTGTCTGGTGATGGCATGGCTATGGATGCCAAGGAGTTCTTCGCGCGGCAAGAGCAAACGGCGCGGGACATCCGCCAGCAACTTGAGAAGGAGCATGCTGAGCGTCAGAAGTCCGCCCCGAGCTCGACAGCGCAGAAGTTCAGGGTGGGAGACCCGGTGTGGGTGATCAGACCCCGCCCCATGGGCACCCACCGCACCAAGACCTGGTTCACACCCGGCGAGGTGGTCCGCAGGATTGGTGAGGACACCTACCGCATCAAGGTGGGCCACGGACAGTTCCGGGAGCGCCACGAGAGTCAACTCCGTGTGCGGGAACCCGACCTCCGTGGCCGACATGTGTCCCTGGACTACGCCAAGCATGAGGCCGATTCGGACGACGACTATGCTGAGCAGGACGACTATACCGTCGAGAAGATCCTGGCTCAGCGTCCGAAGGCCTCGGCACCCGGAGGTCTGGAGTTCAAGGTTCGTTGGCGAGGCTATGGGCCGTCCCACGACACCTGGGAACCCGTCTCCTCGTTCGTGCCGCGGGTCAATACTCCCTTCATGGAGTACATCCGCAAGCACAAGACCAAGATCCATGTCTCGGACTTGGCAGCACTCACCCGGGCGATTGCAGCCAGGGGTGCCTGATCAGCGCCCTGAGCTCTCCCCTGATGTGTTATGAGCGCTTGTGAGGCCGACGAATCGTCCCTTACTTGCTTGCTCTCTTCCATCTTTTGGTGACAGAGTGGCCATATACCCCCCCCTGCTGTATCCAGAGGAGGATGGCCCCTCTCTTCTTCTACTCGTCACTCCCCCCCCTGCTGAATCCTTGGGAAACCAGGTGGGGCGACTGACCTTCATATTTTTGAGCTCTTGGGGCCTTGAAGCCCATACGACGTTGCGCAACGGATGCCGCTGTCATCGGCATTGCGATTTTTGGGTGTGTGGTCTGGTCCCATGGCATTTGCGGGATCCAGACCAGTCGACGTGTGTCTCGAGACTATATATGCCTGAACTCAGGCGTTGTCCTGTCCATCCTCCTGCATTTGCCTTATCCTGACCGTGGCGTGGTTTGGCACTCTGTTCTGAGTGTGTTTACACGCCTATTTACCCGATTGTTGCTTGTCTTTCTGCCCTCCAGGATATGTGCATCTGTATGTTAAGTGTGTTCAGCCAATCGCTGAGGGATGGACTGTTTTTCACCACGAATCGGGATACAGAGGCGCCTTGAGTCGCCGTGTACATATCCTTACAGCCTGGTCCAGCCTGGACCAGTACTTGATTACAGATTCTACTGCTTGAGTGCCTGTGATACCGTGTTGCCCTATTCGCTGTGTATGTGGAGATCCTGATGGCGCCAGGCGGGAAGCCCAGTTGCCTGACTACACTCCCAGCGGTCCGCCACTGTCAGTCCCAGTGTGAGCCTACCGATTTGCAGACGCACTTGCATTCGGATGGCGGCCTCCGGTGCTCCTGACCTCGGTCAGTCTGCCTGGGAAACTGGTGGTTTGAGGAGTCGACGCCTCCGCCCACACTGCATGAGGACTCCCTCATGTATGGCCACACTTCGTGGTAGTAGGGCGAGGGAAAAGACGGCCTTGATGCCCGATCCCTTCAGGAGGAGTTCCCTTACGATTTGGGGTTCGTAAGGAGTTCGACTATGGCACTCTGGACTCGCGTCGTATGGATATGGACATGGTGCGCCCGAGGAAGGACCCGTGGGGACTCTCCCCAGTCGGCGGGCCTTGGGAAGCTTGGGGTAGCCTGATGGATCTTTGTGGTCGCTCTCGACTTGTGGGGCCACCTCGGCCGTCGTGTGACGCCTATGTTGGCCGTGTATGCCACTGCCACTGTGGTGGTGACCGTAGCAGCCGGCACCCGGTGCGCCTGGTATGGGTTAACGGGTCCTTTGGATGCCGAACAATCGCCGCCAGGACCCGGGACTTGATACTTGATACTATACATGTTACATGTTACAGCAGCATACCTATCCCGCTGTGGGATACCTATTTTACTGTGACTTACTGGAGTGAGGATGTGACACCCCCCCCCCCTTCAGGAAGTGGTCCTGGGTACCCGCTGCCATGCGTGGGTGTTATCGAGCCCCCCCAGGGTTTGCTCTAAGGAGGGGGGTGAAGCGGTACCCAGAACCCCATGGCCAGGTTACGGCATACAACCGGTCTCCGGTCCACTAACCCCATGCACGGCGTGTTCCGTGCCGTGAAGCCCCGCATCGGCAACCGATGCACCGCCAGCGGAGATTTGTGTATCAGAATATCAGGAATCAACAGGGTTTTATTTTCATATTGTTTCCGTCAATTTTTATGCTTCCGTTCCGATACTCACTGTTTTGACTGCTGGCGGTTGGTTCGCGACTTTACCGTAACCGCCAGATTAACTGTTTATAATGGAAATTTTAACGTTATCCGCGACGAAGGCTCCAAAGTCGCCAGGAACTGCATGGATGCTTCCGCCATTTTCATAATTAATACTCGCAACCTTAATCCGAATTTTTCAGGATGTCGAAATCGGATTTTCGACTTCGACATCCCCGCACTTGATTTGACCTCTTTCGAGTGGACCTACGTGCTTCCGTATGCACGAATCAACTTCCCTTTTATCTTGCCCTCCATTTGTCTTAAAGATATGGGCAAAATAAAGTTGATTCGTGAGGCCACTTGTGAAGGTCATATCTCGTGTTGCTTGCGAGGATTTACGATAAGGAAACGTGGGATGTATTCACAATACTCCCGACGTAATTTAGGAAGCATTATATGCCTTGCGTATCCACACGTGCGCGCTAGTGTAACGGATCATGGTCAAGAGGGTAGAGTCTGCGTTATAACTCTTTGGCCATGACATTGCGTGCGTTAAGATAACTTTCGAGTGTAGCGCGCAAGTGTTGGTGTTGCATAGGAACTCTCCTTGAGTTCCTATGACCGATTGACACAAAGTTATGCCCTTGGAGGGGCATGACATATCGTGGTGGGAGCTACATTTTTGGGCAATATTTGGTATGTGCCATGTGTTGGGTTGCGTGCCCATTTGGCGGGCCTATTGCTCCAAGACAAGCCCGCCAATGGACCTCATATTGTGCAAGCCCCTTCTCCGTACTCCCTACGGTCAATTGCAAGCCTAACCTTCGTGAAGGGAAGCTTGTGTGGTGATCCCGAAGCGATGCGTTGGGAGCAAGGTGTGTATTTTACATTTTTCCATATTTTCATGTGCCCACTTGGGAGGCAGCGCTCGTAACCTTTCAAGGCGCCCCAAGTGGAGCACATACGTGGGATCGAAGGTCATTGGTGTCAAGTCATTGTGTTTAGAAGGATTAAGTGATTGCACGATCCAAGCCGGAGATATTATAATATAATTGTAGACCTTTCAAGGCACTTTTGTGTGTCATTGTGTCAATTTTGCCATTTTTGGCTTGTCATGATGTCAAGTGGCGACCGTGTATCTCAACGTTGCGCTCAATTGACATCATGACCCAAGTATGTTATGAGGGTACATACTTCGGTAGCCAACATATCTTGGACCCGGCGAATAACTCCTCTTAGGCTTGGCATACCGTGGCCGCCATGTTGGCGATTTGGGACTATCCCAAATCATGGGCTCACTTGGCGACCCTGCCATTCCCAATACCGGAGGAGTTGGGCGACGCCCCAAAGATATGTTGGACATATATGACTTGATACCAATCCTATGGCACACTCCGGTCCGAGTCGGGCATGTGCCTCATTTGCCCTAACCATGAGCGTGCGCAATTTTGGCCATTTTGAGCATTTTTCCACTTTCGCTGCCCGCCGTGCCCCATGTTCTAACCTTCGTGCACGCCGGACGCATGGACCAATGGACCATATATGACATGGGTGTTATGGGTAATGGTCCCCATGGTCCACATACTACGTGGGCGAAGCGGAGCCGCCTTCGTTAAGGCGCTAGGCCAATTTGAGTATGGGCAATTTTGCCATTTTTGCATTTGTGGACCCAATTGGGATCGTCACCACGCCAAGCAGCATGGAGATCTATGAGAGCCAAGAGCATGGGAGTCTCTGTTGGACTCCCGGTGGATCGCGTATGGATTGGCGGATCCGATCTCCAAGCCGGCGTGGAGATATACTATTGGGAGCACACCGAATTTTGGCTCATTTCAAGCAGCCAAAATGACCCAATTTTGGGACCCCAATTTCCCCCTTCCGTGTGGTCAATTGGCGGCCCCATTTCTCTAAGCCCATAGGGAGCCCGGACCTAAATCCAAGTTGTACACTCAGATATAAGTCCTAGGTCCTGCCTCCTACCCTGTGAGCCATTGGCCTTACCTTGGCCGGGCGAGCCACGCATGGGAATGACGCCAATTTTGGTGATTTTGGCATCATGACCCCACTTGACTCATCCGTGTTGCCCTGATGCCGGGACCTCAGAGGGAACCAGGTTGGGTGAGGGCTCCAGGCAGTTCGTACTCGAAGGGCATAGGGTCAGTTGCCTCGTCCCTACCTCTGGCGGGTCCGGACGAGGGGTCAATTTTGGAGTTTTCCAAGCTAATTTCAGTTTGGGCTGAAACAGCCCTTTTTCAGCTACCAACTCCTGGGTGATAATGGCGGGGCCATATCTCTGGCTCAGAGTGGAGTTGGGACCTGCCATTAAGGGAGCATAGGGAGCCACTGTCGGTTGGCCTTGGAGCCCCTTGGTTCCCAGGAACTCGCCTGTGGCTGGGCGGGACACCTCTCCCATTGGCAGGGTTTCAGGGTCCGGACTGATCAGGGCATGGGTTGTGTTTGAGCCCCCGCCCCCATCAGCCACTGAGAGGGTCGGACCTGGGATTGGGATATGAGTTGGGACTGAGTGTCTATGGTCCTGTGATGCCCTTACCCCAGTCCAGTCTTAACCCCATGTGTACATATCCTGATGTGTTGCTGTACATACTTTCGTTCCCTCTTTGCAGAGTGGCAAGGATTCTGAAACGCTTTGTCACATGACACAGGCGTATTGATGCCCTTGTGAGCGTAGTGCCTTGCCTGCCTGCTCACTTGTGCGTGTCACCGCAGCGTCCCGTGGCCGGCCCCCCACGGGAACGCGTCAATATACTTTGGAGGCAACTTCATGGTCTTACCTATTATTGTCCAGTTAGCGAGGAGACGCCATGTCTCCTCACCGTCCGGGCTTGCCTTACCTTTGAGACTAATATTAGTCTTAGATTCATTCAACACGGTTTGCACGCGTGCACGGACAAGAGGCGGCAAACGTTTGCAAAACGCGCGAATGAAGTGTGTAAGATAGTCGCCAAGTCGGATCACCAAGTGCAAAATGCACATCACAATGAACCGTGTGCGGTCATCCACGCGGAGCATTGGTTTTGAAGTGCACCCTTTGGCCGTAGTGCAATCCAAACCTTTATCGTACAAAGCGCGGAATTTTCCATCAAGGTGCGTTGTGCGCCGCACCTTAGTGTTCATCCATCGTTCACGCCTACTACACCATGTGGAAAAAGAGTAGATGCTTCCAATGGCAAAGTAAGGCGACAATCCTAAAAGTAGACGCAACAATGGAGAGTCTCCACCCAACATGATTCGTGCACGATAATAAACATTATTCATTTGGATGTATCCACTATCAATGATAGTTTGGATGTGTTGCAACGTGGCACAAAATAAGACACGCATTGCTTCGTCGTCATGTTCAGATGTCAATGCGACATCCAATGTCCAATTATATTGAAGAGTGCGGGCCTTTTCCATGTGATTGGCAAAGCCAATCGCAATTTGCACCCATGGGCGTGAGCCACATGGGAACCCGTCGCCTCTAATTATGATGACGAATAATTGCTCGCCATCGATCATTGGAAAGTCCATGGACTCCATGAGCTCCTTTTGTGTTGCGACATAATTAAAGAAATGCGGTAAGTCCCATCGTACACCAACTTTGCCATTGTGAATAGTGGTTTCCAATTTTTGCGCCTTACCCAATCGTTGCCATTCACGGTGCATACGCTTGAAAGATGGAAATGGGTGCACCCAATGAACATCCAACTTTTCTTGGGCAGCTTTTGTTCGCCGGTTGGCCCAAGATATTAGATTCTTGTACCTAAATTTGAGGCATGTTAATTCGAACAAAGTGACGCGCACAACGTGAACGTTGGTGCACAACGTGAGCGTTGGTTGAAATCGTTCAACTTGTTCAACCGGGCAGTTGAACATGACTTTAACAAATGTTCAATTTGTTGTTTTCATGAAAAAACACTTGATGGTAGCATGTAAATGGGGCCAAAATTGCATGTGGAAGAAGACATATACATGATAGTTCGATGAAACCTAGGTAGGCACTCTATGTTGCACAAACATGAGTCGCATTTGTTTCATATGTGTTCAACCGCACACTTGAACGCATCTCGCATACGGTTGAACACTCCTTGCATACATGCAACGCACCATGGTATGCATGTAGGACATGTAGAGCACCTATTTTTCGGCATTTCCAAGTCAAGGATCAACCGGACGGCATCCTTGGGTGTAAACACCCTTTCCATGACCTTCCGGTCATTGCGTCGACTACGCCGCCCACTACCCATTCTAGTCTTGAGGCGTTCCCATAGTGTACGACCACCCTTGGATGCGGTGAACAAGTTGACCAAATCACTCATCAATTCATCCGATTGTAATCCAGTGTAGTGATCTGCAATACATTGCTTCAAGTTTGACGTTGGCATTTTTGATTGTAAAATGAGAGGGATCCTTGCATACAAGTAAGAAACCACAATGGGGAATCTCTTGGTGCTCTAATTTGTTCTTATTGTTACGTTATTTTTGGTGACACTACCATATTGCACAAAGGTGAAATTAAATATTCTTCAATTCAATGCGTCATGTATATTAATTAACCACTGTTGAACGCGTGATCGCGTGAGCACGCGCCACCGATTGGCGCGATAGGCCAGTTGAACTGTTCAACCGCGTTCAACCGAGTTCAACTGGGGGGTTGAACAGCAACATGCTGTTCAACTGGGTTCAACCGCTGTTCAACCGCTACGCTCAAAGGTGTGCAAAAGGGGTCACTAGGGTTGTCAGCAGCACTGCTTGAACTGTCCTGCCGCTCGGACTTCTCTGCATCAACCGCTCGTGACTCCGGCTGTTGACACGCATGTTGAGCCGCACAGCACATGATAAGTGGCAGGCAGAACTCATGAAAGGTGGACACACAACACCGATGCAATTCTTGTCGCCGCCAGTTATTGCATACCTCAGAGGAAGCGTCATGCTCGACCGATCGCTCTTTCTTGCCCCTTTTTGGCGCAGTTTCTGAGTGAAACAGGCCATTTGCACCGACAGGCGAGTTAACCTGCACGATGCACGATACACAGCGAATGCAAAAAAAAAAGCAACAAGTATACACTACGAGAGATGTTGTTATTTGCAGACACTTTTTCTTTCATTAGAAATGTGGGAAATACCTGTTAGCTCGTTCATTCACAGATCAACTGCGACACCCCTCGAGGAGCTGGCGAACGCGTTATCGCGATTGATGCGCGTTAACCTGTTCCTCAAGTCAATACACATGCTACTCATGTATGTTATCTACGGAATGTGCCATCCTGATGACACAGGTGGACAGCCAGGCCTCCCCATGCAATCTAGGGACTCTGGCAGTGCTTCATGCGACAGCAATGAAAGCATGGTAACGAGATGTTAATTGTCATGCAATATGCATGATAAGTTGCATCTGAATGTGTCCTGGGTACCTAGAAGCCAGATCTGAAGGTCTGTGCTGCACGAAATAGGAGAGAAGTACATTTGGGTTATGGATTAACACAGGGACTGACATACGTAACGAAGTATGCGGATCGGAGACATCACACCATGCGGCCAGCAGGTTGACAAGCAAAATGCAGGTTAAGTTGCATGTCAACATCGTTGGTGTCAAAAAAAGTGACATTTGCGGCATCAAGCGGGAAGAAACTATCAGCAATAGCCGTGAATTCTACGGATCAAGTGTTTAGGGCCGAAGTCCAATACGATCTACCACACGGGGTTCAAAAAAAGCATTCCAGGGGTATTCTGGGAATTCTTCCCCCCCTAAAAGCCTAGGTGTGGGGGGTCGGGCGCGTCGTGCTGTGTGGCGCGCAGGGCTCTTGGGGTGCTTTTGGTGCCGCCGGTGTCGGTGCGCCGACGCTTGTGGGGTGGCGAGGGGGTATGTGTGTGCGGGGTTGGGCTTTGGGTGATTTCCCACAGGGGGATGCCGTCTCGCTGTGTCTCCTGGAGGGTCTCCTGCAGGCGCCTCAGGACATACGGGTGGTCCTGGGGCGCGGGGAGGTTGCGGGGGTGGACTCCCAGGGGGTGGAGCGTATCGACCAGCATGGCTTCCCATGCAGCCTGCGGCATCCACCCCCCCGCCGGCTGGAGGCGGCATTTCTCCACCGATCCCTTGCGGGGCCAGTGGACCAGGCCCTCGAGGGGGGGCTCTGCCCGGGGCCACTTTCGCAGCTCCCAGAGCTGCGTGTGGGTCCAGCGCCTCCACCACTGTCCCTGGGCGGGGCCGCGGTCTTGTGCGGAGGAGTGGGCGTGGGTGAGTGTGACGGGGTCGTGGGGACTGGTGGCGGTGGCGGGCCTGGGGGATTCCTCGTAGTCCTGTGCCGTGGGGGTGCGCGAGGAGTGGGGGCGCGGGCGGATGTGGACTCGCGGGTATGTGCGCACGGTCTCCGCCTTGGGGTTGGGCTGGGACTCGCGGCGGCGGCGGTAGCGGGGCATGTGCTGTACGTGGGCTGACATCGAGGGTTGGTAGGGGGGTGGGGACGCTGCTTGTGGACCCTCGGCGTTGTTCTGGTCTGGTCGGGGGCGGTCCCTGGGCCTTGGCTGCGGGCTTTGAGAGGTGGCGGTGACGTCGATGACGGTTGGGGGGGCGCCGCGCTGGACGCTGCTGCCTCCGGGCCTGGGATGGGTGGGGCTGAATGTCATAGAGGACGTCCTTGGAGAGTCGGGCTCGCGCTGCCGTCGTGGCGCCGGGATCAGGCTCGGGCTTGAGTTTGGCTTCAGGTTGGGGTCGCGGTGCGCCGACGGGTTTGGGCGGCTGCTTGGCGGCAGTCTTCGGTTGCGGCCGAGCTGCGGGCGCGGGCCTCGTCGGGGCGTGGGCCTTGGCGGCGGCCGGGAGGCTCGCGGTGGAGACGGGTTTGGGGGCCCGTTTGGGAGGTTTCCCTCATGGTTGGGGGGGTGGAGTGCTGGATGAGGACGTGGTGGTGGTGGTGGATGAGGTGGTTGTGGTGGTGGAGGTTGTGGAGTTGGAGGCGGAGGAGAGGGCCGTGGGGGACGGCGGAGGGCCCTTGGGCTGCGGCGGCGGGCGTAGGATGCTGGATCCTGCGAGTAGTGAGAACGAGGGTGCGGATTCGGGCACCGGGCGTGTGCGCGCGCTTTCCCTGGTGATCTGTGTGTGCTGGTGCCGGTGTGGGTGCATGTGGCGGTGTGGTGGCGTTGTCTCGGCTGTGCGGCTATGGTTACCCAGGGGGTGTCCATATCTGCTCCAGGACGCGTGGGTGCGTTTGCTGGAGGTAGTCGAGGGTGCGGAAGAAGCATCCCTGGATGCCGGGTATGTCCTCCTCCGTGAGGTGGGGGTAGTTTTGGGTGGGGGTGTCTGGGCCCGGCCACAGTATCGCCGAGAGGCGGGCTGCGACCATGTACAGGTGAAGCCGGTTCGGACCCCCGTGGCCATCTTGGGGTCACTTGGGGTGTGTATCTATGTGCCGGCAAGCCGCCATTGGCTGATATCATACTCTCCCGTCCACCTGAACTAACCCGATGTGATAGTGTGATAAGTTTGGCCATTCCGGCTATGAGCGGCCATATTCAGAACCGAGGCACCGCCAGCGGAGATTTATATATCGGAATATCAGGAATCAACAGGGTTTTATTATCATAATGTTTCCGTAATTTTTCAGCCTTTCGTTCTGATGGTCAATGTATCGGCGACTGGCAGTTGGCTCGCGATTTTGCGTTAACCGATTGGTTAACTGTTATTTCCAGATATTTTGACGGATATTCCGTTGAAGGGTCAGATCTCATCAGCAAAGGGTTCGTTGCTTCCGCAATTCTCTAAATAAGCACTCGAAATTTTATTCAGAATTTTTCGCGATGTCGAAATCGGATTTTCGACTTCGACATCGCCGCACTTGATTTGGACTTCTTCGAGTGGTCATACTCTTTTTCCTATGCCCGAATCAGGTTTCCCTTATACTTGCCACCCATTTGACTTTGAGATATAAGGGAAACAAAAGTGAATCGTGGGACCACTTTGAGGGACCATATCTACGCGCGAGTGTGAGGAAAGAGAATAAAAAAGGTTGGGTTGCAAGCGCCTTAGTCTCCACTTAATTTAGGAAGTATCAAACGCCTTTGGTGCGCACACATGCCCGGTGTAGCAAGGGAAAAGGGTCAAAAGGGTATAAAGTGATATATAACTCTTGGACCGTGCAACCGAATATTTTAATGCGACTTTCGAGTGTACCGCATGAGTGTTGGGATTGCATAGCAACTTTTCTTTGGGTTCCTACGTATTTTTAACGTGAAGTTATGTCAATGGAGGGACATGGCATATCATGGTGGGAGCCATATTTTGAGGGTATGTGTTGTATGCATGGTATATGTTTGATATGCTCACGCCCATGTTATATATCTTCGTGTGGCCGAAGAGATGGGGAGCCATACGTGACAAGGGTCTTGCCCATGTCCCAATTGTGGAATTCAAAGCGCTAGACCAAGTCTACCACGTATGTATTGCTCATGGTATGTTTGACAAAGAAATCCATGGGTGCACTCCCATTTTCATTGGGCATGTAGATATTAGTGGCGAAGGTATCTCCATGCGCCTGATTGGGGATCCAAGTGGGGGAATTGTTCGCAAATGGTTCCAATCATTTGTGTATTGAACCATGAGCGGATATCATGGGTGAGCATAGAGATATACTATCATGACGACTTTGTATTTGGTCATATTTTCATGTTTTTGACCTCAATTTTTGCTCATTTTTGCGTTTTGCGTACTCACCTGGTCAGCAAACAGCAAGAAGCCTATGGAGAGTCGAACCATGGTATGTTGTGCATATGTTGGCATATGCTTTGGAGTTGAACACCACCATATGCCGGATCGCCTACTCCATTTGGCTTGGCGCACGAAGGATTACAAAATTTGCTCTCAAGATCATGGGCTGACTGGGGCAGTGCGTGGCGCCCATATCCGAAGGGGTTTCGAGGGTAAGGTGGGGATGTACATGGGCATTGGCCTTTGGTCTCTATTCTCCATGAATACTAGACTTCGATTCCATGCATGCTTTGAGCCTTCAGATAAGTAGTAACTTCAATTTTGAGCATATATTTGATATATGGCCAATATGGTGTGAATTGGCAGTTTTTTGACATGTTATGAGTTCAAACTCATAGGTCATTTCTCTAAGCCCATTCGACTCCAAGTCCAACCAAGGTTATGTCAGGGTAGGGCATGGTCCTGAGTGCCACTCTAGGCCATGACACGCCACCTCCCCTATTGGGCTAGGATTTAGAGACTTGGGGGTGAACACATTTTTGGGGTTTATGTAATGACTTTTGACATGTGGCATTTACCCATCTTATTGGACTGGGTTCAGGGCATCATGTTGGTGAGTCAAGGGAAGGTCTTGAGTCCAGGGAATGAGGGGTCTATGGCTGTGATTGTATAAGTTTCCATCTCTCCCCAACTTTGCTTTATTTGTGTTCATATGCCAATTTCAGGGCTTTCTTCCTCGGTGCAATTCTTGTACATGCCCACCACCGTGGGAATACCGGTGTGCTGAACGAAAGCCCGCAGCCTGATTTGGATTGTGAATTGCGCTACTGCTGTATTTGTGGGATCTGGTTGCTGTTCAGGGTTGAAGGAGGATTACATTTTCTATATTTTTGGATTTTGGACCTTGGACTTTGAGGATTTTGAGAAATGCAATCGTTGATCCGGAGTAAATCAGCAGGGGTAACAGGCGGAAGGGGCACAGCGGGGGCCGGTCCTGGTAGGGACCTTCCTTATGGTAGCAGAGGCTTACCTGCTGCCCCTACCTACCGCCGACCCGGGGACTTGGGCCCTCCTGAGCCGTGCCCAAGTACGCCCCGGGTGCGTATTGTGGACTCGGTGGAGACCACACCGGAGATTGGGGCCATAGAAGAACCGAGACGTTCAAGAGCATGGCGAACTCCGGAAGTGGAAGCCCGAAGAGAAGTACGACAATCGGGAAGAGGAGGACGTGACATGGAGGACCTTGTCTCCATGTGTGAACGTTGCTGCCGAAAGGCATGCAACCTCCGCTCCGCCGCGGAGGACTCTGATGAGGCTTGCCATTCAGGCAGCAGTGGAGGACGGGCCCGGCGCTACCGGAAGCGCGGGTCACCCAAGTCCGCGGCAAGGGACGCCGGGGCTATGGACACGGACCCCAGCCCGGTCAGGCTGTGGGAATCCGAGGGGCACTCTGAGGGCTATCGGACAGCCTACGAGCCACCTTCGGAGCCGGAGATGTCCGCGCCGATCGCCAGGGCGCATACGGCCCCCGAGCCCGCCCTGAAGCACGATGCCGAGGGCTTGGAGAGGACAGCCAGGGCCCGGACGGCACCGGTGTCCCGGCACACGGGACCGTAGACGGACGCCATAGGCGATACGCCTATGGGTGATGAGTCTGAGGTGCCGGGAAGTGCAAGATGCGCTGAGTCCGGCGGAAAGCACGCTGCGTGCCACTGCGAGCACGTGTCCTTCCTCATGGGCAAGTACCCGAAGATGGGAATGGACGCCATCGTGCATCATCTTGACCGCCTGGACAACGCCAAGGACGCTCCAGAGGAGGACATCGCGGGGATCCTGGACGACCAGTCGGCCGCGGAGAACCACATGGAGAAGCTGCGAGCGGATCAGGCCCGGTACCGGGAGAATCTGGAGCTGGCCCTGCAGAAGCAGCAGCAAGTGGTGGACAGCCTCCTCCACTTAGTGGAGGACATGTCGGGACGCCTGAAAAGGCTAGAGGAGCGACAGCCCCTCGCCTCGGGTCCGGAGCTCCCGGCAGAGCCAGCCGCGGTGGACCTGGTGGAGCGGGTTAAGACCCTCAGGAGCGCCATGGAGAGACCCATGGGCGGCCCTGCAGAGGCACCATACGCGCCTCCGCGTGTTGACCCGGGTGCGCTGCCGTTTGTTCCCATGTTCAGCGAATCCACAATGCTCGGGGAACACACGGCACCGGCTGGGTCCATGCGGGAAGGGCACGTAACCACGGACCCGAGGAGCCTGACGGTACAGATGTCCCATGCCGCCCGGGATGTACCGATCACGACGAATATGGTCGTTTATGCGGAAGAGAAGATCGAGAACCATACCATGCAGGGGCGAACCATGGGAAGCGCCGACGGACATGGTCGAGGTCATCCAGGCGGAAACCTGTGGGCGAAGGACCCCAATACGGGGATATGGACAGCCGATGGAGCAAGTCCTTCCCGCATTCCAAACCCCATGGGTTCAGGCCCAACTGGACCGCACTCCATGGAGGAGAGGGATGTACGGGGAGTGTACTCACACCCCCCGGCCACAGGTGGTATCCGTCTCGGTGGAGTGGTGGCTGGAGACGTCGGAGACGCCATCAGGATTGACGACCTCAGGGGAATCAAAATCCCCTATTACGACGGGAACCCGTCCAACCTGGATGACTTCATCCTGGACTGGGAGGACTTCGCTGAGGAGGTCGTCGGCGAGATGCGGGGAGCGCCGCGGGACAAGTGGGTATGCCGGACATTCCCACACCGGCTGGCGCAGGACCTGAAGGAGGAGCTGCGGGATCAGATCCGGGAAGGATTGATCCGTACGGAGCAGGCCTGCCTTCAGTGGTTGGAGGATGAGGAGCGGGTGGACGCTCCTAACCAGAAGCTGGAGGACCTGTGGTCCATTCCACTGCCGCTGGACCGCGGTGAGTTGCGGGTCCGGGAGTGGAACCGGTATCTGCGGAGGTACCGCAGATGCCTCAAGCTGGTGGAAGACTGGAACGAGGCCAGTGAGATCCGCCACTTGCTGAAGGACGTCCTCCCCGGCAACTGGAAGAGACGAGTGGAGGACGAGGAGAAGAAGCGCGCCAGGAGGCGGGTGGCGGTGAGGATTATGGCGGCGGAGGATACCCATGCGGGTATCATTAAGTTCTTCAGGAGGACCCTGGGCGAACCCAACAGGATGTTGGGCCTGAAGAACGCCCTGTACGTGGAGGTATTCGGGGACTCCATGGGGCAAAGGTTGCTGCGCCTCAACAACGTGGAGTGGAGGCGCGGGGAGCCGCTGAGGATGCAAGTCATCTTCGCCCGCATGAGCCTTGACGAGATTGTGAAGTACATCACGGTGGAGTTGAAGCTCAATGCGAAGAACGAGGCCCACGTGCAGGATCGACATGGTCATGGACAACGAGGCCACCGAGAAGACCGCCATCATCGGGAGATCCAGGAGGACACGGCCAACTCCGCGGAGGATGGTAGTGGAAGTGGCCAAGACCACTGGTCCCGGGAGGATCACGAGGAGGCCCATTTCTTCGCATTTGTGGCGCACAACGTGAAGAACCATGGGCAGGATCGGTCCAGATGGAGCCAGGTGGGACCCAGGAAGAACAGAGAAGGACCAAGGAGGATCGGGAACCCACCGCTCTCGTTCCGAGAGTACAGGTCTCAGCACGACGGGTGCTGGGTCTGTTATGGCAAGGGAAACAACCATGCACACGACCACCGTCAGTGCAAGGTGTATGAGGCGGACAAGAAGGCCTACTTCGCAGCCCACCCCGAGAAGAAGCCCAAGGAGCAGCGGATTTCCGACTGGAAGGCGAAGGGCGGAGACGGGGGAAAAGGCCAAGGCAAAGGCCAAGGAAAAGGCGGAGGAAGAGGCTATGGTGGTGGACCTGGCCAAGACCGACGAGTGAGGTCGATCGAGGAAGTTGCTGAGGACATGTTGAGGACGTTGGAGGAACTCAAAGCCCAGCAACGTGGTGGACAAAGTCCTGGCGGATCGCAGCCGGAAGGGGCTGCGGGAAGCCAAGTCTAGAGGAGCCCCCACGGGAGTGGGACCTCGGAGGTCTCTCCTCCGAAAATCAGTGGAATCCCAGAGAAAGCGAAGGCACATTGGGTGCCGAAGAAGGCTCCGGAAGAGCCAAAACCACTGAGTCTCGCCACTCCCAACCCCTGGAGCGCCCTGCCAAGGGAAGTACATGTGGGTACGGGACATGGCAAGAAGGAAGGAGCGACCACGGAGAGCCCCGTGGACGGGCAGGACCAACCCAAGATCTACACCATCCGTGACCATACCCTTGAAGTCCTGATGCACCCGGACGTGCTAGAGTTGCATGCCGTGAGAGTCGTCCATACACCTCATGGCGACGAGCGGCAGTTGCACTTGAAAGTGCGAGTACGGTGCGGACGTTAGGAGAAGGTGGTGGATGTGTTGGTGGATACGGGTGCCCAGGTGAGCCTGGTCCGGAGAGGGTTGTTCAAGGAGGAATTCCTGCAGCCCAGCCGGAGACCGGTCCGTCTGAAGGTCGCCAATGGGGAAATCATGGGTGGTGGCACCCATGAGGCCACTATCAGTATGGAATTCTGGGAACATGAGCCCTTGAACCGCCCTGATCAGGCAAAGAGAAGCACTCTATCCGGGAACTTCTATGTGGCCGACATTACCGATTGGGATATGATCATGGGGTACGACTTCATGGTGGCCAACGCCATTGGAGCCCTTCCCCATCGTGCAACGCTGGTCCGGGAGGATGATGAATGCCTAACATGGCTGTCCACGGACTATGCATGCGGATCATCCCAATGGAATGCTGAGGAAGAGGATCCGATCGTCCAAGCGGTGCAAGCTGTTGGTGCCAAGTCCAGAGGAGACCGTGGAGTTCAGCTCACGGAGTATGGAATGGCGCCGCAAGTGTACGCCAGGATGATTCAGACGCTGGGAGCTGAAGCGCCCGAGATGGACGTCTTCGCTTCCCGGGATGCCCCACTTCTGCGGAAGTGTAGGAGGCATTGGCATCGAGGAGACTCAGCCTGGCACAGGCATTGGGGTTTGAAGGAGTGGGGACCCATGTATTGGCATGGATCCCTGGACAATACCAGACGTACGGTGGAGAAGATCATCGCGGATAGGGCGAAGGGGATCCTGGTCATAACCGGCATAGGATCCACCCCATGTCCGCTGGAGGGTCTAAAGTCGACGCTGGACTCCATCACCCTGAACGAGATGTCATTCGGGCCAGAGGAGGAGTTGTTCATCGACGCCAAGGGTGTATCAATGCCCTCCCCGGGTCAAGCGTGGGGTACCAAGGCTTTCCTGGTGGATGGGGCGCAAGCCCAGCCCACGGGTGATGAAGCATTCATCCGTAGGGTGGAGGCGGTGCCCATGAAGGTCATGTTTGAGCCCAAGGAGGGGACGGATCAGCCTATTGATGGCATTGACGTCCTGTCCCACGCCGAGATCGACGACGTCGTCAACTACATGCGGATGGGGATGGCCACATCTCCGCATTGGTGGGATGACAAGATCTTGGTCACCGGCAAGTACGAGAAGGATGAGTTCGTGGCGAGGGTCATGGATCACATCGCGGACCAATACGATGGTCCGGTTGGGTCGGACCCACCAACGTGGGGTTTTCCAAGAGTGGGAACCAGTAGCGACGAGCACCAGCCCGGGACCGCAAATTTTCGAAGATTATCGGTGGGAGTCGAGACCCACGACGATGAAGACGGCATATCGGACGAGGAGCAGTCAGACTCGGACCAAGCAGAGGCCTATACCGCAGTGCGGTCGGTTGTATTGATACCGAAGCAAGCGGCTGAAGAGGCCCAGGAGAACCCGAAGGTCGCCGAGCTGAAGGAGAGGCTGATCAAGGCCTATCCGCGGCTATTCGGTGGCGTCGCCAACAAGAACCCTCCAGATCGCGGGAGGTCCGGCACAGCGAAGATCAAGCTGAAGCCGAACCCCAAGATCTATCGTCATCGGGAGTACCAACTTCAGGGCGATCAGGCCGAGGCCATTAAGAAGCTGTTGGCCGAGTTCATTGAGCGGGGATGGATCGAACCCTCCGACAGTGAGTGGGCCAGCCCAGCCTTCATCGTGCCCAAGAAGGAGAAGGGCGAGTGGAGGTTGGTGGTTGATTACAGAGGTTTGAACGAGCAGACCGAGCACGACTCGTACTCGCTTCCCCTGATCGACTCCATCCTCCAAAAACAACAGAAAAAGCGGATCTTCACGGTGTTGGACCTGAAACACGGTTATCACCAGATTCCGCTACACCCGGACTCCAGGCCCTGCACAGCGATGTCGACGCCGCTGGGGCCCATGCAGTGGAAAGTGGTGCCCATGGGCGCCAAGAATGGTAACGCCGCTTTCCAGCGCATGATGGAGGACCTACTCGGTCCTGTCAGGGACTGTGCCGACCCCTTCGTGGATGACATCATCATCGGGTCCGGCACAGAGAACATGACTGAGGACGAGCTCATCGACGCGCATGAGAAGGATCTGCGCCGGGTGCTCAGCGAGTTAGACAAGCACAACATGGTGTGCAAGCCCACCAAAGCCTCACTCTTCGTGAAGGAAGTGGAGTTCGCGGGTCACGTGGTGGGTCACGGGCAACGCCGTCCCATGCCTGGGAAACTGGCGTCCCTGCACCACTGGGAAAAGCCCCAGACCATCAGCGAACTCCGATCCTTCATGGGGTTCTGCAATTACTATTCGGGCTATGTCCGGATGTATGCAGAACTGTCGGGGCCGCTGCACAAGATGTTGCAGGTGGGCAAGTTCGATGGTCGGAAGGGGAGCAAGAAGAAGCTTGCCTGGACCCCTGAAGCTGAGGATGCGTTCAACAGCCTGAAGGAGCGACTCCTGGGGCAGTTGGGGCTGTTCCTGGTGGACCCCGACAAGGGATTCGTGCTACGGACAGACGCCTCGGACTATGCCGTGGGGGCAGTCCTCGAGCAAGTCCGGGACGACGGGACTCATGTTCCCGTGGCGTTCTGGAGTCGGATCCTGGCCGAGGGCCAACGCTGCACCTGGACCGCGAGGGAGAAGGAGACGTACGCCATTGTTTGTGCGCTCAGGAAGTGGTCTGGCCACATCGGATTGAAACCCGTGGTGGTTTGTACGGACCATCAGTCCTTGCAGAGCTGGCACAAGGAGCACGTCGACACCCCCTCAGGACCAGTGGCAAGGAGGGCCCGATGGCACGAGACGTTCGCCAAGTTCGACCTCAGCGTCGTATACGTCCCGGGGACGGACAACACTGTGGCAGATTGCCTCAGTCGATGGGCCTACCCCGCGGGCAAGGCGTGGATGGACATATCCAGCCACGGCGACGCCGAGGAGACCGAGGAGGCCAAGCGCATCATCGAGATGGAGAAGGTCATGGAGCAAGAGGGGGTCAAGTGTTTTGTGGTGATGGCAAACCGTACGGACCTGGCCAAGTTCCAGGGTGCCCGCGTCCAAGCTATTCGAGAGGAAACCCTTGAGCAATGGATGGTGGCCCCTGTAGAGCTAGTCAGGTCGGTGCTCACAGAGGACTGGTCGGATGACTACGCGGCATCCGAGCACTGGAGCAAGTACTGGAATGCCGTAAGCGCCCCGTCGGACGACGACTGGCCCGAGGGCTTGACCGAGGATGCCGACAAGTTGTTCCTCAACGACAAGCTGCTGGTGCCGGAGAACCGAGTGGAGGAGCTCATTGACCACTGGCACAACGCCCAGCTCATGCACCCTGGCCGAGACAAGATGCAGCAGGACTTAGAGTGGCGTTTCAAGTTCCCCCCGGGGTACTACGCTATCCTGGATAGGTACTGCAGCGACTGTGCCGTGTGTCGGGCCACGAAGAGCCCCAACCACTCCACAGCGGGCAACCCGGTGTATACGGCTATACCGGAGGCCCCTATGCGGTCTGTGGCCATGGATGTATTCGCCATGCCTGAGGTCACCGTGGACGGAGAGACCTACGACTGTGTCATCCTGGCGGTGGATAGGCACAGTGGGTATATCGTGGCGGTCCCTGGCAAGAAGTCCAAGAAGAAGGACAAGAAGGACAAGCATGGAGTGGTGCTGCAGGCCAAGACCGTCGCTAATGCCATGATCAGGCATTGGTTGACGATTTTCGATGTCCCAGCTGTCATCTGCAGCGATCGGGGCAGTCAATTCGTGGGGACGTGGTTCAAGACGATGTGTAAGCACATGGGGATTCGGCACGCCAAGACCGTGGCGTACCACAGCCGGTCGAATGGCCGTGCTGAGGTGGCCGGGCGGCAGATGTTCGAGAAGTTCCGCCAGCTGCACATTGACGAACCGGGCCGGAACTGGTATAACTCGCTGTGGAGAGTGCTCCAAGCGTATCACGACCTTCCGGGACCCACTGGACTGTCGCCCCATCGCATCCTGTTCCTACGGGATCGAGTGTCACGCACTCTCCCGTGGTTGAACCATGGCAAAGTGGCCCGGGATGCAAACGCCATGACGGCTGAGGCGGACGACACGGCGGCCAAGGTGTGCAAGGCACTTCAGGACGAGCACGACAAGAGGGCCAAGTACTTCAAGCAGGGAAAGGTCCAGAAGTATGCTCTCCAAGACACCGTGTGGGTGGAGCGGCACCACAAGGATGTCCTGTCCAGACATCGGCAGGCATCTTGGTATGTGCCGGGGGTAATCGTGCGGAAGGTCGGGCAGGATGTATATGCGGTTCGTGTAGGGGATAACAAGATCCTGGACCGCGACCATACCCAGCTTCGTCCCCGAGCACCAGACCCCAGCGGACGTCCCGTCACCTTCGAGTTCACGGCCGGCGATGTGGAGTCGGACGACGAGGGTGAGGACGACGATTTCACCGCGGAGAAAATCCTGGCGGACAAGCCGGACCCGGGGACGCCTGGGGGAAGGCCTTATGGAGTCCGATGGAAGGGATTCGCCGCCTCCAGAGATTCGTGGGAACCTCCGAGCAGTTTTGTGCCGAGGTATACCACGGTCTGGATGGACTACCTAAAGAAAAAGAACATTTCTTTGGATGTCAAGGACGTGTTGGTCCACTTGGTAGCTGCTGTAGCACGGTAATGGATCCCCCTTGGCATTTTGTTTGTTTCTGTGCTTGGGGAGACGGGTGAGGGCGTTCATCTGGGGATTTTTGGGCCTTGATTGGCCATCTACCCCCTTTACTCGATCTCCACGTATATATTTCATTGTGGTATACTTATTTAGGTCGACCGACGACGTTTTTCTATCTTTGATCCCCTTGGTCCATGTTGTAGATCAAGTGGAGACCGGATATGGCGTAGGGCACCGATTATCAGTGTCCTCACCCCTGTCTTGGGGCATTGGGGACGCCTACGGCGTGTGTGGGGCCTCCATGTGTCCTTGGGACATGGCGGGGGGGGTTGGAGCCCATTGGGATCCTCCTGTCCTCTCTTCAATGACTTCCGAGCGGTAACAACGCTCTGAGAAGGGGGGTGAAGCCGGTTCGGACCCCCGTGGCCATCTTGGGGTCACTTGGGGTGTGTATCTATGTGCCGGCAAGCCGCCATTGGCTGATATCATACTCTCCCGTCCACCTGAACTAACCCGATGTGATAGTGTGATAGGTTTGGCCATTCCGGCTATGAGCGGCCATATTCAGAACCGAGGCACCGCCAGCGGAGATTTATATATCGGAATATCAGGAATCAACAGGGTTTTATTATCATAATGTTTCCGTAATTTTTCAGCCTTTCGTTCTGATGGTCAATGTATCGGCGACTGTCAGTTGGCTCGCGATTTTGCGTTAACCGATTGGTTAACTGTTATTTCCAGATATTTTGACGGATATTCCGTTGAAGGGTCAGATCTCATCAGCAAAGGGTTCGTTGCTTCCGCAATTCTTCCAATAAGCACTCGAAATTTTATTCAGAATTTTTCGCGATGTCGAAATCGGATTTTCGACTTCGACATCGCCGCACTTGATTTGGACTTCTTCGAGTGGTCATACTCTTTTCCCTATGCCCGAATCAGGTTTCCCTTATACTTGCCACCCATTTGACTTGGAGATATAAGGGAAACAAAAGTGAATCGTGGGACCACTTTGGGGGACCATATCTACGCGCAAGTGTGAGGGAAAAGAATAAAAAAGGTTGGGTTGCAAGCGCCTTAGTCTCAACTTAATTTGGGAAGCATCAAACGCTTTTGGTGCGCACACATGCCCGGTGTAGCAAGGGAAAAAGGTCAAGAGGGTATAAAGTGATATATAACTCTTGGACCGTGCAACCGAATATTTTAATGCGACTTTTGAGTGTACCGCATGAGTGTTGGGATTGCATAGCAACTTTCCTTTGGGTTCCTACGTATTTTTAACGTGAAGTTATGTCAATGGAGGGACATGGCATATCATGGTGGGAGCCATATTTTGAGGGTATGTGTTGTATGCATGGTATATGTTTGATATGCTCACGCCCATGTTATATATCTTCGTGTGGCCGAAGAGATGGGGAGCCATACGTGACAAGGGCCTTGCCCATGTCCCAATTGTGGAATTCAAAGCGCTAGACCAAGTCTACCGCGTATGTATTGCTCATGGTATGTTTGACAAAGAGATCCATGGGTGCACTCCCATTTTCATTGGGCATGTAGATATTAGTGGCGAAGGTATCTCCATGCGCCTGATTGGGGATCCAAGTGGGGGAATTGTTCGCAAATGGTTCCAATCATTTGTGTATTGAACCATGAGCGGATATCATGGGTGAGCATAGAGATATACTATCATGACGACTTTGTATTTGGTCATATTTTCATGTTTTTGACCTCAATTTTTGCTCATTTTTGCGTTTTGCGTACTCACCTGGTCAGCAAACAGCAAGAAGCCTATGGGGAGTCGAACCATGGTATGTTGTTCATATGTTGGCATATGCTTTGGAGTTGAACACCACCATATGCCGGATCGCGTACTCCATTTGGCTTGGCGCACGAAGGATTACAAAATTTGGTCTCAAGATCATGGGCTGACTTGGGCAGTGCGTGGCGCCCATATCCGAAGGGGTTTCGAGGGTAAAGTGGGGATGTACATGGGCATTGGCCTTTGGTCTCTATCCTCCATGAGGACTAGACTTCGATTCCATGCATGCTCTGAGCCTTCGGATAAGTAGTAACTTCAATTTTGAGCATATATTTGATATATGGCCAATATGGTGTGAATTGGCAGTTTTTTGACATGTTATGAGTTCAAACTTATACGGCATTGCTCTAAGCCCATTCGACTCTAAGTCCAACCAAGGTTATGTCAGGGTAGGGCATGGTCCTGAGTGCCACTCTAGGCCATGACACGCCACCTCCCCCATTGGGCTAGGATTTAGAGACTTGGGCATGAACACATTTTTGGGGTTTATGTAATGACTTTTGACATGTGGCATTTAACCACCTTATTGGACTGGGTTCAGGGCATCATGTTGGTGAGTCAAGGGAAGGTCTTGAGTCCAGGGAATGAGGGGTCTATGGCTGTGACTGTATAAGTTTCCATCTCTCCCCAACTTTGCTTTATTTGTGTTCATATGCCACGTTCAGGGCTTTCTTCCTTGGTGCAATTCTTGTACATGCCCACCACCGTGGGAATACCGGTGTGCTGAACGAAAGCCCGCAGCCTGATTTGGATTGTGAATTGGGCTACTGCTGTATTTGTGGAATCTGGTTGCTGTTCAGGGTTGAAGGAGGATTACATTTTCTATATTTTTGGATTTTGGACCTTGGACTTTGAGGATTTTGAGAAATGCAATCGTTGATCCGGAGTAAATCAGCAGGGGTAACAGGCGGAAGGGGCACAGCGGGGGCCGGTCCTGGTAGGGACCTTCTTTACAGGCAGAGCTGTAGGGTGGTGGGGCGTTGGGGGGTGGCTCCCCTGCGGTTTGGGGGGGCCTCGATCTGCTGGGGGCGCAGCGTGACCTTCCACAGCCACCGGTCCGCGGGCATCCCCCAGGTCCGTTGGGTCCACTTGGCAAGGCAATACATCGCCCTACCTACCACCTGGTGTCTGCCAAACGCAGTCAGCCACTGTTCTAATTCTTCCTTGTCCTTGAACTTGTTTTCAATTTGTGCAGCGCTGGTGGCGAAGGTGAAGGCGAGGACAAAAACCACGCGCGCGAAAGAGTAATAAAGGGCAGACAAGAAACAGCGCATGTGTCCAAAGTGCATAATCTGAGTGTCCAAAGTGCACGATCGCAAACGTTTTTTAACAGGTTGTTGAGCTGGTGAGTAGTGCAAACGCGAAAACAAGGCTGTGGCTGGCTGGCGACGAGGATTGCGCGAGCGAGGCCTGGTGCATGGGATGATCTGTTGCACGTTTCTCCTTGGCCTTTTGAGTTCTCCTAGACCTTCAGCTTTGTTCGAACGTTTTCTGTAACACAACGAGTGGTACCTTTATGGTTGCAGGCGATCCGTGCTGCGGCTGGGTGGCTTGCAATAGCTACTCATTTTTCCTTGACCAGTCGCTCCATTCCTTGGAGATCACAACTTTTCAAACACGAAATGCGCACCATCCGAGAAGTATAATTACACCACTGTGTGTATCAGAGAAATCTACATCGTGCGACATGGAGACCTGTAGCCATCGGCGTCATTTGGAATCCAAATCCTTTAATTCTGTGTCTCCAGAGCAGACATTTCCGGTACCTGGAATCGCGCCTGCGGTAAAAGCCTAGGTGCCAAGGTCCTGGTTGCCGCTGCGGATGGAGAGCAGCGTGTCCAGGGACTTGCGTTCCCACGTGCCCCAGAGGTGGGAGTCGTCCGGCTCTCCCACCCTGGTGTACGTGTCGAGGCCTGGCTTGTGTGGGGGGGGGGGGCGTAGTCGGCGGGGAGGAGGGAGTCGGTGCCGTGCACCATCCAGTGGCCAGTTAGTGCGTGGTAGTGGGTGGTGGAGAGGGTGTTGCGCAGATTGTACATGAGGGTCATGTAGGTGGAGGGGGCTGGCTGCTGTTCGTTGGGGGTGGGGACGTCCCCCGGGACGGGGTGCCGGAAGTTGCCCAGGGAGGCCATCCGGGCTACCCACGTTTCCCGCTCCCACCATTTGGTGTCGCTGGGGGTGGCGCTGGGTGGGGGGTGGGCCATGTCGGGCTCGCGGTAGCGAGTGCGGCTCTGGGTGTCCATCCGCTCCGGCACGGGGTGTCCGACTAGGTGTCGCCCCCAGTCGATGGGGGGCACCCAGATTCGGTCCCCTGTCGGGGGCGGGCTCTCGCTATCTGGGGTGGCGAGTGGGGGGCGGTCGTGTCGGGCGACGTGGTGGAAGGCGTCGGAGAGGAAGTCTCGGACGCCTTCCCCCAGGTTGGCCGCCTGGACCGGGCTGGTCGCCCGGATGCGCTGCATGGTGCCGGAGGTGTGGAGGCGCAGCACCTCCTGGTCCCTGAGTCCCCGGAGGTGCTGCCGTACCGCTGCGGGGTTGTGCAGGGCGGAGGGTTCGGCGGCTGGTGGTGCGGGCTGTGATGGGGGGGGTGGTGTGGGTTTTGGGGGGTGCTCGCCGTTGTCGCGTGTGGGGCCCGGTGATGGGGTTTCCTTTTGCGGCAGCGGGAGGGGGGAATCGCGGTGGTGTGTGTCGCGGGGGCATCGACATCAATCCTCTTTTGGGGGCTTCCGCGTGTCGCGTCTGTGGCCTGGTCTCGGGGGGGGGCGGGGGGGGGTGGTGTGGAGCTGGAACTGCTGGTGCTGGGGGAGGTGGGGGTGGGTGTTGCGCTGGCTTGGGGTCTCGGCGTTCCTGTCAACCGTGTGGGTGTTGCATGTGCGCGCCGTGCGGTCCTTGCGGTCCCTGGTTGGTTGCAGTGTCGAGATGGGGGTGGGAGGCGGCCGCATGGGCGTCACGGTGGGGCTGCGGTCCGCAGGTCATGGGTGACTGCCGGCGGATGGTGCGTGCTGGAATCGGGTGTGGGTGGGGGGGCTGCTGGTGGTGGTGGGGTGCTCCTACTAGGCCCTGTTGTTGCCGATGTGCGTGCGCAGCTCCCCGCGGGTCAATGGGCGTGTACGGTGGTCCGTATATCGTGAGCCCGTGTAGTGGGGGTGGTAAGTGGTGCTCGATCGCGTGGTGCTGGTGTTGAGGGTGTGTTGGTTGTGTGTGGTACCCCGGCGTTGGCAGGTGCGGTGGTAGGGGCTGGTGGTGGTGGTATACGTGATGGTGTGGTGCAGTGAGGTGTGCCGTGTGGGCTGGGTGGCCCTTGGGGCCGGGTTGTGGCGGGGTGTGGTGGGGATGTAGCTGGCGGGGGTCGTTGTAGTATTGGGGCATTGGGGGGTAGGGGCTGGGAGGGACGGGGGTGTGGTGGTGTTGTTGGTGGTGCCGTGTCCCCTGGCTCTGCGTGTATTGTGGTCCTGGCATGGCGTGGACGTGTGTGGGCGGTGGCTGCTGGCTGGGTTGCTAGGTTAGAGTGCTGTGGTACGGTGGTGGCGGTTGGGGTTGGTGGGGGCGGTGCTGTTGGTGTGCTCCGGAGGTCTGGGCGTGGGGTGGCGCGGCGTGGCTGGACCCCGGCCCTGGTCGGGCTGCCGCGCCCTGCTGGCGGGCGCGCTGGCGGGCCCCCTGACCTGTCTTGGTCTTCTCCTCCTCGTGGGTGTCGGGGGGGGGTGAACCCCCCTGTCCCCGTGGGGGCGACAGGGAGCAGGCGTGCCAGCGATGCGCCTCTCTGAGGCGTGCCTCGGGGCCCCTGACGTAGGCGCGCTGGTCTGCGGGGTCCATCCGAGTGGCGGTGGCTTCATCGGAGGCGGCCAGGTGGGCGTCCAGAAATCCAGCCACAGGTACAAAGTGAAGGGGAGCGGAAGCCCTTGATAACCTACATAGGTGGTCCTCCCTTTTGCGGACACACAGAGGCAGTATGGTGTCAGCTCCTTGCCAGGGCCCTAGTAGGCGCCTGCTTACCGTGGAACCTGTACAGTGAGGCTGTTCAGCCCGGTGTGGAGCAGATAAAGATGCTCTGACCTAGGACCCTGGTCCTCTACGACGCCCAGATCGAATCGAGTCTAATATCAATACCCCCTATTGGACAACCTCCCACCCCTGCTTGGCCACCTGATTGGCCCGCGGAGACAATTACCAATCATTTCCCTCCCGTATTGCAATGTTTTAGGTGAGGAACACGTTTCTAGGCAGCAGCCAGGGGGAGTGCTAGGCTTCAGGCGTTGCTCAGGAACTGTGTTTCAGTAGCACTGTGCACAATCAAGATTGTGTGCACCAGTACTGTTATCTGTGGGGTGGGGGCTACATGAGGATGTGGGGGATCTAGACAGAAATGACTCCAAAGCTCGGGTCCTAAAAAATACTGTTTGCCGCGGCGACCCCATCCTAGGTCCTTGCATGGGGGAGGGGTGCCCTCTTTGGAGATGTTCCTCATGCAAAATGGCCGCAGGAGGTACCTGCATACAAATGGCTGTGGTAGAGGATCGGGGAGGGGGGGCGTGGTAGGGAGCACAGACAGAGCTGAGCACCCAGAAAAAGAAGCAACCCATCCTGAATGATATTGGACAGCTTCATTATATGTTTAGAGAGTGAGTGATCTGTATTGCGGGTCAGATCTGCTCCTGGACTTCTGTGGGGCCATTATGTGAAATGATAGACGAATCTCAGAATTAAACATCAGTGCTGAGGTGCATTCCAGCTTTAGTACATGCTTGCGAGTAGTTTTGCATTCATATTGCTTGCAGGATGTGGCCGTTTTTTTAGGTTCGGGGTCTGAAGATGGCTGAGACGGGGCCCAATACACTAATGCAGGGGCACACGGTGCCATAAATAAGGAAGCAGGTACGTGCAATGGACAGTTTCTATGCCAAAACAGCGTGGCTAAGGGTGTGCGGGTCTGGCAGGGCTTGAGACATCGTAGAAGGAGCTTTTCCTGTTTGGCGGACGTAAATCTTTCTTGTGGTGAAAAAAGGGGGTTTTTTGTACAAAAAGCGGGATTTTTAGTACAAAGCGGGGGGTTCTTAGAAAGAATATCCTCAATTCTTGTCCTAAAGGCTTTGATGAAATGTTTTGTAGTTGAAAAACAAGAGAACAACAGCAAGTAGAACATGATTACTGAATAGTGTCCAAATCCACTGTATCACAGAAGGGCTGCCGATAACAATAAATGTAGTGTATAGACAGAAGCAAGTTCAAATACATTGCATTCAACAAAATAGATGATCTTAGACCAGAACATTGGCAGTAATCTGGCGTCAAGGACAGCTCCAAGCACTTCATGTGCACTGATTTGGCTTCAATTGAGTTGGTTAGGTATTGGGGGCATAGGAGTTGGGCCAGACACAGGATATGGCTTGGCCAGCATTGCCAAGCAACTGGATTCAGAATTTGTCGAAGCATAGTGACGCGTTCCCGTGGGGGGCCGGCCACGGGACGCTGCGGTGACACGCACAAGTGAGCAGGCAGGCAAGGCACTACGCTCACAAGGGCATCAATACGCTCGTGTCATGTGACAAAGCGTTTCAGGATCCTTGCCACTCTGCAACAAGGGAACGAAAGTATGTACAGCAACACATCAAAATATGTACACATGGGGTTAAGACTGGACTCGGGTAAGGGCATCACAGGACAATAGACACTCTATCCTGAATTGTATCCCAATCCCAGGTCAGACCCTCTCAGTGGCTGGTGGGGGCGGGGGCTCAAACACAACCCATGCCCTGCTCAGTCCGGACCCTGAAACCCTGCCAATGGGGGAGGTGTCCCGCACAGCCACAGGCGAGTTCCTGGGAACCATGAGACTCCGAGGCTAACCGACAGTGGCTCCCTATCCTCCCTCTACGGCAAGTCCGAACTACTCTCTGATCCAGAGATATGGCCCCGCCATTATCACCCAGGAGTTGGTAGCTGAAAATGGGCTGTTTCAGCCCAAACTGAAATTAGCTCAAAAATCTCCAAAATTGACCCCTCGTCTGGACCCGCCAGAGGTAGAGACGAGGCAACTGACCCTATGCCCTTTGAGTACGAACTCCCTGGAGCCCTCACTCAACCTGGTTCCCTCTGAGGTCCCAGCATCAGGGCAACACGGATGAGTCAAGTGGGGTCATGATGCCAAAATCACCAAAATTGGCGTCATCCCCACGCGTGGCTCGCCCGGCCAAGGTAAGGCCAATGGCTCACAGGGTAGGAGGCAGGACCTAGGACTTCTATCTGAGTGTACGACTTGCAGTTAGGTCCGGGCTGTCTGTGGGCTTAGAGGAATGGGGCCGCCAATTGACCACACGGAAGGGGGAAATTGGGGTCCCAAAATGGGGTCATTTTGGCTGCTCGAAATGAGCCAAAATTTGGGGTTCTCCCAATAGTATATCTCCACGCCAGCTTGGAGATCGGATCCGTCATTCCATACGCGATCCACCGGGAGTCCGACAGAGACTCCCATGCCCTTGGCTCTCAGAGATCTTCATGCTACTCGGCATGGTGACGATCCCAACTGGGTCCACAAATGCAAAAATGGGAAAATTGCCCACACTCATTTTGGGCTAGCACCTTAACGAGGGTGGCTCCGCTTCGCCCACGTGGTGTGTGGACCATGGGGACGATTACCCATAACACCCATGTTATATATGGTCCATTGGTCCATGCGTCCGGCGTGCACGAGGGTTAGAACATAGTGCACAGCGGGCAGCAAAAGTAGAAAATTGCTCAAAATGGCCAAAGATGCGCACACTCATGGTTGGGGCAAATGAGGTACATGCCCGACATGGACCGGAGTGTGCCATAGGATTGGTATCAAGTCATATGTGTCCAACATATCTTTTGGGCGTCGCCCAACTCCTCCGGTATTGGGAATGGCAGGGTCGCCAAGTGAGCCCATGATTTGGGATAGTCCCAAATTGCCAACATGGCGGCCACGGTATGCCAAGCCTAAGAGGAGTTATTCGCCGGGTCCAAGATATGTGGGGGACCGAAGTATGTACCCATCTCACATACTTGGGTCATGATGTCACTTGAGCGCAACGTTGAGATAGACGGTCGCCACTTGACATCATGACGGGCCAAAAATGGCAAAATTGGCACAAGCACACACAAAAGTGCCTTGAAGGGTGCACAACTATATTATAATATCTTCGGCTTGGATCGTGCAATCACTAGATCCTTCTAAACACAATGACTTGACACCAATGACCTTCGATCCCACATATGTGCTCCACTTGGGGCGCCTTGAAAGGTTACGAGCGCTACTTCCCAAGTGGGCATATGAAATTATGGAAAATTGCAAAACACATGCCTTGCTCCCAAAGCATCGCTTCGGGATCACCACACAAGCTTCCCTTCACGAAGGTTAGGCTTGCTATTGATGGTAGGGAGTATGGAGAAGATGCTTGCACAATATGAGGTCCATTGGCGGGTTTGTCTTGGAGCGATGGACCCGCCAAATGGGCACGCAATACAACACATGGCACATACCACATATTGCCCAAAAGGTAGCTCCCCCCACGATACGTCATGCCCCTCCAAGGGCATAACTTTGTGTCAATCGCTCATAGGAACTCAAGGAGAGTTCCTATGCAACACCAACACTCGCGCGCTACACTCGAGCTTTATCTTAACGCACGCAATGTCATGGCCAAAGAGTTATAACGCAAACTCTACCCTCTTAACCATGATCCATTACACTAGCGCGCACGTGTGGAAACGCAAGACATATAATGCTTCCTAAATTACGTCGGGAAGATTGTGAATACATCCCACGTTTTCTTATCGTCAATACTCGCAAGCGGCACGAGATATGACCCTCACAAGTGGCCTCACGAATCAACTTTGTTTTGCCCGTATCTCTGAGTCAAATGGAGGGCAAGATAAAAGGAAAGTTGATTCGTGCATAGGGAAGCACGTAGGTCCACTCGAAAGAGGTCAAATCAAGTGCGGGGATGTCGAAGTCGAAAATCCGATTTCGACATCCTGAAAAATTCGGATTAAGGTTGCGAGTGTAAGATGTGAAAATTCCGGAAGCATCCATGCAGTTCCTGAAGGCTTTGGAGCCTTCGTGACGGATTGCGTTAAAATTTCCATTATAAACAGTTAAACTGGCGGTTACGGTAAAGTCGCGATCCAACCGCCAGCAGTCAAAACAGTGAATATCAGAACGGAAGCGTAAAAATTGACGGAAACAATATGAAAATAAAACCCTGTTGATTCCTTATATTCTGATACACAAATCTCCGCTGGCGGTGCATCGGTTGCCGATGCGGGGCTTTACAGCACGGAACACGCTCCCGCCGGGCTCGCACCGGGCGTCAACGGGCGCCTTCCGTACATGGGGTTAGTGGACCGGAGACCGGTTTTCCTTTCCGTACTTGGGGTTAGTGGACCGGAGACCGGTTGTATGCCGTAACCTAGCCATGGGGTTCTGGGTACCGCTTCACCCCCCTCCTTAGAGCAAACCCTGGGGGGGCTCGATAACACCCAAGCATGGCAGCGGGTACCAAGGACCATATCCTGAAGGGGGGGTGTCACATCCTCACTTCAGGTTGATTCGCAGGTTAGGTCCCAAACTCCACAGTAAGATAGGTATGATGCTGTATAAGCTAGTAGCACATGTATAGTATCAAGTATCAAGTCCCGGGTCCTGGCGGCGATTGTTGGCATCCAAAGGACCCGTTAACCCATACCAGGCGCACCGGGTGCCGGCTGCTACGGTCACCACCACAGTGGCAGTGGCATACACGGCCAACATAGGCGACACACGACGACCGAGGTGGTCCCACAGGTCGGAAGCGACCACAAAGATCCATCAGGCTACCCCAAGCTTCCCAAGGCCCGCCGACTGGGGAGAGTCCCCACGGGTCCTTCCTCGGGCGCACCATGTCCATATCCATACGACGCGAGTCCAGAGTGCCATAGTCGAACTCCTTAAGAACCCCAGATCTTAAGGGAACTCCTCCTGAAGGGATCGGCCATCAAGGCCGTCTTTTCCCTCGCCCTATTACCACGAAGGCCATACATGAGGGAGTCCTCATGCAGTGTGGGCGGAGGCGTCGACTCCTCAAACCACCAGTTTCCCAGGCAGACTGACCGAGGTCAGGAGCACCGGAGGCCGCCATCCGAATGCAAGTGCGTCTGCGAATCGGTAGGCTCACACTGGGACTGACAGTGGCGGACCTCTGGGAGTGTAGTCAGGCAACTGGGCTTCCCGCCTGGCGCCATCAGGATCTCCACACATCACAGCGAATAGGGCAACACGGTATCACGAGCACTCAAACAGTCAAATATGTCATGCGATACTGGTTCAGGCTGGACCATATGTAAAAACATGTAAACGGCGACTCAGGGCGCCTCTGTATCCCGATTGGTGGTGAAGAACAGTCCATCCCTCAGCGATGGGCTGATGACACTTAACATACAGATGCACATATCCTGGAGGGCAGAAAAGCACAACAAGCGGGGTAAATAGGCGTGTAAACACACTCTGGACAGAGTGCCAAACCATGCCACGGTCAGGATAAGGCAAATGCAGGAGGGTGGACAGGAAAACGCCTGAGTCCAGGCCATATATAGTCTGCAGACACACGTCGACTGGTCTGGATCCCGCAAATGCCATGGGACCAGACCACACACCAAAAATCGCAATGCTGATGACAGCGGCATCCGTTGCGCAACGTCGTATGCCCTTCAAGGCCCCAAGAGCTCAGAAATTATGAAGGTCAGTCGCCATACCTGGTTTCCCAATGATTCAGCAGGTGGGGGAGTGACGAATAGAAGAAGAGAGGGGCCATCCTCCTCTGGATTCAGCAGGGGGGGGTATATGGCCACCCTGATGGCAGGTCACCGGAAGATGAGAGAGAGCAAGCAAGTGAGGGACGATACGTCGGCCTCACAAGCGCCTCAAAGCACATCAGGGGAGAGCTCAGGGCGCTGATCAGGCACCCCTGGCTGCAATCGCCCGGGTGAGTGCTGCCAAGTCAGAAACGTGGATCCTGGTGTTGTGCTTGCGGATGTACTCCATGAAGGGAGTATTGACCCGCGGCACGAACGAGGAGACGGGTTCCCAGGTGTCGTGGGACGGCCCATAGCCTCGCCAACGAACCTTGAACTCCAGGCCTTCGGGTGCCGAGGCGTTCGGACGCTGAGCCAGGATCTTCTCGACTGTGTAGTCGTCCTGCTCAGCATAGTCGTCGTCCGAATCGGCCTCATGTGCGGCATAGCTCAGGGACACATGCTGGCCACGGAGGTCGGGTTCCCGCACACGGAGTTGACTTTCGTGGCGCTCCCGGAACTGTCCGTGACCCACCTTGATGCGGTAGGTGTCCTCACCAATCCTGCGGACCACCTCGCCGGGTGTGAACCAGGTTTTGGTGCCGTGGGTGCCCATAGGGCGGGGTCTGATCACCCACACCGGGTCTCCCACCCTGAACTTCTGCGCTGTCGAGCTCGGGGCAGACTTCTGACGCTCAGCATGCTCCTTCTCGAGCTGCTGGCGGATGTCCCGCGCCGTTTGCTCTTGCCGCGCGAAGAATTCCTTGGCATCCATAGCCATGCCATCACCAGACAAGGGAAGTCCCCTACCCAGGGGGTCCCTGCCGAACAGAATCTGGTGAGGGGACAAACCGCCCGGAGTGGGGCTGTCATGATGGGCCTTCAGAGCAGGCCACATCTCCTCAAACCAGTTCCGCCGTGGATTGGTGATGTGGATCTTGCGCAGCTTCTCGAACAGCTGCCGTCCAGCCACTTCAGCACGGCCGTTAGACCGGCTGAGATAGGCAACGCTCTTGGCGTGACGTATTCCCATGAGGGAACACATAGCCTTGAACCAGCCACCAGTAAACTGGGGCCATCGGTCACTGCAAATGGTGCGGGGGATGTCAAAGACAGTCAGCCAATGACGAATCATCATGACTGCCACTTCCTTGGCAAGCAACTCCTTTTTGCGTGCCGGAACGGCTACAACGTAGCCGCTGTGGCGGTCCACACAGAGAACCACACAGTCAAAGGTCTCCTTGCCAATGTCCACTTCGGGCATGGAGAAGACGTCCATGGCCACGCTCTCCATGGGCTGGTCAGGAACCGGCGTCCACTGGGGTTCCCCCTTGACGTTCGGGTTATCGGGATTGCAGGCCTGACAGACCGAGCAACCCTTCCTGACCTTCTTGATGGCGGTGTAGAGAACGATATGGTCGATCTCGAACCGACGCTGCATGTCAAGAGCTTGCTTCTTGACCCCTGGGTGCAGCATGTGGTGGTGCCAAGCTTCACACAGCTCGAGCACCCGGGACTCTGGTACTAGCAGCTTACCATTCCGGTAGAGCTTGCCATCTTCCTCAGTCAGCCCCTTTGGCCACTTCTGCCCGTCATCAGGGTCGGTCACAGCCCTATACTCGGCCGCAAAGGCCTCAGACTTGGCATAGTCGTCAGTCCAGTCGTCCTGGAGGCAAGACTCCGGGAAGAGGTGCTTGTCGGACTCAGCTCCATCAGGGGCGAGTACTCTGACCGCTCTGCTCACCCTCGACGCGAAGGGGGGCATCCGCAGCCATGACGACGAAGCATTTTGCACCCTCCTCTTCCATCAGGCGCTCCATTTCAATGATCCTCTTGGCTTCAGCGGTCTCAGCCTCATGGCCATGTGCAGAGATATCCTGCATGCCCTTGCTGGCGGGATAGGCCCACCTACTGAGACAGTCCGCCACGGTGTTATCCTTTCCAGGAATATACACAACCGTGAGGTCGAACTTGGCCAAGGTCTCATGCCATCTTGCCCGTCGGGAGGCGGGACCTGAGGGGGTGTCCACGTGCTCCTTGTGCCACGACTGCAGACTCTGATGGTCGGTGCAGACGGTGACGGGATGGAGGGCTATGTACCCAGCCCATTTCCTGAGAGCCATGACGATGGCATACGCCTCCTTTTCACGGGGCGTCCACGTCCGTCTCTGGCCTTCCGCCAGGACTCGGCTCCAGAAGGCCACGGGCACGTGCCTCCCGTCGTCAAGCACTTGCTCCAACACAGCGCCAATGGCGTAGTCGGAAGCATCGGTGCGCAGGACGAACCCTCGGTCGGGATCCACGAGGTGCAGACCCACTGCGGATAGCAGCGCCTGCTTCATCCCCTCAAAGGCACGGTCGGACTCAGCTGTCCAGACCAGAGCCTTCTTGGACCCCTTCTTGGTCTCCTCACGGTTGCCCTTGAGCATGGTCGTCATGGGGGCTGCATACTCGGCATACATTTTGATATACCCCGAGTAGTAGTTGCAGAACCCCAGATACGCCCGTAGCTCAGAGACCGTCTTGGGCTTTTCCCAGTGCTCAATCGCAGCCACCTTGCCAGGTATGGGCTTTCGCTGCCCGTTCCCGACCACGTGGCCAGCGAAGACCACCTCGCTTACCGCAATGGTGGCCTTGTCACTGCTGCCCGTGAGTTTGTGCCGAACCAGAAGGTCCAGCACTCGAGTGACGTCCCTCTCGTGTGCCTCCAGGAGCTCCTCGTAGCTCATACTGGGGTCCCCGGACGCGATGATCACGTCGTCCACGAAGGGGTCCGCACAGTCGCGCACCGGCTCAAGCAGGTTCTCCAGCATCCGCTGAAAAGCCGCATTGCCGTTGGTAACGCCCATGGGCATCACCTTCCACTGGAGAGGTCCAAGTGGGGTGCTCATGGCTGTGCAGGCACGGGACTCCTCGGCGAGAGGCATCTGATGATAACCATGTTTCAGGTCAATCACCGTAAAGATCCTCCGCCGGTGTTGCTTTTGCAGCATGTCCTCAATGAGGGGCAGCGTATAGCTGTCGTGCTGCGTTTGGGCGTTCAGGCCGCGGTAGTCGACCACGAGTCGCCACTCACCGGCAACCTTCTTGGGGACGACGAAGCAGGGAGAGGCCCACTCGGAGTGGCACGGCTCAAGCCAGCCTCTCTGGATGAAGTCACGGAGGATCTTCTCCATGGCCTCTTTCCTCTCGCCCCTCAGGGCAAACTCCCGGTGCCGATACACACGGGGGTCCTGCTTCAGTCGTATCTTGGCCTCGCCCCACGGTCCACGCACCGGTGGGGGAAACACAGGCTTACCGCTGAAGAAGGTGTCACCATACTTCTGCTTCAGCCTGGCCCTCAATGCCTGGATCTTGGGGCAGTCATCGGACTCCGCCTTGGCTTTTCCGGGCACTTGAACCACGGAGCTTACTTGAGGGGTAGCTACTCCGCTCGCTTTCGGCTCAGGTGGTCTTCCCAGGTGGCCCAAAGGGCCATCTCTGGTCTTGCCTCGGAATAGATCGCCGTAGGTGGGTGGGTTACCCCCGATTGGCTCGTCCTGGCTGGACAGGTGGTCCAGTACCCTCCTTACGAAGGTATATCCATCATAGGAACCAGAGACTATCGAGTCCACTTCCCACCAGGCTTTGTCCTGGCCCTTGCCCTCACGCTGGTTTCCCCAGTCGTGAAAGGGCTGATCTATATACCCCTGAACCAGATCCCACTCCTCTTCAGTGAGGGGCTCTTCCGATTCCGATTCTTCGATGTCAACAGGGGGAACCGCAAAGCATTGCCTCCAAGGCTCCGCTATGATGCGGTTGACACACACGAAGTCCGTGGTGTCGGCCTGATCAAGGCCCCCATCCACATAGTGGAATTCCGTTGGCCATCTCTGCGGTGGCATGGGCTGTCCCTTAGCGTCCTGATAGACACCCTCTCCAGCCGGTAGGACGACCTTGTTCAAGGTCATGTTGGTCAATGAGGCTACCCAATGTCGGGTACTTTCCTCCTCGGTGCATCCCATAGGAACAACCAGCACTGCCTTGGAGCGGTCCTTGCGAATCTTCGCTATCGCTCTTGGAATGTCCCAACGGGGGCAATGGATCCACATCAATCCCTGATGCGGACCCCAGTGCTTCTTCCACGCGGAGTCCTGTGCGCTCCAGTACTTCTCACACACCCGAAGATGGGCGGAGGTTCCTGAATAGAACGTATCCAGGGCCAGATCCGAAGCTCCCAAGTCCGCGACAACTCGGCTCGCCACTTCCGGCCTTACGCCGTACTCCTGGTTTGCAGGACCAGTTGGCTCAGTGTCCAGCGCGGCCACTTCGAGCTGATTGCGTTCGGGGTGGATCCATTGGCATTCCACATGGTGCTCAGGTGACGAAAGCCACAAGAGCTGGTCGTCCTGGTACAGGGTCATGGAGGCCTGGGCCGGGAGAACGCCGGAGTCCGTCTCCATCATGAAGTCGTACCCGACGATCATGTCCCAGTCCATCTCGGCCTCGTAGAAGCGACCGTGCAGGAGGATTTCCTTGCCGAGGTCTGGGCGGCCCAGCTCACGTTGATTCACGAACTGCAGCCCGATTGCCGCTTCCTTCGTGCCTCCCACCATGTACTGGCCGTTCGCCACCTTCAGCCTGACAGGTTTCCGACTGTCGGTCAGACACTCTGGTGGAAGTAGGCCAGCCTTGACCAAGCTGACTTGAGCTCCCGTGTCGACCAACACGTCGAAAACCTTTTCCACTTCCCCGCATAGGGCACGGACCTTAAGATGCAACTGCCGCTCGCGACCGACACGGCGCACGGCGTGCAAACTCAGGATCTCCGGCCGTTCCAGAAGCTCGACAAGCGACTGGTGCAGGTCGTGGACAATGGGCTCAGGCTGCCCATCTGCAGCATCCAGCTGCGGTCCGGGTGATCCTCCGATACTCTCGGATAGATCCTGTAGTACGTCAAACACATTCTTGGTCGCGAAGGACGGACGGGTGCAAGGGTTCGTGCCTTCACTTGCCCTCACCCCGCCTCCGCGACTGGGCGCCGGGCCGGGCCTTCCGCCCGCGGCAGTCCCCTTGTGCTTATCGACTCCCGACTGGGATGGTTCGGCGCTTCCCACGTCACCATCCTGCGACCGCCCTAGCTGGGGCCCTTGGCTGCAGGGGCTCCGCTAGGGGGCGTCGGTTGTGGAAGAGGGGGTGTTCTCCTCGGCCTCAACGTCGTTGACGCCCTTCTTCCTCCTCTCACTACGAGTAGGCCTCTTGTCCTTGTCCTTGTTCTGGTTGTTCTGGTTGTTCTCCTTGTTCTTGTTGTCCGACCTGGGGACCCAGTTCCGCTTGATCTCCTGGATCTCCTCGGCCAACTCGGTCCCCACCGACGACATCAGCTTGGCCAGCTCGTCCTTGTTGACCTCCATTTTGGCTTCCCGGATACCCGCGGGCGCACGCTTCTTCGACCCGTGCGCCTTCTTGTAAGCCTCCGTGTCGGCCTTGTGGACGGGGCATGTTCGGTGGTCATGGTTGAAGCCTCGCTTCCTCCCATAACACACGAAACAGCCCTGAGGGTGAGCTCGTATGAACTCCCCAAAGGACAGCGGAGGGTCGCCAATGCGGCGAGGGTCCCTCTTCTCCTGCTTCCTCCAACCCTGCTGCAGGGGCTTCCAGTTTTCCTGGTTTGCTCCCCGCGCTCAGGTTCCTGGCCACGAAGGCACAAACGGCCACTTCGGTGGGCTCATCGTCGTCGTCATCGTCGACGAGAGTCTCTTCGCCGCCGGCTCCCGCTGGGTCCATGGCATCTTCCCCGCCAGGTCCCTCGCCAACGTAGTTGACGTCGCGGTCGCCGGGCCTCAACCCGCGGGTGTGGTGGAGGTTTCGGTACTCCTTGAGTACTTCCTCGCCAACCCACTCCAGGATCTCGTCGCAGCTCATCCGCGCCGGGATGGGCTGCAGACGGATGGTCAGGCCCCTCAACTCACAATCGTCAAGGCGCCACATCGCGGTCTTCTCGCGATCGCCCGAGACGGTGATGAGAAGAGCGTTCCGCAGGGAGTGCCATTTGACATCCCGGGCCTCGTTCTTCTTCGCCCAAGCCACCACGTTCGTATGATACTCCTTGGGGAGCATCATCTTGACCGTGTGGTTGGACTTGGCCCTCTTGGATTCCTCCTTGGTGACCCTCTTGATCCATGTTTCCAGCAGCATGGAGAGCAGGCGAGCCTGCTCGTCACCCTCGTTCCAATCCTCCACGTTGCGGCGGAAGAGGGTGTATTTCCCTCGGAAGTCTCGCCAATCTCGTAGGCGGATCTCCCGTCCATCAATTTCAAGCTTGATGGACTTCCAGCGCTTGGCAGCCACCTGCGGAGCGTCCACCCGCTCCTGCTCGTTGAGCCACCCTTGGCTTCCTTGAGGGTCTTGATTCTCCCCTCCTTGGTCGCCACGAAGTATAGCTCTCCGAGCACTTCCGGCAGGCGGTACCTGAACCGTTTGAAGACATATCTCTCCGCATCCGCGGGAGGCAGGTCCTCAGTGACGGTCAGCCCCCAATCGTCCAGCTTCTCCAAGAAGCGGTCGAGGTTGAGGGGGTTGCCATCGTACATGGGGGGCTTGATGTCCTTCAAGTCTTCCCACACGGCGGCATCCGCGGCCTTAGAGACCATGAATGCCGGCCGCGAGGTCGACCGAGGTTCCCATCGGCCTCGCCCACGGACTCCCACGGCCGCCACGTCCATCTCCTCCATGGAATCCCTGTGGCTACGCCGTGGTTCCTCCACGTACGCTGAACCAAAATGTTCACGCCGTACTCTTTCCATGTACGCATCCTCATCACGGCGCCGGCGGCTGAGTTCAGCGGCCTCCCGTCGTACACCACGCGGCGGGCTGATGTCGAACTCCTCCAGGTCCAGATCCAGGTCCTCACCTTCACCGACATCCCACTCCACGTCTCCTCTGGGGACCTCATCCCTAAGTCCCCCATAACGTCCACCCGCCATTGGGATTGGCTCCGGGGCTGGTGCAGGGGCGCCGGGGGCGTACCGGTGTCCGCGGTGGAGCACGGCGGTTGCGGTACTCCGCGCTGAGCCACTCATCACGCCAATCCTCACTGCCACTGCCGGGTGGCACGCGCTCGTTGCGGCGGCCCGCGCTGTGGTGAGAGGGGGCGGTGAGAGAGGGGGCACTGGCGCTGGGGCGACTCCTGGGGGCTCCGCCGGGGGCGTGGGGTCTGCCTGGACCTGGTCCGGGTCCCCAGCCGTCGTCCGACGAGCCAGACTCCAGGGGTGGGTGGTCGCTGCCGACGCTCCCACGGGCTTCCAGCGCGTCCAACCTCTGCTGCAGGCCGCTGACGACGTTGGTCAGCGACTTGGTCTCGGCCCTGGCGATGTCCAGCTCCTTCTGCGCGCGCGCGGCGACTCTGGAGATGCGAGCCATCTCGCCCTTGCCCGTGTCTACCTCCAGCTCGAGCAACTGGACTCTCCTGCGGAGGTAGACAATCCACCGCCAGGTGGTATCCGGGTCGCCATTCCCTGGTGGGTCGTCGGGGTCCCCAGGGGGTCCTCCATGAGGGCCTCCGCCGGGTCCGCCCGGTCCAGGGGGTTCTCCCCCGCCCGGTGGTCCGCCTCCAGGGGGTCCACTCGGTGGGCGTCCTCCAGGGGGTCCTGATGGTCCTCCGCCAGGGGGTCCCGGTGGGTCTCCGCCGGGTCGCCTCGGTGGGTCCGAGGATGGGCGCTTCCTCGTGATGCCGAAGTCCATGTCGTCATCCTCGTCCATGTCGCCCCACCTGGGCGTCTCGGTCTCGGAAGGCTCCGAGCTCCGGTAGGGAGGAGGGAGATCCTCATCCTCACCTTCCGGTTCCATGGGGACGTCTCCGCCTCCTCCGCCCGTCCAAGCCACCACTTGGCGATGTCGGCGGCCTCGTTCATCCCCGTCACTGGCGGTGAAGAAGGGGTCACTGTCGTGGGGGTGTCCACCCGCTGGCCTCCGCGGCCTCTCGGGGGTCTTCCCCTTGCCCTTCCTCCGTCGACGGGTGGTGGGGCCACTGCTCTTACTGCTGCCCGTGTCGGCCTCGTCCAGCGTCATCCTGGAGGAGGCGTCCCCTTCGAAAAGCTTTCGAAGGGTCTCCACACGTGATCCTCCCGGGGGAGTCTCGCGGCGGAGTTTGGCCTCTGCCTCCTCCATTGCGGCGGCGGTGGCTGCAGCAGCTCGCACTTCGGCTTCCTCCCGAGCACGAGCCGCCTCGGCTTCCCGGGCCTGCTGCAGCTGCGCCCTCTGCGCTTCCAACGCTGCCAGCTCCGCCTCCGTCTTGGCCTTCTCCTCAGCGACCTTCCGTCGCGCGGCCTCGATGGCTTCCTTCTTGGCGGCGTCCGCCTGGGCCTTGGCAGTCGCTTCGGCGTGGGCTCTTTCCTCCGCCTCCTTCTTTGCCCTCTCTTGGGCAAGCGCCTCTTCCAGCGCCTTCGCCTCGGCCTCCTTGCAGGCAATGGCCTCCTGCGTCCGGCGGGCTTCCTCGTCGGTTGCCCTGATCCGGGCAGCCACTGCCTCATGGGCGGCCGCAGCCGTGAGACCGGCCGCGATGGCTGCCACTTTCGAGGCCTGGTAGTCCATGCCTCTGCCCCACTCGGTGGCCTCCTCATGGGCGATGCCGACGGCGCCCTCCACGGCGGCGTTCCGCTGTGTGGCTCGTTGCCGGGCAACCCGAAGGTTGCAGGGCACCGCACAGACGCGCTCACAGGCGCGCGCCACCTCCCTTTGGGCGGGAGCGGCGCTGCTGCTGGAGCTGGCCTGGTCGGCGGGCATCCTCCCGCGGTGGGCCGACTCCACGTCGCTGCTGGGGCCTGCTGGGGCCTGCTGGGGCCTCAGGAGCAGCGGATGGGGCTTGGCCCTGGTCTGCGTGGCGACTGCCATGAAGTCACCAAGGGTGGCGTGGCCGGGGTGGTGACCACCATTGGCCCGTTGGGGACTGGGGGCTGGGGTTCCGCCCTTGGCGCCTTGGGCGGCTTCGGCGGCCAGGGACTCTTGGTACTCCCGTTACTTCCGGTCCCGCTTCTTGTCCCCGGCGGACCGCTTCTCCTTCGCCGGAGACGCGCTGCTGCTGCCCTGCAGCCTGCTCTCGCTCCCCGGCTCCGGGAACTTCCTCTCGATCAAGTCCCAGATGGAGACGTTGATCCAGGCGCCCGACGGGTAGGCGTTGGGGTCCTCGTCCTCCTCAATCCCGTCGGGGCGCAGCCCTCCGCCGGGCCTGTCCGGCCGGGTCCAGGTCCTCCAGCGCCTCTGCTGGTGGCGGTACTCGTACCCTTCCGCCCGCAGCCAGTCCTCCACGGCCTGCAGGCGGTCGGGGGCGATGTCCGTGCGGAGCTCGAAGCTCCTGGGCATGCCGCCTTCGCACTGGGGGTGGCTGTGGCGGTAGTGCTGGTCCCAAACCAACCCACGCAGTAGTTGCGCTGCATGGGGGTGGGGCCGCGGCCACGTCCTACCCGCTTCCTGCCAATTCACCATGGCAGCGGGGGCGTAGTTGGTCTTGAGGTCCTTGGTATGCACTCGTTCAACTCAACGAACTGGTGGTGGTTGTTGAGGCGGGTGCTGCAGCACTGGACTGGGCGTGCGGCTGGTGCTGGTCAGCCGGTGGTTGTGGAAGTGGTTGACGCGGCCTTGCTGGTCGGCCGATGGGTCTGGTCTGTCCACTTCCTTCACGGTCGCGGCGCGGTCAGGGCGATGCTCTGGACGGCGCTGCTGGCTCCGTGACGAACTCGGCGCTGTCGCATGGTGGCGCTGCGAGCCGCTGCGCTGCGCTGCGAGCCGCTGCGCTGCATTGCGAGCTGCGAGCTGCGCCGCGCTGCTCGGGGTTGGTGGCCCCGAGTGGCACGCGAGGGTTGGGTAACCCCGCGGCGGTGAAACGCTTTTGACGCGTTCCCGTTGGGGGCCGGCCACGGGACGCTGCGGTGACACGCACAAGTGAGCAGGCAGGCAAGGCACTACGCTCACAAGGGCATCAATACGCTCGTGTCAGGTGACAAAGCGTTTCAGGATCCTTGCCACTCTGCAACAAGAGAACGAAAGTATGTACAGCAACACATCAGGATATGTACACATGGGGTTAAGACTGGACTGGGGTTAGGGCATCACAGGACAATACACACTCTATCCTAACTTGTATCCCAATCCCAGGTCCGACCCTCTCAGTGGCTGGTGGGGGCGGGGGCTCAAACACAACCCATGCCCTGCTCAGTCCGGACCCTGAAACCCTGCCAATGGGGGAGGTGTCCCGCACAGCCACAGGCGAGTTCCTGGGACTGATGGGGCTCCAAGGCTAACCGACAGTAGCTCCCTATGCTCCCCCTACGGCAGGTCACAACTCCTCTCTGTGCTAGAGATATGGCCCCGCCATTATCACCCAGGAGTTGGTAGCTGAAAATGGGCTGTTTCAGCCCAAACTGAAATTAGCTCAAAAATCTCCGAAATTGACCCCTCGTCTGGACCCGCCAGAGGTAGGGACGAAGCAACTGACCCTATGCCCTTCAAGTACGAACTCCATGGAGCCCTCACCCAACCTGGTTTTCTCTGAGGTCCCGGCATCAGGGCAACACGGATGAGTCAAGTGGGGTCATGATGCCAAAATCACCAAACTCGGCGTCATTTCCACGCGTGGCTCGCCTGGCCAAGGTAAGGCCAATGGCTCACAGGGTAGGAGGCAGGACCTAGGCCTTATATCTGAGTGTACAACTTAGAGTTAGGTCCCGGCCCCCTTGTGGGCCTAGAGGAATGGGGCCGCCAATTGACCACACGGAAGGGGGAAATTGGGGTCCCAAAATGGGGTCATTTTGGCTGCTCGAAATGAGCCAAAATTTGGGGTGCTTCCAATAGTATATCTCCACGCCGGCTTGGAGATCGGATGCGTCATTCCATACGCGATCCACCGGGAGTCCGACAGAGACTCCCATGCCCTTGGCTCTCAAAGATCTTCATGCTACTCGGCATGGTGACGATCCCAACTGGGTCCACAAATGCAAAAATGGCAAAATTGCCCACACTCATTTTGGGCTAGTACCTTAACGAAGGTGGCTCCGCTTCGCCCACGTGGTGTGTGGACCATGGGGACCATTACCCATAACACCCATGTCATATATGGTCCATTGATCCATGCGTCCGGCGTGCACGAGGGTTAGAACATAGTGCACGGCGGGGAGCAAAAGTAGAAATTTGCTCAAAATGGCCAAAGATGCGCACACTCATGGTTGGGGCAAATGAGGTACATGCCTGACATGGACCGGAGTGTGCCATAGGATTGGTATCAAGTCATATGTGTCCAACATATCTTTTGGGCGTCGCCCAACTCCTCCGGTATTGGGAATGGCAGGGTCGCCAAGTGAGCCCATGATTTGGGATAGTCCCAAATCTCCAACATGGCGGCCACGGTATGCCAAGCCTAAGAGGAGTTATTCGCCGGGTCCAAGATATGTTGGGGACCGAAGTATCTACCTTCATAACATACTTGGGTCATGATGTCACTTGAGCGCAACGTTGAGATACACAGTCGCCACTTGACATCATGACGGGCCAAAAATGGCAAAATTGGCACAAGCACACACAAAAGTGCCTTGAAGGGTGCACAACTATATTATAATATCTTCGGCTTGGATCGTGCAATCACTTAATCCTTCTAAACACAATACAAAATTGTCATGATAGTATATCTCTATGCTCACCCATGATATCCGCTCATGATTCAATACACAAATGATTGGAACCATTTGCGAACAATTCCCCCACTTGGATCCCCAATCGGGCGCATGGAGATACCTTTGCCACTAATATCTACATGCCCCATGAAAATGGGAGTGCACCCATGGATCTCTTTGTCAAACGCACCATGAGCAATACATACGCGGTAGACTTGGTCTAGCGCTTTGAATTCCACAATTGGGACATGGGCAAAGCCCTTGTCACGTATGGCTCCCCATCTCTTCGGCCACACGAAGATATATAACATTGGCGTGAGCATATCAAACATATACCATGCATATAACAAATACCCTCAAAATGTGGCTCCCACCATGATATGCCATGTCCCTCCATTGACATAACTTCACGTTAAAAATACGTAGGAACCCAATAAAAAGTTGCTATGCAACCCCAACACCCATGCGGCACACTCGAAAGTCGCATTAAAATATTCGGTTGCACGGTCCAAGAGTTATATATCACTTTATACCTTTTTGACCCTTTTCCCTTGCTACACCGGGCATGTGTGCGCACCAAAAGCGTTTGATGCTCCCCAAATTAAGTTGAGACCAAGGCGGTTCCAACCCAACCTTCCTTATTCTCATTCCTCACACTCGCGCGTAGATATGGCTCTTCAAAGTGATCCCATGATTCGATTTTGTTTCCCTTATATCTCCAAGTCAAATGGGTGGCAAGTATAAGGGAAACCTGATTCGGGCATAGGGGAAGGAGTATGACCACTCGAAGAAGTCCAAATCAAGTGCGGCGATGTTGAAGTCGAAAATCTGATTTCGACATCACGAAAAATTCCGATTAAATTTTCGAGTGCTTATTTAGAAAATTGCGGAAGCAACGAACCCTTTACAGATGAAATCTAACCCTTCAGAAACGTTTCCGCCAAAATATCTGGAAATAACAGTTAACCAATCGGTTAACGCAAAATCGCGAGCCAACTGACAGTCGCCGATACATTGACTATCAGAACGAAAGGCTGAAAAATTATGGAAACATCATGATAATAAAACCCTGTTGATTCCTGATATTCTGCTATAGAAATCTCCGCTGGCGGTGCCTCGGTTCTGAATATGGCCGCTCATAGCCGGAATGGCCAAACCTATCACACTATCACATCGGGTTAGTTCAGGTGGATGGGAGAGTATGATATCAGCCAATGGCGGCTTGGCGGCACATAGATACACACCGCAAGTGACCCCAAGATGGCCACGGGGGTCCGAACCGGCTTCACCCCCCTTCTCAGAGCGTTGTATCCGCTCGGAAACCAATGAAGAGAGGACGGGAGGACCTCAATGGGCTCCAACCCCCCCCTCCATGTCCCAAGGACACATGGAGGCCCCACACACGTCGTAGGCGTCCCCCATGCCCCAAGGGAGGGGTGAGGACACTGATAATCAGCACCCTACGCCATATCCGGTCTCCTCTTGATCTACAACATGGACCAAGGGGATCAAAGATAGAAAAACGTCGTCGGTCGACCTAAATAAGTATACCACAATGCAATATATATGTGGAGCATCGAGTGAAGGGGGTATATGGCCGATCAAGGCCGAAAAATCCCCGGATGAACGCCCTCACTTGTCTCCCCATTCACAGAAACAAACAAAATGCCAAGGAGGATCCATTATGGTGCTACAGCAGCTACCAAGTGGACCAATACGTCCTTGACATCCAAAGAAATACCCTTTTTCTTTAGGTAGTCCATCCAGACCGTGGTATACCTCGGCACGAAACTGCTCGAAGGCTCCCACGAGTCCCTGGATGCGGCGAATCCCCTCCAACGGACTTTGTAAAGCCTCCCCCCAGGCGTCCCCGGGTCCGGCTTGTCCGCCAGGATCCTCTCCGCGGTGAAATCGTCGTCCTCACCCTCATCGTCCGAGTCCACATCGCCGGCCGTGAACTCGAAGGTGACGGGACGTCCGCTGGGGTCTGGTGCTCGGGGACGAAGCTGGGTATGGTCGCGGTCCAGGATCTTGTTATCCCCCACACGAACCGCATACACATCCTGCCCGACCTTCCGCACGATTACCCCCGGCACATACCAAGATGCCTGCCGATGCCTGGACAGGACATCCTTGTGGTGCCGCTCCACCCACACGGTGTCTTGGAGAGCATACTTCTGGACTTTTCCCTGCTTGAAGTACTTGGCCCTCTTGTCATGCTCGTCCTGAAGTGCCTTGCACACCTTGGCCGCCGTGTCGTCCGCCTCAGCCATCATTGCGTTCGCATCCCGGGCCACCTTGCCGTGGTTCATCCACGGGAGAGTGCGTGACACTCGATCCCGTAGGAACAGGATGCGATGGGGCGACAGTCCAGTGGGTCCCGGGAGGTCGTGATACGCCTGGAGCACTCTCCACAGCGAGTTATACCAGTTCCGGCCCGGTTCGTCAATGTGCAGCTGGCGGAACTTCTCGAACATCTGTCGCCCGGCCACTTCAGCATGGCCATTCGACCGGCTGTGGTAAGCCACGGTCTTGGCGTGCCGAATCCCCATGTGCTTACACATCGTCTTGAACCACGTCCCCACGAATTGACTGCCCCTATCGCTGCAGATGACAGCTGGGATATCGAAAATCGTCAGCCAATGCCTGATCATGGCATTAGCGACGGTCTTGGCCTGCAGCCCCACTCCATGCTTGTCCTTCTTGTCCTTCTTCTTGGACTTCTTGCCCGGGACTGCCACGATATACCCGCTGTGCCTGTCCACCGCCAGGATGACACAGTCGTAGGTCTCTCCGTCCACGGTGACCTCAGGCATGGCGAATACATCCATGGCCACGGACCGCATAGGGGCCTCCGGTATAGCCGTATACACCGGGTTGCCCGCTGTGGAGTGGTTAGGGCTCTTCGTGGCCCGACACACGGCACAGTCGCTGCAGTACCTATCCAGGATGGCGTAGTACCCCGGAGGGAACTTGAAACGCCACTCCAGGTCCTGCTGCATCTTGTCTCGGCCAGGATGCATGAGCTGGGCGTTGTGCCAATGGTCAATGAGCGCCTCCACTCGGTTCTCGGGCACCAGCAGCTTGTCCTTGAGGAACAACTTGTCGCCATCCTCCGTCAAGCCCTCGGGCCATTCGTCGTCCGACGGGGCGCTCACGGCATTCCAGTACTTGCTCCAGTGCTCGGATGCCGCGTAGTCATCCGACCAGTCCTCTGTGAGCACCGACTTGACTAGCTCTACAGGGGCCACCATCCATTGCTCGAGGGTTTCCTCTCGAATAGCTTGGACGCGGGCACCCCGGAACTTGGCCAGGTCCGTACGGTTTGCCATCACCACAAAGCACTTGACCCCCTCTTGCTCCATGACCTTCTCCATCTCGATGATGCGCTTGGCCTCCTCGGTCTCCTCAGCGTCCCCATGGCTGGATATGTCCATCCACGCCTTGCCCGCGGGGTAGGCCCAGCGACTGAGGCAATCTGCCACAGTGTTGTCCTTCCCCGGGATATACACGACGCTGAGGTCGAACTTGGCGAACGTCTCGTGCCATCGGGCCCTCCTAGCCGCTGGTCCTGAGGGGGTGTCGACATGCTCCTTGTGCCAGCTCTGTAGGGACTGGTGGTCCGTGCAAACCACCACCGGCTGCAGTCCGATGTGGCCAGACCACTTCCTGAGCGCACATACAATGGCGTATGTCTCCTTCTCCCTCGCGGTCCATGTTCGGCGTTGGCCCTCGGCCAGGATCCTGCTCCAAAACGCCACGGGAACATGAGTCCCGTCGTCCCGGACTTGCTCGAGGACTGCCCCCACGGCATAGTCCGAGGCGTCTGTCCGTAGCACGAATCCCTTGTCCGGGTCCACCAGGAACAACCCCAACTGCCCCAGGAGTCGCTCCTTCAGGCGGTTGAACGCATCCTCAGCCTCAGGGGTCCAGGCAAGCTTCTTCTTGCTCCCCTTCCGGCCATCGAACTTGCCCACTTGCAGCATCCTGTGCAGCGGCCCCGACAGTTCTGCATACATCTGGACATAGCCCGAATAGTAGTTGCAGAACCCCATGAAGGACCGGAGTTCGCTGATGGTCTGGGGCTTCTCCCAGTGGTGCAGGGACGCCAGCTTCCCAGGCATGGGACGGCGTTGCCCGTGACCAACTACGTGACCCGCGAACTCCACTTCCCTCACGAATAGTGAGGCTTTGGTGGGCTTGCACACCATGTTGTGTTTGTCCAACTCGCTGAGTACTCGGCGCAGATCCTTCTCATGCGCGTCGATGAGCTCGTCCTCAGTCATGTTCTCCGTGCCGGACCCGATGATGATGTCATCCACGAAGGGATCGGCACAGTCCCGGACAGGACCGAGTAGGTCCTCCATCATGCGCTGGAAAACGGCGTTGCCATTCTTGGCACCCATAGGCACCACTTTCCACTGCATGGGCCCAAGCGGCGTCGACATCGCTGTGCAGGGCCTGGAGTCCGGGTGTAGCGGCATCTGGTGGTAACCGTGTTTCAGGTCCAACACCGTGAAGATCCGCTTTTTCTGTTGCTTTTGGAGGATGGAGTCGATCAGGGGGAGCGAGTACGAGTCGTGCTCGGTCTGCTCGTTCAAACCTCTGTAATCAACCACCAACCTCCACTCGCCCTTCTCCTTCTTGGGCACGATGAAGGCTGGGCTGGCCCACTCACTGTCGGAGGGTTCGATCCATCCCCGCTCAATGAACTCGGCCAACAACTTCTTCATGGCCTCGGCCCGATCGCCCTGAAGTTGGTACTCCCGATGACGATAGATCTTCGGGTTCGGCTTCAGCTTGATCTTTGCTGTACCAAACCTCCCACGATCTGGAGGGTTCTTGTTGGCGACGCCACTGAATAGCCGCGGATAGGCCTTGATCAGCCTCTCCTTCAGCTCGGCGACCTTTGGGTTCTCCTGGGCCTCTTCAGCCGCTTGCTTCGGTATCGATACAACCGACCGCACTGCGGTATAGGCCTCTTCTGGGTCCGAGTCCGACTTCTCCTCGTCCGATATGCCGTCTTCATCGTCGTGGGTCTCGACTCCCACCGATACTCTTCGAAAATTTGCGGCCTCGGGCTGGTGCTCGTCGCTACCGGTTCCCACTCTTGGAAAGCCCCACGTTGGTGGGTCCGACCCAACCGGACCGTCGTATTGGTCCGCGATGTGGTCCATGACCCTCGCCACGAACTCATCCTTCTCGTACTTGCCGTTGACCAACATCTTGTCATCCCACCAATGCGGAGATGTGACCATGGCCCGCCTCTTCTTGGCTGCCGCACGGTCGTGCATCCCCATTCGCATGTAGTTGACGACGTCGTCGATCTCGGCGTGGGACAGGACGTCAATGCCATCAATTGGCTGATCCGTCCCCTCCTTGGGCTCAAACATGACCTTCATGGGCACCGCCTCCACCCTACGGATGAATGCTTCATCACCCGTGGGCTGGGCTTGCGCCCCATCCACCAGGAAAGCTTTGGTACCCCACGCTTGACCCGGGGAGGGCATTGATACACCCTTGGCGTCGATGAACAACTCCTCCTCTGGCCCGAATGACATCTCGTTCAGGGTGATGGAGTCCAGCGTCGACTTGAGACCCTCCAGCGGACATGGGGTGGATCCTATGCCGGTTATGACCAGGATCCCCTTCGCCCTATCCGCGATGATCTTCTCCACCGTACGTCTGGTAGTGTCCAGGGAGCCATGCCAATACATGGGTCCCCACTCCTTCAAACCCGAATGCCTGTGCCAGGCTGAGTCTCCTCGATGCCAGTGCCTCCTACACTTCCGCAGAAGTGGGGCATCCCGGGAAGCGAAGACGTCTGTCTCGGGCGCTTCGGCTCCCAGCGTCTGGATCATCCTGTCGTACACCTGCGGCGCCATTCCATACTCCGTGAGCTGAACTCCGCGGTCTCCTCTGGACTTGGCACCCACAGCTTGCACCGCTCGGACGATCCGATCCTCTTCCTCAGAATTCCATTGGGATGATCCGCATGCATAATCCGTGGACAGCCATGTGAGGCACTCATCATCCTCCCGGACCAGCGTTGCACGATGGGGAAGGGCTCCAATGGCGTTGGCCACCATGAAGTCGTACCCCATGATCATATCCCAATCAGTAATGTCGGCCACATAGAAGTTCCCGGATAGAGTGCTTCTCTTCGTCTGATCAGGGCGGTTCAAGCGCTCATGCTCCCAGAATTCCATACTGATAGTGGCCTCATGGGTGCCACCACCCATGATCTCTCCGTTGGCGACCTTCAGGCGGACCGGTCTCCGGCTGGGCTGCAGGAATTCCTCCTTGAACAACCCTCTCCGGACCAGGCTCACCTGGGCACCCGTATCCACCAACACATCCACCACCTTCTCCTCTCGTCCGCACCGTACTCGCACTTTCAAGTGCAACTGCCGCTAGTCGCCATGAGGTGTATGGACGACTCTCACGGCATGCAACTCTAGCACGTCCGGGTGCATCAGGACTTCAAGGGTATGGTCACGGATGGTGTAGATCTTGGGTTGGTCCTGCCCGTCCACGGGGCTCTCCGTGGTCGCTCCTTCCTTCTTGCCATGTCCCGTTCCCACATGTACTTCTCTTGGCAGGGCGCTCCAGGGGTTGGGAGTGGCGAAACTCAGTGGTTTTGGCTCTTCCGGAGCCTTCTTCGGCACCCGATGTGCCTTCGCCTTCTCAGGGATTCCACTGATTTTCGGAGGAGAGACCTCCGAGGTCCCACTCCCGTGGGGGCTCCTCTAGACTTGGCTTCCCGCAGCCCCTTCCGGCTGCGATCTGCCAGGACTTTGTCCACCACTTTGCTGGGCTTTGAGCTCCGCCAACGTCCTCAACATGTCCTCAGCAACCTCCTCGATCGACCTCACTCGTCGGTCTTGGCCAGGTCCACCACCATAGCCTCTTCCTCCGCCTTTTCCTTGGCCTTTGCCTTGGCCTTTTCCCCCGTCTCCGCCCTTCGCCTTCCAGTCGGAAATCCGCTGCTCCTTGGGCTTCTTCTCGGGGTGAGCGGCGAAGTAGGCCTTCTTGTCCGCCTCATACACCTTGCACTGACGGTGGTCGTGTGCATGGTTGTGTCCCTTGCCATAACAGACCCAGCACCCATCGTGCTGAGACCTGTACTCTCGGAACGAGAGCGGTGGGTTCCCGATCCTCCTTGGTCCTTCTCTGTTCTTCCTGGGTCCCACCTGGCTCCATCTGGACCGATCCTGCCCATGGTTCTTCACGTTGTGCGCCACGAACGCGAGGAAATGGGCCTCCTCGTGATCCTCCCGGGACCAGGTCCAGTGGTCTTGGCCACTTCCACTTCCATCCTCCGCGGAGTTGGTCGTGTCCTCCTGGATCTCCCGATGATGGCGGTCGTCTCGGTGGCCTCGTTGTCCATGACAATGTTGATCCTGCACGTGGGCCTCGTTCTTCGCATTGAGCTTCAACTCCACCGTGATGTACTTCACGATCTCGTCCAGGCTCATGCGAGCGAAGATGACTTGCATCTTCAGCGGCTCCCCGCGCCGCCACTGCACGTTGTTGAGGCGCAGCAACCTTTGCCCCATGGAGTCCCCGATCACCTCCACGTACACGGCGTTCTTCAGGCCCAACATCCGGTCGGGTTCGCCCAGGTTCCTCCTGAAGAACTCCATGATACCCGCATGGGTATCCTCCGCCGCCATGATCCTCACCGCCACCCGTCTCTTGGCGCGCTTCTTCTCCTCGTCCTCCACTCTCCTCTTCCAGCTGCCGGGGAGGACGTCCTTCAGCAAGTGGCGGATCTCACTGGCCTCGTTCCAGTCTTCCACCAACTTGAGGCATCTGCGGTACTTCCGCAGATACCGGTTCCACTCCCGGACCCGCAACTCACCGCGGTCCAGCGGCAGTGGAATGGACCACAGGTCCTCCAGCTTCTGGTTGGGAGCGTCCACCCGCTCCTCGTCCTCCAACCACTGGAGGCAGCCCTGTTCCGTCCGGATCAATCCTTCCCGGATCTGATCCCGCGGCTCCTCCTTGAGGTCCTGCGCCAGCCGGTGTGGGAATGTCCGGCACACCCACTTGTCCCGCGGCGCTCCCCGCATCTCGCCGACGACCTCCTCGGCGAAATCCTCCCAGTCCAGGATGAAGTCATCCAGGTTGGACGGGTTCCCGTCGTAATAGGGGATTTTGATTCCCCTGAGGTCGTCGATCCTGATGGCGTCTCCGACGTCTCCAGCCACCACTCCACCAAGACGGATACCACCTGTGGCCGGGGGATTTGAGTACACTCCCCGTACATCCCTCTCCTCCATGGAGTGCGGTCCAGTTGGGCCTGAACCCATGGGGTTTGGAATGCGGGAAGGACTTGCTCCATCGGCCGTCCATATCCCTGTATTGGGGTCCTTCGCCCACAGGTTTCCGCTTGGATGGCCTCGACCATGTCCGTCGGCGCTTCCCATGGTTCGCCCCTGCATGGTCTGGTTCTGGATCTCCTCTTCCGCATAAACTGCATATGTAGTCGTAGCGGGCGGTGGATCCCGGGTGGCATGTGGCATCTGCACCGTCAGGCTCCTCGGGTCTGTGGCTACGTGCCCTTCCCGCCTGGACCCGGCCGGTGCCGTGTGTTCCCCGAGCATTGTGGACTCGCTGAATAGGGGAACAAACGGCAGCGCACCCGGGTCAACACGCGGAGGCGCGTAGGGTGCCTCTGCAGGGCCGCCCATGGGTTTCTCCATGGCGCTCCTGAGGGTCTTAACCCGCTCAACCAGCTCTACCGCGGCCGGCCTTGCCGGGAGCTCCGGACCCGAGGCGAGGGGCTGTCGCTCCTCTAGCCTTCTCAGGCGTCCCGACATGTCCTCCACTAAGTGGAGGAGGCTGTCCACCACTTGCTGCTGCTTCTGCAGGGCCAGCTCCAGATTATCCCGATACCGGGCCTGATCCGCTCGCAGCTCCTCCATGTGGTTCTCCGCGGCCGACTGATCGTCCAGGATCCCCGCGACGTCCTCCTCTAGGGCATCCTTGGCGTTGTCCAGGCGGTCCAGATGATTCACGATGGCGTCCATCCCCATCTTCGGGTACTTGCCCATGAGGAAGGATACGTGCTCGCAGTGGCACGTAGCATGTTTTCTGCCAGATTCAGCGCATCTCGCGGTTCCCGGCACCTCAGACTCATCGCCCATAGGCGTATCGCCTATGGCGTCCGTCTCTGGGCCCGTGTGCCGGGGCACAGGTGCCGTCCGGGCCCTGGCTGGCCTCTCCAAGCCCTCGGCGTCGTGCTGCAGGGCGGGCTCGGGGGCTGTATGCGCCCTGGCGATCGGCGCGGACATCTCCGGCTCCGAAGGTGGCTCGTGGGCTGTCCGGTAGCCCTCGGAGTGCCCCTCGGATTCCCACAGCCTGACCGGGCTGGGGTCCGTGTCCATAGCCCCGGCGTCCCTTGCCGCGGACTTGGGTGACCCGCGCTTCCGGTAGCGCCGGGCCCGTCCTCCACTGCTGCCTGAATGACATGCCTCATCAGAGTCCTCCGCGGCGGAGCGGAGGTTGCATGCCTTTCGGCAGCGACGCTCACACATGGAGACGAGGTCCTCCATGTCACGTCCTCCTCTTCCCGAGTGTCGTTCTTCTCTTCGGGCTTCAACTTCCGGAGTTCGCCATGCTCTTGAACGTCTCGGTCCTTCTATGGCTCTAATCTCCGGCGTGGTCTCCACCGAGTCCACAATACGCACCCGGGGCGTACTTGGGCACGGCTCATGAGGGCCCAAGTCCCCGGGTCGGCGGTTGGTAGGGGCAGCAGGTAAGCCTCTGCTACCATAAAGAAGGTCCCTACCAGGACCGGCCCCCGCTGTGCCCCTTCCGCCTGTAATCCCCGCTGACTTGCTCCGGATCAATGCTTGCATTTATCAAAATCCAGGGTCCAAGACCAAAAATATAGAAAATAGAAAATACAATCCTCCTTCAACCCTGAATGGCAACCAGATCCCACAAGTATGGCAATAACCCAATTCACAATCCAAATCAGGCTGCGGGCTTTCGTTCAGCACACCGGTATTCCCACGGTGGCGGGCATGTACAAGAACTGCACCAAGGAAGAAAGCCCTGAAATTGGCATATGAACACAAATAAAGCAAAGTTGGGGACAGATGGAAACTTACACAATCACAGCCATAGACCCCTCATTCCCTGGACTCAAGACCTTCCCTTGACTCATCAACATGATGCCCTGAACCCAGTCCAATAAGATGGTTAAATGCCATATATCAAAAGTCACTACATAAACCCCAAAAATGTGTTCACTCCCAAGCCTCTAAATCCTAGCCCAATGAAGAAGGTGGCGTGTCATGGCTCAGGGTGGCACTCAGGACCACGCCCTACCCTGACATAACCTTGGTTGGACTTGGAGTTGAATGGGCTTAGAGGACTGACCTATGAGTTTGAACTCATAACATGCCAAAAAACTGCCAATTCACATCATATTGGCCATATATCAAAAATATGCTCAAAATTGAAGTTACTACTTATCCAAAGGCTCAAAGCATGTCAGGAATCGAAGTCTACCATTCATGGTGGATAGAGACCAAAGGCCAATGCCCATGTACATCCCCATTTTACCCTCGAAACCCCTTCTGATATGGGCGCCACGCACTGCCCAAGTCAGCCCATGATCTTGAGACCAATTCTTGAAATCTTTCGTGCGCCAAGCCAAATGGAGTACACGATCCGGCATATGGTGGTGTTCAACTCCAAAGCATATGCCAACATATGAACAACATACCCTGGTTCGACTCCCCATAGGCTTCTTGCTGTTAGCTGACCAGGTGAGTACACAAAACGCAAAAATGAGCAAAAATTGAGGTCAAAAACATGAAAATATGACCAAATACAAAATTGTCATGATAGTATATCTCTATGCTCACCCATGATATCCGCTCATGATTCAATACACAAATGATTGGAACCATTTGCGAACAATTTCCCCACTTGGATCCCCAATCGGGCGCATGGAGATACCTTTGCCACTAATATCTACATGCCCCATGAAAATGGGAGTGCACCCATGGATCTCTTTGTCAAACGCACCATGAGCAATACATACGCGGTAGACTTGGTCTAGCGCTTTGAATTCCACAATTGGGACATGGGCAAAGCCCTTGTCACGTATGGCTCCCCATCTCTTCGGCCACACGAAGATATATAACATTGGCGTGAGCATATCAAACATATACCATGCATATAACAAATACCCTCAAAATGTGGCTCCCACCATGATATGCCATGTCCCTCCATTGACATAACTTCACGTTAAAAATACGTAGGAACCCAAGAAAAGTTGCTATGCAACCCCAACACCCATGCGGCACACTCGAAAGTCGCATTAAAATATTCGGTTGCACGGTCCAAGAGTTATATATCACTTTATACCTTCTTGACCCTTTTCCCTTGCTACACCGGGCATGTGTGCGCACCAAAGGCGTTTGATGCTTCCCAAATTAAGTTGAGACCAAGGCAGTTCCAACCCAACCTTCTTTATTCTCATTCCTCACACTCGCGCGTAGATATGGCTCTTCAAAGTGATCCCACGATTCGATTTTGTTTCCCTTATATCTCCAAGTCAAATGGGTGGCAAGTATAAGGGAAACCTGATTCGGGCATAGGGGAAGGAGTATGACCACTCGAAGAAGTCCAAATCAAGTGCGGCGATGTCGAAGTCGAAAATCCGATTTCGACATCACGAAAAATTCCGATTAAATTTTCGAGTGCTTATTTAGAAAATTGCGGAAGCAACGAACCCTTTACAGATGAAATCTGACCCTTCAGAAACGTTTCCGCCAAAATATCTGGAAATAACAGTTAACCAATCGGTTAACGCAAAATCGCGAGCCAACTGACAGTCGCCGATACATTGACTATCAGAACGAAAGGCTGAAAAATTACGGAAACATCATGATAATAAAACCCTGTTGATTCCTGATATTCTGCTATAGAAATCTCTGCTGGCGGTGCCTCGGTTCTGAATATGGCCGCTCATAGCCGGAATGGCCAAACCTATCACACTATCACATCGGGTTAGTTCAGGTGGATGGGAGAGTATGATATCAGCCAATGGCGGCTTGCCGGCACATAGATACACACCCCAAGTGACCCCAGGATGGCCACGGGGGTCCGAACCGGCTTCATGACTTGACACCAATGACCTCCGATCCCATATATGTGCTCCACTTGGGGCGCCTTGAAAGGTTACGAGCGCTACTTCCCAAGTGGGCACATGAAATTATGGAAAATTGCAAAACACATGCCTTGCTCCCAACGCATCGCTTCAGGATCACCACACAAGCTTCCCTTCACGAAGGTTAGGCTTGCTATTGATCGTAGGGAGTATGGAGAAGGAGCTTGCACAATATGAGGTCCATTGGCGGGTTTGTCTTGGAGCGATGGACCCGCCAAATGGGCACGCAATACAACACATGGCACATACCACATATTGCCCAAAAGGTAGCTCCCCCCACGATATGTCATGCCCCTCCAAGGGCATAACTTTGTGTCAATCGCTCATAGGAACTCAAAGAGAGTTCCTATGCAACACCAACACTTGCGCGCTACACTCGAAAGTTATCTTAACGCACGCAATGTCATGGCCAAACAGTTATAACGCAAACTCTACCCTCTTGACCATGATCCATTACACTAGCGCGCACGTGTGGAGACGCAAGGCATATAATGCTTCCTAAATTACGTCGGGAGTATTGTGAATACATCCCACCTTTTCTTTATCGTCAATACTCGCAAGCGGCACGAGATATGACCTTCACAAGTGGCCTCACGAATCAACTTTGTTTTGCCCATATCTCTGAGTCAAATGGAGGGCAAGATAAAAGGAAAGTTGATTCGTGCATAGGGAAGCACGTACGTCCACTCGAAAGAGGTCAAATCAAGTGCGGGGATGTCGAAGTCGAAAATCCGATTTCGACATCCTGCAAAATTCGGATTAAGGTTGCGAGTGTAAGATGTGAAAATTGCGGAAGCATCCATGCAGTTCCTGAAGGCTTTGGAGCCTTCGTGACGGATTGCGTTAAACGTTCCATTATAAACAGTAAAACTGGCGGTTACGGTAAAGTCGCGATCCAACCGCCAGCAGTCAAAACAGTGAATATCAGAACGGAAGCGTAAAAATTGACGGAAACAATATGAAAATAAAACCCTGTTGATTCCTGATATTCTGATACACAAATCTCCGCTGGCGGTGCATCAGTTGCTGATGCGGGGCTTTACGGCACGGAACACGCTCCCGCCGGGCTCGCACCGGGCGTCAACGGGCGCCTTCCGTACATGGGGTTAGTGGACCGGAGGCCGGTCTTCCCTTCCGTACTTGGGGTTAGTGGACCGGAGACCGGTTGTATGCCGTAACCTAGCCATGGGGTTCTGAGTACCGCTTCAATAGAACCACAATAAGTAGTAGAAGCATTTGAGTATAGGGGTCCTGCGGTGGGAGACCACTAGGCTTAACGTACAAGGCGCTAGGCATGAAGTGCCTACTTTATTTCGGTATAACCTCCGTGAATCAAGATACCTCCGCTCACTTGAGTGGTAGGGGTGAACTTCATGGGGGAGGTAGGGTTATAACCCTAGTTACTTTGGGAAAGTGTACTTTAAGCCTCAAAAGAGTGATAAAAATGATCAAATGTTAGTCTTCATTACTTCCGAACAATTGGGGGGGGCTTTCTTACTCCCCCCTGGAGCACTAGTTGATCAAGCTAGTAGGACCAAGGAACAAGGCTCAAATTACCATGAACATACGTCGGAAAATGCTTAAAATCAGCATGTGACATTCTCACCAGTTCATGGAAGCTTATCACACTGTAGGTACCCTTGAAAAACAGTGTAGCGTACCGTGTATGATGTCCCTTCGAAGGGGCATTCCTAAAAAGTTGCTGGCGTCAGGCGAAAACGTTTGATAATCATGTGGGGGTAGTTGGGATTGAACCCAGGACCTCTTCCCTGGAGTATACATGTTTGCCCACTAGGGTATGGTCGAATGTTTTAATGCGGACGGCCATTGCTGTATATACAGTATTTTAGTAAACGTGCTGACCAAGGGTCAGGGCGGAGCAATACTCCTAATGGAGTGCACAAAACTCCGGGAGCTGACAAAAATACAACGTGGAACCAGAAGGTGCAGATTCTGGTGGTTTAGTGAAGAAGTTAGCGATTTAAGAAGTCAAATCGCTAAAATTTGACGTAAAATTGCTAGAAATTGGCATTAATAGTCTGAAATGTCCAGTCGCAGACAAGCGCAACAGAGCCACGCTGGAAAACCTTGGCCCACGCAAACTGCACCCTGTTTTGTGTGCCGAACGCGCAGAAAAGGACCGGTTTGCAACAGGGCAAAAAAAAAAAATTTTGGATGTTTGATGAACCTGATTTTGGGCGTAGTGAAATAAATTGCTTTCTTAGTGTTGTGCAAATCCGTGTTCCTCCATACGATGTTTTTTACATTTCCGTGGCGTCCTGAGTGCGTGAGGCCTCGCGCATTCAAGATATTCGAAGTGGAGTTTATTACGAAACCTAAAAACCCGTCAGGACTGGCGTTTGCGGAAATGCGCTGCTCCCACACGGTATTAAAACTCGGATTGTCTTGCCCAAGGAGCATTGGAAGTGTATGACTGTCGGACTTCCCATGTTAGGGGAAACACATATACCCTAAAGTGAAAATGAAATACAATATTCGGCATCCGAAGTACGGGAGGCCTCGCGCACTCACGTCACGTTATGTATTAATTTACGGAACGGATATGACGCGTACAATTGCAGGTACAATACCAGACAGACGAACACAGTTCATTCTTTCCGATGTACGTGTGTGTACACACAGTGATGGTCAGATATAACACGGTATAGAACATAGCCCCACGGAAACAGGCAGTGCGCGAGGCCTCGCGCACTCAAACCAGGCAAGAAAATGAAAAAGCAGGCAGGTCAGCCTACGCCGGTATTTACATTCCCTTTCACGGCTACCACCTGTGACAGTGGACTATACATCCGTAACCTTCGTCATATTTTTCGTGGGATCAGGGGAATGATTTGCTTTTTTCCAACAGCCACTCAATGGCAGACGTGTCCAGTTCTAAAAGCGGCCGTAGCCTTCGCTGCCCGATAGATATGGTTTTTTTTTCCAACTGGGTTTAAAGACGGAAACAGAACAGGAAATTGTGGTTGCGAAAACGATTTTCGGTTACTGGGAACGGACCGCACGCAGACACGAAATACAAATTGCGGCGGCAGCACGCGTACCAGAAATGACGACAGGAAAGGGCCAGATGTTTTCAAACACACTCTTTTTAAAGATCGCTGTGCGAAACGATAATTAGAATATGTGCGCAAATTTAATTCCACAGAGAAAGACGCAAAATGCCACTTCAAGGCAGAAAATCCGTAACGCATCAAATGATAGCAGAAGTAATCAAAGAAGCAGCAGCACTACGAGAGGCATGCGCGGCAGAGCGAGCATACCAAAAAGCAGACAACCTGTGAAAAGGACTGGCACGAAACGACTTGGCGGCGCAACTGGTGATAACATTTGCAAAGCGACTCAGGTTCAACAAAAGAACGCGCGACAGTTTACCAGCAGCTAAAAGGCAGGACGACAAGCGCTGGGTGGGCATTTTGCGACAGAAGGGCTGGAACCTGTACCTGTTGATGTGTCAACGGGCAGTACCAAACGGGAAAAAACCGGGAAACACAACAGGGTGCCTAACGCAAACAGAAAGACGACCAAAAGTACGACTTGGGCAAGCAGACGCTGCCGCAGATACAGTGGACGAGCAGGCAGCAGCAGCACTTAAAGCAACGTGGTCACTGGTGCTTTCATCGTGTTGCGTGCTGTGGATAGACACCTGGTACCGGGCACAATACACGACACACCCAGACGAAAGTGACCGGTTGCAAAACTGTAATGCAATGGCAGTACTTCAACTGAAACGGAGGCCCACGTACTGGGCAGGACATCCAGCCATTGACGACCTGGCAGCACGAATAACGACAGTCGCAAGGGCTCTGCAACAGCGTGAACGAAGAATCACCCAGAGTTTGCGTGACATGGGGTATGCAGATGGGTGTGTACCAGACACCGGAAACGTGAGAGCACCGTTGGATGTGAGGAGGAATGCAAGGACTGTGCAGGCACCGGTGTGGCGAACGTTTGCCCTGTCAAAAGAAAAGGTAACTGGTGGTGTTGGTCTGTTAAACTTGTTACACTTTGCAAAGGACGTAGCACAACAGACAAACAGAGTTCTACGACTGTTGGTTGACGAAAACATACACTACAGGATACTAAAGTTGTTGTACGGTGCCAAGAACCAACGATGGAACATGCGTGCGTACCTGCGTTATGTGCCTGTAGTTTACGGTGTCTGGCATGCCTACAAGTTCGTTGTTACTCATACTTTTCGGGTGTTCTGGCCTATTCTAATCTACCTACAAAAGGGTCTGCTACGCCCTGGTTCAACCATACTATCATACCCCAAACTGATAGTTATGGAAAATACTATTGCTGCGCTGATGCTTGCCACACCCCGAATACTACGCCTGTATCGTCGCAAGGCACAAGCTGCAACCGCAATCAGTGGTTGTGACACTGCGCATGCCAACAGGGCAGCAGTGGCAAACGCAGTATTGCATTTGTTGTCTGAATGGTGCCCGTTGTTGTTGTACTTGGGTCACGTGGTACGGGAATGCAACTGGTCGGGGGAAAACAACGGTACAGGGTCATGAGCTCAGGAGGTGTTGCAGTTGAGTTTGTGTCTGTTGCGGAGGCTGCGTCGGGAACCGTGTGACACCGTACTGAAGTACGAACGCACAATCATGTGCACATTGTTGTACAACAGCAAGTGGCACCAGGACCTGCCCGGTCAGGCACAATCAGAGGAGTTTGAAGAAGGGATGTTGAGCAAGCTGGTGCAGGACAAGGCGAGAAACACGGGTTCTGTTACTGTTTAGGAGGTGGAAAACCATTACTTGTTACTAGAGGTTGAGCCTGGTGGCAAACGCGTGTGGGTGCAAAACGTTGTCAAGAACCTGGTACACAGGATGCGACAACGACTGACAAGATTTTTGGAGGCAGACCAGATTTGTATGGCCTATGTGGAATTGGAGTCGGACAGAGTCAGCACCGTTGCAACATCGTGGCCGCGGAGGTTACCAAGATTTCCACCCTCACCTACACAACCCCTTGGTTACGACCACTACCGGCTACTTGGTCACAGCGTACTAGATGCCCTCATTGACCAGAAAACAAATCCCACCAACCAACTGAAACGGAAACTGGATGCTGTTGTGGGGCGGAGAACAGATATGGATGCCGACAGACAGGAAGCAGCGGCACGCAACGTGCGGCAACGCTTGCGGTACCTGACAGCCGCAGTGCGCGAGGCCTCCCGCACTAAACGTTACGAAAAACAGGTATGTAATGCGATGTGAGTGCGCGAGGCCTCGCGCACTGAGTAGTTCGCTAAGTCCCGAGGAATTAGTCACAACAAAGACGGTTGTGGAACAGATTTGCAAAAACGACCTGCAAACTACCGTTTCGACTGATTTCGGAGTTCAAATGACCGTGTTTGATCTCATGCCATTTGCCCTTTTCAGGTATTATTTGGCATCATGAGTCAACCAGGGTCGCCAGAACATCCAGCACCAGACGCAGAGGCCATGGAGTCGTCACCAGGGACCAACCAAGGGGACATGCCCAAGAAAGGACGCAAAAAGAAGGGGGAGAAGAAGCCAATACCGGAGATGAAGCTCACAGTCGACGTGCAACAGTGGCTGCGGCAGGAGATTGGTAAAGCCGTGAAGGTAAAGATTACTGATTTGAAAATTTGACAAGACCAAGAAGCGCGGACAGATCCGATCCATCAACCCTGAAGACGTTGCCAGGAAAGTGACGGGATACCAAGCACTGCCACCACCTGGTCCGTTGCGCGTAACCGCATGGGAGGATAGTGGTATGACTCGCTTCGCGTTCGATTGAAGACGTTTGTCCTCTCAGCTTCGGTACATGATTTGCTTTGCAGATGGCTCACTCTACGGCCTGAATGGTCAACATGGCACAGAAACATGCAGAAAGATTCAGGAACTGCGTCTCGCACAAGGCAAAGAATTGAAGGACTGGCAGGAGTTTTGCTACGTTGACATTTTGAAGTACGAGACGCCTTGGAGGATCCGGTCCAAGGTTGCAGGATTGCAACAAGCGGGCAGCCAGTCTGTGACGTGGTTTACGCTGTCCGAGGCGCTGGACAACGTGTTGTTGTACATTGAGGACCAGAAGCGGGAAAAAGAGCCACAAGATTTCGAGCGGTTCAAGATTGCTGTTGTCCAGGCTGCCGTCAACTCTGCGTTTCTTGCACCCGAGGCTTTGGAGGAAGCAGGACACACAGTATGTATTTGTGTATCGAAGGGTTATAGTGCGCGAGGACTTGCGCACTCCATGACACTGTTTTCCCTCGCAGGACTCGACATTCAAGAACTGGAGGGACACCTTCTCCCTGGCGTATTACTGCGGCCATGAGGTGGTTACTGGTATGAAGAACCTCAAGAGTAAGAGCAGGAAAGGGGACGTTACAAGGAATGCCTTCAAGAAGCTGGAGGGGATGCATCTACCAAGCTTATTGCAGAAAGTCTGTGCGCATATGAACCTGAAGGAGTCGACCTTACCCTCCACCCAGAACTATTTTGACGCGCTGATTACGGAACAATGGGGTATTTTCCATCTTCACCATCCGGACAATAAGCAGTATGTCAACGAGACCGCAGATATGCGTCAGTGTCGCAGCCTCAGTGCGCGAGGGCTCGCGCACTCAACCACCTTTTTCACATCCATACAGCTGCGGATGCGAAGATCCGAGCAGAAGTCGCAGCACTGGGCACGATGCAACTGAAAATTGGGCTGGGAAATTGGGGTTATTGGGAGGACACAAAAAGTATGAGGTTTCGGTCGCCGTGGCCAAAGTGGAAGACGTTGACCAGTGCACCTCTGTGGCGGACTACGGACAAGGGCGCACCTCCGGTACCGCAGACGCTGGCCGTACGGAAACAACTGCAAAGGAAGAGTGAGGCACCATCATTGGCACCGCCACAGACATAGCTGAGTACTGGCGATGTGATCAATGTCTCCAAGCAGGACGAGCAAGGGAGCAAATTCGCTTTGACAGCATGCCGTATTGAGGATATTGAGGACACACCACCAGCCCGTTTCCGGGATCTGCAGTACTCGTTGTGGGTCATCAACGCTGACCTTTTCGTTGAATATGACTCTGCAGGATTTGTTCCGAAGTGGCTGTTCGATGTGATGATGCTGGGGAAGGATGTCATATTCTATGGCGAGGCTGATGTTGTGCACCGTATTGGCCGCGACATGCAGAGGCTGTGGCGTATGGAGAAGGGCAAGCATCCAACCACAGTGCCATTCTACCATGCCCGGTTGCCGGTATACTTTTGGTTATCGGGTCCCGTGACCAGCAATATGTATCAGTTCGACGAGCACTGTATGTGGATCGGAACAACGAGTCGCTGGGATAAGCAGGTATATCTGCTTCTTTCGCCGGTTACGATGCCGTTGTGTGCGCGAGGCCTCGCGCACTGCTGCCTCCGTTATTTGTCCTTATTCATCACATTTACAGTTGCCAAACTATGTGACGTATTCCGCTGGACATTTCGAAGAGATGCAGAACAAGAACCTCGGTGGTTTCATGCCTGTGATTCACGTGCTGTGGTACCTGGACAAATATCTTTTGGGCAGTGGGCATGCTGATGCAGTGGTTGTTGCGGACGACACGCCTGCCATGGCCGCAAAGATTGCGATGTCGGACGAGTCGGGGAGGACTAAAGTAGGGTTTCCGGCTGTGTCAGCGATCAAGCAAAAGGACCTTGCGAATGCTGTTGGAGGTGCTCTGCAGCATGCGATCATCATGCGGTACATGTTGGAGGCTGATCAGACGGAGCAGGGAGCAACAGCTGCAACTTGGTATACTCAAGAAGAGTGGCTTCTGCGTGGCATTCCACTGTGGGTTCTGGACAGCAGCCGAGGATATGAAGGGCACCAGAAGGTGCATGCTGCAGAAGCCGTCCACGAAGTTGTCGTGACTTAGGCCCCCGCTGACGACACTGAGCCTGTTGCGCCTGCACCTACCTTGCCAATGCAAGCCAAGGTGAAGAAGACTGCCAAGGTTATACCAACTCAGGGTACTGCAGCTGGAAAAGGAACCCCCTCGAGTAGCAAGAAGCAGGCGAAAGGAAAAGACAAGGAATCGGACAAGCCCGGAGAATCAGACGACGACAATGCCGACGAGGAGGAAGACGAAGAGGATCCGGAGCAAGTACTGGAGACCCAGCCGAAGCGCAAGCGGGCACCCGCCACTCACTTCGACGCAAGTCCCGAATCTGGTAAGGACCAGCCGAAGAAGAAAGTGAAGACTGCTGCGAGTGCTAGTGCAGAGTTCAAGCCGCCCTCGCGTTCTGGTGCTCAGCCGTCTCGTGGTACCGTTGCCTCCCCAAGTGGGACAACTGTGGTGGCAAGAAACCTGGGTTGCAGATTGGCTAAGGTTGCTGGACCGAAGAAGAAATAAGTCACCATTAACCCAAGTGTTTCGCCTCTTTTTGCAGTCATGTGTGCGCGAGGCCTCGCGCACTCGCCTTCGACGCGAATGCAATTGTATGCCTTTAAGGGCTTGCACATTTCTGCCGAGCTTTTATTTCAGTGTTTGTACGTTGTGCACTTCCTGTCCTGTTTTTGTTGTCCTCTGTACACAATTGTTTCCGTGACCTTGAGTGCGTGAGGCCTCACGCACTCAGGTACATAAAAAAGCAATTCATTTCGCACGACAAACATAGGTGCAACTGGAGACCCGCAGAATGTCATTTTTGAAAATGAGCTCCCGAAAAGGCATGCACCCGTTGGTTTCTGAAATACAAAAACGACAACATTGGTAAACTACACCCTTCAAATCAGACAAAATAATGGTTTATTTTGATAAACAAAAACTGGAAAAAAGCAGCAAATTGGGTAAAATTGTGTTTTTTGGGTGGCATCCGGGTCATCTGTGCTGCAAATGTCCCAAATAAATATTTTTTCGGACCGTCGTTTTTTGGGTCCTTCTCTTCCTAATAGGGGGTGGAGATTGCGTGGGCTAAGAGAACAGAAGCTACGGAAGCCAGACGGCCATGCAGAAAGAAGGTATGAGCGGCATTTTTAAACATTTTGTAAGGAATTTTTGCACAGTTGCATCAAAAGCCGTATAAATGTTAGGTAAAAGAGTGAAACAAACAGCCACACAACAGAGCAGGCGGACAGCCCGCCTTTCAGGTATGCTACTGCGATGACACACATCTGCATTGTGTTTGTGCCGTTGGTTTCTTCAAAATGCTACGGTGGTCACCGCTGCGTCCGTTGGGGGTTTGCGTCCTTACCTTCCCTGCTCTGCACAGGGAAAACCAAGAATCAAAGGTATGCTAAACGAATGGAGCACGCAGCGCACACGTAGGGTTAGAGTCAGCGCTGTGCTTGCAATGCATGTGCCTAAAGCGAGCATTCACATGCTGTGGCGCTGTCCCTGTGCATCCAATCACTCCTTCCTTCTCTTCACAGGTGAAAAAGAAAGTGCTGATGCATGTCTGCTTTCGCTGTACCGATAAAGTAGGGTAGCTTAGAGAGCTAGGCTTCGTTTTGCGCTGTGCAGTTGGCCTTCATTCCTCTCTTTCCCTTGCAGGTTACAAAGGTACGAGTGTATGATACACACGATGCATTCATTGCTTAGGGTTGTTATAAATGGCCGTAGGGTTGTTTGAGCGCCTAGGCTTGCCCCTGCGCTCGTTGTACCTTGGCATTCACATGATGCGTGGTAGCTAAGGTGAGTAAGCCCAGGAGGAGCCCACCTGCTGGGTGATTTTCGTTTGTGTTTGTGTATTATGATGGTGACCAACATGCCTCCCTTCCCTGCATGCTGCATGCTCATGATGCACTAGAGGGTGTGGGCCACGCGCTGTGCTTGCAGTAAAACTCTTGCTAGTTTACCCAGGGCTCCATCCTACGTTCTTCAAGAGAACAGGCAGAGTCCTTAGCACTTGCTTGCTGGATAGGACGGTTTCGGAGCAGTCAATTTTTTTCATGTCTAAGACCCGTATAATACGGCGAGGCTTGTTAAGTTTGCAGGTCCGAACCGTCCTTCATGTGCCTCGTTCAGGTGGGTCAGGGAAGGGTGATTGGTGCACAGCAGCAAATCGTTTTTGCCGAGCTAAACAGAACGCAGATCTCACACACATCAGGCTTTCAAACAGCCTGGCCATAGACAACACTTACTACACGCTGTGCGCTCAACACACAACTGCACTCCCTCCAAGCCCTGTCACATGAGCGCGCTAGGGCGTCTCTGGCAGGCAACAGCAGCAGCCTAGTTGGGCTGTGTTCGCTTGCCTCCTCACAGGGCGGCCAATAGGGCCTGTGTCTTCATTGCCAACACCACCCAGTACTGCGCGTAGGGGTCAGGGTCAGCAACCCTGGTAGGTACTGAGTGCGGTTGTGCTCAACCTACCTTCGAAGGCTGGTGCTGTCATTAGGGAGTGTAGTGCAGTGGCGTATCCTGCTCCGCGTGCTTTTCCTCGCGGACACGGGAGTGTGTTTTGTTTTGCCTTTAGAAAAATGCGCGGTTTGTATGCCCTTAGCACACTTGGCCAACCCCTCCCTCTTTAGTAGGTAGGCCTTTTGCCGTTCACCCAAAAAGATAGGCTCCAGCACAGAACTGGGGCGCCATAGGAGCGGTACCAGTAGCTGACTAGGACCTTTGTTCCGACATCAGTGAAGGCCGAGAATGGCAGCCACGATGGGGAGAGAGGTGAGACACACACAGACATACGTAGCACCCTTAGGGGTATGAGAACACCGCCAAGGCGGGTAGAACCCCATGGGTCTGGACCAGCTAGGGGTCCTAACACTTATGATTTTAGCGGCTGTTTTTTCCAAAATTTCAAAAAGTCAGCAAAAAGGGGATTTTCGCGGGAACCTATGCCCTCTTTTTTTGGTTTCTACGGCCCCAAAATTGGAGGGGGGGGTCCTCCTACCAGGCTTTTCTCCAAAAATATCAGAAACCCTGAAATTTGGCCTATTTTGGGGTATTTTTGCCTGCTCTGGGCTGGTCCTGCAGAACAGTGCTGCACACCAGTGTACCTGCCTATAGAGAATTTTCGACAGAAATGGCCCTTTTGTTGGGATTCTCTTGCCCCAAAATACGGATGGGGGGGTTCCTCCCACCCGAGCTTTCTCGCAAACCATTAGAAACCCTGGAACTTGGCCTATTTGGGAGTACTTTTGTCTGTTGTGGGGTGGTGCTACACAACAGTGCTGCACACCGGCGTACCTGTATCCTATAGTATAGGCACAAAAATACCATGAAAAGAGGTTTTGTACCCAAAAAGACCAAAGGAAACCTTTTTCTTTAATTCTGCACCCTCAACATAGGAGAGAGGGGTTCCTCCTACCCAATTATTCTCCAAAAATACACTGTTTTTGGCCCAAAAATGGGGGAAATTTAGCCATCTTTGGACTAAAACTGTTTTCTTTCTCTGCTGACGGCCCTGCAACACCCAATAGGTTGCTCCAATACAATGCCCAACACATTTCACTGGGTCGGGGACCCTGAGAATAGGGTATGGGGCCCTAAAACTCACGCCCCTGGCTAAAAAAACACTATTTTTGGCAGAAAATTCGTAATTTTTTTGCCATTTTAGGGCTGGTCTTTTTTCTGTGCTGACGGTCCTGCAACCCCCGATATGTTGCTGCCATACAACTGCAAACACGTTCCAGTGGGTCCGTCCCTGACGCCGCCGGTTGTCAATGATCTCACAAACCGTTCGTGCAGTCCTTCGGCAAAAAGTTGGCAATTTTGGGCCATTTTTCGGCGAAAACTGATTTTCTTTTTGTGCTGGCGTCCCTGCAACCCCCGATATGTTGCTCTCATACAACTGCAAACACGTTTCAGTGGGTCCGTCCCCGACCCCGGCGGTCGTCAATGATCCTACAAAACGTTCATGCATTCAAACCCAAAGAACCACCAACGGTAATGAAAACAAAGGACAATCAGAACAAGCCGCACCACTCTGAGCATCTGAGCATCTGGTTCTCTCAATCAGTTCAACCTCGCACAAGGTGCATAATGAACACAGTGCACAGGCATCTGCACTTCCAGAGATATGATCCTGCCGTATTCACAAACACGGCAAAAGACTTAAGTCACCAAACTCTAAACAGCACAAAGTTCTTTTTTTGGAGAGGGAAAAAAACTAAGAGAAATATATGCAGGCGCGGCTAAGAGGGCCGGTACATTCGAAAACCAAAGGGCTGCATGCTGCTCATCGTGGAACAAAGGTGCTGCAGGGGCTACATGGGCATTTGGAGCTGGTGCATGTTCATGGCTGGCATTGGCATGGCCATGGGCATGGCAACTGGCATGTTCATTTGCAAAGGACCCATATGCTGCTGCTGCTGCTGCTGCTGCTGGGCCTGCTGGTGCATCTGCTGGTGCTGCTGCTGCTGCTGCACTTGGGTCTGCATCTGCATCTGCAGCTGCAACTGCTGCTGCTGCTGCTGCTGCTGCTGCTGCTGCTGCTGCTGCTGCTGCTCCTGCTAAAACACCTGCCCACAGGGGATCGGAGACACCTGTTGAGAGACTTGAGACACCTGCTGAGACATGTGCTCTCCTGACTCCCGTTTAACCCCTTCTTTTTTGTCCGGGTATTTTCACTGTTTTCACCTTGCCCGCGTTTGCGCTTCAGGGGGTTTGTTTGGTTGTTTTGTTGTTGGGTTGTTTGGTGCAGTGCAGCCAGGAGCCGCTGAACAAGGTCAGCCTCTTGTTTTACAGTCCCACTGCCCGTCTCTTTCTTCTTTGGCTTTTTGCTTGGTGGGCTGTTGTTTTTATGGCCTTTTGGTTTTGGTTTTGGTTTTGGTTTTGGTTTCGGTTTTGGTGGTGGCTTTGCGGCTGAATTCCGTTTGGGGTTCGGTTTCGGTTCCCCATTGGTAGTGACAGATTCCTTCTTCACCGCTGTGGTACTGAGGTTTGTGATCTCAGGGAGACGTGTGCTCCGCCGACTGTCCTCGTATGCCAGCTCACGCTTGGCCTGGTGCGGAGCGCAGGATTGACACCTCTGAGGAAACTGGAAATAAATGCACTGCCCGGAATACAAACCTTCCATCCAGGTCTTCCCTTCTTCACAGCCCTGCTTGTCAGCCAGGGCAATTTCTCTGACGCTGGATTCTGGAAACCGCAGAAGGGATCTGAAGTCTGCCTGCCATGCCGTACAGCAAAATGCACAGACGCGGACAACATCCCAGGAAGCCGGATTGGTAGGAATCACGGCTAATACTAAAACAGTGAAGCCCCGTTCAAGCTGGACTGTCCACCTGCCTGGGAACAGGGGCTGCCCTTTTCGCGACAGACCGGGACAACGCACAGTGGGCCTCCGCAACATTTGGGTGTGCAGCAGAACCGAAGCATCGCTTAGGCCGTCATACATCTGCACAGTGTCACCGTGCTGCAGGTCACTCCAGGTCACACTGGACGGCGTAAATGTTTGCTGATCCAACAGCTATCGTCGGGCACGAATGGTGCATTTTGCGAAGTCGAGAATGGTACAGCAGCAAAAAAAAATTAATGCCTGGACACGACCTTAGTAGCGTCCGGTGCTTTTCAACTGGCAGAAACACAGTGTCACCTGGTGACAGTGACAGAGGGGTCGCGCTGTACCGAATTGTGTCAAGAGTATGCATTACGCAAAGATGACTGGCCTCTCGGCCCAAGCACACAAGACAAATCATTAGCACGCTCTCCATGTTAGCCAGCTGACAGAGGACCGGACGATCTGTGAGCGTTATCACTTGGGCAGCACCGGGGCAAGTTATTCCGAGCACAGGGCAGATCCGCTCAAGATGCTTGATGATGTCAGCAGTAGGGACTCCACAGGCCCCTGACCTCCCAGTCACGTCGTACCACAGACTTCTGCCCAATTTTTGAATTGCATCAATCAGGGGCTTCATCAATGCCAGCGGCACCCCATTGGCTCTCTTCAATGGATCCTGTGGACGACAGAAGTGGAGAGAGATACAGAGGGGTACTGAAAATATCAGCATGAATACGTACCAAAATCTACCCCAATCCATAAACAATGAACGATTAGCAACATTAGCAAGAAATGGCCAAAAATAGCAAATCTATCACAAGCCAAGGGATGTGGTAGCAAGAAGGTGGTATACCGCTAACTGTCAGCTGGCAATTTTGGTTCATGCGTGTACCAGAGAGTTGGAGACAGCCAGCCTCGCCTGCACAGCCCCAACCAGAGCCTGGCGTGCTTCATGATCTCCACCAGCCCCACTGGGCATTTCCCTCGTGGGCGAGAGGGGCATTTTTGCACGATCTTGGAGTGGGGCTGGTGGACATGCTCGCCCCCCTCCGATGACATGCCCACGAGGTTGCCATGTTTGCGCAGCCGGGGGGTGTAGTGCTCCAAAAGGTAATGAATTGGGACTCGAGGCCGCCGCAGGGGAAAACCGAGGTCCCAAAAGAGCTGATGTGCTTGACGGCACATGTCATCACGCTGGTCAACACCCTCCGGACTCCAGCTGTTCAGCTGGACCATCAGAATCCGCATCATTTTCAAATATCGGTGTATTGGGTCCTGCAGAACCTCACCGTTTCGTTTGACTGTGAGACCATTTGCCGTTCGTGGGAACAGATCAGGTAGGGCTTTCCAAAGAGAATCCTCCTTCAGGATATCCTTCGTGACAATGTTTGGGGGTGACCAGTCCCTTTTGCCAATAGCTTCTTTGAAAGGTGGGTAGTATGGAAAGCGCGTAACATGTTTCTCCCAAATTGTCTTCAATTGGACAGTGTATTCCTCAGGCAGGTTTGCTCTGGTCCAGAACCACAGGGGGTGGATCACCCCGTTTGCCAACACGTGATTGTTGCAGTGGTGTACATCATACACGCTGTTGAGGCAACATTTCATGAGGCGAAAGAAGGGAGCCCAGCATGAAGGGTAGTTGTCAAAATCCCGCAAAGGCTGCCGTACCCATTCAGGGTGCTTCCAGAGTTTTTTTGAACCATAGCACTCCACACAACAGCAATCTGCTGTTGCTGGAGGCGTCCCTGTGGTTCGGTAGTAGGCGGCATAATCAGGAGAAAAAACCAGCTCCATGCTTTCACCACCCCAGCCGCTCTCCAACGCCTTCTCAAGGGCAGGAAGCAGGTCCATGCGCTCAAACTGCGACGAGGTTGTGATGTGATCATCCTGGTCCAGGTATCTCGCGAGAGGAGGTTGCCGAAGGAGTTGGTGTGGCTGACGTGCTTGCGGTAGATGTATGTCAGCACCTGGCATTTGCGGCGCCCATACATTTCATTGGCGTCAAAAAAGACGCAGAGCTGCGGGGCTCTGACAGCGTCATGCAGGCAGCCATGTGCTCTTGCGGGCTCCAAATACAGTGGAAGGGCGGTACTTGGGTCTAGGTACGCACCTACCGGTGTGGTAGCAATCCCCATGTCAGCTGTCAAAAGCTGCATGAGTTTGGTCACGCCTGTCCTATACACCGCCTGACCATTGCCATCATTATTTCTGCGCGCGCGAATGAAATCTTCCCATGTATCATCGGTCGTAAACTTTGGAATGAGGGTTTCCCTCAATTGCTCAAATGTGGCCGGTCTTGCCCTCAGTCTGTCTCGATTCAGTGATCGCTTGACTGCATGCTCCGCAATCAGGTGCCCCCAATGCAAATTCTTCGCATACGACCTCGCAAGGCTGCGTCTGTTGGCCAGATATTTCTGTGAAAGCTGCCATTCAGGCAGTTTGGGCCGTCCCGGTCTGGAAGGTTCTAGCATCTTAGGAAAAAGAAATCAAAAAACAGCCTACAGCAATGTGGAGTGGTATGCGACATAGTTGCTACAACGCTGATTGGTGCCTGCACCCAAGTACAGCCCTACCATTGTATTTGGAGCTCGCAAGGGCACATGGCTGCCGGGCTGGAAGGTTCTAGCATCTTAGGAGAAATAAAATCAAAAAACAGCCTACAGCAACGTGGCCTGGTATGCGAAAACGTTGCTACAACGCTGATCGGTGCCTGCACCCAAATACCGCCCTGCCACTGTATTTGGAGCTTGCAAGAGCACATAGCTGCCTGCATGACGCTGTCAGAACCACGAAGCTCTGAGTCTTTTTTGACGCCAATGAAACCTCGCATGGATCCTGTTCTCTGTTGCCAAGGCTTTGAAGAGTTGCTGATGTGGTTGCCGTTGGACAGGCAGATCATCCTACATTTTGCTGGGGGGTACAGTGACAGGAATGCAAAAACCTTGAGAGGCTCTGTTTGCTTTCGGCTCAATGGTGGAGGCGGTGGAAGAGCGATAATGTGGGGACCCTCACTTTCGGTCTTGCGCTCTGATGCCGTGTTGACATTTTGCGCTTGGCGGTTCTCGTGTCGCGTCTCTGCTTTCTCCCGTTCGGTGCGCTCCTGGGGACATGCAAAAAACTAAATCCTATCTCCGTCAATTGGAAGGAAATGAACACGATAGGTATGCACAGAATCAAGAGAGCGTTACTGCAGAACTTTGCATGCTTACCTTCTGCTGTTGATCCTCATCCCCTTGCTTTTGACGCTTTGCCACCTCCGCCTTCTTTCTGTCCGCCTCCTCTCGCTCGGTGGCTCCCTAGGGACATGCAAAAATCAAAATCCTATCTCTGTCAATTGGAAAGAAATGAACACGATGCGTATGCACAGAACCAAGAGAGCGTTACTGCAGATCTTTGCATGGTTACCTTTTGCCGTTGCTCCTCATCCACTTGCTTTTGACGCTTTGCCGCCTGTGTGTAATCCTATTGCCCGGATTTTGGCTGGTGGGTATTGTATCCCGTATTGGACTCCAGTGAACTTGAATAGCAAGCACAGCGCAACAACAACACTGAGACCTCAGTTAATCCAAGCAACAATGATCCAAATCGTCATAAATCCGACAATACCCTATAAACAGAATCGGATTTCACAGACGATTATAAAACATCTAATTATGCATAAAATCTTTTGACAGAACCCAATTCTCTACATGTTTTCTATCATCATTTTACACCCGGCCTTTTGCTGGCGCGTCACGCGCGCGCCGGCAGATCTCTGCCTGATTTCAATCACAGCAAATTCAACAACTACGATCTTTAACCGCAATCACAGCATTATTTGTTCTATCCTATTGCACTCCCCTCACCGAATATGACTTGGGGTTTGAGGGGGAGTGGGGACCACCCCAAGGAATGTTCGAAAAAAATGAGTAATTGGATAGAAGCAGATAAAGCTGGCTTATCCCCATAATCAATCACACATATCAACATCTAGGGGGGCAGAGTTGAAATGGAAAGCACGTACTGTCAAACATGTACAACCCGGGGGGGGGTGGGGGGGGGGGGGCTGGGCTGACCTGTGCCCAAACCTGAACCAGCCCATGCAACTCAAATACGCAAAGGAAATGAAAATCAGGGTCGCATGTCGCGTCCCGCAGGTCGGGGGTACAACTTAGTACCCCGTTGTCCCTGAAACAATCCCTTACACAAACCTGAGGCACAAGACCATGCTCCCCTCACAAACCGGACCTAGGGTTCCTACCTTGCCCAAACCTAAGCCTCGAATTTCGAGTACAGCAGGGGGGGGGGGGAAGAAGCTGAGGAGCTACCTCAGCTACATGGGCAGAAAAACTCAGATGGGCTGAGAAAACACTTGTAAATTCCCATGTGAAAACAGTGACCTCGAGTGGGGCAGCACCTGTCACAAGCCCCATCCAGCACAAAATACATGAGGTCAAAACAAAACAAAATTCCAAAACACCAAAAAATGTCCCACTCCACACCTTGCACCCACTGCCACTGCACTGCTTGACAAAGAAAAACCAGCCTGCAATCAAAACTCCAGCAGAAAGAATGCAAAAACACCAAGCCCCACACAAGAAAAACTGTGAATCCCGCCGGGTGCACAGAAAATTAAACTACTGTACAACCCCAGGACTCTTGGTGACTTCTGCCCTTAATGGGCTGTGCCCTTATTGGGCCTTCACTCATTGCCGGGCTTGGATTGTGCATTGCTCACGAAGCTGGATCACTGAAAACTTCATTGGCTGGCCTGTAGCAGAGGCAGGGGAGGGGAGGGGCAGGGGCTGCAGAGCAAACAAAACAGGATAAGAGAAGGAGAAGAGGCACACACATGTCAGCAGGGGGGGTGGGGGGACTGTCAGTAACTCTGACAACACCTGACAATCTGCTGGGGGGGACGGTATCACACACCCACACTCATCGCAACGCCTCTACTCGCAGTGCGGTGGGCCGGAGCGCAGGTGTGGCTGTACTCTGCTATCTTAGTTTGCCGTCTAAATATAAATTATCTGAAGTAGGGGGGGGGGGGGCTGTCAGCTGTGCTGACACTGGTATCAGGCGTTGGGGGGGGGGGGCTGTCAGCTGTGCTGGGTGTCGCCATAGACGTCACAGCACTGGCCCCTGAGAATGGGCCCCTACACCACTGGCGATCCCTTGTTCAGGGAGAGGCCAGGGTTGCAGGGCAGGCTGAAACGTCATGGTACTCCCACTGAAACTGCCACACTTTGCGGTGGAATCAGAGTCCCACACTGTGACAGACTGTCTGTGAATATCTGTGTCTGTACCCGTGTCTGTAACTATCTGTGGACAGGCACTGACTGGAGACCTCACAAAAACCATATACTTGGGAACTATTCGTGCACAAGTTCACACAAGGGGTCAGTAGAGGAGAACAGCCACCTCAAATTGACAACTGAACATGCAGAACAATAACATGCCAACAAACACTGCATTGCACGCGCACACATGCAACGAAGAACGGAGGGGGGGGGGGGGTGCAGCAGCTTTAACACTGCTGCAGATGGCAGATCTCCCAAAGCGCCTTTCAGTCGAGGAGCACTAGCATTAACATTGTAAATTGGCATCGCAAGGATCATGATCCCTGGCATGCGCCCCCCATTTGGCTGATGACGTGCAAGACCTACAGGCTTGACCTTCTCTTTCTCGAACGTGATGGTTCGGTCTGCGCGTTGCGCCCTGAGAGCACGGTAGGCATCGATGGCCGCATGAAATCCTGTCCTGCTGATTTTTCATCACACACCCTTAACAGGAACATCACCCAGATACTTTGTTGCTGTACGTGAACGATTTGATCACAAGCAATGTTGCATGGGGGTTATGCTGGGGCATGCAGACGGGGCCTCATGAACCACAAAAATTTCTTATTTCAGCACGCTTGATCTTCATCTCTGATGCGGGAGGAGGAGGTCACAGAGACTTGGATTGCATAGGTGAATAAGATGAAAAATAAGATTGTCAAGCACAACACAGAATAAAAGGGAGTGAGCCGTCAACGGCAGCTGATGATCAGCAGAGCAGGCAACCTGAACTGCTATACCTTGGACAGTTGGAATAGTCAAGCATGGCTGAGAGATCCATTGTGGAATGAATCAGCATTGATGAGCGCAACAGCTTGTCGAGCAACGCCAAACCTAAAGCTGTCACCAAAAATGCTAACCCATGCCGGTTCAAGCACTCGCGCAACTGCTGGACTAAGCTCAGCTCCAGATGGTTGTATTGCCAGAAACGTTGTCAGTAGGTGGAGACAAAGAACACCCATAAAAAAATTCAATGAAGTCATGGAACGTGAACTTCTGGATGTCCCTTGTAACACGCACACACAACCCTCGACAAGAGACATACCAGAGCACAGACAACGCCCCAGCTTCACTAAACTGTGCCTGCCTCCAATTGAATTGCATTCTGCAAACAATGACAAACAACTGTCAAGCAGCTTCAACACTGCCGATGCAGCGAAAGAAATTATGCTATACATAAAATTGAAACATCACGAAATCATTGAAACATGAAACAAACAAATCACAACTACTGTGCCGCCCGGCCATTCAACACAAAGAAAACAAACAAGACCAATGAATGGTCCAGCCAATCAATGAACACAAAGGAGAGATGAAATCAGCAGCAGCTTCAACACCGCTGCTTCACAAATGGGAGCAAAGGAAGTATCAGTCAGCAGAGCTACCAATTAAAAGACATACCAGAAATCTGGTGTCTCTGCTGAGTGCTTCACTCCTGAACCCCTGACAAGCCTCCACACTTCAACTGAAATTCAGCCTGCAAAGAAAGTAAATTCGACAACCTATGTTGAGTGCAAATGAAATAATCGTAAAATGTCAGCAAGACGATCGCAACCAGCGGTGTGACAGATAATTATCAAAAACATATTGCACATGCACAGTTACAAAAATTAATTTCACACACATATGGTACAGACATGCACCAAACATGGCAAAGCAACCAAACCAAAGACATACCAGAAATCTGGTGTCCCGGTGCATTGCTTCCGTGATGAACTCCTGAGGAGCTCTCAATTTATCTTGTTGTCTCCAACTGGTATGATACATGCTGTGCCACAGAATTACACAGATGCGAGACGGCTACTGGAAAACAGAAAATTATTCAACGACGTATTATGTTTCCTACAGCAGGTCACGTGCAACAGGTTGGAGGAGCAGATGCAAAAATTCCGTTGAAGAGTACTCAACTCCTGCACTCGCTGTACAGAACACAACAAAATGCAAAAAGAAAAAAGAGCAGTGCTCGACCCAAAGTGTCCGCACAAACACACACCTGCAGAGTGTGTGTTTGTTGAAATCTTCGTCCCTGCAGTGGTCACCTGTAAACTGCAAAGACAAAAAAATAGACAAAGGCATCAGGGAAAAGTCTTCAAAGCTACTTCCCCAAAGCACAATCAACTAGCGAACGCTCAGAAATTCATAGGAAAAATATTCACAACACTCAAACTGCACCGCACTGTGTGCATTACGTGACATGACACGTCACAACTAAAAGTAAACCACTCCACAGCACCGCACTTGAAACTACTGTACAATGCACCAATGGCCAACAGGTAAGAAAAAAAATTGAAAACTGCACGACACTGTGTCCTGGAGGTCAACGGCCGCAACATTTTCACAATCCACTTACTGAAAAACTGGAACACGCACAGTTCCTGCCACAGTGAACCTCGGGCAGGGCAACCGGACTTGCAAAAATTATTGGCAGCACCCACTACAAAGGCGGGTGGTATCTGGTGACATGCAGCGTGTGGCTGGAGCACGGGCTCTCATTCTCCACACGTGCACTTGCTGCTGCAGCCATGAGCATGAACACTCAGCACCGCAAAACAAACAACTCAACAGGAACACTAGGAGTAGTTGATGTAGGAGTATTCTGTGGCCCTGACACACTGCACACCATAATAAACACCACACGGCACTATCAAACTAGAAAACAAGAAAATGGGCAAACACAAAAATTTACTAATCAACAATAGGGAGTAGGAGCACGCCTTAATCAGGCTCTTTATGTGCCCTGCCAGCCTGTTTGGCGACGTAGTCGGTGTAGCGCTGCTCTGAGGCCTGGCGCCAAGCTTGCCATGACCTCCGCCTCTGACGGAATTTTTCAGCCCTGCTCTCCTGTCGGTCCAGCCCAGTCAACTCCTCGTCTTTCACCTTGGGTTGCCATTTAGTTTTGAACTCCTTGTCTCTCACTGGTGTCCAATCCTGATTGCGATGCTGCCCCTCGATGGCTTCTGTCCCTGGAATGCGGGATAACTGGGACAGCTCCGCCCGCAACCCTTCGTTGGACATCTTGTATTGCCCGTTCAGTGCTTGAAGTTGTGCAATTTCCGCTTGAAGCTTCTCATTGTTCTCATCGTACTCCATGAGCATACACTCCAATTCTGAAAGGGAGCCTGCCCTGTACAAATGTAGTTCTTCGTGGAGATCATCAACTTCACACCGTAGCTCAAGATTTTGCTGTCGGAGCTCTGCAATTATGGCCATGCCGCTTTCACGAGCAGATTGTAACTGGGCCACCTCCTGACGCGCTTCATTACGTTCGCTTCTCAGCCGTTGTTCATGACCACATCTTGAGCACTGTCCCAATTCCATGACCAGCTGGAGTGCACGGGACTAAGGGATGACGATTTTGTAATCCTATTGCCCGGATTTTGGCTGGTGGGTATTGTATCCCGTATTGGACTCCAGTGAACTTGAATAGCAAGCACAGCGCAACAACAACACTGAGACCTCAGTTAATCCAAGCAACAATGATCCAAATCGTCATAAATCCGACAATACCCTATAAACAGAATCGGATTTCACAGACGATTATAAAACATCCAATTATGCATAAAATCTTTTGACAGAACCCAATTCTCTACATGTTTTCTATCATCATTTTATATCCGGCCTTTTGCTGGCGCGTCACGCGCGCGCCGGCAGATCTCTGCCTGATTTCAATCACAGCAAATTCAACAACTACGATCTTTAAACGCAATCACAGCATTATTTGTTCTATCCTATTGCACTCTGCCTTCTTTCTGTCCGCCTTCTCTCGTGCGGTGCGTTCCTGGCGACATGCAAAAAACAAAATCCGATCTCCGTCAATTGGAAAGAAATGAACACGATACGTATGCACAGAATCGAGAGAGCGGTACTGCAGAAATTTGCATGGTTACCTTTTGCTGTTGCTCCTCATCCACTTGCTTTTGAAACTTTGCCGCCTGCGCCTTCTTTCTTTCTGCCTCCTCGCATTCCATGCGCTCCTGGGGACATGCAAAAATCAGAATCTGATCTCCGTAAATTGAAAAGAAATGAATATGATACGTATGCACAGAATCGAGAGAGCGTAACTGCAGAACTCCGTGTGCGCTCCTGGAAGGTTACCTTTTCCTCTTGCTCCTCAACCGCTTGCTTTTGACGCTTTGCTGCCTCCGCCTTTTTTAAGTTCTCTTGTGCTCTGTGTCGCGTCTCCGCTTCCTCTGGTTCGGTGCGCTCCTGGAAACATGCAAAAATCAAAATCCCATCTCGGTCGGTCGGAGAGAAATTAACGCGATATGCATGCACAGAATTGAAAGACCCTAACTGCACAACTTTGGAACGTTACCTTTTGCTGTTGCTCCTCATCCGCTTGCTTCGGTCAGTGCGCTGTCTACGCCTTTTTTCTGTCCTCTTCTGCTCTGTCTCGCTTCTCCGCCTCCTCTCGTTTGGTGTTCTCTTGGGGACATGCAAAAATCAAAATCCCATTTCGGTCAGTCAGAGAGAAATTAACGCGATCTGTGTTCACAGAATTGACAGACCCCAAGAGCACAACTTTGGAACGTTACCTTTTGCTGTTGCTCCTCATCTGCTTGCTTCGGCTGGTGCGCTGCCTCTGCCTTTTTTGTGTTCTCTTCTGCTCTGTCTCGTCTGTCCGCCTCCTCCCCTTCAGTGCGCTCCTAGGGACATGAAAAAATCAAAATCCCATCTGGGTCAGTCGGAGAGAAATTAACGCAATATGCTTTCACAGAATTGACAGACCTTAACTGCACAACTTTGGAACGTTACTTTTTGCTGTTGCTCCTCATCCGCTTCCTCTCGTTCGGTGCGCTCCTCATCTGCCTGCATTTGCTCCCGGCCTTATGACTACACTCCCTATTGCTCTGGCCATTGTTTTGCTTTGTGGTGGGGTTCTCTGCCTTTCTGGGCTTCTCAACCTGAGTGGCACGAAGTTACACAAAGCACCGAACGGTTGGCCTATGAAGCATGTCCCACCGGCCCAAATCCCAGCCAGCGATATTCATGGGTTGTGCCACCCATGCGGTTGGGTGATGGTTTATGTGTGAGTCACAAACATTTAATGCACCGCAAGCAACAACTTCAACAAGCATTGAACAGCAATAGATGCCTGTCCAATGCTGCTCATTGATATGTCCATGGGTTTGAAGCTCACTTGCGGGTTGTGCGGTGGAAACAACTTTTGGATTGTGAAGCCTCCAGTCTTACTTCTGTCCTCAAGCGCTCGAAGAATCTCTGGTATCGTTTTGGAACTCATACTGCTAACACACAGGTTCTCGCAGAGTTTGATCAAATAATGTTTTGAGTAAGCACTTGCCTGCTTAAACAGCTCGGTACGCGTCATTTGCTCGGTTGCTTCAGCTATTCTTGATGCCAACCCTTCCTCAGACACATCGGGTGACCTACTCTTTTTGGTATACTTCCTCAACTTTGGGGGCTTTGGTTTAGTTTTCCTCTTCTTTTCCTTTTTGGCTTTGGGTGAGCCACTTGCGCCATCCTCCGAGTTGTCGCCATCGTCACCATCGTCTTCATCATCACTACTTTCATTTTCCGAGCTCTCATCAGAAGGTGCCTCGCCGTAGTCGGATGTTTCATCACTCGGGACGTCACACCCATCGTTAAAGAAGGCAGGCAATCCAAGAGGAAGGGTTGAGAAGACGTCAGCGTGTTTGAACCAATAAAAGTAATTATTTGGGAACGTCATGCATAGGTCGTTCTTGTTTGGTTCCGGTATTTTTTTCGGTATAATCAGCATTCCGTACCAAAACAGGACCCGCTTTTCACCGGTTTGCACATTGGTGGACATGCCACATTTGATGTAATTGAAGGTCCCGACTTCAACACTTTGGTATTCCTTAACGGAATGCCCTGCAAGGAGCCTTTCTAGCTCCGGGTCCACACTTTCGCAATTTTCCCATGCTCCGCCTTCTCCTTTTTCCGCCTCTTCTTCCGCGTCCCGCTTGCCTATATGACAATTGGCAGGCACCAAGGCTGGCATGTCAGGCTTTGGAGTGACAACCTTTTTCTTCTTGGAAGGAGCCATTGCTTAGCCCTGTGGGTTGTACCAAGGGGAAATCACATTTGGTCGCCCTGCATGCTCCCATGACCATTCGTTCACCCTTAGATCACTATCTTTTCACCCTTTGCTCACCCTACCCAGGAGGGCATAATACACACAAAAAGCACGCAACAAGGACATGAAGGCAGTAGGACAATCGTTGTTTACCTATGAACCATATGGGAATCGACCACAAACGGTGCACAATTGGGCCAGAAACACCTCAAATGTTCATCGCTCATCCCATTCTTATGCACATAGTATCATATTTTAGGTACAACGACAACACACGGAGAAAGAAAATTCTCAAATGGCTCAAATAGTTCCACGCCTACCTATGAACCATATGGATATTGGATCATAAACGGTGCAAAATAGTCCCACAAACACCTCAAATCTTCATCGTTCATCCCATTCTTATGCACGTACTATCATATTATATGTAGCACCTATCATACAAATGCTTACAAAAACAACCTAAGCCCCAAACATGTGTGTGTACGGTGATAGGCACGCAAAAGCCCACCTATGAACCATATGGAAATGGACCACAAAGAGTGCAAAATAGGGCCAAAAACACCTCAAATATTCATCGTTCATCCCATTCTTATGCACAGAGTATCATATTTTATGTAGTTCTTATCATTCAAATGCATACAATACCAACCCCAGCCCCAAACATGTGTGTGGACGGTGATAGGTGATCAAAACCCTACCTATCAACCATATGGATATGCAGCACAAATTGTGAAAAAACGGGCCAAAAACACCTCAAAACTACATTGTTCATCCCATGCATGTGCCCGTAGTATCATATTTCATTTCTTACCCAGCATTCAAATGGTTACAATAGCATCCTATGCCCCAAACATGTGTGTGGACGGTGATAGGTGATCAAAACCCTACCTATGAACCATATGGATATGGAGCGCAAAAGGTGCATAAACAGGCCAAAAACACCTCAAATCTACATCGTTCATCCCATTCTCATGCACATAGCATCATATTGTATGTAGTTACTATCATTCAAATGCATACAATACCAACCCAAGCCCCAAACATGTGTGTGGACGGTGATAGGTGATCGAAACCCTACCTATGAACCATATGGATATTGGACCACAAACGGTGCAATATAGGGCCAAAAACAGCTCAAATGTTCATCGTTATTCCCATTCTTATGCACATACTATCATATTATATGTAGCACCTATCATACAAATGCTTACAATAACAACCTAAGCGCCAAACAAGTGTGTGTACGGTGATAGGCACGTAAACACCTACCTATGAACCATATGGAAATGTACCACAAACGGTGCAAAATAGGGGCAAAAACACCTCAAATATTCATCGTTCATCCCATTCTTATGCACATAGTATTATATTTGATGTAGTTCTTATCATTCAAATGCATACAATACCAACCCAAGCCCCAAACATGTGTGTGGACGGTGATAGGTGATCAAAACCCTACCTATGAACCAAATGGATATTGGGCCCCATGGTGCATGAGAAAGGGATGAATAGCCTACAATAAAGGCAAATCATCGCTTGTCATGTAGGCTTCTACGTATGGTGATGACAATTCGTTCATATATCACCTCTATACCACCTCTTACAGCCCTGTAAGGCCCTCTATATGGCCTCCATAGACCCGAAAACCATGTAAAAAAGTGGTTTTTGGGTAGAGAAGCGTGAATTTCCCCAAATCTATGCCTGCCAATCTGCACGTTTTTAGGTCAGCAGCAAGGTATTCATCTCGGGAACACGCTCATGCCTTTACTTTGCTTCCAACTGCGAAGAGAAGTGGACTTTTTGGCAATTTTCTATTGCGCACGGCGGTCGGGAATCTGAAACTCGCGTACGCGGCAGTTGCTGACAGTTTATCTGCGGCTCCAGCTTCAGCGACAGCATAATTTTGTTAAAAATTTGAGAAAACACAAAAACAACAGTACTACTGTGTACAGTTTGATATCGCGGTTCTGAAAATGCATTATTTTGAATTTTTTAGAAAAAACAGCTGCTAAAATCATAGGTGCTGTGGGCATGCCTGACCCCAAGGAGGGTGCATCAACCTTGCATAACCACACTTTGTTGATAGCTTAGGATAACCCCATGACCCACCACCAGCGTTTAGGTCATATAATAGAGTAAACACTGAGAGCACGCAGTCTCAGCATCACGAGGTCCACGAAGGGTGGTAACCCTCCGGGTCAACGCGCGCAGATACCTCAGTTGAGACGGTGCAGGTTCCCACGGAAAGGGTTAAGACTCCCATAGTTTTTTTTTCCTCTCATGCTGGGACCTAGACTCAGCACGGGTTAGACGTTGACACTCATTGTTCTCAGCAAGGTAGGAACGGAACACGGGGTTGATGGTCCCGTCGGGTTAGATGAAGGCGGACATGGGTTCCCAGGTCGCCCCAGAACGTGCATAGCCTTCCCAAAGGGTGAGGAAGTTTCAACCCTGTTTATATTCGTGGCGGGCAATACCTGCCACAACGTAGTGTCCGTCGACTGCCATCCCTTCAGCAGTTATCTCATCCAGTTCGGCAGCCTGGTCAGGGGAGGCAGCGTTCTGCAGGTCAATTTTCTCATACTCTGTATCGCTTAGGTGCCGCTCATCCCACGACAGGTTGTCAGGGGAGCGGTAGTGCCTCAACTGTTTAGGGGCGCATAGTAGTTCACCACTCAGACGTGGAGTGCACCTGACATGGATCCCAGATCCATCTATCCTGAGGATACGATAGGGCCCAAAATAAGGGTCGTGCAGGCAGTGACGAGGCCAGGAGGCTAGTCGCGAGTTGTGAACCAAAACAAAGTCACCAACCTCAAAACCGGCGGGTCGCCATAGGCGGTTCCGTCGGTGCAGGTCACGTTCAGAAACGTGTCTTAGGCTAGCTTCTGCCTGGTTAGCGAAAGATTGCTTGTGTTCCAACCAATCCCCAACGGGGCTTTTGAAGTCCTCAAGAAAGGGGGTATTGAAGAACCAAGTAAGCCGTCCGCCATGAAACAGTTTGTGGGCGGTGAAACCTGTAGACGAGCACCTCTGTGAGTTCCTGTTTAACACAGTCTACGGCAGTAGCCGTACCCAGTCTTTGGTACGTTCCTGTTTCATCAGGATACTCACGTTCTGTTCCACCACACGATTCTGTCTCACGCAAAGAGGTTTAGAGGTGTGAGTATAGGGCACCCATGTGGTTATCTGAACGTTGAGTGCGTTCAGAACATGTTTGCACAATCCTTTGTTGCTACGGATGGTTACATCTTCATCAGAGTGCACCTCATCAGGTGCTCCGTTATGCTCGAACCATTTTTTGACCAGTATTTTCACAGTCTGCTCACGGGTGATTTTCTTACTGTGAGGAAACACACGGGTGAAGCGTGACAGGCCAGAGGTTACAACTAGGCAGCTATCATAGCCACCAAAGCGTGGTAGGCCGTGGATGAAATCCACGTAGAGAAGAGAGTTAGTACAAAGGGTATAGGAAAGCTGGAGATCAGTCCCGTATCCCTACCATCGCTCTGCTAGCTGGCATGAAAGCCACAAGCATCCACAATGGTTTGCATACGAGACCTCAGTTCAGTCAAGGTTAGACTGGAATACAAACACTCTCGAGAGAATTCCACTGAGCGATTGGCGCCATTGACCTGAGCTGAGATGGGACCACCGCAGGCACTTATCCAGCTGTGACTCAGGCACAACAATATGATCCTCGTAGAACAGGTATTGGTTTTTTTTCTACCACTGATTCCCGTCTATGACACGGGGTTCGAGACCGGTGCCGAGGGGTAGGGGAATATTTTTATATTCTGGCTGATATTCATTTAAACAACAACCCTCGAGGATTCCAACCGTACGCATGGACAGGTCGAGCTGGTCGTCCATACGTTGGGAAGCCTCTTTCGCAAAAGCCTCAAAGCTCTCGCCAATAAGCGCATCGAAGTTGTTGCGCGGTATATAGTCGGACACTTCATTTTTTATACCAGGTATATGGTGGACGGTTAGCCTGAACTGGCTGAGGTATGTCCACAATCGTTTTAATTTTGCTTTCTCTGGTGATGGGCCCTTCTGAAACGATTTCACCGGTTCCGGGTCACATAGCCAGACAATAGGATTAGATTCCCACATTCTGGATCGTGAGGAGAGCACCAACATACCGGCCAGGAGTTCCTGGTCGTAGGTGCTGTAGTTGGAACGAGCCTGGTTTGATTTCCGGTTCCACTGACCAAGTGGCACCAGTCGCCACTCGCTGTAGGGATAGTCGTGTTTTGGAGAACCAGCACAGTTGAAACCTGAGGTGCGATATTGGCAATGGGTTAGCTCTGCGGGGTTAAGCTCTTGCCATTGGTAAATCATTCCAGCCCCCCCTACATCACTGGCATCAGTGATTAGGATGATCTCACCCTCAGAACGAGGTACCGCCAGAAAGTTGGGGGAGGCAATTTTCCTCTGCAACTCTTGGAAACACTCTTCCTCTCTGGAGGTCCATCTCCAGGGAGTAGTCTTTTTGAGTCGGTCTGTGAGAGGGGCAGAAGAGTAGGTAAACTTGTGGATGTGGCGCCGATAGAAGTTACAGGCACCCAAAAAAACTCCTCACGTCGTGTAGACCCTTCTTAGGGTCATCACCAATCTGCATGTCTCGAAGGGGCTGAATCTTAGACGCGGCTGGTTTCTACCAGCCATACCCCACATCGAAAGCCAGGTACTCCAGCTCCTCTTTCATAAACTCGCATTTTTCGAGTTTGATACGGAGATGATCTTCCTTACAAACGTTGAAACCCTCACACAGGAGGAGGACACGGTCCTCTTGGGTATTGGTACCCAAACTCACGTCATCGGTTTGAGCCTCCATCTCAGCTCCTTTGAGACGTCAATTCTTGTACTAGAGGCCTGTGCCTCATTATATACAATATTTCTTTCTTCGGGTCCTGGAAGAGTGCCGGGGCGTTAGCGACCCCAAAGGCATAACCTTCCATTTAAATACAGGACAGGGGTTATAAACACCAAAAGTTCCCGAGCTGCGGCCATTAAGTCAGCCTGCGTTTGTCAATTTTTTTTTCTACCTGCATTTAGCAATGCGCTCAAGGGTGTTTTCCATGTTGGGAATACTCCCCGAGTTGTTCTGGGTTTTCTTATTGACCTCGGCGTAGTCAACAACCAAACGTAGGGCAGTCTATCCGGGTTTAGCAACCACAAAACACGGACTGCAATGATGGGGGCAGTCCCCCTTCTTAGATTCAGCCACGAGGCCAGCATCAGTACATCCCTGTATCTGGCGCTCTATTCCTTCGACCTGTTCCTGCGGAGCGGGGTGGGGACAACGTGTGACTCGCCGTCTCTGAAACTCAGGTTTGAGTTTCAAGTCTTCAAGTCAGGTTTTTTGCAGGAAAGAGGTGCAGGCAAGGCGCCGAACACATCCTCATACAGTCATAGGTTAGAAGCAGTTTTTTCAGTCGAGGGTCAAGGTTCATACTCTCGAGTTTCTGTTGAAAATCCTCCTCAGCATGGAGGTTGCTCTTACCACGCTCATCCTTCTTCTGCCCATCAACAGTTTCGGCAGCTAGCGTGTTGTCGTGCCACTCTGGTCGACATTGTTTCCCGTAGTTCAGAGAGTACACCAGGGGTACCTCTGGGTGAGGTAGTGTGTAGAGCTCATCATCCTCCTCAGACCATATGGAGGATTTCCAGGTCTGTCTGAGGTATGCGGAGTCGCTGTTGGCGCTAGATACCTTCAGCTCTCATGTACAACATTTTTCGGAGTTCCTGGGCGTCATGCTCCGACAGGGGCATGTTATTAGCCGCAGGCCGCGCTAGAGCGCCAGTGTCCTGAGCTGCGGACTCTTCTGAGCATGCATGCTGTATGCGAATCACAGGTTTTCCAACAGTGGAGCATTGCTCTGCAGTTGACTCCAGAACTACGGTTGTGGTTTGACTTGGGAACTGTCCTGTTTCTCCAAAAAATTAAAATACCACCAACCCTTTTGCGCAGGATCTTTAGGCGGAGCACCAAATAGTACCCAATCAACAATCTTGAGGACAAGAACACTGTTCAAAGATATCGAAATATAGTACACCATTTCAATCACAGCAAATGGCATCTCGATGTTTCATATTTCTTCGCAGACTGCAGTGCGTGATCGCACGTTCCTGCGCTTGCTGTGCTGCTACTGCCCTAAACCATAACACTAGACTGCAGTGCGTGAACGCTCGTTCGCGTGCTTGCTGCGCGGCTACTGCTCAAAACCATAACACTACCCCCCCATGAGACCTGGAAGAGGTCTCACTCGTCTCGTTGGGTGCTGCACTGTCGAAGACCTGACAAACATTGGGCAGAAAAAATTTGTTTTTCTGGACTTCGACATGTGCTGGTTTCTGCAAAGATAATAGTGGTCGAGACCCACAGACATGGCTCGACTACAGAGAACGCCGTTCATCAGCGCCTTGTTCACGCGCCGTGTTCTACTTTGCGACCGCGTCTTGGTCCAAGCTGCAGAAGCCTCGCCAGGGTACAGCGCTACCCACAGCAACGCTGTGGGCTCGTCAAGATACCATAACACAGGGACACAACCATTGTGGCTAAGTGTGCAGCAAACAAACAGCCAACAGGACTGTAGATCCGTCGGATCAACAGGGCATACTAAGTCAGTCGACGCCATTATCTGGCATCATGACTATCGAATCAGCAGTGCTTGCCCCACAGGGACGTGGACAATTCCTCCACGCAAAGTTGACATACTTCGTGCACCTCCTTCAGCGTTTCCACGCTAGCCATGAACTTGAAGGCATCATGGCTGGTGTACTGTCGACAGATATCGCTCTCGAAGTCGCGTTTCTGAATCAGTACTCCGGATCGATGATTGATGAATCGACGATTGGGATCACCAGGCCCGCCGTCGACAGGGCACTTGTACTGGAATACGAAGACATGCTCACGGGCAAGAGCTCCAAACTGTCCCGGTCACAGTGTTTGCGACTTGGTGGTAAAGAAATCCCAAAGGCTGGACTGTTTCCAGAAGGTAGGGTTCCACGGATCCGTTCGATGGGTGGTTTGGAAGGACTGCGCGTCATATCAACCAGTGGTCCATCGATACTTCTGAGTTCAGTCAGAACCAGCGGCATCGCTGTGATATAACTGACCAGTTCGCGTGTCAACTGGCCACCATGCGGTGTCGGCGATCGGAAGCGTCCGAACAACGATGATCGCGCTGATGTCGTCAACCGCAGGACCGAGGGCATATCGATCAATGATCTCGAGAGTGTCCGTTCGAGAATCGGCTTGGAGTTGACCGAGGTGTTGATCCACATACTGCCTGAGAGTAGTCTGCAGGGCGAACTGAACCGTCTCCGCAGTCACAAAGCTCGAGGCCGTGTCGACAATGACAGCGTCCAAAAGGTGGTCTTGTCAGTGTACATTTCGTCTATGGGGAGCTTGGAAGTCTGTCTAAGTCGGCGTGAGGTACTTGAACATCGGCACATCGAAGTGATGTTGATAAGCTTTCGAATCTGCTAGCAAGAATCGCTGGTTGACAGGATTGCGCGCCGCCGGACTGCTAGACTCAAGCTTCTCTCGTTCCTCGACATTAACATCTCTTCAATAAGGAACGTCTCGACGCCAGTACTCTCCTTTTTTTTATCCGCTTTCCAAGGAGGACATCAGATACTTCGAGGTTGCCAGGCGTCGAGACAGATCTGTGGAAACTTCGAAAGGAAAAAGGTTGATATACATCTCGTTGGTCGGTGGAAAATGTGCGACCCTCTGGATTTCCTTTTCAAAGTCGTGGTATCTGACTTGCCCAGGGCTGGTCTGGTACATCGTCGCCAGCTGGACCAAATCCATTGGTGCCCCAGGTGCGACCGCATTGTAGGGGTATAGAACCGGTCAACTGTCCCACACGATGATATTCTTGCAGCTGGACCATGAGGTCCTCGGCTGGAACCCGGGCACATGGGTACCTCTTGTACCCGAGTTGAACGGTACGGTACGGGTGGTTGATCTTGGAAGTACCAATCATTCGTTTTGCAGACTTTCATGAGGTCTCGAATGAGCCCAAGAATCGAGATAGCGGATGGAGCAGATCGACGCATCCTCGCTGCTGTCCAGAAACGTCGGTATTTGAAGAGCAGGTGGTTTCTGTCAGCGACATGGATCAAGTCCTCGATCCCGCCAATCTCTCGATGCATGCGATTCAGATGTGCAGTTTGCCGGGGCAGGTCGTCCTCCACGAGGTTGTTCCGGAACTTCCAGTCAATCTTGGCATACCATTGGTAGCTTGGTGCGCTGCCAGGGGTTTCACTTTCGTCGGAGGATGTGTCAGGCGCGGTTCGCACGGACTCATAGGGAAACGGTTCTGCTTTGCGCCAGCTCCCTATGTCCACAACATCACGCACGTCATCCATGCAGGCAGTTGTTCTCTACACGACATCTGCGTGTTGCTGGCTCAGGAAGTGGTGACCTTCTTGATGACCGGTTTGGGGGTTTGATGCGATGACAAGCACATTAGGGTTAAGTTTGGTGTACTCTGGAGCGAGCGGACCCTCCTCGTGCGTCCCAAATCGATAGGGTGGCTTCATTCCGAATGCGCCCAGATGCTAGAGTTCAGCGATGGGTTCCAAGTCCTTCTCGTAGCCCTCCATGTAGTACAGTTGCCACAGGGATTCCGGTCGATGAACTTGATCGTAGTTGGTCGGTTGATTCGAATAAGACCAGTCCCAAATATCATACAATTCGTCCTTGTGTGTGCCATCGTCGTAGGTGCCATTGTCGTAGGGATCTTCTTCAATGTAGCAGGTGGATTAATTGGTTCAAGTGGAGGCTTGCGTCTTGGTGGCGTTCGGCTCCAATGATTGGTCGGCCCATGGTTCGTTATTTGGGGCGTTGGGCTCTGGCCTCCATGAATTGTGGACCCATGATTCGTTCACGTTCCACTCGGGCACTGAACAGAACAAAGGGACTAGTCCTATCCCGTAAAGCAAGCGAGATTCTCGTCCACCTGTGGATCGAACCACTCCGTAGGTGAGTCAAACCATTCCTGGGGAGATTCGGACTGACGATCAGGCTCCCAAACGTTTTCACATTGCTGTCTAATGTATTCGGCATCGTCCGGGGGAGAGCACCCGCGCAACTTACAAAGTTTGGGGTCCATGTCGGTCGGGGGTCCCCCCTCCCAGGTCGACTCCAGCATAGGCCAGTTTGCCAGGGCTTTTTCAGGTATCTCTAAGCCTGTCTTGCCTCCTGACATGATGATGCGACCGCTTGGTGCTATCGCGGCAAGTGTCCCTCGGGGGGACACACCTTCAAGGTAGCTGTAAGCTCTTTTGCCTCCTGTCGACGAAGGCTTGTCTCCTTTGCGCTTCGAGCTGCCCGCGTAGGCTGATCGACTGTAGCTCGGCTGTGCTTGGCGCGGTGCTATTGATCAGCCTGTCCGGGCTGGAGCCGACGCAACTGATCGACAGCGGTGAACTGAGGTCGATGTCACTGGGCCTTGTGCTGCGTCGCCATCTTCGTCACCATCGTCATTCTCCTCGTCAACATCGATGACGTTCGACGGTGATGCTCGAGAGGTCGGAGGTCGAGAGGAAGTTCGGGATGCCCGGTCGGCAGAACCGTAGGTTGAACGTGTCTCTGAGGCACCAGCAGTTGATCTGGACCCACGCATGAATTTTCGAAAATTCACGCTGTAAAGAGGTGCAGTTACTCAGAGGGGAGCCGAAGTAACTCAAGGTACACTGGATCCTCTTCTGGAGCTTTAGCCGATTCCCAAGACCACGTGTCATCATCCCATTCAAGGATTCACAGCGATACAGGAATGTGCGGCGCTTTTTTGATTCCACTCGACGTCTAGCCAGACTCTGACCAAGTCGAGGGGAAGCTCGAGTCTTGACGGGTGGCATCAGAAATCCCCACACTGGTTGTCCGTGCCAATGAATTGAGGGTCTTATGCTGTCGCGATTGAAAACGTGCAACCCATCGAAGAAGGCACGGATTTCCAGTTTAACGTTCTCGCCCTCGTTGAGCACCTCAAGAAATTTATATGGGCCACAGCAAACAATATCCAGTTTTCCCTTTTGTCAATATTTGGGTACTAACACGCATTATCGCTCCTGCACCTCAGGCACTCAAACGTGTCGGTCCATTGGTAGAACCACATGCATTTTGCGTCGACGTTCCTCAGGGAGCATGGCGCGCACAGAATCGAAGGTACGTTCGTCTCGATGCATGTAATCATTCAAGGTCGAAGGTTCATTTGCATAAGATGCCATTCGGGGGAAATCCAACGGAAAATGGGGTGTCTGTCCCTCATTGATCTTGAAACGTGACAGTCGAAGACTGTCGGATGTCATGTTGTTGAACTGAATCTCAGCGAACAGAAGACTGACATCCCAGTCGTTGTTGCCAAAGATGCCGTGTGTCCCCAAACGTTGGAGGTTCGACTGGTTGCTTCGCTCCGCCAGGCCATTGCCCCGGGAACGTCGTGTTAGAACGAGTCTTCAAGCACGTGTAGGAACTCATTGACAGGTTCTCCTTAGGATGAAACCCAATTCTCGTCAAAAGGTACAACGAAGGCCCGTGTACGTGTAGCATTATCGATGTACATCATTTGTGGCGATGTCAGGCGGGAACAGGCATCTGGTGCTGCATTCTCAAGACCCGATACATACCACAATGTGAGGTTGTATTCCTCGAGGAACTGGGACCAGCGTGCTTGTCGTGGTGTCAGCGGTCGAGGAGATGTCTTAAGGTAACAAAGGGTTTCCTGGTCGGTGTGCACGTGTACCGGCTGTGGTCCTCGAAGAAGATGAAACCACTGCTTCAGGGCTAGCACGATGGCCAACAGCTCCTGTTCTCGGATCGGGTATTGAGTTTCAGCAGATTGCATTTTCCTCGATATCAAGGCAATAGGTCGAAGATGTCCCTTGTATTTCCCATGAGCACATCGTTGTGCTAGCGTGGCCCTTACGCAATCCTTCGAATCATCCGTGTACAGATTGTACGGCTGTTGGGGTCCATGGCACTCGGTTGTGTCGCATGGATCATTGCTTGCTTCAGCCTATCCAAGGAAGCTTGGTGCACGGCTGTCCACTCCCATTCGAAATCTGCTTTAAACATCGCGGTTAGAGGGGCTGCAACAGCCTGAAATCCTTCGAGAAACTCTTGGTAAAATCCACGAAACCCCATAAACTGTCGGTCTTCATTAACGGTGGTCGGCGCAGGCCAGCCTCAAGTGACCCTGATCTTTTCAGGCTCCATGTGTACTCCATCGTTATCGATGGTGTATACGCAAAAGGGAACTCGAGGCTGGAAGAAAGTTCACTTATCAATACAGGGAAATGACTGGTTTTGCTGCAGCAGTTCATGCACCAAATCGAAGTGTCCTTGGTGATCCTCACCGTCCCCCGAGAAGATGAGGATGTCATCGATATACACCCATACAAAAATACCCAAGTGGTGTCGAAGAACGTCATTCTTAGGCGGCTCAAGTCGCAGGGTATGAAACGACAGAAAGTGCCCAAAATACAGGGACTCAAAAAACACCAAAAAAACCATTCTTTGGCTCGCAAAAAATCAAGCCGTTTTTGAAACACCAAAAGAACTCTTATGTAAGGAATTTCGGCCTTCTTGTGGTCCTGATGGGTCCAAAGAATGCATTTTTTTTGGCAATGGACTGTTCCTTGCGTGAGCCCTCGCGCAAGGAGCAGTCCATTGCCCCTGCAAAGCCAGGTAATGATGGTAGAATTTAGGAATGAAGCAGGCGCCTCCACTGGAGTGACATTACAGGCACCCTTGACGTGATCACATTGTACCATATGTTTACGCGGGCGGACATTCAGCGCTCTAAACAAGCCTTGCAAATTTAATTGATGAGTCAAGAAATCATTTCTAATGTTGTTGCATTCCTAACAAAAGGAGCACATACGTTGGAGGCGTTGCACAGGGTGCATCCCACAGCGTTGCTCATGATGCACATCTGCCGCAAGTTACGTGGAGTGTCAAGCAAAAAAAAGAGTATCACTGGTGGCACATGAAGCATGGTCACTCAACAGATGATGCTGAGCTGGACAGGGAGCCTCCTTGTAGCTTTGGCTGAAGAAAAAATGATCCTTCCGTTGTTGACAATAAATCAAAGTAAAATGTGCAACGAAAATATGAATTTGCCATGTGTGGCACTTTTTTGAGCGTTTGTTTGGGCCAAAAAAAACTGATTTTTTGGAGAGTAAAATGCATTGTAGTGCAAACGACACCAATTATCAAGATGATGTCCGATACCTGGAGAAAGAGGGTGTCCTGGGGGCAGCAGTCTGCCAAGCGCAGGGGCTGACCAAGCCCAAAAAGAGGTTTTCCGCCTCCGGGGGGGCCAGCTTCTGGTAATCTTCAATAACTCAACGACAATTTAGGTACTCGTTGCTTCAGGGAAGGTTGTGCACAAGCGCTATCAGATGAGACCCCATCACAATGGTACAAAGAATATATTTTCTGGGACTTTTTTTGCGCGAGCCTCGCGCAATGAGGGCTGCAATGCAGAACTTGAAAGTCACAACCTATACCACTGCTTTCAGGCAGTGCAAATGAAAAAGCAAACCGTGGCATTTGGTGGCAAGACCACTCGACCCTGAAGCTGTCTTTCCAAAGGAAATTGAATCGGGTGAGGTTTTTGGTTTATTAAGTGATGCATGGGGCAGCCCTGGAACCACACATTGCATATGCTTTGCATTGATATTCAATCTGCCATGCTTCTGTTTTAATGATCCTTGGTCTTGATTGCGCGAGGCCTCGCATTGAATTCGATCAATAAATCATTTTTCCAGGTATGCAATGAACATGAAGAACAGAAAATGAGGATGCAATCATTTCTTCTGCAGACCATGGTCATCCAAAAAACAAGGGGAACGCAAGATGTATTTATTGCCCATTTTCTGCTAAAAGCACATCATTTTCCACTGAAATCATAAGTTTTATTTATTTTCTTATATTTTTTTTGTTCCCGGCTGTCCGAAAAAAGGCACAAAATGGCACAAATGGTAAGAAAGATACTTTCTTTCGACTAATGTTCTGTTTTCAAAAAACAGAGCTCCAGAAAAACTATTTTTTTTGCATGGTCCAAATTGGGTGCATTTGTGGGATTTTGACCATGCAACTTGAGCTGCCTAAGTCCTTGACAACACGTTGCAACGTCATTGGTGCATTGCAGAGGCCGAAGGGCATAGTAACCCATTCAAAGGCCCCAAACTGCGTGTTGAAGGCAGCTTTTTTTGATATCTTTGTCATGGATTCGGATCTGGTGGAACCCACTGACGGGATCAGTCGTTGAAAAGACCGTAGAACCCCCCAATGTACTCAGTATGGATTGTCTCGAGGGTATAGAACATCGGTCTCGAACAGTTCGGGTGGTCAAGGCTCGGTAGTCGACGCACATACGCTATCTACCATTTGCCTCTCTCACCAGCAGGCAACCCGCTCCATATGGACTTGAAGATTGTCGAATTCGGCCAGATCGGTGCAGCTTGTCCAGTTGTCATCGAAGCTCATCCAATTGGCTCAGGTGAATTTTGTAAGGGTGTACGCACCGAGGATTGTCTTCAGTATCGAGGCTTATTCCCTGCCACGTCCATGCGGGGGCAAGTCTCCGTACTCCGCTCTTTCCCCATCGTAGAGACCTGCCTATTTGTGTATTCGAAAAGGCAACTTGCATCGACCGGCGTCAAGTCCATCATTGTCACCGTTCTCCTGCATGTTTTAAATTTGATGGACCGGCACTGCGGGTCGAGGCATGCAGCACAGAAAAACTGGTTCACAGGTGAGATCAGCTCACCGGATCTCCTGTTTAAGCTTGGGCAACGAGATGTACTCGATTTCCATGTCGCTGCACTCCTCATCGGTGATACCATCTTCCGTTTTGGACTCATCGCCCTTGACGCGTGTCGACGAGTGTAGGTCAGGGTGTTCTTTGGCAGCTGGTGTAGGGCTTCCAGGTGGGCTTCCGTTCGAGGTACTGAATGAAAGTGTGCAAAGGAGATGAAATTTCGAAGCGGCCTGTAACCGTAAATGGGTGGAATCCCTGGACTCGTCAAAGGACAATCAGTATTAAGTTGAAAAGTGTCGTATGTCTGCATACCCTTTTTTGTAAGGCATGGCGGTCCCCAGCCGAAAAACACAATCACTGCTCAGTCTGCGAGGCTCCTCGAAGGACAGCCGCTATCTACAGTCTAAGTCTGCAAGAAATAGGTGCATATGCACTTTCCTGGAGAACCATAGGCTATCCATTGTCTGACCTGGATCTGTGTGTGGGCTGAAACCCTGCGGAAGTGATTGGTTGGATTTGGCCTAGGGTGTGAGGCCTGGGTTGTTTGAGTGGACTTGTGTGGTTTCTGCGATTGCAAAAGATTTGGAAATCAAGAAGAAAAAGAAAAAGGTCGAGACAGTGCACGCTCCTCAACCCTTTCCCAATGCAGAGCAAGAGCTGGATCATATAGAGTGCTTACTGTTCGAGAAGTTATCTTGTCAGTTTTTTCAATCTCTGCATCTCTTGAGTGAATTATTTTGCCATGACTGCAAGGTAGCGTCCTGCCGTGGCGTGTGCGAATCCCGGCTGCTATTGGGTGGTGGTCCATGCTGCGTGTGGAATCTTTGAGGGACTGTTCTGAAGAAAGAAGAACAAATCATTTAGTATAATCACGTTTTTTATTTGAAGCCCTGCGGTAGTTAGGATGGTGACGTTGAGCTCGGTTGTGCTGTTTTATTGAAGGGACGGCACGTCATCCTCGTTGGAGTCAAGTTCAGGGCTTTGCTGCTCATCCTAGTCGCTCAAAGCCTGACTTTATTCATCGTGGAACGATTCTTCATCGCTTCCTTGCTCTTCCTCATCCTGCGATGTTTTTGCAGTGTTGTCCTCGTGTTGTGACACAGAATCATATGCCTGTTCTTGTCCTTCGTGGAATTCGTCAGAAATGTCCGCACTGTGCTCGGAGGTTTCGTGTTGTGAGTGATTAACAGAGAAAGTCTTGCTGGGTGATTCGTGATCCTGTTCATATTGCTGTAGATCCTGCACTGTGTCTGGAAAGTCAGCGTTGTGGTCGAGGTCTGCGTCCATTGACTCATCAAAGCAGGTAGCTTTGTTGGATGACTCCTGACCGTGGTCTTGCTGTTGCTGATCCTGCACTGCGTATGATGTGTTTATAATGTGCTGTGATTGCCATGTCCGTGTGGTCAAGTCTTTCGTGTGTTGAATGACCTTTGCTGGCGTTGGTGAAGCAGGAGGGAGTTGGCGCTTTATGCGGCAGGGCTCAGAACGTTTTGGAGTGCATAAACCTTTTCAGTGAACCAGTCAACTGTATCATTTGACAGCAAGAAAGTCTTTGAGCAACCTTTGCATGCTTGTGCAAGGTCTTTACTGTCTTCGGACAATAATTGGCGATGTCCTCAATGTTCCTGTCGTGTAGCGATTTGCGAATCACTGTGGTTAGAGATAGTACTTGTTGAGGAGCTTGAATTCTGTTGTCAGGTGCTTCACTCGTGAGGGAAAGGGGCGCCGAGCAGTCTCGGCTAGAACATTGCGGTCTTGATGCGGCGGAGCTCTTGAGGGGCATTTTGCAGCAGGAATTGTTGCCGTTATTTGATTTGGCTGCGGATCTGTAGGAGTTCGTGCTCGAGGTCGTGAATTAGGCGGTGTTGATGATGACGGCTAGTTTGACTTATGTATAAACGGTTGTGCTCTTCCTTTAACATGGGAAAGGGAAGTACCTGAAGGAGAGGCTCTTGGAGTTTGATCTGGTAGTTGTTGTGTGCTTCTGTCCGAATTTCCATAATGGGTTGAACCTGTTGTTGAGTGGGGCAAATAATGTATTTTGTTTCCCTCTGAGTAAAGTGGTGTTGCAGCCTATGGACAGTACGGGCCGTGTTTATACCAACAGTGTTGTCTAAACCGACAGTTAGGGGCATACTTGCAATATTGTCTGCTGGTAATTTCCTTGGCAATTGATTTGATTAGACCAATCAAAACCTCTAGAGAGAGTTATCGGAGATTAGATCCAGCGCTGACAGAAGTGCAATTTTTAGATCGGGTTGATCGGAAAGTGGCATTTTTGAAGAAAATGCGTAAATTTTGAATACTTTTCATTGTAGTCCACTTGTTTTGAATTGTGGTAAATTGCTGTAATCATTTTGGTACGCGCAACGACCTTACGTCTGCAAACCGCTCGTTCCAGTCAACAGTCCGGTTATAGCTACGAAGCCATACTAACCCAGGCATCACATCCGGCAGAATCTCCAGAACCTTGAAGTGGTGTTGAAATACGAACTCTGCAACTCGAACATAAGCTCTCGTGTAGTATCGTACTTCGACTTGGACACCGCCAGTGGTTATGACGTGTCCGGGGTTCATCAGTTTGTAGAGGGGAAGTCGCGCCCTCTTTGCCGTCTGCATTGAGACGAAGTCACTCGTTCCTCCACAGTCGACCAAAAATCCCACACTGGAGTCGATAGAGTCGTCTCGATGTGCGCAAATGCGCCCTCGAACCGTGAACAGAGTCGCATGTTCAGGTTCGGTTCCTTCGAAGTTGACAATCCCAAGTGTCGAATTCTTTTCCGGTTTCTCGATACTGGTGGTGGAGTTCAACTCTTCTCGAGGACGTCCACGACTAGGTCTTCGAAAATGCTTTTTAGGCCAACGTGGGTGATTCTCTGCTCTTGGAGCGTGATCTAAATCATCCTTTACTGTCTCAACTTAGATATCTTGGAGGCGTGCCTGATCTTGATCCTCGATGCCCTCTTCCTCGAGATGGCGGTCGATTCTTCTGAGAACCGCGGGCCAAGTGTTCTTGCTCGCCACGGTTGAAGCAACGTCGGGTTTCTCAATTATCCTGACGATTCGACCGATCATTCCGACGTTCACCAATGTATGCATGTAGCTCTTCTCGAAGCTTGGCGATTGTATCGAGGTTCATCGGCTCTGGTACGGTCGGAGCCATTGGAGCTGCAGTCAGAGTTGGCATGGGATCGACGTGCGGCGTTGGTATAGGATTCGAAGGAAACATTCTTGAAGTCGAAGTTGGCGGAACCACCATGGGCAGAGGTCTCAAAACTGCAGCACCTGTGGTATCTACCATCAGTCTGGACGCGCTTTCAACTTCCTCAAGTTGATAACCGGCTGCCATGTAAGCCTGGGCAATGGTCTCTGAAAGCATGTCGAAGCCAAATGGTCTCCCTGAACCCGATTGTGAACGAACCTCAACGATGTACTGTAGAACACCGCGTCATTCGACAACCCTTCAACAAATGAAGAGTTCACGAGGTAACCCATCTGGAGGTCACTGGTGTTCACCTTCGACTTGATGACACAGGTCCGAAATTCCTTCACGTAGTCCGCATGTCGAGGGAACTCACTTTCTCGGAGCGTCAACATTCTCGACAGGTACACTGGCTCGTGGAATGTAGAATCGAAGCGCTGACCCAACACAGCATCAGCTCGCACCAATCATCTTGTACCTGTTCCGTCAAGCTGTGATAATAGTCGATAGCGTCGCCTTCGAGGAGGAACGGTATGGCGGTGATTGGATCGAGTGGTGAATTGATGTCCGACAGGATGAAGGCTCGCAAAAGGTCCTCCTTCAGAGTCCGAAACTCTCCTGATCCTGGCTTGAGAGAAAAAATCGAATAAATTTGCTTAGACTTTCCACTCAGGGACCCAGGACCTCGAACGCTGGAGCGGGAGGATTCATGGCATTCATCGGATTCACCTGATTCATCGATGGATCAAAGGGAGGTGCTTGTAGAGGTGATTGTTGCCCTGGAAGATGTGGTTGCGGCTAGTTGTTCGATCGTGCATGCCGTGGATGACTCGAAGAAGGTGATTGTGGGTGGGGGTATTGCGGTGGAAGTTGGAAGTGGCGGAATAGCGGCTGTTAATTCGATGGCTGCTGCGGGTTCGGAGACTGCTGCTGTTTCGAAAGTTGCGCAAACTCGTCGAGGAGACCGTAGCACTGCGAAAGTTCATGTTCCAGTCGTTGTAGTTCAGTCACTGCTGCTCCTGTGGTGGCGTCCTCCATCGAAGACTGCATGGTGTCAACTCTGTGGTCAGTCGCCGCAGTAGCGTTCGCTGCTCATATCTGCAAGCCACCGATGCGTTGTTCCAATCCGACCTGCTTGGCTTGAGCTTCTGCGACAGCAGATTGCAAACTGTGAAGATAGCGGGACAAGTATCGAAAGCACTTTCTATCTCGACTTGCGATGCGTTCACCGATGAACGTTTCTAGTGAACTCGAGAACTCGTGGTGTAACGGCAAGTCAGATCGAAACAGGCAATCTCGAATTAAGTGCAGCACAGCTGCGTCGTCAAAACGTCGCTTCATTTCAGGTTGGAATCAAAGACGGCGTCGAAGATTGTAACGCAGAGGTCAACGATTGTGATCTTCCCGCCACCTAACTGGCTACCACTTGTTGTGGTTTGATTTGGGAACTGTCCTGTTTCTCAAAAATACCAAAGTACGACAAACCCTTTTTCGCAGGGTCTTTAGGCGGAGCACCAAATCGTACCCAATCAACAAATTCGAAGAAAAAAACCCTGTTCAAAGATATCGAAATATCATACACCATGTCATTCACAGCAACTGGCATCTCGATGTTTCCTATGTATTTCCAGACTGCAGTGCGCAACGGGGCGTTCGCGAGCCCGCTGCGCTGCTACTGCTCGAAACCATAAAGCTGGCCCAAGAAGGCACTCTGTTTCAGATCAACATAGCTAGGGTCAACAGGGGGAATAGGGCTCAAAATTTCAAACAGCTGACAGTCGGCATCTTCCCTCACAAGGGCGGGCCCGAATTTATCATCGTAGCATTCACACCCTGTAAGTGTGGCTGAAGTGTGCTCAGGGGATCGTTCTTTGTGATCTCTTTTAGTAGCACCTGGTCAAGATAACACCGGGGTACAGGGTTTAGGGATCCATCCACGATGGATAAGAACCCGGTCCACTCCGGGGCCTGCATAGCGGTGTCTGAATCCTCAAGCACGGAGAAGGGACCGTTGGGGAGTTGCACTCTTACTGACGCGTTCCCGTGGGGGGCCTGGCCACGGGACGCTGCGGTGGACACACGCAAGCAAGCAGCCATGCAAAGCACTGCGCTCACAGGGGCATCATCACGCTCGTGTCATGTGACAAAGCGTTTCAGGATCCTTGCCAGTCTGCAACGAGGGAACAAAAGTATGTAAAGCAACACATCAAGACATGTACACATGGGGTTAAGACTGGACTGGGACAAGGGCATCACAGGACAATAAACACTCAGTCCCAACTCATGTCCCAATCCCAGGTCCGACCCTCTCAGTGGCTGGCTGGGGCGGGGGCTCAAACACAACCCATGCCCTGCTCAGTCCGGACCCTGAAACCCTGCCAACAGGGGGGACGTCCCGCCCAGCCACAGGCGAGTTCCTGGGGACCAAGATGCTCCAAAGCCAACGAACAGAAGCTCCCAATGCTCCCTAAACGGCAGGTCCCAACTTTTACCTGAGCCGGAGGAAGGGCCCCGCCATTATCTCCCAGGAGTTTGTAGCTGAAAATGGGCTGTTTCAGCCCAAACTGACATTGGCTCCGAAAACTCCAAAATTGACCCCTCATCCGGACCTGCCAGAGGTAGGAACGAGACTACTGACCCCATGCCCTTGGAGTACGAACTCCCTGGAGCCCTCACCCAACCTGATTCCCTCTGAGGTCCCGGCATCAGGGCACCACGGGTTGGTCAAGTGGGGTCATGATGCCAAAATCACCAAATTTGGCGTCATTCCCACGCGTGGCTCGCCCGGCCAGGGCAAGGCTGATGGCTCACAGGATAGGAGGCAGGACCTAGGACCTTTATCTGGGTGCACAACTTGAAATTAGGTCTTGGCTCATTGTGGGCATGGGGATATGGGGCCGCTAATTGACCACACGGGGGGGTGGAATTGGGGTCCCAAAAGGGGGTCATTTTGGCTGCTCAAAATGAGCCAAAATTGGGGGTGCTCCCAATGGTATATCTCCACGTCGGCTTAGAGATCCGATCCGCCATTCCATATGCGATCCACCTGGAGTCTGACTAAGACTCCGACGTCCTTGGCTCTCAAAGATACCCATGCCACTCGGCGTGGTGATAATCCCAATTGGGTCCACAATTGCCAAAATGGCAAAATCGTCCACACTCACTTTGGGCTAGCACCTTGACGAAGGAGAGCAGACGAAGACATGGAGTACTGAAGACTGGATCATATGGGGCAACACAAGAAGGAGCAGCCGAAACAAAGCGACAACAAAAAGCGGCGGAAGGGGTCCCGACACCCCGGACTGGAACATCCCGGGCGGAACAAGCGCCCCGGACCGAAGCATCCGGGGACAAGTGGCAGCCGAACGCCATGGACTGGATCATCCAGGGTGGATCAAGCAGCACGAGCCGCCGCACTCCGGACTGGTTCATCCGGGGACAAAGGGCGGCCAGACGCCCCAGACTGGAACATCACGGGTGGAACAGGCAGCAGGAGCCACCGCTCCCACGACACGAAAGACGAGGAACACATGGTGGGCAGACGCCCCGGACTGGAGCATCTGGGGCAGAACAAGAAGGAGCGGCCACAACCACCGGGGCCGGGGAAAGAGGGTTTGCCGCCCCGGGCAGGAATGCCCTGGGCGGATCAACCAGAAGGGGTCCCCATCCCCCGGGCTCGAGCGTCCAGGGTAAAGTGGCGGACAGAGGCGAAGGAAACAGGAGGCCGAGACCAAGGTGGTGCTGCGAAGGAGACAAGACCGGAAGCAACGCAAAGGACAAGGCCGAGGAAATGCAGGGAGGCAGAGAAGTGGACGAGGCCGAGGAGGCGCAGGGCGTCAAAGAAGAGGATGGGGCCGTGGTGCAGCAGCGAAACAGACCTATGGACGAGGCCGGGGTGATGCAGAGAAGCAGCCGTGAGGATAAGGCCGGCGTACAACAAAGAAGCGGAGATCAGGACGAGGCCGCGGAGAGGTACTGCAATCATGGGGGGGATAAGGCCGTGATGATGCAGTGAGGTAAACAAGAGGCCGAGGCCGAGGTGAAGGGGGGCAGCATCCAAGAGGAGGAGGCCATGGATAAGCAGTGCGGCAGCCAAGAGGAGGAGCCCGTGGTGATGCAGTGATGCGAAGACCCGGATGAGGCCGTGGTAATGCAGCGAAGCGGAGACGAGGCCAAGAAGTGCCGTGGACTGGATCATCCGGGGCAAATAATGAAGGAATGGCTGAAGCACGACGCGAGCATTAACCGGAGAAATAAGACCAGACGCCTCGGACTGGATCATCCGGGGCGGAACAAGCAGCAGCAGCCTCCGTCCCCCGGACTGGATCATCCGGGGACAAGTGGCAGCCTGGCGCCCCGGACTGGATCATCCGGGGCTGGCAGCCTGTCCGCACAAGAGATGGGCTTGACAGGCTGCGCTGAGGCGGGCCCTTGACCGGGTATAGCAGGCCAGAGGTGAGTGCTGGTAGCTACGCCTCTCCGCACTCCCACCATGCATGAGTCACTCGTACCGCAGGTGGGACAAGTAGGGTGAAGTGGTGCACCCGAAGCCGCCAACCCAGCTAAACCAAGGGCGGGAACACATACACAACAAAGAGGGCATCAACATGGACACCACGACGCAGGCGGGGCACGTGAGCGGAGCACCCCATCCATCCAAGCCCTAGCAGGGGTACGTGTGGTGGCGTCCCTGCTAGGCCACAGCCGCAAACAAAAAAACAACAACACGCGCTGTGTTCTTGTGCCCAAACACAGGTGGATCACATGGGCTGCCCACCCTGCATGACCCAGGGCGCAGATCACACACACAGCAGCACGCCCCAGCCAGGTATGGGGGGAACAGCAGAAAGAAGGTGCCTCGGCCATGAGTGGCGGGGAACAAACATCAGAAGGGCAATCTGCCATAGGAGGTATCCAAGACGACGTCAAGGACGGCAAGACAGCAGGCGGTGCAAGCATACAGAACACACAACACTACTCCCCTCCAAGCCCTAGTGGGGGTACGTGTAGTGGCATCCCTGCTGGGCAACAGCCGCCTGGACACGCTGTGTTCTCGTGTAAATGCATAGCTGGGCCAAAGGGGCCATGAGATGGCAAAAGTGGCCAGACGACAGGGACAGGAACGTGCGGAGAAGAATGCGCCGAGTGCGCGGAAGAAGGGGAGTGGTTAGGAGCGACCCGTGCAAGGACCACGAAACGGTCCCCGGATGGATGAGGATCCTGTGGGCCCGCGCCACGGGGTTGCTGGCGGCACCGTGGGGTATAAACACGGGATGAGGGATGAGATGGGGGCACGGGGCTAGGACAGGGGTCTGGCACGGGCCACACAACGGCCCCATGGGAGCAGGAAACCACAGGACGCGGGGATTGGGCCGGTGACGGGATGTGGCGAAGGGGAACGGCACATGGGATGGGACCGGAGGCCGAAAGCGCCAAGCATCAGCCCCGTGGGATTCGGAAACCAGTCGCCATGGAGTGGTGAACCATGGGCCAACCTGCCCACGGGAAGTCGGGGAAATGCCCTGAACTCCGGGACGGCCGTGAGGTGTCCGCAGGGGTCAGGGTTGACCCTGAGGTCCCCGGGTCAATGGCCTAAGTACACGTAGGTTCACGCGTGAGCGGAACCTGGGGGAACATGGAAAGGGTCGCCCCCTGGCCTCCAGCCGCGGATGGACGACAACCAAGTGCATGCGGGAGCCGAAAGGGCACTCCAACCCGTGAGGGATGGGGAGTGGTGGAATGTGGTTGACAGAGAGAAATGCTCCGCTGTCGGCGAGGGCTATCCACAGGAAACCCGCCTGCAGGCGCCCAAAAGGCTGTGCTAGGGGGGGAAGGCCGGAGGATCCTTCGATGTGTGACCGGAAGGAGCTGAGACCGTGAGGGCAGCGACTGAAGGACACCTACCGCCGGTCATGCCCCAAGGGAACCTGGTTGAAGTTCTTGGCCGTGAGGTGAGAGAAATGTCGCCAAGGGAACTGATGGTGGAGAGCTCTCCTTCCCGCCAGAGGCGGCCACCATGTAAAACAAGCAAGGTGATGTCAGATGAGGCTGCGGCCGCGGCCGCCCTTACTTACTTACTTACTTACTTACTGATGAAGAATAGGGTGGCGGCTCTGAAGAGGAGGACTTGGTTTTCTCGATCATCGTGAAAATGGGGGTCAGGTTTTTCGGGCAGTGTTGGACAGCGGCGCAACACTCTCTGTAGTGGCCCGGCGCCTGCTAAAAACCTTCAAGAAAATTAAGACTGTGGCCATAAGCGTAGGGGATGGGTGAACCATCCATTCTCTGAGGGATCTCGATGTGTTGATGCGTCCTGGCGACGAATCTGTGATGCAGCAATGCAAACTGCTCGACACTAACGCCTTTGACATCGTCATTGGCACTCACGTTCTGCGGAAAAAAGGCCAGGCAAAAATGTTGTCCCTTCAACGTCCCTATGCTCTTCACTGCGACTTCGACAGTGGCCTCTTCACCGTACCTTTGGAGCTGTCAGGAAGAAAAGAGTCCGGGTTGCGCTACGCACAATGGACAAATTATCGTACCAAAAAATAATAGCTGGCGCAACACGTCCTTGAACACAGACTGGCGGCTCCGCAAGTATCCCTGGATGACATCTAGGTTGAATTGTTCGCGAGCCGGCACCACCATTTGATGCAGTTGTTTTGCTCGAAACATTTGAATAACGCCTTCGGCTTCTTCTGGAAAGCGATGGGCCTCGCGTATGCCTACCCTCCCTTCACTCTGCTCGCGACGGTTCTGACCAAAATCGCCTGTGAGAGAGGGAGGGTGGTGTTGCGTACCCCTGACTGGGGTCGTTCAGGCGAACACGCCTATTTGCGTCGACTGCCTGACCAAATGAGTGTGGTAATGAAGCGGTACCGAGAACCTATGGCCCATGGCCCGGAGGCCTGTGAGCCTTCAACCCGTTATGGCCCATGGCCCGGAGGCCGGTGAGCCGTCACACCCGTGCGGAAGCCGTTGACACCGGCTGTCAGCGGGATATCCCTGTTCTCTAACCCGCGAAATCTGGAATCCGATTTCTAACCATTAAGTCGATGTGGAATTACCATAATTTTACTGTCTTGGTCGATTTGCGGTTAGAAATCGGTGAAATACCCGATTTCTACCGCGATTTCTAATTGTCGTGAAATCGCCGCCTGACGTCGCCCGTTCTGTGCACTGCATTTGATGATTCTGTAAAACGATCTTTCTTGAAGTTAAGACTGAAACACTCTTCGAGTGATCCGCAATTTTTTCCTTGATAAAACGCATCGCGTCCCAGATTTTTCCCAGAAAATCTGGGCGGCCGAAGGCGCTTTGAACCCCCAAGTGGAATAACAAGGGTTACGAGCGTTCAAGCGCCCAAGGGCGAATTAACGTGCCTCATAGGCACTGTGTATGAGGTTTTGCCCCCCATAGTCATAGGATGAGGGCAAAGGATCCCAACTCCATAGGCCCAAAGGGTTATTTATTTTGAGTGTTCTCCAAGAAGTGCGCTTTTTCACGTACTTGGCGTCCAAGTACGTGGGGAAGTATGTTGAGTTGGCGTTTTCTCCCTCTTTGCTTGCCTCTACATCCGGGGCATATCACTTGTCTTTTCCGGATAGTACATATATGACCTCCATATGTATATTGGCAATATATTTTGCGTGCATGCTAAAATTCGGCGTTCCGAAAGGAGGTCGATTTTCGACCAAAGCACTTGCATGCGTGTTAAGGGACCAAAGTTACTCTAGAATATAGGCATACTTTGATTCTAGGCCACTAGGTTGGGTGTAGAAGGCGAGGGTAGGGTTGTATGCCATATTTGGTGTCATATCATGTGTGACCATTTGGCGGGTGCACCATTCCAAGACTAACCTCCCAATGGACCCCATATGACACGAGGTCCTTCATTGTACTCCTAACCAACACTCGCAAGCCTAACCTTCGTGAAGGGACGCTTGTGGAGCGCTCCCGAAGCGATGCGTTGCGAGCAAGGTGTGTTTTTTGCAATATTCCATATTTGCATGTGCCCACTTGGGAGGCAGCGCGCGCGACCTTCCAAGGCGCCCCAAGTGGAGCACATATATGGAATGGAAGGTCGTTGGTGTCGAATCATTGTGTTTAGAAGGATTGGTCGATTACTCAATCCAAGCCGAAGATATCATAATATATTTGTGTAGTTTTCAAGGCACTTTTGCGTGTTTTTTCGCCATTATTGCTGTTTTTTGCCGGTCATGATGTCAAGTGGCGACCGTGTATCTCCACGTTGCGCTCAATTGACATCATGACCCATTATCATCTTATGAGGGTACATACTTCGGTGCCCAACATTTCTTGGACCCGGCGAATAACTCCCCTTGGGCTTGGCATACCGTGGCCGCCATGTTGGCGATTTGCGACGATCCCAAATCATGGGCTCACTTGGCGACCCTGCCATTCCCAAAACCGGAGGGGTTCCGGCGACGCCCAAAAGATATGTTGGACGCATATGACTTGATACCAATTCTATGGCACACTCCGGTCCAAGTCGGACATGTGCCTCATTTGCCCCACCCATGAGTGTGCGCATTTTCGGCCATTTTGAGCAATTTTCCACATTTTCTGCCAGCCGTGCACCATGTTCAGCCCCCTCGTGCACGCCGGACGCATGGACCAATGGACCATATATGACCTGGGTGTTATGGATATTGGTCACCATGGTTCGCACACCACGTGGGCGAAGCGGAGCAACCTTCGTCAAGGTGCTAGCCCAAAGTGAGTGTGGACGATTTTGCCATTTTGGCAATTGTGGACCCAATTGGGATTGTCACCACGCCGAGTGGCATAGAGATTTTTGAGAGCCAAGTGCATGGGTGTCTTCATCAGACTCCTGGTGAATTGCATATCGAATGGCCGATCCGATCTCCAAGCCAGCGTGGAGATATACCATTGGGAGCACCCCCAATTTTGGCTCATTTTGAGCAGCCAAAATGACCCCCTTTTGGGACCCCAATTTCACCCCCCCATGTGGTCAATTGGCGGCCCCATATCCCTATGCCCACAAGAATTCAGGACCGAATTTCAGGTTGTGCACTCAGATATGGGTCCTAGGTCCTGCTTCCTATCCTGTGAGCCATTGCCCTTGCCCTGGCCGGGCGAGCCACGCGTGGGAATGACGCCAAATTTGGTGATTTTGGCATCATGACCCCACTTGACCAACACGTGGTGCCCTGATGCCGGGACCTCAGAGGGAATCAGGTTGGGTGAGGGCTCCAGGGAGTTCGTACTCAAATGGGCATAGGGTCAGTTGCCTCGTCCCTACCTCTGGCGGGTCCAGATGAGGGGTCAAATTTGGAGTTTTCGTCGCCAATGTCAGTTTGGGCTGAAACAGCCCATTTTCAGCTACCAACTCCTGGGGGATTATGGCGGGGCCTTTTCTCCAGCTCAGGGCGGAGTTGGGACCTGCTGTTAAGGGAGCATTGGGAACTTCTGTTCGTTGGCCTTGGAGCCCCTTGGTTCCAAGGAACTCGCCTGTGGCTGGGCGGGACGTCCCCCCTGTTGGCAGGGTTTCAGGGTCCGGACTGAGCAGGGCATGGGTTGTGTTTGAGTCCCAGCCCCTGCCAGCCACTGAGAGGGTCGGACTTGGGATTGGGACATGAGTTGGGACTGAGTGTTCATTGTCCTGTGATGCCCTTACCCCAGTCCAGTCTTAACCCAATGTGTACATATCCTGATGTGTTGCTGTACATACTTTTGTTCCCTCTTTGCAGACTGGCAAGGATCCTGAAACGCTTTGTCACATGACACGAGCGTGATGATGCCCCTGTTAGCGCAGTGCTTTGCCTGCCTGCTTGCTTGCGTGTGTCCACCGCAGCGTCCCGTGGCCAGGCCCCCCACGGGAACGCGTCAAAAGCGTTTCACCGCCGCGGGGTTACTCATCCTTTGCGTGCCACTCGGGGCCAGCAACCATGAGCACCACAGGCTTCGCAGGGCCGCCCGGCAACAGCGCTGAGTCCGTGAAGGAGTAGCTGCGACCGGAACTCCGACATCAACGAGTTCCTTCGGCCGACCAGCAAGGCCGCACTCCCAGCTACAGCAACCGCCTCAACAACCACCCCCAGGACCAGTACATCGAGGGGAACGATGGCTAATTGGCAGGAGGCGGGCAAGATGTGGCCGAGGCCCCACCCCCATGCGGTGCGCCTACTGCGTGGGTTGGTGTGGGACCAGCACTACCGCCACAGCCATCCCCAGTGCGAAGGCGGCATGCCCGGGAGCTTCGAGCTCCGCGAGGACATGGGCCCCGACCGCCTGCAGTCAGTGGAAGACTGGCTGCGGGTGGAAGAATACGCCTTCTGCTTCCGCCAGAAGCGCTGGAGGGTCTGGACCTGGCCAGACAGGCCCGCGAAGGGCTGCGCCCCGACGGGATTGAGGAGGACGAGAACCCCAACGAGTACCCGTCGGGCGCCACGATCAACGTCTCCATGTGGGACATAATCGAGAAGGAGTTCCCGGAGCTGGGGAACGAGCGCACGCTGCAGAGCAGCAGCAGCAGCGCGTCTCCTGGGAAGGAGAAGCGTTCCGTCGGGGACAGGAGGCGGGACAGGAAATGGCGGGAGTACGAGGAATCCCTGGCCGCCGAAGCCGCCCAAGGCGCCAAGGGCGGAACCCCAGCCTCCAGGCCCCAACGGGCCAGTTGCGGTCACCACTCCGGCCACACCACCCTTGGCGACTTCCTCCAAGTCGCCAAGCAGGCCAGCGCCAAGCCCCGTCAGCTGCACCTGAGGAAGTCAGGCCCCAGCAGCGACGTGGGGTCGGCCCACCGCGGGAGGAGGCCGGCCGATCAGGCCAGCTCCAGCAGCAGCGTCGCTCCCGACCAAAGGGACGTGGCGCGCGCCTGTGAGCGCACCTGTGGGGTGCCCTGCAACCTTCGGATTGCCCGGCAACGGGCCACGCAGCAGAACGCTGCCGTGGAGGGCGCCGTCGGTATCGCCCATGAGGAGGCCACCGATTGGGGCAGAGGCATGGCCTACCACGCCTCGACCGTGGCAGCCATCGCGGCCGGTCTCACGGCTGCAGCCGCCCATGAGGCAGCGACTGCCCGTGTCAGGGGTGAGGTCGCGGCAGCCGCCCAGGAAACCCACCTGGCCCAGGAGGCCATTGCCCGCAAGGAGGCAGAGGTGAAGGCGCTGGAAGAGGCGCTTGCCCAAGAGAGGGCAAGGAAGGAGGCGGAGGAAAGGGCCCACGCCGAGGCAACGGCCAAGGCCCAGGCGGACGCCGCCAGGAAGGACGCCATCGAGGCCGCGCGGCGGAAGTTCGCTGAGGAGAGGGCCAAGACGGAGGCGGAGCTGGCGGCGTTGAAAGCGGAGAAGGCTAAGCTGCAGCAGGCCCGGGAAGCCGAGGCTGCTCGTGCCCGGGCGGAGGCCGAAATGCGAGCTGCCGCAGCCACGGCCGCCGCGATGGAGGAGGTGGAGGCCAAGCTCCGCCGCGAGACTCCGCGGGGAGGATCCCCAGTGGAGACCCTTCGAAGGCTCTTCGAAGGGGACGCCTCCTCCAAGATGACGCTAGATCCGGAGGAGGTCGAGACGGGCAGCAGTTGGAGCAGTGGCCCCACCGCCTACCGACGGAGGAAGGGTGAGGGGAACACCCCCGACAGGTCACGGAGACCAGCGGGCGGACACCCCCACGACTCCGACCCCTTCTTCACTGCCAGCGACGGGGATGAACGAGGCCGCCGACATCGCCGAGGAGTGGCTGGCAGAGGAGGCGGAGACGTCCCCATGGAGCCGGTGGGTGAGAGTGAGGATCTCCCTCCTCCCTACCGGAGCTCGAAGTCTTCCGCGTGCGAGACCGAGATGCCGGGGCTGGGGCGACATGGACGAGGATTACAACATGGACTTTGACTACACGAAGAAGCCCCCATCCTCGGACCCACCGAGGCGACCCGGCGGAGATCCACCGGGACCCCCTGGCGGAGGACCATCAGGACCCCCTGGAGGACGCCCACCAGTTGGACCCTGCGGAGGCGGACCTCCGGGAGGGGGAGGACCCCCTGGACTGGGCGGACCCGGCTGAGGCCCTCCTGGAGGACCCCATGGGGACCCCGACGACCCACCAGGGAATGGTGACCCGGATGCCACCTGGCGGTGGATTGTCCACTTCCGCAGGAGGGTCCAGTCCCTCGAGCGCGAGGTAGACACGGGCAAGGGCGAGATGATTCGCATCGCCAGGGTCGCCGCGGGCGCACAGAAGGAGCTGGACATCGCCAAGACGGAGATGGTCAAGATCGCCAAGGTCGCCACCGCCGCCCAGAGGGAGCTGGACATTGCCAGGGGCGAGACAAGGCTGCTGAACAAGGTCATCAACGGCCTGCAGCAGCGGTTAGACGAGCTGGAAGGCCGTGGGAGCGTCGGCAGCGACCACCCACCCCTGGAGTCTGGCTCGTCGGACGACGGCTGGGGACCTGGACCAGGTCCAGGCAGACCCCACGCCCCCGGCGGAGCCCCCAGGAGTCGCCTCAGCGCCAGTGCCCCCTCTCTCAGCGCCCCCTCTCACCACAGCGCGGGCCGCCGCAACGAGCGCGTGCCGCCCGGCAGTGGCAGTGAGGAGTGGCGTGATGAGTGGCTCAGGGCAGAGTACCACAACCGCCGTGCTCCACCGCGGACACCTGTACGCCCCCGACGCCCCGCACCAACCCCAGAGCCAATCCCAATGGTTGCTGGACGTTATGGTGGACTCAGGGATGAGGTCCCCGGAGAGGACGTCGAGTGGGACGTCGGCGGAGGCGAGGAAGAACTGGAAGTGTTCAGCATTACCCCGCCGCGTGGTGTACGACGGGAGGCCGCTGAACGCGGCCGCCGGCGCCGTGATGAGGAGGCATACATGGAAGGAGTACGGCGTGAACATCTAGGTTCAGCGTACATGGAAGAACCGCGGCGTAGCCACACGGATACCGTGGAGGAGATGGAAGTGGCGGCCGTGGGAGTCCGTTGGGGACGCCGATGGGAACCTCGGTCGACCTCGCGGCCGGCGTTCATGGTCTCTAAGGCCGCGGATGCCGCCGTGTGGGAAGACCTGAAGGACATCAAGCCCCCCATGTACGATGGCAACCCCGTCAACCTCGAACTCTTCTTGGAGAAGCTGGACGATTGGGGGCTAACCGTCACTGAAGACATGGATCCCGCAGATGCGGAGAGATATGTCTTCAAACGGTTCAGGTACCGCCTGCCGGAACTGCTCCAAGAGCTATACTTCGTGGCGACCAAGGAGGGGGAAATCAAGACCCTCAAGGAAGCCGAGAAGTGGCTCAACGAGCAGGAGCGGGTGGACGCTCCGCAGGTGGCTGCCAAGCGGTGGGAGGCCTTCAAGCTTGAGCATGATGGTCGGGAGATCCGCCTACGAATTTGGCAGGACTTCCGGGGGCAATACACCCTCTTCCACCGCAACGTGGAGGACTGGAATGAGGGTGACGAGCAGGCCTGCCTGCTCTCCATGCTGCCGGAAGCATCCCTACGTGCTCATTTGGATCAGGTACTTCACACAGTGGTTTTACCCGGTTTAACCCGGTTGAACTCGGAAGGGGCGCGGTTGAACCGCTGAACCGCGGTTGAACCGTGGTTGAACCACCGCCAGCGCTGGCGGCGGCGGCTGCGCCAGCGGCGTGCGCGTTTCTGAGCAAAATATTTGCATAACCGCCTGAAACTGACGCGTGACAAACCTTTTTTAAAAAATGTCCCACCACTGGCTGCAAGTGGTGAACGACCACTACAGCGGGTGGGGGGGCCAACAGCTGGTGGACGACTTGTTCACCTTTTTTCGCACAAACGGCACGACAAAACGCCTATGGAAACAACTTGCTGACCGAATTGGTAACACACAGAGGGCTTCCAAACAGACAAAAAGGGCTACCAAAAAAGCTTTCACAGGATCGGACGCTGTGCGCCTCATTTTGGACCTTGGGATGCCGAAGCGAAGGTATGTGGAATAATGCACACATGCCTACAAGTGGTTCAACGGGGTTCAACGGTGCGGTTGAACCCTTATCACAAATGAACAATTGTGATTGTGCTTCATGACAACCTTTGCACGGCAAAATAATCGCTTAATGTTGCTCAAAGCATGAACATATGAGTTGCAACGTGTTGCCCGCGTCACAAATGTGAATACTTTCTGGTTTGTACCATTGGACGCTTTTTGGTGCCATGACGGCAACCCATTCAACCGCAGGTTCAACCGCGCACTTTATCCCAATTTCTCGGTTCATCCGTCCCTAGGTACAAGAAGCTTATTTCGTGGGCCGATGCCAAAGAGAAGAAAACCCGTGCAAGCACCGTCCCATGGACACATTGCTTTCCGTCGTATGCAACGATGGATAAAGCTTGGTCCACGTTAAGTAAGAGACAAGTACTAAAAACGACCATAAAGGATGGAAGAGTTGGGGTTCGTTGGGATGTGGATGATTGGATACAATATATAGGTGATCAAAGGGATGTGCTAGAAGAAATGCACTTCCCAAGATTTAGGGATGATCACCCCTATGTACTTATAGTGCGTGGTGATGGGTTTCCATGTGGAGCAAGGTCATGGTGCCAAATTGCATGTGGTTTTGCAAACCACAAGCAAAAAGCACAAACTTTGCTCTACAATTGGACCCTTGACCTTGCTCTCGTAAGTGAGCATGAAACGGGTCTTGTGCCTGTCCTCTTTGGAGAGACACTAAAAAAATACAACAAATTATTGACCGTGGCTACCTGTTGCTCCGAGGGTTTTGGGTGCGAACGGTTGTCATTATTGGAGGCGATAGCCCTTGGCTTCGTCATATACTTGGTCTATCAACATTTTATGAAATTGGTTCAATTTATTCTTTTGCGACATGGTCTAGGGAGAAAGAAAGATGGGTAGGGTGTGAATGGCGACGAAGTACAAGACTTGAAGCAAAATTCCTAAAGTATAGGAAACAAGGAGTTAGTTGTGTTGGTGCAAAAGGGTGCATCGAAAGTCCATTATTGAAAGTGGATGACCGTATAGGGTGTGTCATCATGTGTGTTCTTCATCTTGTGATACGATGTCGTGAATACTTAACAACGTTTGTGCGCACACGAGCCACAATGTTGACGGTACCACAACAATCCAAGGTTCAAAGCCTCCTAGGGGACGCTAAGACCAATGTTTCTTTGAAAGGCCGGTCCTTCCCCGATGGGGAAGAGACATGGCACTTGTTTGCCAATTGGTTGCCCATTGCAAAGAGTTTGCGTCTAACACCACATGTCACCACTACCGTTGAGGACATGGGGAAATTGCTAACCGCTATCTATCGGTGGACATATGATCCATTCGTCCAAGGATGTGCACAAATTGCAAAGAGGTTTCAAAACACTATCCCCTGCTTGTACATACGCATCCAGAGGATGACAGTCCCCTTACGGGGGAAATAGCCCTGGGTGATTTTGTGGGGGGGGAACTGTTTACCAGTGCCCTACTTTGTGCAAATGGGCCTTCTGGTCCTGCATGGATACGTTGGGGGCGTGATTTATTATGGGGACACATTGTGGATCCTCGATATGGGGTCATGTTTAACGCTCTTAGGCCCCACGTGCCTCTGGCGTGGTCTGGACAGTGCATTGTGCTCGTACCGTACACAGGCATTGCATGGGGACGTCTGCCTGTGGCGATGCAGAACGAACTGGTCACGTTTGGCTTCCCAAGGTGAAGATTTGTTTTTTGTGTAGCGCTTCGTGCAACAGCGGTTGAACCGGTGAAGCCGGTGCAACCGCGCGCCTGTCCAGCGGTTGAACCACCTCGAAAGCCGGTTACATTTTAGTGCAATCCATGAGGAAACAAGCTTCTGACAATCAAGTGTAGGCTTGCATGTGATTGTTGTTCACTAAAAAGGGTCCAAAGTCCTAAGGGGAATCCAAACAAGGCGCAGGTGTGTATGTCACCACGCGTAACGAAAAGTTGATGGCGAAGCCGTGCGGTTTCACCAATACAGCCGCCGCCACTGGCACCTACAACACCACCGCCGTGAAATATGATCCAAGAGAAATATGTCTCCAGTGTTTTGCAGCAATGAGGTAAGAAGGTTTTCAAAAACATTCTCTTTAGGGGGTGTGGCATCTCTTGCAGGGCTGAAAAATAGCGGTTTTCAGGTTGCTACTTAGCAATTTGTTGCTGTACCTCGATAGGGGTTCAACCGTGGGGAAGCCGTAATGAAAGTGCGCGGTTGAACTCGGTTGAACCACGGTTTCACTTGGGTAATCCAAGGGTACCTGATCCAAATGAGCACGTAGGGATGGATCAAGAGAGTCACCAAGGAGGAAGCCAAGAGGGCCAAGTCCAACCACACGGTCAGGATGATGCTCCCCAAAGAGTATCATACGAACGTGGTGGCTTGGACAAACAAGAACGTGGCCCGGGATGTCAAACGGCACTCCCTGCGGAACCCTCTCCTCATCACCGTCACGGGCGATCGCGAGAAGACCGCGATGTGACGCCTTGATGAGTGTGACGTGAGCGGCCAGACCATCCGTCTGCAGGCGAGCCCGGCGCGGATGAGTTGCGACTAGATCCTTGAGTGGGTTGGAGAGGAGGTACTCAAGGAGTACCGGAACCTCAACCACACCCGCGGGTTGAGGCCCGGCAACCGTGACGTCAACTACGTTGGCGAGGGACCTGGCGGGGAAGCTGCCATGGAACCAGCAGGAGCCGATGGCGATGAGGCTCTCGACAACGATGACGACAACGATGAGCCCGCCAAGATGACCGTTTGTGCCTTCGTGGCCAACAACCTGAACGCGGGGAGCAACCGGGGAAGCTGGAAGCCCCTGCAGCAGGGTTGGAAGAAGAAGGAGAAGAAGGATCCCCGCCGCATTGGCGACCCTCCGTTGTCCTTTGGGGAGTTCATACGAGCTCACCCTCAGGGCTGTTTCGTGTGTTATGGGAGGAACAAAGGGTTCAACCATGACCACCGGACATGCCCCATCCACAAGGCCGACACGCAGGCCTACAAGAAGGTGCACAGGTCGAAGAAGCGTGCACCCGCGGGTATCCGGGAGACCAAAGTGGAGGTCGACAAGGACGAGCTCTCCAAGCTGATGTCGGTGGGGACCGAGTTGGCCAAGGAGATCCAGGATATCAAGAGGAACTGGGTCCCCAGGACGGACTACAAGAACAAGGAGAACAAAGAGAACGACAAGAACAAGGACAAGGACAAGAAGGGTAAGAAAGGGGGAAAGAAGAAGGGTGTCAACGAGGTTGATGCGGAGGAGAGTACCCCTACTACCACCACAACCGAAGCCCCTTAGCGGAGCCCCTGCAGCCAAGGGCCCCAGCTAGGGCGGTCGCAGGATGGTGTCGTGCGAAGCGCCACACCATCCCAGTCGGGAGATAAAAAGCACAAAGGGATTTCCGCGGGCGGAAGGCCCGGTCCGGCACCAGAAACGAAAGACAGTGGCGGTGGCGGGGTGAGGGCAAGTGAAGGCACGAACCCTTGCACCCGTCCATCCTTCGCGACCAAGAATGTATTTGATGTGCTTCAAGATCTATCCGAGAGTATCGGAGGATCACCCGGACCGCAGCTGGATGCTGCAGATGGGCAGCCTGAGCCCATTGTCCACGACCTGCACCAGTCGCTTGTTGAGCTTCTGGAACGGCCGGAGATCCTGAGCTTGCACGCCGTGCGCCGAGTGGGGCGTGAGCGGCAGTTGCACCTTAAGGTCCGTGCCTTATGCGGGGAAGTGGAGGAGGTCTTCGATGTGTTGGTCCACACGGAAGCTCAGGTCAGCTTGATCAAGGCTGGCCCACTTCCGCCAGAGTGTTTGACCGACAGTCGGAAGCCTGTCAGGCTGAAGGTGGCGAATGGCCAGTACATGGTGGGAGGCACGAAGGAAGCGGCCATTTGACTGCACTTCGAGAACCACCGTGAGCTGAGCCGCCCGGACGTCGGCAAGGAAATCCTCTTGCAAGGTCGCTTCTACGAGGCCGAGATGGACTGGGACATGATCGTTGAGTACGACTTCATGATGGAGACGGACTCCGGCGTTCTCCCGACCCGGGCCTCAATGACCCTGTAACAGGACGACCAGCTCTCGTGGCTTTCGTCACCTGAGCACCATGTGGAATGCCAATGGATCCACCCGGAACGCAATCAGCTCGAAGTAGCCGCGCTGGGCACTGAGCCAACTGGGCCAGCAAACCAGGAGTACGGCGGACCTGGGAGCTTCGGATCTGGCCCTGGATGCGTTCTCTTCAGGAACCTCCGCCCATCTTCGGGTGTGTGAGAAGTACTGGAGCTTTGGTGTGGATCCATTGCCCCCGATGGGACATTCCAAGGGCGGTAGCGAAGATTCGCAAGGACCGCTCCAAGGCAGTGCTGGTTGTTCCTATGGGATGCACCGAGGAGGAAAGCACCCGAGATTGGGTCGTCTCATTGACCAACATGACCTTAAACAAGGTCGTCCTACCGGCTGGAGAGAGTGTCTATCAGGACGCTAAGGGACAGCCCATGCCACCCCAGAGATAGCCAACGGAATTCCACTATGTGGATGGGGGCCTTGAACAGGCCGACACCACGGACTTCGTGTGTGTCAACCGCATCATAGCAGAGCCATGGCGGCAATGCTTTGCATTTTCCCCTGTTGACATCGGAGAATCGGAGGGCCCCCTCACGGAAGAGGAGTTGGATCTGGTTCAGGGGTATATGGATCAGCCCTTTGTCGACTCGGGAAGCCAGCGTGAGGGCAAGGGCCAGAACAAAGCCTGGTGGAAAGTGGACTCCATCGTCTCTGGTTCCTATGATGGGGATACCTTCGTAAGGAGGGTGCTGGACCACATGTCCAGCCAGGACGAGCCGATCGGGGGGAACCCACCCACCTACAGCGACCTGTTCCGAGGCAAGACCAGAGATGGCCCTTTGGGCCACCTGGGAAGAACACCTGAGCCGAAACCGAGTGGGGTCGCTACCCCTCAAGTAAGCTCAGTGGTCCAGGTGCCCGGAAAAGCCAAGGCGGAGTCCGATGATTGCCCCAAGATCCAGGCATTGAGGGCCAGGCTGAAGCAGAAGTATGGGAATACCTTCTTCAGCGGAAAACCTGTGTTTCCCCCACCGGTGCGTGGACCGTATAGCGAGGCCAAGATACGACTGAAGCAGGACCCCCGTGTGTATCGACACCGGGAGTTTGCCCTGCGGGGCGAGAGGAAGGAGGCCATGGAGAAGATCCCCCGTGACTTCATCGGGAGAGGCTGGCTTGAGCCGTGCCACTCCGAGTGGGCCTCTCCGTGCTTCGTCGTCCCCAAGAAGGTGGCCGGTGAGTGGCGGCTCGTGGTCGACTACTGCGGCCTAAACGCCCAAACGCAGCATGGCAGCTATACGCTGCCCCTCATTGAGGACATGCTGCAAAAACAACACCGGCGGAGGATCGTCACGGTGATTGACCTGAAACATGGTTATCATCAGATGCCTCTCGCCGAGGAGTCCCGTGCCTGCACAGCCATGAGCACCCCACTTGGACCTCTCCAGTGGAAGGTGATGCCCATGGGCGTTACCAACGGCAATGCAGCTTTTCAGCGGATGCTGGAGAACCTGCTTGAGCCGGTGCGTGACTGTGCGGACCCCTTCGTGGACGACGTGATCATCGCGTCCGGGGACCCCAGTATGAGCTATGAGGAGCTCCTGGAGGCACATGAGAGGGACGTCACTCGAGTGCTGGACCTTCTGGTTCGGCACAAACTCACGGGCAGCAGTGACAAGGCCACCATTGCGGTAAGCGAGGTGGTCTTCGCTGGCCACGTAGTTGGGAACGGGCAGCGGAAGCCCATACCTGGCAAGGTGGCTGCGATTGAGCACTGGGAAAACCCCAAAACGGTCTCTGAGCTACGGCCGTACTTGGGGTTCTGCAACTACTACTCGGGGTATATCAAGATGTATGCCGAGTATGCAGCCCTGGTGACGACCATGCTCAAGGGCAATCGAGAGGAGACCAAGAAGGGGTCCAAGAAGGCTCTGGTCTGGACTGCTGAGTCCGACCGCGCCTTTGAGGGGCTGAAGCAGGCGCTGCTATCCGCAGTGGGTCTGCACCTCGTGGATCCTGACCGAGGGTTCGTCCTGCGCACCGACGCTTCCGACTACGCCGTTGGCGCTGTGTTGGAACAAGTGCTTGACGATGGAAGGCACGTGCCAGTGGCCTTCTGGAGCCGAGTCCTGGCGGAAGGCCAGAGACAGACGTGGACGCCCCGAGAAAAGGAGGCGTATGCGATCGTCATGGCTCTCAGGAAATGGGCTGGGTCCATAGCCCTCCATCCTGTCACTGTCTGCACCGACCATCAGAGTCTGCAGTTGTGGCACAAAGAGCACGTGGACACCCCCTCTTGTCCCGCCTCCCGACGGGCAAGATTGCATGAGACCTTGGCCAAGTTCGACCTCACGGTTGTGTATGTTCCTTGCAAGGACAACACCGTGGCGGACTGTCTCAGTAGGTGGGCCTATCCCGCCAGAAAGGGGCATGACAGACGTGTCTGCCCATGGCGATGAGGCTGAAACCGCTGAGGCCAAGAGGATCATAGAAATGGAGCGCCTGATGGAGGAGGAGGGTGTTAAATGCTTCGTCGTCATGGCTGCGGATGCCCCCCTGGGAACGAGGATGGGCAGAGCGGTCAGAGTACTCGCCCCTGATGGAGCTGAGTCCGACAAGCACCTCTTCCCTGAATCTTGCCTCCAGGACGACTGGACCGACGACTACGTTAAGTCTGAGGCCTTTGAGGCCGAATATAGGGCTGTGACTGACCCTGATCACGGGCAGAAGTGGCCAAAGGGGCTGACTGAGGAAGATGGCAACCTCTGACGGAATGGTAAGCTGCTGGTCCCAGAGTCCCGAGTGCTCGAGCTATGTGAGGCTTGGCACCACCACATGATGCACCCAGGGGTCAAGAAGCAAGCCCTGGACATGCAGCGCCGGTTTGAGATCGACCAGATCGGTCTCTACACCACCATCAAGAAGTTCAGAAAGGGTTGCTCGGTCTGTCAGGCCTGCAATCCCGATAACCGGAACGTCAAGGGGGAAGCTCAATGGACTCCAGTGCCTGACCAGCCCATGGAGAGCGTGGCCATGGACGTCTTCTCCATGCCCGAAGTGCACATAGGCAAGGAGACCTTTGACTGTGTGGTCCTTTGTGTGGACCGCCACAGCGGCTACGTAGTTGCCGTTCCGGCACGCAAAAAGGGGTTGCTTGCCAAGGAAGTGGCACTCATGATGATTCGTCATTCGCTGACCGTCTTTGACGTCCTCCGCACCATTTGCAGTGGCCGAGGGCCCCAGTTTACTGGTGGCTGGTTCAAGGCCATGTGTTCCCTCATGGGAATACTTCATGCCAAGAGCGTCGCCTATCTCAGCCGGTCCAATGGCCGGGCTGAAGTGGCTGGAAGGCAGCTGTTCGAGACTCTGCGCAAGATTCACATCACCAATCCACGTCGGAACTGGTTTGAGGAGATGTGGCCCGCTCTGAAGGCCCATCATGACACCCCCACTCCGGGTGGTTTGTCCCCTCACCAGATTCTGCTCGGCAGGGACCCCCTTGGTCGGGGACTTCCCTTGTCTGGTGATGCTGTGGCCATGGACGCCAAGGAATTCTTTGTGCGGCAAGAGGCAACGGCGCGGGACATCCGCCAGCAGCTCGAGAAGGAGCATGCTGAGCGTCAGAAGTCCGCCCTGAGCTCGACTGCGCATAAGTTCAGGGTGGGAGACCCGGTGTGGGTGATCAGACCCCGCCCTATGGGCACCCACCGCACCAAAACCTGGTTCACACCCAGAGAGGTGGTCCGCAGGATTGGTGAGGACACCAACCGCATCAAGGTGGGTCAAGCACAGTTCCGGGAGCGCCACCAGAGTCAACTCCGTGTGCGGGAACCCGACCTCCGTGGCCAACATGTGTCCCTGGACTATGCCGCACATGAGGCTGATTCGGACGACGACTATGCTGAGCAGGACGACTATACCGTCGAGAAGATCCTGGCCCAGCGTCCGAACGCCTCGGCACCCGGAGGCCTGGAATTCAAGGTTCGTTGGCGGGGCTATGGGCCGTCCCACGACACCTGGGAACCCGTCTCCTTGTTCCTGCCGCGGATTAATACCCCCTTCATGGACTACATCCGCAAGCACAAGACCAAGATCCATGTCTCGGACTTGGCAGCACTCACCCGGGCGATTGCAGGCGGGGGCGCCTGATCACCGCCCTGAGCTCTCCCCTGATGCAGTTTCAGCGCTTGTTAGGTTGACGGATCGTCCCTCACTTGCTTGCTCTCTTCCATCTTCCGGTGACCTGCCATCAGAGTGGCCATATACCCCCCCCTGCTGAATCCAGGGTAGGATGGCCCCTCTCTTCCACTTCTATTCGTCACTCCCCGCCTGCTGAATCCTTGGGAAACCAGGCAGGGCGACTGGCCTTGACATTTCCTGAGCTCTTAGGGCCTTGAAGCCCGTACAACGTTGCGCAACGGATGCCGCTGTCATCGGCATTGCGATTTTTGGGTGTGTGGTCTGGTCCTATGGCACCTGCGGGATCCAGACCAGTCTACGTGTGTCTGCAGACTATATATGGCCTGAACTCGGGCGTTTTCCTGTCCACCCTCCTGCATATGCCTTATCCTAACCAGGGCGTGGTTTGGCGCTCTGTCCAGAGTGTGTTTACACGCCTATTACCCCGCTTATTGCTTATTTTTCTGTTCCCCAGGATATGTGCATCTGTATGTTAAGTGTTATCAGCACATCACCGAAATATGGACTGTTTTTCCCCCCCCATGGGATGCGAATCGGAATACGAAGGCGCCCTGAGGCGCCGTGTACATGCTCTTACATAAGGTCCAGCCTGGACCAGTACTAAGTACAGATTCTTCTGTTTGAGTGCCCGTGATACCGTGTGCCCTAGTGGCTGTGATGTGCTGAGATCCTGATGGCGCCAGGCGGGAAGCCCAGTTGCCTGACTACACTCCCAGCGGTCCGCCACTGTCAGTCCCAGTGTGAGCCTACTGACTCGCAGACGCACTTGCAGTCGGGTGGCGACTTCCGGTGTCCTGACCTCGGTCAGTCTGCCTGGAAAACTGGTGGTTTGAGGAGTCGACGCCTCCGCCCAGACTGCATGGGGACTCCCCCATGCATGGCCTTCGTGGTAATGGGGCGAGGGAAAAGACGGCCTTGATACCCGATCCCTTATGGAGGAGCTCGTTCGACTTTACCACTCTGGACTCGCGTCTTAGATATGGACATGGTGCGCCCAAGGAAGGACCCGTGGGGACTCTCCCCCAGACTGCAGCCTTGGGAAGCCTGGGGTAGCCTGATGCATCTTTGTGGTCGCTTTCGACCTGTGGGACCACCTCGGTCGTCGTGTGACACCTACCTTGGCCGTGTATGCCACTGCCACTGTGGTAGTGACCGTGGCAGCCGGCACCCGGTGCGCCTGGTATGGGTTAACCGGTCCTTTGGATGCCGAACAATCGCCGCCAGGACCCGGAACTTGATACTTGATACTATACTTGCAGTTACTAACAGCTACAGCACCGTACTTGTCTTACTGTGGGATTGTACGGGGCAGCCTAACCCGCAAATCGGCCTGAATGAGGATGTGACACCCCCCCCCTTCAGGAGATGGTCCTGGGTACCTGCTGCCATGCTTGGGTGTTTTCGAGCCCCCCCCCAGGGTTTGCTCTAAGGAGGGGGGTGAAGCGGTACCCAGAACCTATGGCCCATGGCCCGGAGGCCTGTGAGCCTTCACACCCGTTATGGCCCATGGCCCGGAGGCCTGTGAGCCGTCACACCCGTGCGGAAGCCGTTGACACCGGCTGTCAGCGGGATATCCCTGTTTTCTAACCCGCGAAATCTGAAATCCGATTTCTAACCATTAAGTCGATGTGGAATTACCATAATTTTACTGTCTTGGTCGATTTGCGGATAGAAATCGGTGAAATACCCGATTTCTACCGCGATTTCTAATTGTCGTGAAATCGCCGCCTGACGTTGCCCGTTCTGTGCACTGCATTTGATGATTCTGTAAAACGATCTTTCTTGAAGTTAAGACTGAAACACTCTTCGAGTGATCTGCAATTTTTTCCTTGATAAAACGCATCGCGTCCCAGATTTTTCCCAGAAAATCTGGGCGGCCGAAGGCGCTTTGAACCCCCAAGTGAAATAACAAGGGTTACGAGCGTGCAAGCGCCCAAGGGCGAATTAACGTGCCTCATAGGCACTGTGTATGAGGTTTTGCCCCCCATAGTCATAGGATGAGGGCAAAGGATCCCAACTCCATAGGCCCAAAGGGTTATGTATTTTGAGTGTTCTCCAAGAAGTGCGCTTTTTCACGTACTTGGCGTCCAAGTACGTGTAGAAGTATGTTGAGTTGGCGTTTTCTCCCTCTTTGTTTGCCTCTACATCCGGGGCATATCACTTGTCTTTCCCGGATAGTACATATATGATCTCGATATATATAGTGGCAATATATTTTGCGTGCATGCTAAAATTCGGCGTTCCGAAAGGAGGTCGATTTTCGACCAAAGCACTTGCATGCGTGTTAAGGGACCAAAGTTACTCTAGAATATAGGCATACTTTGATTCTAGTCCACTAGGTTGGGTGTAGAAGGCGAGGGTAGGGTTCTATGCCATATTTGGTGTCATATCACGTGCCCATTCGGCGGGTGCACCATTCCAAGACTAACCCGCCAATGGACCGCATATCGCACGAGGCCCTTCATTGTACTCCAAACCAACACTCGCAAGCCTACCCTTCGTGAAGGGACGCTTGTGGAGCGCTCCCGAAGCGATGCGTTGCGAGCAAGGTGTGTTTTTTGCAATATTCCATATTTGCATGTGCCCTGGTCACTTCCTCACTGCATCTCCCCGGGCTACTCCTCTTTGCTGCTCCACTGCTTCTCCTCGGCCTCGTCCCCTTGGCTGATCCACCTCATCCTCGCGTCCTCGTCCACTTGCGTGCATCGCTGCATCTCCTGGGCCTTGTCCTCATCTTAGTTTCTCTGCTTGCGTGCGACCTTCCAAGGCGCCCCAAGTGGAGCACATATATGGAATTGAAGGTCATTGGTGTAGAGTCATTGTATTTAGAAGGATTGGTCGATTACTCAATCCAAGCCGAAGATATTATAATATATTTGTGTAGTTTTCAAGGCACTTTTGCGTGTTTTTTCGCCAATATTGCTGTTCTTTGCCCGTCATGATGTCAAGTGGCGACCGTGTATCTCCACGTTGCGCTCAATTGACATCATGACCCAAGTTCGTTTTGAGGGTACATACTTCGGTGCCCAACATATCTTGGACCCGGCGAATAACTCCTTTTGAGCTTGGCATACCGTGGCCGCCATGTTGGCGATTTGGGACGATCCCAAATCATGGGCTCACTTGGCGACCCTGCCATTCCCAAAACCGGAGGGGTTTGGGCGACGCCCAAAAGATATGTTGGACGCATATGACTTGATACCAATCCTATGGCACACTCCGGTCCAAGTCGGACATGTGCCTTATTTGCCCCACCCATGAGTGTGCGTATTTTCGGTCATTTTGAGCAATTTTCCACATTTTCTGTCCGCCGTGCACCATGTTCAGCCCCCTCGTGCACGCCGGACGCTTGGATCAATGGACCATATAGGACATGGGTGTTATGGATATTGGTCACCGTGGTTCGCACACCACGTGGGCGAAGCGGAGCAACCTCTCCCCGGCCTCGTCCTCCACTCCGCTTCTCTGCATCTCCTTTGCCTCGCCCTCGTGGCTGCTTCTCTAGCTCTCCGTGGCCGACGATCCCGTCCGTGGCGATCGGCCGCCGCTTGTCCTCGGTTGTTCCAGTCTGAGGGGCGGCTGCCCCTGCTCCTTGTTCCGTCCCGAATGCGCCTGTCCGGGGTGTCTGGCCGCCACTTGTCCCCAGATGTTCCAGTCCGGGGGGTGGCGGCCCCTGCTGCTTGTTCCGCCCCGGATCGGTCGTTTCGATTTGGCCGCTCCTTCTTGTTTTGCCCCGGATGATCCAGTCCTGGGCACTCAATGTCTTCGTCTGCTCTTGGCTGCTTGTGCACGGCCTCGTCTTGGTCACCCCATCTCTGCATCTCCTCGGGCTCCTCCACGCCGCTGCTCTGCTGCTTCTCCGCCGCCTCGTCCCCTTGGCTGCTCCACCTCATCCCTGCCCTCGTCCACTTGTGTGCATCGCTGCGTCACCTTGGCCTTGTCCTCTTCTTGTTTTCTCCGCTTCTCCCTGGCCTCGTCCTCCACTCCGCTTCGCTGCATCCCCACGGCCTCGTCCTCGTGGCCGCTTCTCTGGCTCCCCCTGGCGCCTGCTGCTTGTTCCGCCCCGGTTGATCCTGTCCTGGGCGTCCACCGCCATTGGTCCCTGGATGCTCCAGTCCGGGGGGCGGTGGCTCCTGCTGCTTGGTCCGCCCCGGACGATCCTGTCCGGGGGGTCCGGTCTCTCTGGCGCTGCTTGGCCCCGTCTCCCCTTCGGTGTCGCTCCTCGGCAGTGGTTGTGTGGTTGTGGAGCGCGCTGTCCGGGTTTGCGGCACCTGGTGGCCGTTGTTGCATGGCACCTGTCCTTGTGCCGTGGTTGTGGCCGGCGGCGTGCCTCTCTGGCGTGCCTCCTGGCCTCGCGTGGTGCGTCGCGCGTCGGCCGGTCGCGTCGCTCTCGGTGCTCCGGTCGGCTTTCCTGACCCCGTGGTGCCTTTCCCATCCCGGGGGCTTTCGCCCCCGGATTTACTGGGCGGCTGCGCGGGGCACGCGGAGGCCGGCCGAGAACCGGGCTCATTGTGCCTGCCGCTGGCCCCCGCCGAGGCAGGGGCGCTGGGCTCGCTCCGCGTCGTACCCGTTCGGGGCCCCGCGATGGGGTCGTCCCTGGCGGGTCCCTCCGGCGTCGGTCTTGGGCTGCTTGCGCTGCGGTAGTTGGCGTGTGTCGACCCGGTCACTGACGCGTCTGATTTCCCGTACCGTCCGTCTTGCGACGGGGGACTCGGCCGATGCACCGGGGCTGTTTCGCGTGGAGGACGACACCTCCCCTTGCGGGTCGGAGGACGCCACGCCCGGGTCCCGTACGTGTGTGTGTGTGTGCTCGTCCTTCCTGGCCGGGTCGGGCGGGCCAGCCTCCCGGGTATGTTTTGGTACGCCTCCCCTTTTCCTCCGGCCGCTCTGTCTTTCTGCTTTGCTCGGCCCCCTCCAGGCTGGGCTTGCCCCTTTCTTGGTCCTTTGGTTGCCCTCCCCTTGTTTCCCCTCCCCCCCCCTTTTTTTTTCTTTTTTTCTTCCCGCGCGCCCCCTTTGTCTCTTGCTTTCTTTGATTTCCGGCCCCGGGTGCCTTGGGCCTTGGCGCTTTGTTTTTCTTTCCTCCTCCCCCCGCCTATGGTCTTTTTTTTCCCTTTTTGTGCGCCCCCTTTGTCTCTGGCTTTCTCCTGTTTCCGGCACCGGGTGCCCGGGGCCTTGGCGCTATGTGCTGTTTGTTTTGTTGGCCCCCCGCTTCTGGGCTCTCCGTGCGCTCTCGCCTTGTTTGTGTTTCCCGCCTGGCCGCTGGCTGCTCCCTGGTGGTTGCCGCCCCCCTCCCCCCTTTGTGTCTCGCGGTTTGACCGCTGCCTCTCGCTGCTCGTTTTTTTTCCGTTCGTTGTGCGCCCCCGTTGTCTTCGGCTTTCGCTGGTTTCCGGTCCCGGGTGCCCTGGGCCTTGGCGCTGTGTGTTGTTTGTTTTGTTGACCTCCCGCCTCTCTGCTCTCCGTGCGCTGTAACCTCGTTTGTGTGTCCTCCCTCGCCCCTGGCTGCTCCCTGGTGGTTGCTGCCCCCCCCCCCCTCCCCCATTCTGCTTCGCCGTTTTCGTCGCCGCCGCTCGGTGCTCGGTTTTTTTTTCTCTTTCGTTGTTCGCCCCCGCTGTCTCTGCCCCCGCCGTCTGTCGCTTTCTCTGGTTTCCGGCCCCGGGTGCCCTGAGCCTTGGCGCTGTGTGTTGTTTGTTTTGTTGGCATCCCGCTTCTCGGCTCGCTGTGCGCTCTTGCCTCTTTTGTGTTTGCTGCCTGGCCGTGGGTTGCTCCCTGGTGGTTGCCGACCCCCCCCCCTTTGTGTCTCGCGGTTTTCGTCGCTGCCTCTCGGTGCTCGGTTTTTTTTTTCTTTCGGTGTGCGCCCCTGTTGTCTCTGGCTTTCGCTGGTTTCCGGCCCCGGGTGCCCTGGGCCTTGGCGCTGTGTGTTGTTTGTTTTGTTGGCCTCCCGCTTCTCGGCTCGCTGTGCGCTCTCGCCTCTTTTGTGTTTGCCGCCACGCCGTGGGCTGCTCCCTGGTGTTTGCTGCCCCCCCCCCCCCCCTCTTTTGTGTCTCGCGGTTTTCGTCGCTGCCTCTCGGTGCTCGGTTTTTGTTTTTTTTTCTCTTTTTTCTTTTTGGTTTTTTTTCCCTTTCCTTGTGCGCCCCCGTTGTCTCCGGCTTTTTCTGGTTTCCGGCCACGGGTGCCCTGGGCCTTGGTGCTGTGTGTTGTTTGTTCGGCGCGCGACTGGTTGTGGTGTCCTGTGTTGTGCTTCGTCCGGCGTCTTGTGGTGCGGTGCTGCGGTCTGTGGTGTGTTTTGTGCTGTGTCCGGTGTTGTGTGGCGTGCTTGTGTCTGGTTGGGTTCTTGCGCCGTGTTGTGGTGGGTCTTGTTGTCCTGTTTTTGTTGTGCTTTGCTGTCGTGCGTTGCTGCGTTCTCCGCTGGGTTTTTTGTTTGGGCGTTGTTCCTTGCCTTTCCGTGGTGCTCCAGGCTGTTTCCGTTTCTGTGCTCTGCTTGTGCGGTGCGGTGCCGGTGTGCCTGCAGCGTGGCTCTCTGTGCGTTGCCCTCTTGCCCCTGCGGCGCTGGCTGGTGTTCTGTGTTATTGTCTGTTCTGTTTGTGTGTTTGCCGTTGGGCCTGGCTGTCCTCTGTTGTCTCCTGGTGGGTCCTGGTCGGTCCTGGTGTCGTGTCTCGGTGGTGTGCTGGGGCGTCCCTGGGTGCTGTGCTGCGCCGTGTTGCTGCTTGTTGTGCCGCCCTGCGTTGTGTTGTTGTGCGCTGTGTTGTTTCGTTTTGCTCTGCCTGGTGCTGTCGCGCGCTGTGTCGTGTCCTGGGGCGCTGTCCATCGTCCTGGGGTCCTGTGCCTTCGGCGCTGTGTTTTGTCTTGTCTCGCCGCGCTGTGTGTGTTTTGCTGTGGTGTGTTGCTGCCTGGTGTTGCTCGCCGCTGTTCTTTGTGCCGTGTGCGTCCTGGGATGTCGTGCTGTGTGTTCCCTGTCCTCTCCGCCATGTGTGGTGTTGCTGTGCGTCCTTGCTCTCCCTTGGTGCCCTGCTCCCTTGTGCTGTACCCCGTGGTTCTGTGCTGCTGTGTGGTGTTGTGGTGTCCTGTCCTTCTGCGTCGTTTGTTTTGGTTTCTCCTACTTGTAAAACCGCTGCAAAATTTGGTTTTAATTAAAAAAACTTTTTTTAAAAATAAAATAAAATTATACACTACCCAACGCACTCACACTCGCACACTTGCAGGCAGCAAGACCATGCCTGCTTCACTGCCTTACATGTCACCTCGCGTTGGTGGCGGTGTCGTGGATGGTATCGCCTTGGTGGCTTTGGTGTCCTTGTCCTTGACGCCACGCACAGACCGCCTGCAGCGAAAAGGAGGCAGAAGCCTTGAGGGTGGGGCACGGGCGGGAGGGGAAGGTACATGGTGAAAAAAAGAGGGCGTGAGGGAGCGAGGGCAGGGGCGTGGCGTGTTACGAAAAAAAGTTTCGAGTTCTACGCGTTGCTCGCGACGCTGTTTGCTTTGCGTAGACGGCGAATTAGGCGAAGACGGGCACAGGGTTATGCTCCTGTTAACGTTACGGAGCTTACGGCGCTATTTATTTGTCTATTTCAGTTCAAAATTTTCGACTTCGTGCTTTAACGCGTTTCGCCGCGCACTTTTTGTCCTAGCCGTTTTTTAGGCTAATTAGCTTTATTTTCAGCTATTTAGAAAATTTTTTGGTCGTGTTTTTCTTATCTTTTTTTTTTATTCTGGCGCTGAGGATCAGCGCGCGCGACCCTTCTGCACATTCTTCATTGCTATTCTCCATCAGGGAATTTCACTTCCACCCCCGCAGCCATGAGCGATTTTGCCATCCAAGCTCCTCGCCTCTTCTTGGAATTAGACTCCTCTAGGGAGGCGTCATTTCCGCGTAGGTGTTTCTTATGTTAAGCCGTGGTAGAAGAAGGAGAAGTAGCGGGCGCTTACGAGCGCCTCTCGGGGTTATGGTTGGTGTCCCCATTGTTCCCACCCCCTTTGCCTCCACCCTTAACTCCCTTGTCTCAATTCTTGGAGGTTTTGGAAGGAGTTTGGTTTTTCTGGCGTTCAGCCTCTTGGCGTTTCAGTTTATCGCACTCACGTTGTTTGATATGGCATTCGTCCTCGTAGTGTCGACGTTTGCCACAGAATCCACAGGTCATGGTGAAGCTGTAGTGATTTTGATGGTTCACTGTTTTTCCATCTTTAGTGTGCTGCTGCCTTTTTAGTTGCAGCATGCATCCACTGCAATGGTCGCAGTCACAGGCATGACAAGGCCCCCCCTTGTCATTGACGGATTTGCAGTAGAAGAGTGGGGGTAGACCTGTGTCGAGGTTCACCTCTTTCATGGTGCGTAGGTTACCCCCCCCCCTTATCTCTACCCTTGCTGGGGTTAGTGGGGGTTTTATACCCTCTCGACTCACCACGATCAGAGGTGGGCTTGGCACATCTCCATAGGTGCCTCTTGAAGAAATTTTCCATCGTGGAGTCGTTCTCCCTCTCCTTAGCCCGCTGAATGAACAGGTCCACCAGGTCATCATACGTATGAGTACGCCGCTCCCTCTCGGAAGTAGACCTGCAATCCTCCCATGTGCGAGGGACGATTTTACCCACAAGCCACAGGTGGGCTTCAGTGGGTCCATAGGAACACACGTTCATCCTCGAGAACAGATACTCCAGGTCGCACACATACCCGGAGTCGGATTTACCCGAATAGGTGAGGAGGAAAGAAGAGATGGCGAAGCAATAGCACTACACAAGACACATATATGGGCCAACTCCTTAAAACCGGTTTGTTTTCTCTGTTTTCTGCTCATTTGGTGCCCTTTGCTACCTTTCATTGAAACGGGCACCCTCAAAATATACACAAAAATGATATTATACATGAAAAATGAACTTTTGACCTCAAATACCCCCCATGGGGTTTGAACCCACACTCTACCAACCTTAGAGTTGTGTTTTTCCTCTAAGCTACGACCTGTCGTCGACGATCTCAGAGAAAACCGTAGTATAATAAAAAATTTGGAAAATCAGTACTCCTTACATGCTCCAACCACTATTAACCTCCCATGCTCTTAAAACCGTGGCAACCGACGACCCAAGTGTCAACTGCTTTTCACGGTGAGCGAAGAACTTAAGGGAGGGACAGGGTGGGCATATATGTGTCTTGTGTAGTGCTATTGCTTCGCCATCTCTTCTTTCCTCCTCACCTATTCGGGTAAATCCGAGCTGGCTCAGCTAGCACTACACAATCCCCATATATGGGCAACAGAACGGAAGAACTGAGCTCCCGTGAACTGAACCCTTATATAAGAATTAATTAATCGCCAGGCGCGAAGCGCGCGCCGCTTCCCCAGTCGCCAGATCAGGAGGGACCAGAACTTGCGTGATGCGCAACAGAGCTCTGGTCCTGTCGTAAAACTTCCTGAATGTATCGTAACAGGACCAATCACCCAATGCCGCTACCACATGCGGATCCACGCCAAGATAGATTAGTGCAGTTGCTGCTGCTCCTCGTGTAGAATGCGCGGAAAACGAATCCGTCTCCAGTTCCCCCAATTCCAGTAGGTGTTTCCTTAACCAGCGAGTAGTGAGACCGTTGATGGTATCAGACGATAAAGGCTTCCGTGGCTTTCGTAGGGACACAAAAATCTCAGAACCCTCGTAATCACCAGTAGCTTCCAAATAACGCGCTAAGCAGCGCTGCGGATCAATTGACGGTGGCGTAACATTGTGAATAGGATAACGTGCATAGTATCTCCTCCCTTTGCGCTTAGCAGAAATGAACCAAGGCTGAGCAGCGCGTTGGATATCCCTACGTGATCGCGCCAGATCAACGCCTCGGAACAAGGCAAAGAATCTCAAGGACAAAATGGCTTGCAAGCGCAGCTGAGCTTCCGTCTCCACAGGTTGCTGATGCATGACTTGTATAAGACGCCGTACATCATAGAAACGATGATAATGAGGAACACTGACGAACCAGTCACGTTTCAAGTTGCGTAGCATACCCTCGAAACGTAGTTGCGAAAAGCACGGGAATAAACACACTGCTGAATACGCCATACGCCCAGCACTTAAAGAATGCGTGCGTGAAAACTTTAAAAGTTGCACCGCCACCGTCATCAGTGGGATTTGACCAAAGCGCTCCACCTTTAACAGTGGAGCAAGCGCCGCGTCTTGTAACAAGAACGTACCAAACATGTGCCACGCAGAATTGTAACGTTTCAAGGTGTCCTTCCCGATTTCATTGATGATGAGCGTCGCCTCTTCGTTGGTAGCTCCTCGCAATTGATAGTATTCACGCAAACATACGCCAAGGTCAACACGAAACGTGGTTGTGTCTCTGTGCCGTCTGGCATTTGCAACCGGAACTCCGACGTGTTCACTGCGAACTTCACGTGTTTCATCAATAGGTTCCACCAAACTTCGCGCGGCCTGTACGGCAGAGCCATGAGAACCTCCACCCCTGGTGACTCCAACACTTGGTTGACCAACTGAGGTATGTGCTTGAACGGCGGGAAGACCCACCCCGGTGAAAGTAAAGTTAGATTCTGGGAGAAGACATCGATGGCGTAAGCCCCCGGCTGAGGACACGGACTGACGAACTTGCTGCACACCGCATTGGAACTCCTTGACATCCAATCGATTTCCGGCTGAATCCAACTTTTGAACTCCTCCAGGATCCAAGTCAACACGTCCGACGGGAAGGTAGCCTCCGACGGTGTCCAACGAAGCCGAGACCAAATGTCCGCCGGATTTACCGAGGTGTGCACGTAAAACGGTTGAATCTCGATGCGATTGGCTTGTGTAAAATTCCACAGTTGGAGAATCAATGCGTTGAACCGCGGCTTGCGACCTCCCCACTTGCGGAGATACCAGTAAAGGACCATTGAGTCGGTGAAAAATCGCAGCGTGGTGTCCCTCAGCGCATACGCTTGAATCGTCAGTAGGGCTCCCCTGAACTCTTTGACGTTTATGTGTTCCTCTCGATTCAGGAACCAACCGAACGCTGCTTGGGCATTCCCTTGAAGGACTCCGCCCCACGCCAGATCCGACGCGTCCGAGTACATGTCCCTGACGTGACCCATGGTAACTACGAAGGTGCGTCCCTTCCACTGGTGTAACTCGTCCGCCAGATCCATCAACTGACGTGACACGCGCTCCGGGAGCGCCACGTCTGCCTCCCAGCCAGCCTGGACTGCCACCGCCACGTGCACCGCCAGGGCGTCGCTGAGGAGTCGGATATGGGGCATGGCGAACAACAAGGAACGGATTCTTCCAAGAACGGAGGCGCATCGCCTCACTGATGGTGTGTGACTGTGTGCCAGTCTGTTCACGTCCCGAAAAATTGCTTGTAGGCGCTTTGGAGGTACCGCGACGAATCCTTCCCTGAAGTTCAGCATAAAACCAAGCATTATAATTTCTTGCGACGGCTCCAAACATGATTTTGGGACATTGACCAATATACCCAACCGATGCAAAAGTTGTACCAAAAAACGTGTGTGTTCCAGACATTCACGGTAAGTATTGCCAATGATGAGCCAATCGTCCAAGTAGACCCAAACGAGTGCTCCGCGTTCACGCACGGTATTTAAAATTGGTTGCATGAGGCGTTGCCATTCCCGTGGTGCAACGTTTAATCCAAACGGCAAAACGCACCACCTGTAAAATTCACCGTCGACGTAGACCCCCAAATAAGGTCGATCCCGCGGATGGATACCCATGTGAAAATAAGCACTTTTCAGGTCAATTTTGCAAGCATACTGACCGGGTCTCAAGAACGGTAAAATGCCCCACAGAGTGACCAAACGAAAATAGGTGGTCTGTACAAACTGGTTCACGTTCTTCAAATTGGTGATAGGTCGACGGCCTCCCTCAGGATGTGCCTCGTCTGACGCTTTGTCCACTGCGAACATACTTGCACAACACTTAATGTCTTTGCGCTCGACGCATTCCATGCAACCCTGTTGCACTGCATCCAAAACGTGTTTTACCAATTCAGGGTCGGTTACCTCTGCGTGGGAAGAACGAGGACGGAAGTCGTCGGTTGGTCGATCCGGATCAAAACCGTCAACCCAATCAAGCTGCAGCCCATTGCGAATCACTGACGCCGCGTATGTGTCCTTCAACGTTTCCCATTCATGCAATTGTGCACGACAGCGCAAATAGAGTGGCAGGTGGGGATGGATCGGCGGTGGCACGCACACGGCTGGTGCCAATAAATCCTCTACAGTCAAGCTACTGCTGTGGTCGTTCATCTAACTTGTCGTTACGTGGCACAAATCTTTGGGTGAAACCCTTACCTTTGCCTTTGCCTCCTTTGCCAGATCTCCGTGGATCAAAACGACCTCGTGTTGAAAACGAACGGAAAGAACTACGATGCGAGTAAGGGGAGAAACGCGTGCCTCTCAGGTCTTTTTGTAATTTGTTGCGCGACTGAAGTAGTGACATGTCATCCTTCGAGAGTAACTCTGGTGCAATCGCAGGTTGTTCAAACCGTTTATCTACTGCCACTCGCCGGGAGCTTTGGATGCTGTAGTCCAACGCACCCAACATTGCAAACAAATGTTCACATAGTACCAATGAAACAGGTGCTTCCGGAGCTACCGTTGTGTCATCTTCGCGTGTTAAGACTACTCCCAGGACTCGCATGGCGTCTTTTACCTGTTGTTCCCAACGACGCTTCTCTGCGTCCGCTGGATGTTTGTGCGTTGGCGCGTTATTAACAGCTGCCCTATGGAACTCGTCGAACACTGGCAAGTGCTTCAACATCTTTTTTCTGCGAAACTCGTCTTGCAAAACCTTTCGCTCTTCCAGGAGTGCAGACAAGCGTGAAGGGAGCGACAGAACCTCATCGCGCCACACGAACGTGGACTCCTTGTCCGACGCGGGGCCAGCGTGGTCCTTGGGACCGCTCAAAGTTTCGCATGCCAAGAAGACGTCTTCGCGATGCGACGACGTTCCTGTTCTGCCAATGTCGTCGCCCTTTAAGGTGAGTAAGGCATCACGAACCAAGGCCATCGTGTCTTTGACAGTGGCCAGTGTTTTCTTTCCTGTAAGTTTGGAATACAGTGACGCTGCCTGCCAAGGACTGAGACCACTCATTGCGCCTTCCTTTGCCAACTGTGCTGCATGTTCCAACGACTCAGAACTCAGGTTCCACGCCGAATCCGGCAATTTCAGCACGAACTCGTGAAAATCCAGTGTCTCATTTTCTTCTGTCATTTTGTTAAAATTTATATCCTTAAAACATTTTGGATTGCATCAGAAATCAAAGCTCTGGGTACAGCAAATCACTAGTTGAACAACTCAGTGAGCGCGTGACCGGTTTTAAGAGCATGGGAGGTTAATAGTGGTTGGAGCATGTAAGGAGTACTGATTTTCCAAATTTTTTATTATACTACGGTTTTCTCTGAGATCGTCGACGACAGGTCGTAGCTTAGAGGAAAAACACAACTCTAAGGTTGGTAGAGTGTGGGTTCAAACCCCATGGGGGGTATTTGAGGTCAAAAGTTCATTTTTCATGTATAATACCATTTTTGTGTATATTTTGAGGGTGCCCGTTTCAATGAAAGGTAGCAAAGGGCACCAAATGAGCAGAAAACAGAGAAAACAAACCGGTTTTAAGGAGTTGGCCCATATATGGGGATTGTGTAGTGCTAGCTGAGCCAGCATACGCGCAACGGGGGGTTATTCAGGGAGCATAGGAAGCTCCTCAATCTCTGTGCGTACACTGAGATCCGTCTCATAAACGGGGAATGTTTTCTCCAAACGTTGAAAAACCTCGGCCCAGATCGAACACGTTTCTACAATTTGTTTAAGATGTTTCTGCAGAAATTTTTTTTTACATGAACGCTTCAGAACCGAGCATTTAGTGGTCATATCCAGTTGAGATTGTCCAGTCAATGAAAGAAATTCAGCAAATTCCTCTGCCCATTCTGGCGAATTTTTCGGATCGAACTCCGGCAGTTCCAGCTGGATGTTCGCTTGGGCAATAGGTTTGCTACTCTTCCGACCCCTTGAGGTTGAATCCAAAGGGGGGGAAAATTTGCCAACGAGTGGTGCTAAAGCCATTAGTCCCCTCTTCTCGGCCACAGTCATTGGGACATCATGTTGCTCAGTGATGGGGACTGTTCGCGAGCGAGGGTGAAAGGGACTTGGGCAAGTGACCTTCGGTAAGAGCCTGGAAACCCTTGCTCTCTTGAGATATTGAGGTCAGACTCGGAGAAGGTGAGGCCATTGCCGATTTTGCTAAGTGTCTAGTGATACCCAATTTGGCTCCTACAGTCTCAGACAGGGCTGTTGCATCCGGATCTTCGAATCGAGATAACAGTTTGGCCCGCAGTTCTGCCGGACGGTTGAGAGCACCATCAGCTGGCCCTCGGGTACGAGAAATGCCGCCTCTGAGGTGTGGACGTTCGTAGGCTAGATATGCCTTTGGTGTTCTCGTTGCTGTGGGAGGTAGTCACGTAGGCTCTGTGCATAGTGGTGTGGTGAACCTGGAGCGTCTCGGTAGGGAAGTTGTGTTTGCTAGGTCGGTCAAGGGACCCGAGTAGTTGTACGAGTCCATGTCACTGTAGGGATGAGATCCTATTGCGTCGATGGGCTCTTCACCATCCCCTCCTCAAGGTTGTGGATTCTCACTTCAAGTGCATACTTGCTCTCATGGGTCATGGCTAGTGAAAATTCTCTCTCCACATGCATGCTCCCATGGGTCATGGCTAGGCTAGGCTCTTTGGATTGGTTTCGGGTAAGGTTCTCGTATTGACTGGTGATAGTCCCTGTGTAGCATGTACTCATCCATGCGCCTCTTCATGTCATTGTCCTCTTCAACGATAGTGGACGAAGAGGCAGGACACACCGAACGGGTAAGGGAGACTGCAGGCGCGTGCAAAATTGCTCCAGACTGTCACCACGGGCCGCTAAGGCCTCAGTGGTTGATGGTACTCCGGGCGCTCCAAGTTCAAGTCTGGGTGCCACTGTTTCAAGTTCGCTGGGCGCTTCTTCGTCCGCCCTTCTTGAGACCCAGATGCGACCCCAAGTATGAGTCTAGGCTCATTGAGGTTGAGCCTAGTGGCCAGCTGTACAATCCTGATGGAATATGTTCTTGATGACATTGTCACCGATGAGAGGGACATGTTCTTCGGCTGCTTTTGGATTTTAGATTGTGTATTGCTCAGTTTTGTTCAGGGTCGGTTCGAAAAGTACTCACAAGAAGCCTCTGCTACCGGAAAGAATATCCTCAATTATTGCCCTAAAGGTTTTGATGAAATCCTGCATGTTTTGTAGTTGAAAAAGAGGACCACAGCGGCAACTAGAGCATGAAGAGGATAAGGCTCGAATCACTGAATAGGTTTGGAATCCAATGTATCACAGAAGGGCTGCAGATAACAATAAATGTAGTGTATAGACGGTAGCAACTCTAAATACAATGCATTCAACAAAATAGATGATTGTAAAAGAGAAAATTTGGTGCAATTTGGCCTCAAGGATAGCTCCAAGCACTTCATGTGCACTGATTTTGATTCACTGGAGTTGGTTAGGTAGCAGGGGCATAGGAGTTGGGCCAGACACAGGATATGGCTTGGCCAGCATGGCCAAGCAACTGAATTCAGAATCACTTAAAAAGTAGAACCACAATAAGTAGCACAAGCATTTGAGTATAGGCTTCCTGAGGTGGGGGACCACTAGGCTTAACCTACAAGGCCCAAGGCATGAAGTGCCTATTTCATTTCGGTATAACCTCCATGAAGGAAGATACGTCCGCTCACTTGAGTGGTAGGGGTGAACTTCATGGGGGAGCGAGGATTATAACCCTAGTTACTTTGAGAAAGTGTACTTCAAGCCTCAAAAAAGTGATAAAAATGATTAAATGTTAGTCTTCATTACTTCCCAAGGATTAGGGGGGGGTTTTGCCTGGATTAAGTACCCCAAGAAAAACATGGTAGTGACTTTTTCTTACTTTTTTAATACAAAGCGGAGGGTTTTTTAGTAAAAAAAGGGGGGGGGGTTGGAATACAATACGGGGTTTTTTAATACATAGCGGGGGTTTTTTAATCCAAAGCGGGGGATTTTCTAGTACAAACTGAGGTTTTTTTTGTGCAAAAAGAGAGATTTTCGAGTACAAAACGGGGGTTTTTTTAGTACAAAACGGGTGGTTTTTTAGTACATAGCAGGGAGTTTTTTTAGTACAAAACGGGGGTTTTTTTTGTATTCACCAGGTCCGCCCCCACTGGTAGCGAAAAAGACCCTGTACACACACCGGCGCCATGGCCTTGGCCTTGCCTACTTCCTTGTCCTGCACCCCAACCGGCTCCTCGATGCCCTCCACCACAACGCCAGCCTCCCTGAATTCTCTACCTCGCGCTCTGCCTCTCCCCTGTCCCCCTACAACCTTTTTATGTCTGCCGTGAGCAAATTGGAGACCCCAACCGCCGCCCCCACCACCCCCCTGCCAGTGATGTGGCAGGCACAGTCCGATATCCCTGAAGCCACGGCTGTCCCCACCATCGCTGGCCTCACTGTATACCTCCTACCCCACCACTCTCAGCCGGACGCCACCTACACAGATGGCAGTAAGCTTGGTGACCCCCCCAGTGTCCGGTGCCTTCACCGTCCTCCCCGGCGGCGAGATTGCCGTCTACTGTGTGCCCCGCGTGCCCAACTCCTACAAAGCAGAACTCGTAGGCATACTCCTCGGTTCTTCCCTCTCCCCCGATGGACAGTGCATTCGACTGGATTGCCAAGGTGCTATCGCGGCGGCCAACAGTCGAAAACTCCCTGTCCGACAGTCCTACTGGGTGCAGAAAGTGCGGGTGTCTATCATAGAACGCAAACAACGCCTGGACTGGGTGGAAAAGCACGTAGGGCATGACTTCAATGAAATATCGGACCGGTACGCCAAACTTGGCACTGCCCTACCCCTACCCTCACCCCAAACCAGGGCAACACGATGGGACATCATCCGATCGGGCGAACAAGTCCTCCCCCCAGACAAAACATGGACCCAAGACTTGGTCCCCACCCATACCCATGACCATTTCCACCTTATTTCATGGCGTCCACTCCGCCACAAGCGGCTAGCATGGCACAAATGGCTTTTTGGACTCCAATCCAGGCCAAGCTACCACCACTACGCCACTTTTTGGCGGGATGAAGTCCCCAGCATGCGTGCCCCCATTGTCACTGCCGCCAAAATCTCAGTCTCCATGGTACCCTTTCTCACTGTACACTCTCCCACCCCCTTGTCCATGCTTGGCTGCATGCCTGGCCGAACCTGTCACTCCTGCTGCAGTGGCGCGGCACTGCCAAACGTAGGGATCGGCGTATCGTTGCGCGCCTCGCATTGCCCAAGTCCCTCTACCGCTTGCTCTGTGCCAACCCGGGAGGCCTTCGCGCTGCGCGCCGGGCGGTTGGATCGCACCAGAACACAGTCATTAACTCTGTAAACAAGGCACTCGCCACGGACACACCATTTCCTCCATCCCACTGACCCTGCGCTTTTCGCATCGCCGAGTGGCGCGCGCCCCGCCGCTCCGAGCCCTAATGCCCCTGCCCCCCTCCCCCCGCCATCCCCATGTCCCCCACTGCACCCTCTGCCTCTCAGGCCCTGAGAACGGTGAAGAATGCCATGACGAAACCCTTAAGCTAACTGCTCTCTGGCCATCAGGGCCTTGTTTCATACACCTCTTGGCCGCAGGCTACACTCTTTGACACTGCTGTACTGATCTTTCACCTTCCTTTTGCAGTGCCATGCCCAGTGACTGCACTGCGAACAGTCAATGTCTGCAGCACACACCAGAGCTAACGAAACGTGCGGCCTCCCCAGGTTGTCCCTTATAAACACTGAAGTGGATCTGTTCTCGCAAGAGGAGGGCACTCTCACTGCTGTCACGTTCCTTGCTCCCTGGGCCTGTGCCACGGCCCTTTGCCCCCCCCCCCCCCCCCCCCGAGTACTGCACACCCCAGCCAGACCGTTGAACGAAACGTGCATGAATCAGTGCCTATAAACTGGCCCAGAGCCTGCCCACCTTCGCCCCTCCTTGTTGCCCATGTATGTTCCACTCTCTGTTTCTATTTTTTAACCGACCACTGCCGGGTCGGCCCATCCTTTTGCACTTACACCTACAACCACCACAAGGATGTGGACAGCACCTCTCTCCCCGCCTACCTTTTTCTGTTTTTGCTTCCCTTTTCATGTGATGGGATACCAGCGCCGGCTGCTGCCCAAGTGCAAAGCACCCCCGGTAGCTTCTTGGCCCCCGGGCCCTGAGCTGGGGCGAACGCTCGCATGAAGCCTCTATGTCTCATTTGTATTTTATTTATTTTATTTTTTGTATTTGTATTTTTCGCAATATACACCTCTGCCCCTCCACAAAACAGCCTAGCCCCCTGACCTATGGGATGTGGGTAACTCCTGTATGATGGGCTGGCCCTTCCTGTTTTGGACTCATCGCGTTGGACTGCGGAACTGTACTACAAAAAAAAAAAGAGAAGAACATGAGGCGAAATAATGCAAGCTCGAGAGGTGACAAAATGGTTCTGATCGGTGATTCACCCTCATGGGAAGTGCTGATGGTGTGGAACGAACAAAATGTATCTGGCAGCCAGCACTAGCCAAGGATGCCCTTGCTCCAGGTACAGGTATCATGCTTCTGGTGAGGTATATGTCAACAAAGAGATAAGGACATTCTCAAGGGCCACACGTGCTAAACTTGTTGACCAGGCAAAAAGAAGGACAGAAACTGCCTCCGGTATTTGTGTGTTTCAACTGGCAGCGGACCGACGTCGGTTGGCGGTACAACAACGGCGATTGGCGGTTTACGGGTGGTGGGTTGTGCTTAACTGATGGTGGTTGGTGCATAGCTGAGAGCGGTTGGTGCATGACCGACAGCGGTTGGCGGTTGAGTCACAGTGGTTGGTGAGTCACAATGAACAAGCGGGTTGCGGGGGCCTAAAAAAAAAATCTTTCCTAAAGGACCCTCCTGCAGGGAGCCTTGGCCCCAGACAAAGTCAAGGGGAACTGCAAGAGAAAGGTAATCCCTTTCAAGGACATGCAGCCCATCACCCGGCAGCTGGGCATTCACTATATCCTCATGAGGAGAAACACGTGGTGATGTGTGGCACAGCATGGGCCTAACCCCTTTTGGCCAACCCTGTTCCGTGGATGGAAGCTGATAGTTCTCAGGGTCCACACAACAACATGCAAGCTCCAGCTACGTCTATGTGGCGTCGGTGCGCGGCGTCTCTCATGCTACGCAACACTACCTGCCCCATGTCCTCAAGTGTTGGCTTCGGAGCAGCAACCCCATTCCTCACCTACATTTATGGTTGCAATCTCTCTGCAACAAGCAATCTCTTCCCAGTCACCACTCAGAGATGGTTTCAGGTTCCGTTGGTCCTTTGACCATCCATGTCACAACACGGCTATTGTTCCCTCGCTCGGATTGTGTTTGGCCTCACGAGTAAGTGCGGGTTGGTCATTTGCATGAGAAAAATGGTGTGGCGGTGGCTGAGACGTTGTGAACTTCCTTAAGCTCTCAAGACAGATAGAGCGTTCTCGCAAAATGCACCATCTGGTGTTGCGCGAACTGTAACACTTTCATTGTCCACCGTACCACCACGTGATCCCATCATGTAGTATGATTTCTCTTTGCTCAATGAAAATTTTAACCTATGCCCCTGTTCGAAGACAGCTACACGAACTGTGCGCCGCAGGGCACGCTGCGGGTGCAGAAAAAGCACTCTCAGACACTTCCAAGGGCATCCAAAATGGTACCAAAAATGCAGGTTGCCAGAAAGGAGAAGAAAACAGGAAAATTCCGAGGAAGATGGACACGATGGCTGATCCCTGCTGCTGCCCGCACACTGCAACCTTGCCTGCATAACAGAAAGCATTTGAATGCAAATCCCTCAGTGGATCACTGGATTGGACCGGACTGGAGACGGTGCAAATGTGCGTCTGCAGCAATCAGTTATCATCCACCAGCAGTTGCACGCCATCACCCATCCATTGCCACTCATCATCGAAACCCATCATCAGCAAAACCGTGGCGAATCACATCCACTTCCACAAGCGTCGAAGAAAACCGGAAGGCCGCACCAACGGCCCCTGTCTGTGCTCTCTGTGCACGTGCCTGTGTTGCTGCCAGCCGAGCGGCCTGGGATTGCACCAGACCGGGACCCACGAGGCGACCTCTGCGGACTGTTCTTTCGGATAACTGGGGAGGACAACAAAAGACCGCAGCAGCCGGGTGGACTGGAAAAAGCACCCCTCCACGACAATCCCTGCAAAGCAGGTGCCTCCATGGTGAGGATGAAGAAGGGGGCAAAGACCATGGAGCTGAGAGGAGTGGGGGTACAAGGGGAAGATAAGATCAGGTTGGCAATCCCCTCACACTTTTCACTGTACCACAGAATGGCATAGTGCAGGGGGCAAGGGAGACACCACGTGTTAGACACAAGTTGAAAGTCGCAACTTTTACAATCATTGAGCGGTTCAGAAATTGGCACTGCCCTTTTCTGAAATCAGCCTCCGCTGTAAATTACACCCACCTGTTCTTCCTATACATACATACATCTGTGCGCATGTCCATATCGGCTTTGCATCCGTGCCATTATGGCAATTCCTCCCCACACGTCCTTCCACTGGGGGTGTTTCTGTTTACTTCTGGAGCCGATTTTGTACAACACGTGGTGGCTGGATGCACGGAAGCTGATGGGCTGCCTACCATTGACTGGGACATCGTTTCCACCCACATGCACAGTGGGCAGCCTATGGACTGCCGCAGAAAGGTCAAGAAAAATGAGGAGCAGGAAGGCAAAGGGGGACTGACCACGTGGACTGGGCAGCGGCGGACCAGGAGATCAAGTCTGAGCGAAGGGTGAAAAATGTAACTCTTGTACAAAAAAATCGCCAAGTCGTGTAATTTTTTTCGGCAAATGCGTGTAATTTTTTTGCGGTAAGTCGTGTAAATTATATTTAAAAAAATTGATTTTTTTTGCAAATGAGTGTTTTTGTTTTTGCAAATCATTTTGTTTTGCGGTAAGTCGTGTAAATTTGCAACAAAAAAATTGAAAATTTGAAAGAAATGCAACTTTTGCAATGCATGCGCACTATGTACAATTGCCGGTTCCGTATGGCACCCCATACCATAACAATGGACTGCCGAATCCACAGAGCACCTAGTACTCTGTGTGGCCACCAATTGGGACTCGTCCAATATAACTTACTATCACATGGTGTCATTGGCACTAGAAACAAAATCAGGCCCAAGAAAAGAGTCCTGAAGTTGGGTAACCCCATATACCCTATTTGAGGTCACTGAGTCCGAATATCATGGTGGTTACACGCAACTTGGCGGTATTTTTTTGAGAAAATCATAGGCGTTCCACCATAGAAGTTCGACATTGTGGACCCATCCTAGAATCAAAGTATACCACCCCCCTATTTTGAGGTCGCTTGTTCCGAAATCGTGGGTGCCACGTCATGGTTTGGCATATCTTAATGAGTTTTGCAGATTCCTACTGAGTACGTTTTTCGACGTAAAACAGTGATTTTCTCAAAAATGGAGCCAAGTTGCGTGTAACCACCATGATATTCGGACTCAGCGAACTCAAAATAGGGTATGGGGTTACCCGACTTCAAAGATTTAGGCTGGGTTACCCAATTTGCACAAGGGGGTCAAAACGCCACCGTGCAGCCTATTCATAAAACATCTCCGTTCTGAGGCGGGGTCATTCCAAGGGGTAAAATTTTGAACAAGGGTGATATTACCCCCTATTTTGGGGTAGGAGAACATGATTTTGATGGTGGTTTCGCCCAATATTGCACCCAAATCACCTTAGGACCGCCCCAAAACTCGTTAGGATCCCCGGAAAAACTCGGTATGATCCCCCCCAAGTGAATTCAGACATCACCACACGATTGGGCAACCTCAAAATAGGGGGGTGGTATACTTGCCTTCAAGAGGGGTGGGAGTGGCCGGAACACTCTCCTTGATCCCCGAAAAAAAAGGGGACCTTCAACTTGGGTGTTGGGGGGCGGGGGGGTCAGGAGGGCCAGGAAGCTCAAGAACGCCCTCCAAATCATCACCAAGCGGTTCAATGGCCCGCCTCAGAGTGGGGGACAAAATCACAAGTGGCCCACAAGTGGGCCCAGTGGCTACATGCATGCATTTTTTCTTTTTTGTAAAATTGCGATTTTTTTTGCGGTAAGTCGTGTACGAAAAAAATCGTCAAGTCATGTTATTTTTTTCTTTTTGCGGTAAATGTGTGTACAAAAAAAAATCATCAAGTCTTGTAATTTTTTTGCGGTAAATGTGTGTACAAAAGAATCGTCAAGTCGTATAATTTTATTTTATTGTTTTGCGGTAATGCATGTAACGGGTTTACGCGACTTACAGCACAAAAAAATTACACGACGTGACGATTTTTTTGGTACACGCATTTACCGCAAAAAAAAAAACACATATTACAACATACACCAGCGAAGGCTGCCAAAAAGGGAGCAAACAAGCGGACCCAGGCCAAGCCTGCAGAAACTGCAGCACCAACCCAGAAACGCAAGTTCCAAGGTAACAATACGCCTGTGAAGCCTACAGCGAAGCCTACACCTAAGAAGTCTTGGTCTGAGAATGCCACTTCTACCGCTTCTACACCTGCCAGTGACCCAGCGGGTGTTGTTCAGCCCCAGAGGCTTTGGTTTGCGAATTGGACTCGGCGTTTGAAGGGGATCGAACAAAAACCCTCAGAAGTAGACCTGCTAGGCTTCTGTGTGTCACTGCCCTTGTCTATTGGTCTGTCTGTGTTCCATGTTCAGGCACTGAGTTCTTTACAACACTGTTTTCTGCATGCACCAATGGTATAATCATTTTATTATTGGTTGCATTTAAGTACTCTTTGTATCACCAGTTGGCCCCAGCTGCTCTCCGCATCCGTACCCATTTATTTCAAGTTTTTCCATAAAGCAGCTACCCCAGGTGCTTCCAAAAAAAATTGTAATGTGCCTATTTATTTCTACCTGTGTTGACGCGCCTGCACTTTGAGCCCATGTGGCCGTTTGCCTCTTGATTTCTGCCATCTGTTGCCTCTTCTAGGTACATTCAACAAAACAAAACGATGGTGTGTATACCAATTGGTCCCTTCCACCTTGAGTTCTGTGCCACATGCAAGGGACGGGGAGCGATGCTTGCATCTGCCTTGCTCCATGTATAGTTACCCCACGCGTCCAACGAATGACGACCCCAAGTAACCAGAACCCCCCTATTTGGCAATTCACCATGCCCTCAATACAAAAATTGGTCAGACCCCCCTCAAAAAAAACCCGAAACTGCATTTGGGGCCCCCTGTCACGCAGACAAGTTTTAGTCCTCCATGGGAGTGCTCAAAATTGATCCATTTTCACCCTTCAAATGCAGCTAGTCCCAGCGGGGGGGGGGGGCTGGTCTGACAGCTATGCTCCTAAAAGGGTGGGCAGTTTGTGTGGCCTAAATAAGTGCAAATGGTCACACACGTGGGAGATGTGCCATATGAAAAACTGTCGATGGCCACACACCTTGGAGGTGTGCCAGTTGAAAAATTGCGCATGGGCACACAAGTGGGAAGGGTCCCATTTGGAAAATTGCAGATGGTCCCACAGCTGGGAAGTGTGCAGTTTGAAAACCTGCGGATTGTCACCCACCTGGGAGCTGTGCCATTTGGAAGAGTGCGGATGGTCACACACCATGAGTGAAAACCAATGGGGCATCCCGGCAGCCGCACAAATGAACATAGACACCCGGCGAGCAGTGTAGGGCATGGACCTACGGAACACATTGCTTCTCCCCTTTGGCGTTGATTTGGGGTACTCCAGGGGCAGGGGGTGTGTCAGGGTCCGGCCCTACAAATGCCCGCCCCCTGTGCGTTCCTCTCTGCCCTTGACCTCATGGAAGTAGTAAACACGCATGTGGTCCAAGTGACACACACTGCCTCATGGCGATGGCACTCCCGGAGGCTTGGGAAAGGACAAGACCCGGAGCGATGGGGAATCATGTACAGATACTGTTTCAACCCAATTGATGAAGATGTCGACCCACAGAAAAAAAAGTCCACGTTGTCAATGTTCCGTGTTATCATCATCTGCACAATAATTTTTTGTGTCCATTTCAACCAGAGCCGAAATTGAGATCAAGGTGAACTATTGTATCGATAGTTCAGTGCAGCATGGGACACGACTCCCATCTCCCATATGCCATCAACAGCTGACACACCCTTCTGTTTATGAGCATCCTGCCGCCGCTTTTCCATGCACTGCTGCACCAACGGGATCAAGGTTGTCCAATCCCCAGCCTACACGATGCAGCAAACAATGCTCCAACTTCATCTGCCTTCGCCCCTCTCCCACACCCTACAATGATTGCACAGAAATCACTTCAGACAACCGCATTGCAAAAAACCACATGCTACCTATTGCACTTCTGGGGCCACCAAATGGATCTCCACTGCTTCGTGGTGGGGCGCCTGAGCTTGGGTTGCGAGGGGCTAAGGCAACTGCACAGGTGGAAGAAGATTGCTTGGGAGGGATTGGTGGGGGAGAAGGCAAGGGAGGTGGTCACCTGCTGCCATCATCAGGAATATTTTTTCGGGTGCCCGCTGACATATTTGCTTTGTTGACGTCGGATTCAATTGCAACTCCTACTCTTCCCAACTCTTTAATGGGGGACAGGACTTGTGAGGGAAGAGGGTGCACACCTTTTCAATGAATGCTGTCTTGAGCAGCGTCCCCGCGGCTGCTCGATGGTCTGGATCTGCGGCTAAACAGGCTTTCACAAATTGTTGGAATCTGTGGGACCATTGACGGGGATCAGCAAGCCCTGGTGGTCCGTTTTCAGGGATTGAGTACACCATCTGTGTGGCACAGCAGAGGGCAGAGGTTGCAGGCAAGCTCAAGTGTGTGTGGCAAAGGCAACGGGCAGAGGCAGGTGGTGTGCATAACCTCGGGGTGCATACCTCATGGTGGACTCAATACCCTGCGTGTTGGCCATACCGTACCTCTTACCTCATGCGGGGGCTCTTGGGTTGGGTTGTTGCGTGCCTTCTTGGCCGGAACAACTTCATCCCCTCACCACTCTATCCCCATTCGCTGGCGGAATCCCTCGCATGTTTGGTGCTTGATTTGTGCACCGGCGCGGAGCGCACATCGCCATCAAAATGATGCCTCTGTCAAGGTCCGCCTTCTTTGGGGGGACTGCAACCCCGCAACACATGTTCACTGGCCAGCGATTGCTTGGACTTGCATGGATTGCGGGCAGCTGTCCTCGAAGGATTCTGAGTGGTGCAATACATACCGTGGTGGTTGGGCGGGATGGTACCCCATGATGTTCCCTGGGCAACCATTGCTTGGCCAATGTGTGGTTTTCTGTTGGCAGCGATGTGACCCTAGTCACTATCAACCACTGCTGCTCTCCGATCTTGACTCGATGTTATGATGGCATAGGGCTTCACAGTAATGTGCATCGTCAACGTCGTTAATCACTGTCCGCATCGCCCATGCACATTTTATGACCTGTGCCGCGCTCCATTCTTTCTTTAAATTCTCCATCCTTTCTTGAAATCCCACCGATTGGTGCGGTGTTGGGCTTCAGTGTTTGCTCTAGGGCCGTTTTCAGCATGTGTGCCCCCCTCGGTGCTCATGCACCTTGGTTGTCTTGTGCACTTCACCGTTCTAAAATTTCAACTACAAGAAGGGGGATCCCCAGTAAGGAAGGCCTTTTGCAAACCAAAATGCCTTTCAGGTATTGGGCGCCATCACTTCTTTAGATCACAGGCGATGGGCGGTTTCCCTTCAATGGATATTTGAAAGCCACCCTTCTGATTGCTAGGTTAGCACAGTGTGCTACCAAATGACATCACGATCCTCAGTGGCAAAATATGGATCGGATGCAGGAAAACATCGACCATGACTTCATGCGATCATGACTCCACCATTGAAGGGTACACCAAAGAATTGTACTCGGGGTAAGGGTCTCCATAGATGAACTTTGGAATTAGAGGTTCCCATGCCTTCTACTTGCCCTAGCCCTCAGAATGTTTGCTTGTTGCTACCACATGCGCACCAAATTTCGCTGAATTCCTAGGCAACTAGCAACCCAAGGGCCTGTTGGCATGGCGGATTGTACATGCACAGTTGGGCCACCTATGCCTCAAGGTACCATTGTGCCGGCATCAAGGGCTGGGCATCTCAGTCAACCAAAGCGATATCAACGTACCAGCACCGGCACCAACACTAGCGGCCATCCCTTCCTTAAAAGGCCCCACCCTTTTAAGTCTCACAGGCATCTAGATGCCTCTCGTTTTTTTTTTTGATGAAGCTGCAATGGTTCTGCAACAGTACGAGTCAATCTCGGAAACTAAGTACGCTCTCAGAACATGCCATAGCTTCTTCCCCTGTCCAGGACAGGGTTTCTGTTTTCCGGTTTCTGGTTGGCTCGCCCGAGGCGACGGCGAAGCCGAAGGGGGGGGCGCCGAAAAAATCGCAGCCCCCAACCGTCCACAGGGCGGTTCACTCGGTCCTGCTAGGGTGGGCCGAAGCGGGCAGCGAGTGACAGCATAGCCCGCGCCACCAGGGGCTGTCACCCGGCGTAAAAGTTTCATGCTGGGGGGGGGGGGGGGGGTGGGCTCCGTGTTGGTGTGGTGGTGTTGTGTTTCTTGGGGGGGGGGGGGGCTCACGGGCAGGCGGGGACCGCTCATGGAGCGCTCAAGGGCGCCGTGTGGGGCTGGGCCGGGGCGCCCCGTGGGGCAAGATTGTGTATGAAGTGATGTCCGATGTCTGATATGGCATGTTGTGTGCGCATTGTATCCAAGACGATGTCTGATGTTCAAGCGTGTCTGATGCTTGTTGGAGGTGGGTCTGGGGGTCCAATGCTTGGAGGAACTTCTTGGGTTCCTGGGGAGAAACTGTGCCTAAATCAAATCTACCCCCCCCCTTACTGAAAAAACAAAACCCAAGGGGAAAAAGGGAGGCCTTGACACAATTGAAAAACCATTGATCATTGGGGAACCACCTTGGAAAATCAGAAACATAGTAGTTACAAAAACAAAAAAAAAGACACTGAAAACCAAAAGGGGGAAATGGGGAAAATGTGGGAGCAGGAAAAATGGGAAAATTGAAGAACCACCAAATAAAAAAGACATGTGCAACATTGAAAACCAAAAGGGGGGAAATGGGGAAAATGTGGGAGCAGGAAAAATGGGAAAATTGAACAACCACCAAAAATGAATGGCGACACCTTGGAAAACAACGCTGCAAAAAACAACAAATAGGCACATGCAGAAATGTGGGCACCATCATTTTATTCATCGATGAGTCCATCCATGTGATCCACCGGTTGGGAGCAGCAGGGTTGGGAGCTACTTGGCGGTGCTGCAGAACGGGTAACACGGTCCATATCCGGCACAAAGGCATCCCTTTGTGCCAACAAAGGGAACGCATGCTGCATAGCAAGGTCCCTTGTCTGCCAACGCTTGCTACCACTTGGTACTCTCACACCAAGCACATCGAGATAGTGCGACACCGCCGCCCTTGTCCAGTCACGTAGCTTGCCATTCTGCGCTGCCATCACTAACTTTGCCTGCATCCTGGCGACACGACACGACGCCACTTGTATGGCTTACGTGGTGTTGCCAATTCGTCTCTGCTGTTCTCACCTTCCTCAGAGACATCACCTGCAACATTCACCACCACCTCTGTACAAGGATGTGGACCTACAGAAAAGCATGCATGGCACACCAGACATGTAGTGCACCACATGCGAACCACCTGCTTGCATGTGGCACACTACATACCTCTACGAAAGGTGATGAAGTCATGATTGCCAGCATGTGAGTCAAGGGTACCATCTGGTGCAACAACCGTGACCACATCTGCCCTGTGCCCTTTCCAGAGGGTGCCGTTGAGGTCAGTGGTGTACCCGGCCCTCCAAAGAAGGGCACGATGTCACCATCATCAGCCACTGCTTCAGTACCTTACAGACATTGAAGCATCGTAGCTTCCACAGATTCTCGTGCATTTACTTGTTGTGAAACCCTCCATCTTGGGCGGAGATCAAAACGTGCACGGGCAGCCAGGTGGTGTGCCACTGCAACGCCTTGTCCCTTTGCCCATTGCTATAAAGGGGGCAAGTTGGAATGCAATGCCATGCACATGCTAACAACGTGTGTCTCCACAATGTCCTGCATACTACTGCTGAACTCTCCCACACAATGAGATGGCACACTCTACAGCAGCTTCAGCAGGGCGATATGTTCGCAACAACGCAAGAACACACCACACATTCACCCACTGTGCATGTGCCAGCGGCCAAGGCCTCCCACATCTTGGACATTTGCACATTTGCAAGTGTTGTACCATGTGCTCCTTAAGGCCTGCCCACTCTACTAAGGCACGGTCGCAATTCATATGCGCTGCACACAACTCATCTGGGTGTGAAGCCATGAATTGACGCAACTGGTGTACGCCATATGTGCCACGCTCATTGACCGGCAGAGCCAGCAAACGGCCATGGTCCAACAACACTACGCACTCCAGCACCCCCCTGGGGTCAATTGTTGCCTGCCCCTCTTTGATGCCTGCAAGCAACATATTAGTTTCTGCACGTGCCTGAGCACTTGGAAAAGGGGGGGGATGCTGCACACTCCTACCCACCTGAATCAAACTGGACCAACTGCACACCATGCCATGCACCTGCCACAGTTTGCTCGTTGAACTGCAACCAGCCTGGACCCTCCTCTCGAGCCACCTTTTGCAACCGTGCCTGTAGCATATATGTGGCGGTGGCTAAATGTGCACCAGTGTGCGCGCGCAGTTGTGCCACATTGTTAAAACACCGCATGCCATGCAGGATGTCCCCATAAACCACCCCCCATGCAAGCAAATTGGCATCATCGCAGTCCTCCCACGCATCCTCCTCTTTGGTGGAAATTTGCACCTTCAAATCCAAATGCCTTGCCACCCGGGGGACATTGGCCAAAAAAGCAGTGTTGCGCCGCACATTTGCCTGCGACCAGCTGATGCAATGACTTGTGGGGATGAGTTGCAAACCACTACGTTTATCATGCACATGGTCTTGCACACACTTTTGCAACACCTTCCATTGCCGTGCCCCATTGTACAAGGCCCGTTGGCGATCCACAGCTACCATGTAATCAGCATGGGTTGGGCCAGCAGCCTCCAATGCATCCAACCCAGCTTGCGCTGCAACACATGGCAGGGCTCACCCAGGGGGGTCATCAGGAGCAACCACGTCCCAATCACGGCAAACACATTGTTCTCAATGGTAGAGACGTCAACAACTTGCCGTGCACTGGCACCCCGCACACCAAGGTTAGAAGCCCCGTCCACTGCAAAAGTCACCACCCTCTTCGCCCACCAACCGCGGTCCGGAATCCATGACAACGGGACACATTCCAGCTGCTTTGTAATATCCTGTGCATCACCACACGCCACTTCCACCATACCAAGGATCACTTCACGCATGCCTCCTGGGCCAGTCCCAAGAAAAACAAGCAGAATGGCATACTCATTGATGCGATGCCCTTGCCTGTCCCTTTGCCTGTCCGAGCCGACAAGCAACAGTGCAATGAAGGTTGCCATGTATGGGATGTGTGTTACATCGTCTTGCATGGCATCATGCATTGCTGCAATACCCTTCTCAACTATCCACCGCCGTGAAGCATGGTGCCCAGGGGCTGATGTCAAAGAGCAATGAAGAAGAATCCGCTCACTTATGGCACCGATGGAAGTGCACATGCGTAACCTAATATAAACCTCAACCAACCGCGACAAAATGGCTGCCTCAGCGTCCGTCAATGGCACACCAATGTCCATGGCCTCCCCCCTGATAATCACAATGTTCCCTCCCACCACTTCAGCTGTGGCAGCACTGGGGCACAATGCATGATATAGTTCTGCACAATGCTACCTCAAACTGTTCTCGGCCAGTCGGAGGTGGTGCCCTGGCCTGTACAAATTCCTTCGTGATGATGTTGTGCCACGTGACAATCCCAAGTGGCTTTCCAACACTTCCCTGCGCCATGTTTTTGGGCTAGAGGTCTTCATGCGCATATCTTGACCGTATGTTCCTAGTACCAGGGCATTACTGGCCTGGAGGGGGACGAGCCACCCCAGGAATGCAACACACATTAGCCCATGCACAACATACACACTCAACACCCCCACATGTTGTAAACCGATACTGCCAATGAGCATCCACGAACGCTTGTAGTGTCTTCGGACCACTATCCGGTTGCCTGGGTGCAGCCTGCATCAACATGCACAACGCCTCCCTCCCCGTTGCAGCCAATGCAATGGACCGCATCTAGTCTTGCTCCACTGACTGTGCCACTGACGTTTGTGACATACCATGCTCTGCATGCCGCTCATCCCACCCTTTTGCATGCCGTGCTCTAAGTTGCATCTGGTGTGCCTTAACACGCACTTGCAAATGCCTCGCCACTCGCACCTTGCATTTTTGCAACAACCCTGCCACCGCCTCAACAAAATCTGATGAGGACTCATTCACACCAACGGACGTGATGTCCTGCTGGTCACTACAAACGTGAGGTAGCGGCGCCAAGGCAGCTACAGACATGTCAACGGGCATGCTCTGGGCATGTGTATTCATGTTCCTGTCCCCAACCCTTGATGCACGCTGTGTTGCATGTGGGGGAGGGGACAATGCACCTGGTGACAGCGCCATGGCTGGCACAGAGGTGTCAGTAGGCATGCTCTGGGCATCAAGTGTGTGTATAAAGTCTGATGTCTGATGTCTGATATGGCATGTTGTTTTTGGAGTGTATACAACAAGAGGTGCGATATGTCTGATATAGATCTGATGCTTGGAGGAAGGGGCAGGGGTGGTTGGTGTCAAAATGGGTGTGCAAAAAGTTGATGCCCCCCACCCCATAGGTCGCCATAGGCCCTAATAGTTAAAAATAGGTCCCCACAGGCCCCCATAGGCCCCCATAGGCCCCCATAGGTCCCCAAAGGTCATCATAGGCCCCCATAGGCCCCTATAGGCTCCCATAGGTCCCCAAAGGTGCCCACAGGTCCCCATAGGTCCCCGTAGGCCCCCATATTTCCCAAAGGTCCCCATAGGTCCCCATAGGCCCCCATAGGTCCCCAAAAGAGCCCATAGGTCCCCATAGGCCCCCATAAACCCCCATAGGCCCCCATAGGTCCCCAAAGGAGCCCGTAGGTCCCCAAAGGTGCCCATTGGCCCCCATAGGTCCCCATAGGTCCGCATGGGCCCCCATAGGTCCCCAAAGGAGCCCATAGGTCCCCATAGGCCCCCATAAGCACCCATAGGTCCCAAAAGGAGCCCATGGGTCCCCAATGGTGCCCATAGCCCCCCAATGGTTTCCCATAGGTCCCCATAGGTCCCCAAAGGTGCCCATTGGTCCCCAAAGGTGCCCATAGGTCCCCATAGGTCCCCATAGGTCCGCATAGGCCCCCATAGGTCCCCTTAGGCCCCCATAGGTCCCCTTAGGCCCCCATAGGTCCCCATAGGTCCCCAAAGGTGCCGATAGGCCCCCATAGGTTCCCATAGGTCCCCATAGGTCCCCATACGCCCCCATAGGTCCCCAAAGGTGCCCATAGGTCCCCAAAGGTGCCCATAGGTTCCCATAGGTCCCCATAGGTCCCCATAGGCCCCCATAAGTCCCCATAGGCCCCCATAGGTCCCCAAAGGTCCCCATAGGTCCCCATAGGTCTTCATACGCCCCCATAGGCCCCCATAGGTCCCCATAGGCCCCCATAGGTCCCCATAGGCCCCATAGGTCCCCAAAGGTCCCCATAGGTCCGCATAGGCGCCCATAGGTCCCCATAGGTCCCCATAGGCCCCCATAGGTTCCCATAGGTCCCCATGGGTCCCCATGCGTCAGCAAAGGTGCCCATAGGCCCCCATAGGTCCCTATAGGTCCCCATAGGTCCCCATAGGCCCCCATAGGCCCCCATAGGTCCACATAGGTCCCCATAGGTCCCCAAAGGTGCCCAAAGGTGCCCAAAGGCCCCCACAGGTCCCCAAAGGTCCCCATAGGTCCCCATAGGCCCTCATAGGTCCCCAAAGGAGCCCAAGGTCCCCATAGGTCCCCATGGGCCCCCAAAGCTCCCCATAGGCCCCCATAGGCCCCCATAGGTCCCCAAAGGTGCCCATAGGTCCCCATATGTCCCCAAAAAACCCCATAGCCCCCCATAGGCTCGCATAGGTCCCCATGGGTCCCCAAAGGTCCCCAAAAGCGCCCATAGGTCCCCAAAGGTCCCCATGGGCCCCCAAAGGCCCCCATAGGTCCCCAAAGGTGCCCAAAGGCCCCCATAGCTCCCCATATGTCCCCAAAAAACCCCATGGCCCCCCATAGGCCCGCATAGGGCCCCATAGGTCCCCATGGGTCCCCATAGGTCCCCATAGGTGCCCAAAGGTCCCCAAAGGTGCCCATAGGTCCCCAAAGATCCCCATAGGCCACCAAAGGCCCCCATAGGTCCCCAAAGGTGCCCAAAGGCCCCCAAAGGGCCCCAAAGCTCCCCATGTGCCCACGCGCCGATTCCTAACAGGGGCTACACCCCTCTAGGAATCAGCGTGTGCCCACGCGCCAATTCCTAACAGGGGCTACAACGCTCTAGGAATCGGTGCGTGCCCGCCGAATCCTGACAGGGGCTACACCCCTCTAGGAATTGCCGCATGCCCATGTGTCAATTCCTAACAAGGGCAAGACCTCTCTAGGAATTACCACTTGCCCGCGCGTCAATTCCTAACAGTGGCTACAGCCCTTTAGGAATCCGCGCTGCCCACACGCCGATTCCTAACGGGGGCTACACCCCTCTAGGAATCGGCGCTTGCCCACGCGCCGATTCCTAGAAGGGGCTAGACCCCTCTAGGAATCAGCTCGTGCCTACGCGCCCATTCCTAACAAGGGCTACATCCCTCTGAGAATCAGCGCGTGCCCACGCGCGCTTCCTAACAGGGGCTACACCCCTCTAGGAATCATCGTGTGCCCACGCGCCGATTCCTAACAGGGGCTACATGCCTCTAGGAAACAGCCCGTGCCCACGCGCCACTTCTTAACAGGAGCTACACCCCTCTAGCAATCGGTGCGTGCCCACGCGCCGATTGCTAACAGGGGCTACACCCCTCTAGGAATCCGGGCGTGCCCACCTGCCGATTCCTAACAGGGGCTACGCGCCTCTAGGAATCTGCGCGTGCCCACGCGCCAATTCCCAACAAGCGCTAAACCCCTCTAGGAATTGCCGTGTGCGCACGCGCCGATTCCTAACAGGGGCTACACCCCTCTAGGAATCAGCGCGTGCCCACGCGATGATTCCTAAAAGGGGCTAGACCCCTCTAGGAATCAGCTAGTGCCCACGCTCCCATTCCTAACAAGGGCTACATCCCTCTAGGAATCAGCGCGTGCCCACGCGCGCATTCCTAACACGGGCTACACCCTTCTGGGAATCATTGTGTGCCCACGCGATAGTTCCCAACAAGAGCCACATGCCTCTAGAAAACAGCCCGTGCCCACGCGGCCATTCCTAACCGGGGCTACACCCCTCTAAGAACTGCCGTGTGCCCACGCGTCAATTCCTAACAGGGGCTACACCCCTCTGGGAATCGGCGCGTGCCCACATGCCGATTCCTAACAGGGGCTACACCCGTCTAGGAATCAGCGTGTGCCCACGCGTCAGTTCGTAACCGTGGCTGCACCCCTCTAGGAATCAGTGTCTGCCCGGGCGCCGATTCCTAACAGGGGCTACGCGCCTCTAGGAATTAGCGCGTGCCGACGCGTCAATTCGTAACCGTGGATGCACCCCTCTAGGAATTAGAGTGTGCCCATGCGGCCATTCCTAACAAGGGCTACGACCCTCTAGGAATCTGCGCGTGCCCACGCGTCAATTCCTAACAGGGGCTAAACCCCTCTAGGAATTGCCGTGTGCGCACGCGCCGATTCCTAACAGGGGCTACACCCCTCTAGGAATCAGCGCGTGCCAACGCGATGATTCCTGAAAGGGGCTAGACCCCTCTAGAAAACAGCTAGTGCCCACGCGCCCATTCCTAACAAGGGCTACATCCCTCTACGAATCAGCGCGTGCCCACGCGCGCATTCCTAACACGGGCTACACCCTTCTAGGAATCATTGTGTGCCCACGCGACAATTCCTAAGAGGAGCTACATGCCTCTAGGAAACAGCCCGTGCCCACGCGCCAATTCCTAACAGGGGCTACACCCCTCTAGGAATTGTCGTGTGCCCACGCGTCAATTCCTAACAGGGGCTACACCCCTCTAGGAATCGGCGCGTGCCCACGCGCCGATTCCTAACAGGGGCCACACCCGTCTAGAAACCAGCGCCTGCCCACGCGCCGATTCCTAAAAGGGGCTAGGCACCTCTAGGAATCCGCGCGTGCCCACGCGCCGATTCCTAACAAGTGCTACACCCCTCTACGAATCAGCGCGTGCCCACACGCGCATTCCTAACACGGGCTAGACCCTTCTAGGAATCATTGTGTGCCCACGTGCCACTTCCTAACAGGGGCTACATGCCTCTAGGAAACAGCCCGTGCCCAGGCGCCAATTCCTAGCAGGGGCTACGCCCCTCTAGGAATCAGTGCATGCCCACGCGCCAATTCCTAACAGGGGCTAGACCCCTCTGGGAATCAATGCGTGCCCACGCGCCCATTCCTAGTAGGGGCTACACCCCTGTAGGAATCAGCGCGTGCCTACGCGTCAATTCCTAACAAGGGCGAGACCCCTCTGGAAATCAGCGCGTGCCCACGCGCCCATTCCTAACAAGGGCTACACCCCTCCAGGAATCACCATGTGCCCACACGCCGATTCCTAACAGGGACTATACCCCTCTAGGAATCAGCGCGTGCCCACGCGCTGATTCCTAATAGGGGCTAGACCCCTCTAGGAATCAGTGCGGAGCCACACGGCAATTGCTAGCAGGGGCTACACCCCTCTAAGAATCAGCGCGTGCCCACGCGCCCATTCCTAACAGGGGCTACACCCCTCTAGGAATCAGCGTGTGCCCACGCGCCCATTCCTAACAGGGGCTACGCCCCTCTAGGAATCAACGTGTGCCCACAGGTCAATTCCTAACAGGGGCTACACCCCTCTAGGAATTGCCGTGTGCCCACGCGTCAATTCCTAACAGGGGCTACACCCCTCTAGGAATTGGCGCGTGCCCACATGCCGATTCCTAACAGGGGCTACACACCTCTAGGAATCAGCGCGTGCCCGGGCGCCGATTCCTAACAAGGGCTACACCCCTCTACGAATCAGCGCGTGCCCACACGCGCATTCCTAACAAGGGCTAGACCCTTCTAGGAATCATTGTCTGCCCGGGCGCCAATTCCTAACAGGGGCTACGCGCCTCTAGGAATTAGCGCGTGCCCACGCGTCAATTCCTAACCGGGACTACACCCCTCTAGGAATCGGGATGTGTGCCCATGCGCCCGTTCCTAACAGGGGCTACGACCCTCTAGGAATCTGCGCGTGCCCACGCGTCAATTCCTAACAGGGGCTAGACCCCTCTAGGAATTGCCGTGTGCGCACGCGCCGATTCCTAACAGGGGCTACACCCCTCTAGGAATCGGCGCGTGCCGACGCGATGATTCCTAAAAGGGGCTAGACCCCTCTAGGAATCAGCTAGTGCCCACGTGCCCATTCCTAACAAGGGCTACATCCCTCTACGAATCAGCGCGTGCCCACGCGCGCATTCCTAACACGGGCTACACCCTTCTAGGAATCATTGTGTGCCCACGCGACAATTCCTAACAGGAGCTACATGCCTCTATAAAACAGCCCGTGCCCACGCGCCAATTCCTAACAGGGGCTACACCCCTCTAGGAATTGTCCTGTGCCCAGGCGTCAATTCCTAACAGGGGCTACACCCCTCTGGGAATCGGCGTGTGCCCACGCGCCGATTCCTAACAGGGGCTACACCCATCTGGGAATCAGCGCCTGCCCACGCGCCGATTCCTAAAAGGGGCTAGACACCTCTAGGAACCCGCGTGTGCCCACACGCCAATTCCTAACAAGGGCTACACCCCTCTACGAATCAGCGCGTACCCACACGCGCATTCCTAACACGGGCTAGACCCTTCTAGGAATCATTGTGTGCCAACGCGCCAATTCCTAACAGGGGCTACATGCCTCTAGGAAACAGCCCGTGCCCACGCGGCAATTCCTAACAGGGGCTATACCCTTCTAGGAATCGGCGCGTGCCCACGCGCTGATTCCTGATAGGGGCTAGACCCCTCTAGCAATCAGCGCGTGCCCACGCGCCCATTCCTAACAAGGGCTACACCCCTCTAGGAATTGGCGGGTGCCCACACGCCAATTTCTAACAGGGGCTACACCCACTAGGAATCAGCGCGTGCCCACGCGCCCATTTCTAACGGGGGCTACACCCCTCTAGCAATCCGCGCGTGCCCACGCGCCGATTCCTAACAGGGGCTACACGCCTCTAGGAATTAGCACCTGCCCACGCGCCTGCCCACGCGCCGATTCCTAAAAGGGGCTAGACCACTCTAGGAATCAACGTGTGCCCACACCCGCATTCCTAACAGGGGCTACACCCCTCTAGGAATCAGTGCGTGCCCACATGCCGATTCCTAACAGGGGTACACCCCTCTAGGAATCAGCGTGTGCCCACGCGCCGATTCCGAACAGGGGCTACGCCCCTCTAGAATTGGGCGCGTGCCTACGCGCCAATTCCTAACAGGGGCTAGACCCCTCCAGGAATTAGCGCGTGCCCACGCGCCCATTCCTAACAGGCGCTACAACCCTCTAGGTATCAGCACGTGCCCACGCGCCCATTCCTAACAGGGGCTACACCCCTCTAGGGATCAGTGCGTGCCCAGGCGCCAATTCCTAACAGGGGCTACACCCCTCTAGGAATCAGCGCGTGCCCACGCGCCCATTCCTAACAGGGGCTAGACCCCTCTAGGAATCAGCGCGTGCCCACGCGCTGATTCCTGATAGGGGCTGGACCCTTCTAGGGATCAGTGTGTGCCCACGCGCCAATTCGTAACAGGGGGTACACCCCTCTAGGAATCAACGCATGCCCACGCGCCCATTCCTAACAAGGGCTACACCCCTCTAGGAATCAGCGCGTGCCCACGCGTCACTTCCTGATAGGGGCTAGACCCCTCCAGAACTCACCGTGTGCCCACGCGCCAATTCCTAACCGGGGCTACACCCCTCTAGGAATCCGCGTGTACCCAGGCGCCGATTCCTAACCGGGGGTACACCCCTCTAGGAATCAGCGCGTGCCCATGCGCCCATTTCTAACACGGGCTGCACCCCTCTACGAATTAGCGCGTGCCCATGCGCCAATTCCTAACCGGGGCTACACCCCTCTAGGAATCCGCGCGTGCCAACGCGCCGATTCCTAACAGGGGCTACACACCTCTAGGAATTAGCGCGTGCCCACGCGCCGACTCCTAAAAGGGGCTAGACCACTCTAGGAATCATCGTGTGCCCACACCCGCATTCCTAACAGGGGCTACACCCCTCTAGGAATCATCGTGTGCCCACGCGCTAATTCCTAACACGGGCTACATGGGTCTAGGAATCAGCGCGTGCCCACGCGCCAATTCCTAACACTGGCGACACCCCTCTAGGAATCAGTGCGTGCCCACGCGCCAATTCCTAACAGGGGCTACATCCCTCTAGGAATCGGCGTGTGCCCATGCGCCGATTCCGAACAGGGGCTACACCCCTCTAGGAATTAGCGCGTGCCCACGCGCCCATTCCTAACAGGCGCTACACCCCTCTGGGTATCAGCGCGTGCCCACGCGCCCATTCCTAACAGGGGCTAGACCCCTCTAGGGATCAGTGCGTGCCCACGCGCCAATTCCTAACAGGGGCTACACCCCTCTAGGAATCAGCGCGTGCCCACGCGCCCATTCCTAATAGGGGCTAGACCCCTCTAGGGATCAGCGCGTGCCCACGCGCAGATTCCTGATAGGGGCTGGACCCCTCTAGGGATCATTGTGTGCCCACGCGCCAATTCCTAACAGGGGCTACACCCCTCTAGGAATCAGCGCGTGCCCACGCGCCCATTCCTAATAGGGGCTAGACCCCTCTAGGGATCAGCGCGTGCCGACACGTCACTTCCTGATAGGGGCTGGACCCCTCTAGAGATCAGTGTGTGCCCACGCGCCAATTCCTAACAGGGGCTACACCCCTCTAGGAATGAACGCATGCCCACACGCCCATTCCTAATAGGGGCTACACCCCTCTAGGAATCAGCGCGTGCCCACACGTCACTTCCTGATAGGGGCTAGACCCCTCCAGAACTCACCGTGTGCCCACGCGCCAATTCCTAACCAGGGCTACACCCCTCTAGGAATCAACGTGTGCACACAGGTCAATTCCTAGCAGGGGCTACACCCCTCTAGGAATCAGTGTGTGCGCACGTGCCAATTCCTAACAGGGGGTCCACCCCTCTAGGAATCAACATGTGCCCACAGGTCAATTCCTAACAGGAGCTACACCCCTCCAGGAATCAGGGTGTGCCCACGCGCCCATTCCTAAAAGGGGCTACACCCATCTAGGGGTCAGCGTGTGCCCACACGCCAATTCCTAATAGGGGCTACACCCCTCTAGGAAGCAGTGTGTGCCCACACACCAATTCCTAACAGGGGCTACACCCCTCTAGGAATCAGCGCCTGCCAACGCGTCAATTCTTAACAAGCGCTAGACCCCTCGAAAAATCACTGGATGCCCACGCGGCAATTCCTAACAGGGGCTATACCCTTCTAGGAATCAGCGCGTGCCCGCGCGCTGATTCCTGATAGGGGCTAAACCCCTCTAGCAATCAGCGCGTGCCCACGCGCCCATTCCTAACAGGGGCCACACCCCTCTAGGAATTGGCGGGTGCCCACACGCCAATTTCTAACAGGGGCTACACCCACTAGGAATCAGTGCGTGCCCACGCGCCCATTTCTAACAGGGGCTACACCCCTCTAGGAATCCGCGCGTGCCCACGCGCCGATTCCTAACAGGGGCTACACGCCTCTAAAAATTAGCACCTGCCCACACGCCTGCCCACGCGCCGATTCCTAAAAAGGGCTAGACCACTCTAGGAATCAACGTGTGCCCACACCCGCATTCCTAACAGGGGCTACACCCCTCTAGGAATCATCGTGTGCCCACGCGCCAATTCCTAACAGGGGCTAAATGGGTCTAGGAATCAGCCCGTGCCCACGCGCAAATTCCTAACAGTGGCTACACCCCTCTAGGAATCAGTGCGTGCCCACATGCCCATTCCTAACAGGGGCTACACCCCTCTAGGAATCAGCGTGTGCCCACACGCCGATTCCGAACAGGGACTACGCCCCTCTAGGAATGGGCGCGTGCCTACGCGCCAATTCCTAACAGGGGCTAGACCCCTCCAGGAATTAGCGCGTGCCCAAGCGCCCATTCCTAACAGGCGCTACAACCCTCTAGGTATCAGCACGTGCCCACGCGCCCATTCCTAACATGGGCTACACCCCTCTAGGGATCAGTGCGTGCCCACGCGCCAATTCCTAACAGGGGCTACACCCCTCTACGAATCAGCGCGTGCCCACGCGCCCATTCCTAACAGGGGCTAGACCCCTCTAGGAATCAGCGCGTGCCCACGCGCTGATTCCTGATAGGGGCTGGACCCTTCTAGGGATCAGTGTGTGCCCACGCGCCAGTTCGTAACAGGGGGTACACCCCTCTAGGAATCAACACATGCCCACGCGCCCATTCCTAACAAGGGCTACACCCCTCTAGGAATCAGCGCGTGCCCACGCGTCACTTCCTGATAGGGGCTAGACCCCTCCAGAACTCACCGTGTGCCCACGCGCCAATTCCTAACCGGGGCTACACCCCTCTAGGAATCCGCGTGTACCCAGGCGCCGATTCCTAACCGGGGCTACACCCCTCTAGGAATCAACGCGTGCCCATGCGCCCATTTCTAACACGGGCTGCACCCCTCTACGAATTAGCGCGTGCCCATGCGCCAATTCCTAACCGGGGCTACACCCCTCTAGGAATCCGCGCGTGCCAACGCGCCGATTCCTAACAGGGGCTACACACCTCTAGGAATTAGCGCCTGCCCACGCGCCGCTTCCTAAAAGGGGCTAGACCACTCTAGGAATCAACGTGTGCCCACACCCGCATTCCTAACAGGGGCTACACCCCTCTAGGAATCATCGTGTGCCCACGCGCTAATTCCTAACAGGGGCTACATGGGTCTAGGAATCAGCGCGTGCCCACGCGCCGATTCCTAACACTGGCGACACCCCTCTAGGAATCAGTGCGTGCCCACGCGCCAATTCTTAACAGGGGCTACACCCCTCTAGGTATCAACGCGTGCCCACGCGCCCATTCCTAAAAGGGGCTAGACCCCTCTAGGGATCAGTGCGTGCCCACGCGCCAATTCCTAACAGGGGCTACACCCCTCTAGGAATCAGCGCGTGCCCACGCGCCCATTCCTAACAGGGGCTACACCCCTCTAGGAATCAGCGCCTGCCAACGCGTCAATTCTTAACAAGGGCTAGACCCCTCGAAAAATCACAGGATGCCCACGCGGCAATTCCTAACAGAGGCTATACCCTTCTAAGAATCAGCGCGTGCCCACGCGCTGATTCCTGATAGGGGCTAAACCCCTCTAGCAATCAGCGCGTGCCCACGCGCCCATTCCTAACAGGGGCCACACCCCTCTAGGAATTGGCGGGTGCCCACACGCCAATTTCTAACAGGGGCTACACCCACTAGGAATCAGTGCGTGCCCACGCGCCCATTTCTAACAGGGGCTAAACCCCTCTAGGAATCCGCGCGTGCCCACGCGCCGATTCCTAACAGGGGCTACACGCCTCTAAAAATTAGCATCTGCCCACACGCCTGCCCACGCGCCGATTCCTAAAAGGGGCTAGACCACTCTAGGAATCAACGTGTGCCCACACCCGCATTCCTAACAGGGGCTACACCCCTCTAGCAATCATCGTGTGCCCACGCGCCAATTCCTAACAAGGGCTAAATGGGTCTAGGAATCAGCCCGTGCCCACGCGCAAATTCCTAACAGTGGCTACACCCCTCTAGGAATCAGTGCGTGCCCACATGCCCATTCCTAACAGGGGCTACACCCCTCTAGGAATCAGCGTGTGCCCACGCGCCGATTCCGAACAGGGACTACGCCCCTCTAGGAATGGGCGCGTGCCTACGCGCCAATTCCTAACAGGGGCTAGACCCCTCCAGGAATTAGCGCGTGCCCAAGCGCCCATTCCTAACAGGCGCTACAACCCTCTAGGTATCAGCACGTGCCCACGCGCCCATTCCTAACATGGGCTACACCCCTCCAGAACTCACCGTGTGCCCACGCGCCAATTCCTAACCGGGGCTACACCCCTCTACGAATCAGCGCGTGCCCACGCGCCCATTCCTAACAGGGGCTAGACCCCTCTAGGAATCAGCGC